>OZ004322.1:14863846-16063846 GCA_963924455.1 Pelagia noctiluca | reverse complement strand
GTTGGATTCCAGCACGAGAAAGCGTACTCCAGATTTCTATCAAGTTCATCAACCAGTATCTATAAGCTAATCTGCAGATCACACAAATGTTCCTTATCGAAATATCTGGTAATCGAAATACCGTACAGTTCAACTACCCGTTCTTTCAAGGCACGAGATTTCAAGATGCGCCCGAATGGGTCCGGATTTTAAAGAAGTCCGGGTGAGCGGACATTTACGAATTGGAATAACGGTAAAACCAGATAAATAATACAATAAAAGTTATTCCCACAGTTCGTCATTGCAGTGAACTAACAGTGGACAATAAGATCACTGATTAAGCTACGCAGAGTTTAATTGGAACGGTTTTTCTTCTGAATTTTTATTTTCTAATATTGGCTCAATGAGGCTGCCATACTTTATATATAGTAGGTAAAAAACAATGAAATTGGTATAGAGATTGGCTGAAAAAATTACTGATATAAAAATGAAATAGCTATGGTAAAGTAGGTAAAAAAACTGAGGGTAAACAATGAAATTGGTATAGAGATTGGCTGACAAAATTACTGATATAAAAATAAAATAGCTATTATGGTAAAGTAGGTAGAAAAAACTGAGGGTAAACAATCAAAATTGGTATAGAGATTGGCTGAAAAAATTACTGATGTAAAAATAAAATAGGTATGGTAAAATACTCAAGTAGCCTCGGTGTGGCGTTTCTGTAAATATAAATAGACCCTTACAACCTGGCAAAATTTGCCCCGAAGCCACGAAGAAACACCACATTCAGAATAAAGCATAGAAACGTGATTTTTAAATACATTGAAATCATTAAAAGACGTTTTGACTAGAGTCCATGAGCCATACTCAATTTTGAGTATTTCACGAAACTGAGAACCAAGTCTGGTAGGACATGGTCTAAAGGCCGATCTCCACTAGGCGATTTTTGTGGCGATCATCATGGGAATTCGTGATGAAAAAGCAGTTTTGATCCCCACTTATTCTGCTTTCGCTTCGAATAATCGTTTTCTAAATGAAAGCAAATGCTCAGGCTCAGGGTGAGGCTGGAGAAATCCTGCAATGCCATTAGCTAAAATGCTTTACGAATAAAATCGTCAGACGAAAAGTTGAAAAAATTCTAGTTTTTGTCATGCAACTTTTTTTGATGTGATGATCTGAAATAATCTACTGCGCGTGTGGCGTCGCGAATTTCCACGACCATCGTCCAGAAAATCGTCTAGTGGAGATCGGTCTGAACACGGGAAATATTTTGTACCAACTGGGCCACCACAGTTCTTGTTTGCCTTCTCCAGGTCCGTCGAAACGTCTCTTTCGATGATTTTTGTGTTTAAAAAACTTTTAAGTTTCTGTCTTTTATTCTCATTATCAAACTGATAGCTCGGTAGATGTTTAACTAACCTTAAACTTCCAAGTGAATAAAGCCAACGATTACATGTCACTGTGATAGAAACATCCATAAACAGACATCATACTTGACGGAACGCTATCCAACGCGTAAAACGAAAAACGTGCTTACCGTCAAAGCCTTTGCAAAACAATGAAACTTGCTTTGTTCTTCCGAAGAGGTGAGATTACGTGGAACCAGCAAATAGACAAAAGTGGTGATGAAATTGGAGAAAACAGCCCACTTCAGAACACAGCCCACAGTTCTCTGTTTGTGATCATGATCTGCCTCTGAGCTCTGAGAATACACCTGTAAGAAAACGAAACTTTACTTAATCTCGCAGCCAAACAATATTAAGACGAATCGGCTAGCAGAACTCAATCCCAGAATCAATCAAACTATAGTACCTGCTTTTTTATAAGACTAGCTTGTGTTTCAAGACGGCGAAAAAATTGAAACATAACGAAATAGCATTCATGCTTTTTATCTGGAACAAAACAAAATCTTAGTTCTCTATCTAGTATGCTACCGTATGTACCCCGAAATAAGAGACCATGCTATTTTTGTAAAATGCAAACTTCTGTGATTATCATCAAAACGTTGGGTATTATATCCACATTCTTGTCGTTTTCGTCAACAGTATTGAACACCATCCACAGTGCTAATGGTATCCCTTCACAGTACTGAACAACCTCCACAGTGCTAATGGTATCCCTTCACAGTACTGAACAACCTCCACAGTGCTAATGGTATATCCCCACATTACTGATCATATCCCTTCACAGTACTGAAAACCCTCAAATGTGCTGATGGTATCCCTTCACAGTACTGAAAACCCTCAAATGTGCTGATGGTATTCCTAACAGTACTCGACACCCTTTAAGTACTACACACACATTCCACAGGCTGTAAACATTGGCACACATCTCAAAGACCAATACTGCACCTTATAAGTTCAATACTGCGCATACTGTGAAATACTGCGCACTACAAAGTGTAAAATTCTTCATTGATGACTAGAAATGACAGATCGCCCACCACATTCTGGAATTGAAGTCGAGTAATCCTTTACTAAATATGAAAAACGCGTAGTAACTGCCGCGTATTTGGACACTAGGCCATACAGATATCGCTCGTATTCAACTTGAATCTCCATTCACAAATCATGTTTGACTTTCTCTAGTTTAAAATGACAGTTTTGATCCGTTTTTTTCAGGAAATGAGTAAATAGAACTTTCGGATTCCTTCCATACATCCCCGGATGAGTCAAAAGAATAACAAACATTAGAATAACATTGCTGGCTCTCTAGTAGCAAAAGCAGAAACACAGTCCGCTGCATTAGGACAAAATCAGCACTAGATACCTCACATTATCACCCTGGGGAATGTCTGTGTAGTACTATGTAGGATGTTTAACACTTTGGGGGATTCCATCAATAAAGGAGGGTGTTCAGTACTGTGGACGGATATCATTAAGTACTATGGAGGGTATTCAATAGTGGATGGATACCATCGATACTGGAGGGTGTTCAGTACTGTGGATGAATACCATAAGTATAGTAGGGGACAGCATCAATGCTATGAAAGAAACCATAATACTGAACACCCTTTACAGTACCGAACACCCTCCACAGTATTCCGCAGTCCTACTCCGACCTTTCTCAGGGTAATTATTTATGACTAGAATAAGTCTAACTCTATGATCTACAGTTAAGTTGCAATAAGCACTGGAGCCCTCGCGCTACTCGCATATACTTCTGCTGTCTTTACAGGAGAAGAAATGCAAAAGGTATGAGAGAGTTGCGTCGCTTTCCACATTTTCTAATCTAGGTGATGACTTGGTCATTTTCTTTGACACTGTATTCAGTGGAGATAATGGACGCAGTTTTCTCACTGATTTATAGCAACGGATCCACAAAAATAGTAACAACTCCAGGAATTACTAAAAAACCTATCTTGCTTAGAAAAATTACTGGGACTTACACTCGAATGATACGTAAAGAATTTTAGATACAAATAAGATCATGAGAAATGTAGGATTTTTTGTAGAAAATAAAGAATTCTAGGAAATTTCAAGCAATTTTTGATAAAAATTTGAAAAAACTGTTTTCTAGCAAAGGGTATGAAATCCCCCTCCCCCCTATTCACTTCACGTTGAAGATAAATTGTCCTATTTCTAATTTGGATGATCTTTTCAATATAAATTTGTATAGAATGATGCCACTGGCAGTATTACAAATAAAA
Source organism: Pelagia noctiluca (assembly GCA_963924455.1). Lineage (NCBI taxonomy): Eukaryota > Metazoa > Cnidaria > Scyphozoa > Semaeostomeae > Pelagiidae > Pelagia > Pelagia noctiluca. Next base: position 16,060,218 of record OZ004322.1, on the reverse strand, counting down.
AAACACATTAAAAGCTATTGTATCAAATGGTCACACTTACAATCAAGCTAAACTTCCAGCCTTTTCATTTTCATTTGAAAACAACAAAGCATGCTTTCATCAGTGTTTGAATGTTTTTATTTTCACAAGCTAAATACGAATGACAATCAAGCTTGAAGCTAAGCATAATGATAAAACTGGAGGAAATGTCTTGATGAGAATTTCAAATTTTATTTGTTAAAGATCTGTATCGGTGCTATCTGTTGCAGGTGCCCTGGTTAGAAAGAGAATTGAATTTGCGCAGTTCGTCAAGTTATAGGCATAAAGTATTAACGATATTTACCTCCTTAATCACTAACGCTCAGCGTCATGAATATACTAAAATTCATAACCATTTCGGTTTCCCTTTAAGCGGATAAGGGATGAATCGATACTCACAATTGCTTATGAAAATTGCGGGAACCATTTATGGTGATCTTGCCACAAGGTATTTCGAGAGAAAACAGTGAATAACGCTTTGTGTAAAGTAGAATTTGATTTTTATTTAGGGTAGGGTATTGTCATGCCCGTCGTCTTTTTCCACAGTCACAACATGGTTGCATTTATGGCTGGGATTGCTGAGTGGTTAGATCACTTGACCCTTGTTCGAAGGGTCGAACCCACCTTCAGACCCGTCACAAAGTGCGAGGAGAGAATTAGCCAGCTCTCTGTAATTCTAGGCAAACTGGCAAAATGAGTCACGGGGTATGGTCACATCCAGAGGAAGGACCAGGGTCTCACTGCTCGATTAGTCTACCTATTCAGTTGGCCCTTTGTGCTTTGCACATTGTGCTAACCAATACCTTACAAAGATAGAAAGTGTACTTGCCTATCAACGTCAACATATATTTGTTAGTCTATCATAGTTTCCTATTCTGCAGAAGTTCTTCGCTAGAAAGCTAAACATATTGGTTCACATATTATTCCTTTAACTAAGATCTAGCATAACAGTTTGGTCGCTGAGATGTGAGGCATGAGATGAGCAGATATGTGATCTAGCATAAAAGTTTGGTCGCTGATTTCAACCTAAATATTGGCACTTTCTCCGTTTCTTCTTAAGAAAATATCCTTCCTGCTTCGAAATTCTGCCTTTCAATCTACAAATTTAGTATTCAAAGTTTGCATTACTTTCTACGAGTTAGAAAACAAGCGCCATAGCGGTTGATATGCTATCTAGTGCATTTTGAAAACAATGAATGAGTTGCAGACACAAATCAAACATTTTTCTATCTCTCCAGGCTGTTCAATTACTGCTCCTGTTTCATCAAAGAGCAGAACCCATCTTAACTAAACCAATAACCAAAACAAGTCTTGCTATAACCATAAATCGTATGCCCAAGCTGCAAGTTGCAACACAGCCAGCATGGAGATAGCCGGGTGGACACATTGGGACTCATGATCAAATTGCTATAACGTATAGTTGAAGACTTTCCGAAAATTAGGCATATTTTGGAACGAGTCACTACAAAAGAAAAAGGCTCGCTTTAGAACCAGTTTTCAGAGGATGTAGATGAATTTTCAGTTGATTTTAAACTAACAAAATAAAATCGACGGTTATTTTATTAGTTCCCTTAAAATGTTGGCCGAAAACAGTAAAAAGTAAACCGCAATGAAAATGCAGGATTTGTTATATGGCTGAAACCTACTTTACTCCTAGGGTAACCTTGAACCTTTTATTAGTAAATTAAACGCACCATAATAACTGTGTAAAGTCTTTAACAAGAATAATGTCAAAATCAGCTATAGCTGTACAATAACGCAACACAAAATTTCCGATAACTTATTCGCAAGTCTGAAATGTGTAGAGAAGCCTTGGGCACTTCAATCAATGTTTACTAAGACATGCGAAGACATATGGATGAAAGTAAAGTGAGCAAACTCAAAAACTTACATCTAGAAATCTTTGTTTTCATTCAAGTTTATTCCCAACTCTGGAGAAGTGACGCTTGTTAGTGAATATTATTCTGCGATCTTCGCTCTAACAGCTATGCTTCATCTAAACATAAACAGGTTTATCAAACAAAGTTAAACAACAACGTTAAGTCAACGAAAGGAAATGAATAAGGCTTTGATATCAGAAGAAGAATGGGTTCGAGCAAATCACTGTCGATTTGAGACCTATTGGCAGCCATCTTGAGATACCCCATTGTTTACGAATACGAAAAGTTCTACTTCATCTAAACAAAAAAAAGTTTATCAAACAAAGGTTAACAACAACGTAAAGTAAACAAAACGGCATTGAATACAGCACCTATATAAATGGGAATGGGTTGAGAAACTTATGTTTCAGGATGAGGCTAGAAGAGCGGCCATCTTGAGATACCCCATCGTTTATGGCATGTCATCGTATCGTGTTGTGTTTTTTGAGACACCCGGTATTTCAACTGGAGCGTTTATGATTGCTGATCTTTCACTCATAGATGATGTTGACTGATGAGGTTTCCTTAATTTATCAAGTTAAGAAGTCTCGACCAGTCACTGGAGTTGAGTTGAAGACTGCAAATACATACACACAGTTTGCATATTGAAGTGAGGTTGCGTTTAATATTGGCTTTTTGATAGAATCAGTGAATGCAAGTTGACTTTGCCTCATTCTTTGAGCATACAAAGCGAGTGGGTTGATCAGATAGACATGTAAGTGATGCAAGACTGGATTACACATTTTTTTCATTAGTAACTGCTTTATAAGCAAGTCAGTACTCGACATGACAAAAACCGAAGCAATTCTAGTACTGGATAAAGGAATGCTAAGCAATTTGAGAATTTTAGTTCTGATCCAATTTGCAATGAAATTCGTGCAGCATCTATGGAGAAGTAGGTTACAGTGGATATTATTACCCAAGCATACGTTTGTATGCAAGATAACATCGACATTCATTGTACAATAACTTTTGAGATTTTTTAAGACACACCAAATTAAAACAAAAGTTAAAAAAGCTAAGCAATTTGCTAAGCAGTTTTGAGTACTCAAATTTTCCGTCCAGCTAAGTAATTTTTAGTACTGAGCTCGAGCTGAAATCCCTTAAAAAAATGCGTGTTAAAGATGAACCATGTTTTGAAACAAGAAGGCATTGTTGTCTTAAATCTTAAAGCATCGAGGATGAGTATTAAAGTAGATAATTGGCTTCATGTGATATCAAAAGCAATTCATCACACAAACAGCAATACCTTAGTCATGAATCTAGGAGGGGTGTATAATGACTGCCAGTTGACGTGCAGGCAAATTAGCTTACCGTATTCAAGGCATTGGTTTACATACGTCTCAGAGTATGTCCTTGTTTGAGTTTCTTTCGGTCATGTTACACACACTTATTTCAACCTAATTCACCCCTACTAATAGCTTTTTCTTATCAACCTCGGTAGCCTCGTTTTCTTTAAAGGGGACCTGCAAAGGTAAAACAAGTTGTGTTTAATCGAAAGCCCTTGACGTCCTGAGTACGAAAATCAAAATATTTTTTGAAATTGAAGCCCCGTTTGTCCGTAAGAAGCGATTTAAAGTGCATTTTCTGACGCGCGGGACAACTTTTTCATTTCAGTCTCGTTTTCGATTCTGACGTCAGAGGTGAATAATGAAATTCGGGCCTAAGTAATTTCCATACAGAAGTAACAGTAATCATCGCTCGGGTTACGGCGCAAAGGTGCTTTATAAACAACAAAAATCCGTTTAAAAGCCAAAATATCAAATTTAGGATAAAACTGCGATTCAAAAAAGATATCGGTGTGAATTTTTACGGAGTAGAATGGATTTCAAAGCTCATCTAAAAGTGGTGTGGTGTGCGTGGATTCGACTCGAAGAAAACTCACTTTGCCGGGCGAAATATTTTCGCTTTGCCTATTCATAAAGATACAATATTACAAGGTAGAAACTTGCTTGTTTAAATATCGATATATAAATTGCTATAAGAGTGTATTAAAAATATTCAATGGTAAGAAGGCTGGTTAGGGGTTGTATGTGGGATTGTAGGGAGTAGGGGGCAAGCTTCGCTCGAAAGAAGTTGAACTTTGAAGAAGGCCCAAAAGTTCAAATGTAAATAATGTTTACATTTAAAGTCTGTAGCCCATAATTTTATTTTACTTACTAATTTCTATTCACAATTACTTAATTAATTAGACTTTATTTATGTTTTATCATTATCAATTTTTCATTTTGTTTATCTTTTTATTTCCAATTTCATTTGTACTTATTGGGGTCTACTGGGGTAAAATGGGTAACACGGGGTAAAATGAGTAGTTGCTTAAGCTTACATTCATGGCCTAAGTTGACAATATTTCACTTTTTTTATGAAGTTTTAGTTCTGGTTATTTTTGATCCTCTAAGAGTATTAGCGTAAAAAAAGCAAAATGATCAACATTAAGTTATTTATACAAGATTATAAAACTGCTCATTTTACCCTGTGTTACTCCTTTTACCCCAGTAGACCCTAGTCTTTATCAATTTTTTTTTACTTGTAATTATCATTCTATTTTTTGTACTTTCTGCCTATATTCTTATTTTGTTTTATTTGTTTACTTAGCTGCAATACCTGAAAATAGTGTTTTTGCCATATGACAATAATGATGAGAAAACAAAAAACGACAGAAAATTTAAGAAAGTTTTGATACTTGGGATCCAGGCAAGTTTCTTATAGAATATGTTTTTCAATTGCTTTTTTAAGAGTACTGTTTTTTTTATAAGAAAAATTTCATAAGAACACAAGCCTTAAATTTTACATTTTATAATTTGGTACCCTAGCTACCCTTGTTTATTGTTGATATTTTTTGAAGTTGAAAGAAATGTGTGAAGAAAACAATCGTGCAGTTTGTTCCATCTTCTTGAAAAAGTTTTTCTTCCACTTTCCCCATACCTTGTTTTTCTAATACTGGAAAAACATTTTTCACCCTGTTATTACAATATCATAGATAACAACATCCGAATTCCGCTGTTTATAACCCAAAACAGTAATCATGTTCTTACTTCCCTATCACACATGATTCCTCACGTCATGTGTATCAATAAAAGGTATCCAGATGACTGAAATTTATAGTTTGTGTTTGCAATATGGGTTGCGCAGCTTACAATTGTTTTAATAACTTAAGTAATAAAACAAAAAATCAAGACAATTTACTGAAAAAGAAAGTGAATTTTCACAAGTTCTCAAAGAATGCAGCCCTCCAAAAAATATGGATACAGAACATGAGGCTAGCAAATTTGTTCTGCAACCATACTCACGTCTTTGCCAAGACCATTTTACTGAAGAAAGTTATCAGGGTGTCCCAAAATGTTTGAAGTCTTTAGACTTAATGAGAGATTCCTTTTGAAAGATTATTTTTGACAGAGGGTCACCAAAAGGAAAAAGGCATGTGAAGGGTTAAAAGAAATTCAAGGCAAAACACAACTGTCCCTCAGCTCTCCACTCAGTCCTAAAAAATGGCCCTTTGGAAGAATCATCACAAACAATGAAAAACTGACAGAAGAACTAAACAGACTGAGGGATAACCTTCTTCGGGGGGGTTACAACCTGTCCAATATTCAGAACCAATTCAGCAAAGCTATGTAGCACACTCAACATGAATTAATATTCAAGGATAAAACACCAACTTTATTCTACCATTTGATAACACAACCATTCAAATTGGAGCAATATTGAAGCAACATTGGCATCTGATAACCAAGGATGAAACTCTAGAATACATTTGGGCCACACCTCCTTTCCTGTCCCTTAAAAAGCATAAAAACTTCAAGGATGTCCTAGTTCATTCTAGATTCACTAGATAAACCCATAAATAAAAAATAGCAATAAACATAACAAAGATGCAAAGGTGGTCCCGAACGCGGGTCTGCTAGGGCACCTAACACAACAAGACATTCTGATTTAAATACCCTGAAATGTCTGTGTTAGGGTATCGGCTTATGATTTGCATCTATAAAAAACCCAGGATTAATGGCAATTATACTATTTGACAGACGGTCGGAAATGTAAAGATAACCACTCTCTCCCTAAGAAACTCTATAATCAGTTAAAGAAAAAATAAAAAATGAATGTCTAAATGGTAAATGCAATCTTGTTCCAAAATACTAAAATACTGAAATACTAAATCCTTACTACTATGGCATTGCTGAGTTGGTTGGGGCTGGGGGGCTGTAGAGGGGACAATGGCAGGGCTGACTGGTTGGGACTACCCTCTCTCCTTATGTAAATATATTTTCATCGTTTTTATAATTTTATCTTTTCCTTGTTTACCCTCTTTTTCATTTTTATACATACTTTTAGCATACATATTTTTTTAACTCAAACTCTGCTCTTGAAAGAAATTGATAGATAGCTTGTTTCAACGACATCCGGGTTCAGACAAACTGGAGCAAAGTCCTGTAATGCACTCGCAGTTTGATTCCTTTGCTTTGGTCGAAGTTCTTTGCACTTCTTTGCAGCAAAGGCTTTCAATTCCTCTTATCATTCCTCCTAGCATTTACCACAAGTACACCTAAACAATTAAAATCAGTAAACAATTCAAACAAATAGGATTTTGATAAAGAGCAAAAAATTTGAATGTTTTGAGTGGATGGCCTAAATTGGGCCTAAACACTCCGTCTTGTTAATTCACCCATTATTTGAGTTTTAGATAAAGGTTTGGTCATATAAGTTTTGTATAAGTTGTAATGGAAACAATTTTACTAAAAAAATACCAATCAACGTCGACAATTCTTTGAATATTTACATCTTCTTCTACCTTGTCTTCGCTGGCGCTGCTCTCATCGGTATTCGAGGACCGTTCTTCTCGTCTGTTTTTAGGCAACGGTTAGAACATATACGGCTGAATATTTATCTCATGGTTATCAATGGCTCCATATTCTAATCCTTCATCGCTGTATTCCATTTTTTTTAACGAAAAAGCGACGAAAATCAACTTTTTATCGAGCGTGTTTCAATACCAATTCCAGTGTGATCCATCGAGCTTCTCATTTCTTTATTCACCTCTGACGTCAGAGAGAAAACGCGGGCAAACCCGTCCTCAAAACAAAATGGCGTCCAACATGCAAAATCGTCAACTTTCAGCTGTCATAACTCAAAAACTATTCCAAATATTGCATTTTTAATGCCGAATTCGGACTCCCCGTATGTGAATTGACCGTAATGGCCTGTTAATAGCAAAACTTTTTTTACCTTTGCAGGTCCCCTTTAACAAGTGCATCATTGTTCGTTCGTTTCGTTTGTTGATTCGTTACTTTTGTTTGTGTATTTGTTTGTCTTTTCAATGCACCAGGTGACGTTTTTATTGCGTTTATTTTCCCACAGTATGTTTCCAATACAATTAACTTTAATTATAGGTCATCAGTGTTAATCCGATAGTTAATTGCCCTTTACTTTTGTTGTGTATATACTCTTTTCATTTATTGTTCTGAATAAATATAAGTGTTGATTGTTGATTGGTAATTGGAATTAGGTTGAGGATAGGAGATACGTTTTGCGCACTTGTGATTTGAGTTTGAATGATAAAGTTGGTGGTCTCCAAAATATTTCTTGCTGTTTTAATGACTGACAATCTGTGTCTGTGACAGAAGCACCACTCAGTGTACAACCGAATAACGCAGTGAAAACCTTGTCTTTGTCTTCGCATTTTCTACATTATCAGGGGAGCCTCCCTGTCTAGGAATTCGTATTTACACCCTGTCTGTGCTTTGCTGTGCTGTGGAGGGATACCATCAGTACTGTGGAAGGATACCATCAGTACATGGCAGGATATTCAGTATTGTTGGGGATAGATAGCTACCATCAGTAATTTGGAGGTTGTTCAGTATTGTGGGGGATAACATCAGTACATTAGAGGGTGTTCAGTAATGTGGAGGGATGCTATCTGTACGTTGAATGGATACCATTTTATTTGGTACTGTGGAGGATGTTCAGTACTGCGGAAGGATACCATCAGTACATTAGAAGGTGTTCAGTACTTTGGGTGATACCATCAGTACATAAGAAGGTGTTCGGTACAGTGGAGGATACCATCAGTATGGTGGAAGATGTTCAATACTGTAGGGTTAACATCAGTACATTAGAGGCTGTTCAGTATTGTGGGGGATACCATTAGTACAGTGAAGGATGTTCAGTACCATGGGGAAATATCATCAATACCGTGGGGGATATCATAAATACTGTGGAAGCATCAGTTCATTGGAGGGTGTTCAGTGCTGTGGAGGGATGCCATCTATACATTTAAGGGATATCATTCATTCGGTACTGTGGAGGATTTTCATTACTGTTGGAAATTGCCATAATTACCATCAGTTCATTGGGGGGTGTTCAGAGCTGAAGGGGATACCGTCAGTACATTATTGATCGTGTGTAAAGGCAACAACGATTGTTACGTCGGAGTTATCAGGGTAGAAACACCAGTCCATGGAAGTCGACAGTCCACTAGATGTAACGGAAAGATATGACTCAAATTTCCAACGGAATAACAAATGTTTTATATCAGAAATAGTTGATACCCAAAACTATGACAGTTGAGCTGGCGAGCTGGTGCTTTCATTGTGAGACTATGACTATTTATCTTAACAAATTTCTCAAAATCCCCAAATTCTTCCTCAATTTGGCGAAAGGCCTTGGACACCGAAATAACAAATGCATGCTTGTTGCTAACGAACGGTCCGGATGAATTCGGCCTCTTTTGGAGGATGAAGAAAGTTAATATTGAAACACATTTCAGTATTTGACCAGTGCAGGCCTGAATAACAGGAAGAGGAAAAATGTTATCAGTGTGCGTCAAAAACGCATCATTTTGGCAGGCTTTATAGGTTTTTGCATAAAGTCTACAGTAAATACTTACACAAAAAAGCACGTGATTTCAAAAGCAGGCTAATTGAATTTTTATTTCCTGGGCTGTTAGAGAGAAATCAGCCTTGAGATGTTCTTAAATTCTTCTTAAGTTCTGTTCTATTGGAGGTCCAAACGCAACTATAGTAAGGTGCTGAGTACTGCGGGGGATATCATCAGTTCTTTGGCGGTAATTCCTAGAGTAATAATGGTATCCCTTCCTGTAATGAGAATCCTCGATAGTCCTGATTGTATCCCTCAGTAGTGGTTGTATCCCTCAGTAGTGATTGTATCCCCCTACAGTACTTAACAGCCTCGAATCTACTGATAATATCCCCCAAAGTACTGAATATCCTCCACAGTACTAATGTTATCCCTCGCCGATATCCCATACAGTACTGAATATTCTCCACAGTGCTTATATCATCTCTCCACAGTATTGATGGTATTACTCTATACCGTACTGATGATATTCCATACAGTAGTGAATATCCTCCAAAGTATTGAAAATCCTCCACAGTACTGATGTGATCTCTCCACAGTATTGATGGTATCCCTCCAACATCCTAATGAGATCACCCACAGTACTGAACACCGTCCAGACTACAGCACAGAAGTTCCCCAGCAGGACGCAGCGATATCACTTCGAGGCCTTCTTGGAGAAACCTATTGTAGATGTGGAATCTGCAGTTGATGAATTATTGATACAATCAACCAATATAAGTTTGAATTTTGCGACTGATCAGCAACCATTTTCTCGCCACATTACTTGAAATTTGGAATTTTGGCCATCGAGGTGGCTGAAATCTTACTTTTCCGAAAGCGTTTTAGAATTTGAGGATTTACGATTTTGCTCTTTTCCTGCATGATGATGTAATTGGGTTTTTGGATTTCTCAGAAAATGACCTTAAGTTTTTCAACTTATTTTGAATTTACAAGGTTTCTTGCTTCAACATCAGGTGTATTCGTTTAAGCTGTTCGTTAACTTCAACTAGGTCTCTCTTCGCTCTCCTGTGTTCTCGCATGGGATGGATCTTAATAGGAAGGTTGTCGAGTTAGTACTGTAATCTTAAAACGTGTTATTTTCAAAGTTATTGCAGATGGTCCAGCCTTAAGGTAATGGATCTTAATAGGAAGGTTGTCGAGTTAGTACTGTGAACTTAAAACATGTAATTTTCAAGTGTTGCAGATGGTTTAGTCTTAAGGTAGATGGATCTTTAAAGGGGGTACGAGTTAATACTGTGAACTTGAAAAAAGAGTTACCTTAGAAATCACTTCGTATTTTCTCTAAAAATGTCACAATTTCGCCGGCTGGTTTTGATTACCACCGATCTCAAACCTAAGGCATTAGTTAATCAACGCTGCAGATTTTAATCGTCTTATGTGCAATCCTATTACCACCGTTCAAAGCAATTTACGTATGCAGAAATAGAATGCTTCAATGGTGTAAAGTTTGCCTTTTGTGTAATAATGTTACCCATCATCTCAAATATAATTTTCTATGCAGTCCTTCTGCTTTGTCAATGCTGAAATCACGTTGAACGTCTGTGCAGTACTCTGGAGGATGTTCAGTACTGTGAGGGGATTCCATCAGTACTGTGGAGGATGTTCGGTACCTTAAGGGGATTCCATCAGTACTGTGGAGGATGTTCAGTACCTTAAGGGGATTCTATCAGTACTGTGGAGGATGTTCAGTACTGTGAGGGGTATCATCAGTACTGTGGGGATACCATCAGTAGATTTGATGGTGGTAGGTTCTGTATGGGGATCAGCCATCACCAATCAGTACAATTGAGGATATTCAGTGCTGTGGAGGGAAACCACAATGTTTTTGGGCATTACCCGCACATTTACCTTAACAAAGGGTTTTTGCGATGAATCGTAACGATTTTCACTAGACTTTGCACCGATCGGAAACGATCCGTGACGATTTAAGACGATTGGAAACTATTTTTAACACTTAATGCATAAACCGATACCTTACTATGATACCTTACAAAAGAACAACAAGTGAAAAGCCTCACCAATACGATATAGCTTCTCCTAGTGGCTGGTCAAGGGCATGGATGGCCGATGGGACGGGGATGGCCGAGTGGTTAAATTACTCAGACCCAGTTCAAAGAGTTTTGAGTTTGAAACATCCTTCAGAACTATCACAAACAGAGTGAGGAAAGAGTTTTGCCAGCTCTCTATAACTCAAGGGAAAAGGGCAAAATGAGTCTGGAGGTGTGGTCATATTCACAGGAAAGACGAGAGTCGCACTACTCGACTAGTTTACCTATTCAGTGGGTCCTTTGTGTTTGCACATCAATTAATACCTAACGAAGATATAAGCGTATTTGCCTATCAACTATCAATGAATTCTTTCAATTAGTCTACCTAATTGTAATGTGAAGATAGATTGCATTTAAGATTAATTCCATTCAAAGCGTATTTATTAATCAACTGTCAGTAGACTACTTCGATTGGTCTACCTATTCAGAGGGCCCTTTATGCTTTGCAAATAAAACAATACCTAGCGAAGATACTAAGCGTATTTGTCAATCAACTTTCAATAGAATACTTGGATTAGTCTACCTTTTCAGTGTGTCCTTAATGCATTGCGCAAACCAATACCTAACAAACATCTTTAGCGTATCTGCTCACAACAATCACCAATATTATTGCTGAATGAACATTTAATTATTGAAAATCCAGTGGACATTTAGTGGACATTTTGGAAGTTTAGTGGACATCCCGTTTGCAAGATGATAAATCGATTAGTGCTGCATAATTCGACAAAACAAGTATGTTGGTACCAACGTAATCATCTAATACAATAATGCAATAAAAGTAAAACCAGCTTACTTATGATCGTGATAATCGAATCATACAACCAGTAACGTGAAACGAATTAGCCGATAAATAAATCGGATTTAATAACAAAGGGATGTTGTAGATGCGCATCTTATCGCTTAGACAGACTGCGAGCAACTGTCTTCCTAATAGCAATTTGTCGAGGTTTCAAGCCCCGAAAAAGTAATTAGCCTATATTGATAGGACTACAAGCCAGAAAGACCCTACACTCGGAAAAATAAAGGTGCTAAAATAATGGTTTTATGAATATCTAAAAATACAAAATAGAACAGTCTTTGGATGGTACAAAACTTGAATAAAGCCAAAAAAATCGGATAGAAATCTATGTGTTCGTTTCGCTATGCTTCCGATTTTTCTGGAAATACACAATACCTGGAGATACTACAAAATTCCTGTTTGCGGGTTTTTGGAAAAACCTTTCGGTGGGTTTCAGGGGTTTTTAGAAAGACGTCATCACTGAAGATTTTAGAAAACCTCAAACAGAGGTTTTCTTCCATCTAAATCTATTTGCCTCTAGTTTAACATACCAGTAAAAAGTAGACCCGTCTGATCGAGTTTTGCAATAGGAGGAAGCTATGACAGGGGATGTGATTGATTCTTTTGCTCTTAACAATACAATTCACAGGATTTTTCGTTTTTTGAGCATGGTAGATATTCATAAACAGAGTGCTTCAGGGAATACCAAATCAACAAAAACCAAGGACATCTTGTGGTTTATCCAATAGGAGAGGGTTTAACTGAAGTTGCTACACGGCCCGAATTTTGCCTCGAGCACACGGAAAGTGATCTTTTAAATCAATAAGAAACTGAGAATTGATAGACATGGATAGATGAACAGAGAGAGAGAGAGAGAGAATAAATACCTTCATATATTAAATTGTTGATAGGAGGTAGCTGTAGAAAAAGTTCTTAAACAAGTTTAGAGTATCCAAAGATCTAAAATATTTTTATAAATTATCTTTATGAAAATTAGCCTAACCGTATTATAGTTAAAAGACATATCGACGAAGAGATTCTTTCCAGCAATGTTTACCTTTTGCCAAATTAGAAAAACTCTTTGGGAGTAACATTATTAAGTGAAGCCTCACGCTTTCATATCGAAATGAAATGGAGGAAAATTATATTTAGTGGTTAAGAAACTTGCAAAGATATTTTTCGTAGCATAATTGGGCTGAATGTTAAGAAACGCCAGCATTTAGCAAATAAACAGTAGAACCTACTTAATCTTTCACTACAGAAATAAGGAGAAATGTTCTTCTGTAACTTGAGCTTCGTGCTTGCGTACCCGTCTTATCAGACAGACTATACGCATTGTATGTAAAAATGATTATTTGAAACGCAAGTACGAGTGTTTTGAAATTAACTTTGCATCTAACATAAGGAAAATAGAATGATATAGTCTGTCTGAAGAGGGTGCAAGGCTAATAGTTAAAGAAGAAGATGTCCCCTTTGTGAAGGCGGATTCTTCTGTATAACCTGGAAACCCAAAGTTCCCAACTGGCCGAGATTTGCTACTCGACAATAAAACATTCTAACAGACCTAAGATCTCGTGAAGAAGCATGATTTGGAAAATCAATGAGATATCATGTGAGAATGAAAATGTGGTATGACGCAATAGAGAACGAATCTAGAGGTCGTGGGTACCTATCCTACTCGGTTCATTTTCATGCTCACAAATTATCTCGATTGAAATATCTTAACAGCTATACGCTGAGATTAGAATTCCAGTGCACTAGAGTAACAATCTAGAGGATGGGATCGTGTCCTAATCGGGTCATTTTCATGCTCACAAATCATCTCTATGAATCAAAGAACGTTTTTCCAAGAACAAAGACAAGTTTAAATTCTCACCTATGATTCTGCCTGAAACGGGAAGAAAGCCATCCATGCATGGGATACCTCTTGGGAAGCTCTTCTAATTAGAAACTTTCGAACAAACGGAATTACTGCGGTAACATCCGAATGTTTATTTTGAAATTAACGTAGTGGGCATATGAAGAAATCAGGCTTTCCTTCTGTCCATCTCATTAATTATCCACGAAGTCTGTTCTCATATCCACTGATTTCCCGTGCTGCAAAGTAAACGTAGAAATCCTCAGACGTTAACCTCAAAATTGCTGATTCTTAATGGAATTTGCGTAACTGGGATGTGTGCTATTGAGCGATTGAGTTCAGTTTGGAACACGGTTCTAACCTCAGCTTTCCTGTTTTCAAATGGAATTTGCTTCTTGGCATTAACCTCAATGAGCGAGTTTCAAATTAAAATGTTCATAATTGCGATTGTGGTTATAAAGGGTTGGGTTAATGTTAGAGCGTGTAACTTGCAATGCAAAGAGACTTATCTTTAAGCACCTTCAGTGGCGTGGATGTGAAATGCCCTATGAGGGGAGAAGATCGTATTTTAATGAAAAATGCTAAGAGGGAGGCAAGAATAAACCGTTGGCAAAATCAAGAAACTGATGAAGTTGAGTGCTTCTCGCCTAGAAAAGATGAAAGTGGAGCAATTGCTATAAATTGTGGATGATGAGGAGAATTGGAGACATGGCGAAACATGATAACTACAGAAGCTTTGCGTCTGACACTCATCAAAGTAGTAGCTGCGTCAGAAAAAGAACGAAAACGAAACAATCGAATTATTTTACCAGATGTGGATCAACACTGGCCAATCAGAAGGGAGGTGAATAATTGGTATGGTGAGAATCAACCAATCATCACCGATCCAACTATCATATCCTTTCTGATTGGCCAATCTCGATCAACTTCTGGGTATATTACTCGTTAGGTTTCTTTCTCTTTCTGGCATACTACTCGGATGACTGTCGGCTTTTTGGGTTATCATGTCTCGTTTCTCGCTATTTTTCCGATTTTCCTCGCCATCCACAGCAAATTTTCCTAAAATCCTTATTCATGATGACCTCCGTCAATTCCATGATAAAGAATATAGCAATAAGGTGATATTACAATGTCTTGGTAGAGCTTGCACGGAGGTCTCCTAATGTTACAGGTCTTCTTGTGCTAGGTAATCCTAGGGAGTTCGAAGAGAACTTTCTGGTTTGGGATTTAGCTGCGCTCTCACCATAAACAAATGAGAATTTGGTCAAGGTGCCGCTAATAAGAAACCACTTTTTGATTTCACATCTCAACTCGTTTCTTTTATCATGAGCAAATCTAAGCTCGTTAGAGTGGTTGAATAACTTTTTCCTCGAAAATCACGACTTAGACCCGTTTCTCTAAGGGCCTGTTTACTTGGAAGAATTCAGCCGTACTTCTAGCCCTTGAACTGAGATGTGAAATCCAATAAAACATTTGTATTTTCCATTCTCTGTTTATCTGGAAACCGTTTCATCCCAGGCAAGTGAGATCTGGCTTGTTGGGTAAGGATCTCAACTAGATGGAGTGAGATTATCTCAAATAAATGCTGAAAGGTTGAATGGAAGCTGGAAAATAGGGTAGAATAGGTAAGAGCACAATAAAATATGAAAACAGCTTACTTTATATGTAAATCGAGATAATTTGTGAGAATGAAAATGACCCGAGTGGGACTCGAACCCACGACCTCTAGATACTCGTAACGATTGTGGTTAAACAGCCTCTTCAAGTTTACTTTATATGTGCGATTTAATTCCAACTACTACCTCAAAAAGATGGGAGAGGGGATGAAATTTCACATATTAACTTGGCACTTGGCCTGGAAGGTTGGGTCATTTCGTCCATTTACACAGCCTCTTAGAGGGCATCCATAAAGTGGGCAGCTAAGGCAAAGTCAATATAGGGAATGGTCTGAAAGCCGTTTTTTGTAGTATTTGATGACATTTTCAAATATGATCGTGCACTTCATGTCATTGTTTCGTCTAAATTGACATGGTTGAGCAACTGAAGCCAATGTTTCTTTTTCACAGATTTTTCGATGCATCCTGGTTTTAAAGCAATCATATTTTAATAATATTTCAAACAAAATTTGTGCACAGTCGATACGAGTTCAACATACAGATGAAAACAAAGGGTAACGAAACAGAAAACTTCCAACCATTCCCCTCTCCTCTAATGACTATGACTAAAGGGACCTCTCCTGTTGATTTATAGGGGTGTGTAGAAAGTCTTGTAGCAAGGCCAGATCAATACCATAATACCAAAATGGAGAATACATCTTACAGACCTCTGAAGCTAGAGTAGCTTTAAGGAACCATTGAATTGCAAAGTAGCAGCTCTCATTACCAATAGTGGACTGCATCATCATATGCTTTAAAAAAGGTTCTGCCATGCAAAACTACAACCATTCACCAGAGTTGGGATAAATATAAAGATAATGGCATAACAACAAAATAACGATGTTTTAACACTTTAAAAGTCCTCAAAATCTAGGGCTTAAGTATCTAATTCACATTGTGCAAAATGAGAGTCAGGGAAAACATTGAGTGGGGTGAAGGATGATGAGCAACACTCCAGCCTATTCTTAGAAAAAGCAAGGGGCAAAGCTGGCCTTAACTGGCCCGGCAATATGAAAAATACTTCGTAAAGGCATAATTGAAATTTTTAAACCATTTCGATAATATGTTTAGTAATCTTAAGGGTGCAGCAATGTGGGGGGAGCACCCACCAACATTTATCTTTTAGTAAATACAGAGCCTTAAATGTTTTGTATACATGTGCGCCCTCTCTTTGTCTCTCAAGTACAGCAACCCTCTTCTCTCCAAATCACGTTTCCACATTTCAACATAACGGGTGCGACAAAAAACGCATAATCTTTGACGGGCTGTAGAGATCATGTATCGAGCCAGTCACAAAGATTTAAGTTGAAATTTAATTCAGAATAGCTGATAATCAAAGCGTGTTTTTGGGATTTCTCTCGATTCAATTACGTAGAAAACGGTTAAGGCGCTTTATATCAGCAGGATAGATGGCATGGTAGTTGCAAGCTCTGATTCCATGGCCTAGTCCATTGATTAAGTGTTGTTTTCATATATCTTCTAATTTTCTTATTTCAAGTTTTCTTCTAAAAAAGTGGCAAAGTCGGAATTCCATTTGTTTACGAGAACAAGAGAGTCCCAAGGGATGCCATACACGATGCAGAAATTGCACGTGATAAAAGTATTCGTGTGTATGAAATTAAAGATTCAAATCGAATATTGCAAATTCACTGATATGACTGTCTTGTAATTTGCTGTAGTTCATTTTACGCATCCAAACTGAATAGTACTTCGTTTAACCTAGTACTGTTGAAAACTTTGAATTAAACAAAAAAATGAAGATATTGGCGTTTTAAACGAATTAGAAAGTGTTCAATGGAATTTAATTTTGATTCCGACAACATGTCGTTTTAACTAAACTTTTAATTGGTTGCAGAATCATAAAAGAAATCTGTAAAAATACGACCTGAGATATTTAATAATTCTGGGGTGAATCAAGGGGCAATTCACTTCCTGAAAATCTCGTACACTTCTCCTGAAATCCTAGCGATCTGATGAAAATCCCTTGAAAATCTCTTGAAATCCTATTGTTTTTGAAAAACCCCGTAGGCTTTGAAAGAAAGTGAAGCGCCCTTGAAGTAGATACCAACTTACATCTTTTGTAATCGCGCAATGCAAAATCTATTATTGTGCGTCAAAGATAACGCGTATTTCGGCACACCCGGTGTATAAAGAAATACTTAGAGGATCGATTAGCAGCCTGACAAATCCTTCTTCTTCTTGCGATGCCATCTTGTTTCTTGTGGGTCGAAGCCTCTTTGCTTATCTCCAAAAACAGCCCAGTGTGGTGTTTCGGCAACGTAATCCGCGTCTGTGAACGTTTCTTCACCACCTGTCGCGTTGTACCGCGAGTTCTGATGAAAATGTAATGCCACTTAACGCAAACAAGCAAACTTTAATTCTTAAACCTCCAAAATACCCATTTCCTTTTTTATTTGCTTTAATCACCCCGGGTTACATCTGTGCAGTACTGTGGGGGATATCATCAGCACTGTGGGGGATATCATCAGCACATTAGAGGAATACTATCAGTACATCGTAGGGTGTTCTGCACTGTGGGGGATACCAGCTAGTACTAGGGAGGATGTTCAATACTGTGAAGATACCATCAGTGCTGTAGGGGGATACCATCCGTACTGTGAAGGATTTTCAGTACTGTTGGGATATCATCAGCACTGTGGGGGGGGGGGGGGTTAAATCAGTACATTGTTGGGTGTTCTGCAATGTGGGAGATATCATCCAATACTGTCGAAGATGTTCAATACTCTGGAAGATATGAACAGTGGAGGAAAACCATAAGTACTGTGAATGATATTCAGTACAGTGAGGGGATATTATCAGTATTTTGGAGAATTTTCAGTACTGTGGGAGGATACCATCATTACTGCGTTGGGCTAGAATTAGTTCAAAGGAAGGTGTTCAGTACCGTGGATGATATTCAATACTATCGAGAAAGATACCATCAGTACTGTGTGGGACTAGCATTAGAACATAGAGAGTGTTCAGTACTGTGGGAATCAGTATTTCAACTTGGTAAAAGGAGGATAATTTCCCTTATACTTAACAAACGGAGTTTTCTGAACTCTTGATTCAAGACCACATAATATTTATAATTGAAAGCATTATATGTAGGTTGTTGAAGGATGTAGATGAATATTTCTTACCAATTCGTGAAACTTTGGATAGTCGATCCAGGTGTGCCAAACGTTGTTGATTTTGAACTAAAACAAGAAATAACAAATATTATCAGGCAAACAATATACTAATCAGAAACAGCAAGACAGGTTGCCAGTGGCGGTTTTAGACTGCAGAGACTGCAGGTTTTCTATACAGTATTTAGATATCTTTTTTATTCTGCGGGACCCTTTTTGCCTATGCAGAGCGCAGGGCCATGGCCCCCTGCCCCCTAAAACTGCCGGTTTGACTTTTTTACCATCATCCACTATCTCTTTTTGCATTGCACTATTGAATCTTTAGGTAAAATTTCAATTAAATTCATTTGTGCATCAGAAGGAGCAAGATAGCGTAGATAGTCGTATACAATAACTAATATGTTGAACTGTGGTCCGCTTCAACATTGAAAGCAAGAGCTACTCAAATGGAACAAAATACCCAAAGAATTAATATCTCTGGATTTTACAGTTAAAGTCCCCTTTTCAAAACTTATTGGGAATTTTTGTTACTTATTCCTTTAAGCACCTTTGTGAAATTTTGCTTTATTAATTTAACAGCGGGCAAACTAATTTGAATACATCAATCATTATCGTTATTACAGTAGAATAAAACGCTCCAGTCATAAAATTTTAGGCTAGTCTTATTTTAGCAAAAGCAAACAGGAGTTCACCGATTCATATTTGATCCTTTTCATTCGAAGTTTGCTAGACAATGGAAAATCTAGTAACTTAATAAACAATGTCTGTGTGCTTATAAATGCACCAATGGATAAGTTTACATTAGAGCTCATTGAGTGAATGAGGATCTTTTTAATCTCTCAGAGCTCGGGATTACTTCAAGAAATATGTCTTTGAAATTTGTTCTCTATATTTATTTACTTAACGGCCATTGTAAAATACAGACCAGCAGGTGCACTTTGTGCTAGCGGTAAAATACAGGCCAGCAAAGTTTATAATTTTTAAGTCCTAGGTGCAACTAAAAAGAGTAAGGGAAGTGCTATTGGGAAAACATTTCACGTGTTTTATATTTGTTGGAAGCATGGGCAAGAAACGGTCTGTAAGCATAAGACTCTGATAAGGAGGTTGCTTGTCCCCATGTCCCCTTCTAAGAAAGAATCATGCTCCCTAGCACCAACATTGTGTTCCCTCAAGTTTCAATTTTTCAATCGCAGCTTGGCTGGTTGTCCATACCAAACAGTACCACTAAATCCTCTGCCCCCACTAAAAGGGACTCTAACAGAAATGACCAATTTTCGAAGATGAATTCTGTCCCCACCCCTGTAAGCCTTGCTCCCATTGCTTTCTAGTCATGCTTCCATGCTCCTAAAACATTTCAGGCCAAGCTCCCTTTTCCCCAACAACCCCTATCAGATGATCCAATCAAAAGATTCAGATCTTTAAAATTTCTTTCAGTGATTTTTAGTAATCTTTCTTCGATTCTTTCTATTTGATCTTAATTAATCTGTTATTTTTCTCAATGATATCCAATCCTATTTCAAGCAAAACGAAAATGGTGAGCTACGTAAGACTTGCTGAAGGCAACTAGATGGTTATTCATTCCTCTCCAAAGTCCCAAACACATAACAAAGCACATGAGCCCTTTGTGAAAGATCCGCAGACCTGCATTTTACACCAGCCGTTTATTTTGAATTTCAACGTTACTAGGTTGTTGAAAATCAGTTGACAAAATTTCTCTCAAACATGGCCAGCAATAACACGGAATTCCGAATCAGCCTCGGTGGGATGATCAAAGCTCAGAATTTGGCCCGTAAAATCAAAAGCAGGGCTTTATTCCTGGTCAACGAAAAACGCAAAAGCGAAAATCACGGCCAGGTAACGCTTGAGCACAAAGACGAGCCAAACACCGAAGAGAGGGTTAGTAAACAAATCAGCCAAGCCGGCAATGCCATTCTAGGCAAGTCTGCATCATACAGGCTTGAGCCTCGCAGACGATTCTTCGAGCCCGATGTGCGAGGCATCATTAAAAATGCTTTGGAGGCGAACCTGGACGGCAAGGTGTACGATTCGGAGTATTGCAAAACGAAAGCAAAATATTTATCAGATTTGATCAAAGATCGAGTAAAGGCCTTGAACTACGAGCGATATAAAATAATCAGCCTTGTTTATCTCGGACAGTCGAAGGATCAGGGACTTAAAATCTCCAGTTTATGCTTGCTGGACGAGGAGAAAGACAATTTTGCAGAGTTCAGGTGTTGCCTTGGTAACATCTTTGCTGTTGGTGTTGTTTATGGGATTTATATGGAGTAATTAAAAGACTTTAAACTTCAGCAACTTATTTCAAAAGTGCATATATGTAATGCTGAATTGAAGGCTTACACTTAAATTATTATCAATTGAGCCCTCACAGAACCCACATATTAGAATCAACTTTGCTTAAGGTCAGGTTGAATTATGTATGTAAAGAGAAGCTCCGTTAATACGGCTATCAATAGGCCAGATAAAATGGCCGGAGTGACGGAGTGGTCGCATTAACGAGGTCTTTTGCATAAGACAATGTATGTTTCGGACAAAAAACTGGTCATAATAACGGGGTGTTGGTAAAGTGGGGTTCACTGTACTTATTAGTAGTAGGTAATTTCAGTATATGTTTTTTATTTGAAGAGCCTCATTCTAGTTTTAGAGAATATCGTATCTTTGTTCACCCCATAGAAAAACAGAGAATAGGAAATTTTCGATTTCATATAAGTATCAAAACTCCAGAACTTTTTGAAATACCGAAATCATTGTGCGTATAAAGGAAAGTTTTATAAAGAAAATTATATTGAAATGCAAAAAATTTAAACAAAGATTAGTTAATAAAATGGTTTCTATTTTTGAATTTTCATATCATCATAAAATATTTGCATTGAGATTTAAAATTCTGCTTGAGCCGAAAAAACCGGTATAGTGTATGAAATCTACGTTGATTATCAAAGCCTTGAAGATGTTGGGAGATTTCATCGGTGTTTTCGTGGTCTAATTAAACAAATAGGTAATCTAAAATTCACTATCTGTGCTTTCCTCGTTTCGTTTAACAACCCTTAAGGAAAATTAAGGAAATACCGTAAAATCTCTATTAAGCCCCCTCTCTTCATACAATAAAAACTACAAAGGGAAATATGATGATTTAGGGATAAGCGAATGGATGTAGTCTATCGTAACATGGCGATTTTCCAACATGTTTGAAAGTGAAGAATTACTTCTCCCAACCCCCTTTAAAAAACGCCTACTCTAATAAGCCCCCCCCCCTGCTAAAAAATTAGATGAGCCCCCCGTGGGCTTGATAGAACTTTACAACAGTAAGGTCCCGCGAATCTTGTTTAATGCAATCCTTGCCAGCAAGGGGTGTTTTTGATGATAACAAAATTCATAGCGCAGTTGCACATCAAATCATCATTTTCATACTTTTTGCTTTCAAGCCTAACCTTAATTTACTCCTGTATACTACAAGAACCTTTATAGAAACAAAAAGAATCTAATCTCATTTCGACGCATTGTGCAACTAAAATTTTGGTCTGCTAACTTCTTTTTTATTTCCTTACAAACAAAGAGATTTCATTGGAGAAACCATAAATCATAAAGATGAATGAAAAAAGGTTTAGGTAAATTGACCACTAACGGCTCCTACACAAAGTAAACTCTTAAGTAAAATAGGACACTTCTCAGCTCAAGTGAGCTTGATTGTCTCGTTTATGATAAAGGAATAATGTCCTAAATAATACAGGGAGAGGGGCTGGTATTGAAGTTTTTGAAAAATTTCACCCTTCATCAAGGACGCTAGAGCAGGGGCGTTAAGTCCCCCCTTTGCCTTTACCAAGAGAGGTGGATGGAAAAATGTTACATTTGCTAAATAATAATAATTTTTGATATACCATTGATGTTAAAATCAAAAGATCTCAGAAATAGTGAAATAGCTAGGGGTTCTAGGAGCTTCGACTCTTAGTCCCCAACCAATGCTCTGCCTTGGACCTACAGGGTTTGGTGCACCTTCCCAGGCCACAACCTGTGCAAGGCAATGATTGCAGAAAGTTTCCTTTCCGAGTTTCTTCTCCCATGTCCTTTACTCCCTCTGGTGTCCCATACTTCATATAATTCCATAATTACTAATTACCCTCAATTTTATGGAAATTTCAACTAATTTTTTACAACTAATGATGTTTAGAGCTTTAGAGCTTTGAAATGAAATCAAGTAAGGAATTCTCACCTTTTTGTGTGCCAGTAACACGCAGTTCGAGTGTTCATGCTCTGATGCAAGCTCATAGTCGGGCAACATATCTTGGAGTGCACTGACAAAGTTAACAACCTATTAAGAAAGCAAAATAAAGGAAAAGTAAGAAAAAAAATCTTCTGAATAAGAGAGTGCAGACTTCATTAAACAACTAATCATTATCATCATTATCACAATTTCATAACTTAGAAGCTGTTTTAAAAATAAGAACGGCGACAAAGATGCTCATTTCTTAAAAGGACAGCAAAAGAAAGTAAACAAATCAGTATATACTTTTCAGCCTATGAAAAATCCAGAACTTGGTGACAAATACGTTTACGACAAGTTGCAGTGACGACAAGTTTACAGTGACGTCAAGTCCATTACTAGTTTACGTTTAATAATAGCGTATTTTATTCCATCCTTAGAATTTCAACAATTACAGTGAAAAGATGGTTTATATACTGATTGGTTTAAAAGATTAATTACGAATAAATCAAATGCATGACTACTAGAATTAACAAAAGCAGAAAAGTACATTTGAGATAAATAAACAGAAAGTAGAAAGGGCAAGCAAGTGGAGTATAGGTAAGAAAAGCGTCAAGGAGACAGAAGAGAATTTATTGTTGAGTGCAGGACAATCCCTATGGGCGAGCTAGCTTTCAAAAATGGTTAAATCAAAACTATTAGAAGCTTTATCAAGAATAGAGAAATTATCAATAGACGTGCTGTTTGTTGCATGTTTTCAGAGATCGTCAAAGCTGTTTTACAAAAAGTCCTGCGGTAAAAACTCAATAATCCGAAAATAAAAGTATGATAAACTGATTTCAACAGGTGTATCATTCCATAATTTGATTGTCTTTGACCAGAGCATGATCACATCAATGAAATAAACAACAAAATATATCACCTCTTCGTGCCAGGGAATATTTTTCATAGTCAGCGAAGATGCTTTCGATTCTCCACAATATGTCACGCCCTAGAAAAGATAGAAGATTCAGATGTGAGGCTCAGGAAAACATCAATTAAGCATATGCTTCATAATACTATCGTCTTTTCTAGAAGTGGACCTCTACTGGGCAGAATATACTGCTGGATTTAACATTATCTGTGAAGACTTTTGCAGGAAAGCAAATAGGCAAAAATTGAAACTGGTTTCTTTTTTTCAAACAATTTTTTGATGATAATTCTTATATGCAACAACTGCGCATACCTTGACCTCAATGAAACCAGGATTTCCAAGCTTGACCAAATTGGCATATCCCTTGATGTCATCCGTGTTGAACGATTTCACTAATGTCAGTCTGTACACTGTTCGCTGTCCCTGTAAACAATTACAAGAGAGAAAGAAAATTTATGCCTATTTTCTAACAAAAATAAGGAGTGTAAGATCCAAATTTAGGAATCGTCTAAAATACACAGATAAAAATTCAACAAGATGATTGGTGAAAATGAAAAATTATCGGAACAGGATTTGACTTGACGCGTCAATGCCTGGTGAAAATTAGATAATGATGATCATGCCATTTTCAGAAGTTCTAAAACCCCCAAGCCCATCTCCCTCTCTACCTAATAAAACAGTGTTACCAGTTTCATTTTAGAAAATGCTTAATTGAAGTAGGTTACTTTTTCTAAATATGGAAACAAAGTAGCCAAAACGAAAGATATTTTAATTGTTCTTAGGGAGGAGGGGAAGGGGTCGGAATCTTAACTAGCCATGGTTTGATACCTTGCAGTCTTCGCAGAGAAATCTACTGAATCTGCAGGCATGCATAGGTACATCATCTAATTGGCTAACCATCTATATTTGACAAGATTAAGATAAAACTGCTCTTAAGTCTTTAATCAAAAATAAGCTGCTTCATCTAAATATGTACCTTTTGATCGAGAGCTTTTAAGCTATCGATGAATCTTTGCCAATAATCTCTGAAAAGAGGCCGGTCAATTTTCTTCAACGCCTCTGGATCGCTGGCATCAACACTGACATACAATTGAGTCACTGGTTGTAAGTTTCTAGAATAGTTGAGAAGGAGAAACTAATCAATATCATGAACAAGCAAATCTTTCAATCCTCTTCTGGTCCTATAGTGCTGTTTCTGAAAATGCTTTTTTCCGTTCAACAGATATCAGTTTTGTGAATATTTTGAGAACTACTTTTTCCATTTAACAAAAATCAGTTTTGTGAATATTTTGAAATTAATTTTTTTAAAAGGTCATACAATGATGTGTTTAATTGTCTCTAGAACAGTCTGGACACGTGGTTTCGTTAACTTGTGTGTTAAAAATTAATGATTTATGGATTCTATGCATCTCAAGGCATACAACTATTCCCTAAATTCCATTCGTTTGTTCTCTTCCTTATGAATTACTCTGAAGAATGTCAGACAAAAAGCTTATGTAAGTTTTTATCACTGCATGTTTTGTGATGTTTACTAATTTCTTGCTATCCCTATCTTCTGTACTGATCAAAAACCACGCAGGTTGACACACATATATTCAATCATCATAAATTGCGCAATGTCTCCCCTTGCCTTGGCAACAATTCTATCATTCAATCTACGAATCCAGACAACGTTATCAACTGTTCAGGGGGCACTACTGTTATTGGAAGTTCCCTGGATATTCTTTTAATATTTAGAGAACGCATTAACACAAATACATCAAGCTTTCGTCTTTCATTTTAGCATCTTCATTACAACTACACAAAAATCACAAGCTGCCATGTTTTTATAGGCCTAACATGAAAACGAGACTCTACGGAAACGAGATTGATAAAAAACAGCAGAGAATACACTCTACATAACAAACACCTATTAAAGTAAGTTTTCATAAACATTAAGTATTGAATAAACACAAATATGCAATAACTGTCACAACATTAGGCTCACCAGTCATTTAGTTGCTCATAAAAGAAGGGAAAGGCAATGGTGCCGTTAATGATAATGGCCACAAAAGGGCAGCTCACCTGATTGCATCCGGGAATTGTGCATTTGTAACCAGAAATGACGAAATTCCTTTACTGTGAAGAAGGTCTATCATGCCATTTATTTCTGGATACATTATTGGCTCACCTGCAAGCAATAATGTGTAGTATTGTTCAGAAATTTAATACTGAAGAAATTAGATATTTCATGTTCTCTCATGGGGCCCAATTGTTGTTTCAAAGTCGTTTCCTAAATTTGCCAACAGATATGCATCGATTATACGATTTCACATCCGAGTTCAATCTTTCATTTAAGTCACAGAATATCAAACAAGGATCGTTTTAGTGTTAAGGCTGACATGTTTCTTACATCTTAGGGCCTGTTGCGATTACCCTGAGGCAGTCAACCTACTAGGAGGGTCACCTGTAACCATTGTCCCTGGTTTACATTACATATTGGTTAGGTCAAAATTTAAGCAAGAAAGGGTCACCCTCGCAGGAAGGCCAACATTTTGTTGATTTAAATTATGTAAATGCTCGAGGTAGGGTAACCCTAGGGGAGGGCTATCTTAATGGCCTTCATTTATTGTTATTGATAGGCCAAAAACCACAGCAAGCTTACTGATAACCCTAGGGTCACCTTGGCTTATCGAATTTTGATGTTCAGGGGAGCCGAGTTTTGTACCTTGTAATAGGGTTCCCCTACCTGCATGTAAACTGGCCCTTACACTGCAAATGTGGTATTGTGTCAATACTAAAGACCTTAATTCTAAAAACAGACTTATGAAATGGAAATAATTGAATAAAGCATGTGCTAAAATTGACAAAAGTCACCCTGGTTGATGATACAGAATGTAGCAAACAAAATGTGACATACGAACCAACAAGAGACAGAGCACAATGTTTCACTTGCATTCCTTCCTTGAATCTCTCCGGCAGCACTCCAGGTACACCTAAACAGACATAAATGACATGAATGATTGGTATGGTGTAGGAAAATCAATCAACACCCTCCATACAGTGAGTTGATCAATGAGATTACATCAAGAGTCCTAAGGCGAAAACGAACTCCTTCTGTCTACACAATAGGGGATCCCTGGTTTTTATGTAGACAGATTCCGAAATACTTAAATGAAATGCTGACCTTGCTCTGCCAATTATTCGAAAACAATTCTCACTGTAGGCTTTAGCGCATTCTGGGTTGTCGAACAAATGTTAACCTATGACAGAGTCGTGTTTTTCTATCCATATCTGGGTATAATGATTAGTTGGGTTTTGTTTCGTTCTCTTTCTGACATAATATACTCTGTTAAGTGTTTAATGATCTATGTTTTCACTTCGCTATGTTTCCAATTTTTCTGGCTCTAATAAATAAGTGGTAAAACATTTAAGAAACTACTGGAAACCACGATGAGTGGGAAACCACGAAACAAACTTGTAGAGATGATAGGGTAGTTTCTTGATTCATTTGAGTTTAATTGAATTGAATAGCTATGAAGCGTAGAAATTGAATTGAATTGTTGAGTCGTAGTGCAAAACAAGTCATCCACGAATCAAGCGTGTACAAACCTCTGAACTGCTTGATCATGTTATAATGATTTTGCAGAGCGGCATCGACAATAAGGTGAATTAAGCGTGTACAAACC
This sequence comes from Pelagia noctiluca, assembly GCA_963924455.1. Lineage (NCBI taxonomy): Eukaryota > Metazoa > Cnidaria > Scyphozoa > Semaeostomeae > Pelagiidae > Pelagia > Pelagia noctiluca. Next base: position 16,033,138 of record OZ004322.1, on the reverse strand, counting down.
TCTGAACTGCTTGATCATGTTATAATGATTTTGTAGAGCAGCATCAACAATAAGGTGAATTAAGCGTGTACAAACCTCTGAACTGCTTGATCATGTTATAATGATTTTGCAATGCAGCATCAACAATAAGGTGAATTAAGCGTGTACAAACCTCTGAACTGCTTGATCATGTTATAATGATTTTGCAGAGCAGCATCGACAATAAGATGAATCAAGCGTGTACAAACCTCTGAACTGCTTGATCATGTTATAATGATTTTGCAATGCAGCATCAACAATAAGGTGAATTAAGCGTGTACAAACCTCTGAACTGCTTGATCATGTTATAATGATTTTGCAGAGCGGCATCGACAATAAGGTGAATTAAGCGTGTACAAACCTCTGAACTGCTTGATCATGTTATAATGATTTTGCAGAGCGGCATCGACAATAAGGTGAATTAAGCGTGTACAAACCTCTGAACTGCTTGATCATGTTATAATGATTTTGCAGAGCGGCATCGACAATAAGGTGAATCAAGCGTGTACAAACCTCTGAACTGCTTGATCATGTTATAATGATTTTGCAGAGCAGCATCGACAATAAGGCGAATTAAGCGTGTACAAACCTCTGAACTGCTTGATCATGTTATAATGATTTTGCAGAGCAGCATCGACAATAAGATGAATCAAGCGTGTACAAACCTCTGAACTGCTTGATCATGTTATAATGATTTTGCAGAGCGGCATCGACAATAAGGTGAATCAAGCGTGTACAAACCTCTGAACTGCTTGATCATGTTATAATGATTTTGCAGAGCGGCATCGACAATAAGGTGAATCAAGCGTGTACAAACCTCTGAACTGCTTGATCATGTTATAATGATTTTGCAGAGCGGCATCGACAATAAGGTGAATTAAGCGTGTACAAACCTCTGAACTGCTTGATCATGTTATAATGATTTTGCAGAGCGGCATCGACAATAAGGTGAATCAAGCGTGTACAAACCTCTGAACTGCTTGATCATGTTATAATGATTTTGCAGAGCGGCATCGACAATAAGGTGAATCAAGCGTGTACAAACCTCTGAACTGCTTGATCATGTTATAATGATTTTGCAGAGCAGCATCGACAATAAGGTGAATCAAGCGTGTACAAACCTCTGAACTGCTTGATCATGTTATAATGATTTTGCAGAGCGGCATCGACAATAAGGTGAATCAAGCGTGTACAAACCTCTGAACTGCTTGATCATGTTATAATGATTTTGCAGAGCAGCATCGACAATAAGGCGAATTAAGCGTGTACAAACCTCTGAACTGCTTGATCATGTTATAATGATTTTGTAGAGCAGCATCGACAATAAGGTCGGGATCATCCATCTTCCAAGTCCATTCCGTTCCTACCGGATTCGTGTGATGCCTACAGGCGGAAAACATTTATGATTGCAAGAGTACTTGTACGATCTTAAAACCCTTTATACAATAGTAAATCCAGTTGTGATGGTGTGTATGTATAGTAAACGACATCTAGGCGTGGACAAGCTAGGCATTCTTTGTAATGTATCAAGATTAGACTACAAACTTCACTTGAGAATAAAGAACCATTGAAACACTAACCTCCAACAAAAAACGCATTTGTTTGCACATGCTAAGCTGGGAGTGGTTTCCATGCATTGATGACTGTTTATCCCGTAGAAAGTGTGTTTATAACAACCTCCACGACCACGCAACATTGCCTGTGAATTGAAAACAAATAGTAAGAACAGTCGTTAATCGGTACATAACTTTGGCAGAGCAAGGTCCATATTTCAAGAAAGTATTAATTGGTAGAGTAAGATCAACGTATCATTTAAGTACTTTGGAATCTGTCAACATAAAAACCAGGGACCCTCTATTGTGTAGACAGAAAGAGTTCCTTTCACCTATTTCGATCCACATCTAGGTATAATAATAATGCGTAATGTTTTTGTTTTGTTCTCTTTCTGACGTATTACTCTATTGAGTGTGAGATGAAAAGCTGAAGAAATCTATGTTTTCATTTCTATATGCTTCCGATATTTCTCGCCTAAAAATAAGAACATTCTTTGCTTGGTATAGAGCTCCAGGATAACAAGAAAAATATGAAAAAAGTCAAAAATGATAATAGATCGGCTTGCCACGACGTAAGCTCTTTATATCTTGGAACAACGATCGCCTGAACGTGATGTGTAGCTAAATCCAAAGCGTGCATTGCATTAAGCAAGGTAAAGAAGACAAAATGTGAGTTTGATATTAATGCACGCTTTTGGCTTTAGATACACAACACACAATCCAAAAGAGCTTTAAACGTCACTGCGAAACTGGCTTACCATCAAATCTTTACAAATAATCGAAAGAAAGAAGAAAAGATCGAAAAATTCATTTTTTCGAGAAATGATTAGGCAATAAAAAAGTTGTGAAATATGAAACATACCTTTGTCCAGCGACATATCTTCACCCCGGAATGAGATCCAAGCACCTTGTAGCCTAAAAACAGGAATTTTCACACTTTATATTATATTATTTTGTATATCATTTTTCACACTATAGGCCACAGGTAGCGGGGAAAATGATATATAAATGGAAAGTTGTGTTCAGTGGATATGTAGTTAAACTATACATAATGTTATCAGAATCAAAAAAATATATAAATTCCTGGCTTTCTTGCATTGTAGCTACATTTTGTTTGAGTTTACTTCTTCCCGTACCACATTGGCCTAATAAACACAGTTCTCACTGCATTGCTGGCTGGTCAACCGCCTCTCTTTTCATATAACTAGTTCCAGGCTCCAGCGCAGCGTGCGAGCGAAGCGAGCTGTTATGATAAAAGAATAAAGGTTTGAAGGTTCGCATAGGCCAATGCACCTTCCATCGACTTCTTTTCCTCGCCCTCGAGTCCACAGGCCAGTATTTCAGCGGCCTTTACCCTCGCTGCATTCATCAACACCTCCTCTTCATGATTGACTGTTTCAACTGTAGCTTTTGCTTTCGTGTTCACGACACGAAATCGAAATACTGAGCCCACTGCCCTTCTCCCCATGATCGAGGAAAATCGCCCGTCCATTCCTGCGCAGCGCTATTTGCAAACAATGCAAACAAACAATAGACTGGTTTCCAGTGCCTCTGCTGCGTGGCGCGGCCTATTGTTTGCAAATAGCGCTGCGCAGGAATGGCCGGGCGAATTTCCTCGATCATGGGGAGAACGGCAGTGGGCTCAGTATTTCGATTTCGTGTCGTGAACACGAAGGCAAAAGCTACAGTTGAAACAGTCAATCATGAAGAGGAGGTATTGATGAATGCAGCGAGGGTAAAGGCCGCTGAAATACTGGCCTGTGGACTCGAGGGCGAGGAAAAGAAGTCGATGGAAGGTGCATTGGCCTATGCGAACCTTCAAACCTTTATTCTTTTATCATAACAGCTCGCTTCGCTCGCACGCTGCGCTGGAGCCTGGAACTAGTTATATGAAAAGAGAGGCGGTTGACCAGCCAGCAATGCAGTGAGAACTGTGTTTATTAGGCCAATGTGGTACGGGAAGAAGTAAACTCAAACAAAATGTAGCTACAATGCAAGAAAGCCAGGAATTTATATATTTTTTTGATTCTGATAACATTATGTATAGTTTAACTACATATCCACTGAACACAACTTTCCATTTATATATCATTTTCCCCGCTACCTGTGTATAGGCAACATCATGGAGAATGGAAGAGAGAGAGAGTGATTTAGCCAAATTGCTAATACCCTTGACCAAATAAGGCCAAAAACCATTTTTAGATATAAACATGGGCCATGAATTTTGAACCAGAGCAATTTAAAAACCAACCATAATCCCAGTTCATATTTTCCTACTTTTTTGAAAATCGTACCTAATTGCAGTGGTTTTAGGTTTTATCACTCCTTGGGGATTGTCAACAAATCATGATAACTACAAATCTTGGGTGAATCTTGGCAGTTTGTTTGCATATAACAATTCTTAGGCATACTGTATACCAAAAAAAGCTTCTTACCTTGCTTCTCCAAGTTCTTCTTGATAAGAGGGGTGACCATTTCTTTTACTTCTTTTGATTTAGTTTCTGAATTACCTATTCAAATGATGAATCCATTAAAACTCTGGGCTCCTTGTCACATAATTGCAATCCTATATTATTGTAATAATATCAAAAGAGGAGAAAGACTGTAAGGCATGGCCAGGTACTATCATAAACGATCAAGGAAATCGATTTCATTGACAGGTGATTAAGCAACAAATGACATACAGCAGAGCTATTGATTTCATATGGCCGGTCCATTAAATACTTGAATTTGATCATCCATTCTATTATGGAAATGATTTCATGGAGAAAAGTCACCTGAAACTATCTTTCCCTTGCGCCTTCGTGCTTTTACTCCACCATTTTCAATATTTAGTTTGTTCTGAAAAAGAATATAATTTTACTATATGAAATATTCTACAGTGTGTCATTGTGCAAGGAAAGTGGCCAATTAGGCAGAGCAGGATAGAGATACGCACAAATACAACAAGATTTTGCCGTGATTTGAAGTTCCTCGCTTATGCAATCATCAGACAGTTATGAATATATGATAAACCCACAACCAATAAACTATAGGAAAGAATTATGAATCGAGTGCTTCTTTCGTATAGTTCATTATTTGTGGGTTTATTATGTATTTATGCCATCTGATGATTGCATAAGCGAGGAACTTCAAATTACCGTAAAATCTCGTGGTATTTGTATGGATTGCTAATTTTACTTTATAAATTCTCTTCAGAGCAGACCAGACACGCATCAGTGAAATCTCTAAAAACTTGCTTGTTGGCAATCACTAATTTGCCAAGATTCAAGATGAAAATTAACATAAGAAGTAATATTTAGAAACTTGGGGTTTTCAAAATAAGTGATTTAGCAATACATAATCACAAAGTAGATATCTCAATTATAGATTGAAAAAAACCTTTATTAACTCCCCGAGGGGCTTGTCTAACTTTGAAGGTTCCAGGGGAGGTGCATAACAGAGAGGGTGGCTTATTTGAAATTCAACTTAAAAGATGCAGTATATTTCCTTAATAAATTTTGATATACCATGTACCATAAACTATTATGCTCAGAGTTCTAACTTGAAAGAAGGGGCAAACAGAAAGAGGCTTCATCGAGTTTCATATAACCTTGAGTGGTCCTTAATATTGTAGTGGTAAGGTGTTGGCTCACAACCGAAAGGTAGTGGGTTCAAAACCAAGCCCTTGCAAAATGAGGATAACATCTCTGGGCAAGATGTGAACACAATTGTGCCCCTCTCCACCAAGGAGTATAAATGGGTACCTGATAAGTAGTTATGAGCTGCACCCTGCTATGTAAAATATGACTGGAGGAGGTACCTTGTAAAGTCAGTTGAGTTGTTATTGGAACTATATATCAGACAATAAAATTACACCTTGAAAGCTTAATAATGAAATTGGAGTAAATATCTATTGATATTTATGGATTAATGTGTCTACAGTTTTCTGGTACATGAGATATAGCTTTGCTGAAGTATACCTTTGCCTCAGCAAGTGGTTTCGAGATTTTTCCAAGATCTTCCAAGTCGACAACATCAGAATTATTTCCGTCATCATTTTCGTCATCACTCGAGGATTCGTAAAGGACCTAAGAAATGAAATACCAATTTAGCTTCATATATGTTTTTGTATTAAGAAACTGTTCATGGCAGAAAAATTGCAACTAAAGACAAAACTGAATGTTGAACCGCAATATTTGGAACATTTGTTTCATTTGGCACATTTTCATATACATAGAATACTTCATAGTGAATCGCCATAGACCTTGATCTGGAGAGAGGGATTTATTGGGTTTTCCAGATTGCGCCCGAACATATTTGGCCTTGGTAGATGTACAAAAAATCTTCTTTGGTTGCAAATAACTCTTAGTAAAACTGGCTTAGCATAGAATTTAATTTTTACTTTTAATTCAGGCTTTTGATAACCGGGAGATTTGACGTCTAATCATAAGATTTTTTTCAGTTTTGTAACCCACTTCCTCAGATTTTGATCATTTTTACACCACATTGGGAGCCCATCAAGATATGCTTCTTCTGAAAATTTCAAGTTCATATCTTATTCAGTTCCGAAACTAGAGCAATTTTGAATTTCAGCTTTTTGATAAAATTACTCAACAGTGACCGTCATAAATTTTCGCAGTCCTCGATATTCGAGATGTTATGATTTTATAATTTTGTCTATCTTGTTAGGAGAGACATGAAAATTGGTGTTCTGGGGCTGAAAAGGCCAAATTTGATCTAAAAGACAATCTTAAATGTACCCTTGACCCTCTGGGGGTCATCTAAAAACAAAATTACATCCCAAAAATTAGTAAAATCCACTCCCACAACAGGGGTGAAATTGGGCATGTTTATGACCAGATATCTGAAAACCTTTGATTTTCCCTTAAACTATAAGCTATCAGGTACCTAAAAATGTATCATTCATTTTTTCTTATTTGTTCATCAATAATTCTAGTTGATTTGGAAATTGGACTTTTTCACATAAATTTGCCTTTTTTCTGTTGCATGCACAAATGTAAAATGATGTAAAGACCTACAAAGAAAATGATATTTCACTAACCAAAGGGTTCAAATGTTGATTGACTGAATCATTTGCTAAATGTAACATTAATCAAATTCAAGTCCTTCCCAGAAATGTCATATGTTCTGCCCGTCACGCTGAAGGAAGCTGCAATCTAGCATAAAATATCGGTGAAAGAAACCCAGCAAATATCTGCCCTAACTGGCCACTTGAAATTTGTTCTCGGTCCTGGTGGGTGCATAAAACTCACACTACTCTGCACTATGTAGTTGCCAAGGTTTGGAATGATGTCCTCTGGTGCAACTTTTGAACTACTTGATATCAGTAAAGTGCCATAAAATCTGTCATCTTCAGCCATTCCTTTCAAGGATATTTCTTGATTGCTAATTGGGGAGAAGAAATGGTAAGATAGAGTCCCTGGTATTGTTCGACCTTGTTCAAATCTTTCTCTTAGCTCATTTCGTACAGCCAGCATGCCCTTCTTTGAAATATACAGAAATTCTATTTCATGTATATTTTACTTGCAAAAGTCAAACATGGCAGCTGTACTCAATATCTGCTCCTGATACAGATGTTGTAGGCTTGCTCTGGCAGTTAATCGTTTCTCTGTGCCACCTATTCCATCGCAAGCAGATTTTCATGGCTTGTTGCAAATAAGGATCATGTTGCATCAATACCAAAATCCTTTTATTGAGGCAATGGTTGACCATATTCTTATCATTTTTGGGTTGGGCAGCACAACCATCTGATAAATACTCCACTCATTATATGTGTGGAAGTTTTGCTTTATTATCTTCATCAACTCACATTGTAGTTCGTAGACAAAATTTGTATCATGCTCAAGTCATCTGAGATAAAACAATACGACTGATGGATGAGCTTGCCATCTTGCTTGAAATATATGAAGATTTTGCTCCGATGGAAGGACTGGATCTCAACTTGCACAACAAATGTGTAATTTTCATCAAAATCTCCAATTGCAACAAGGGAGTTTTCAGGGAGATTCTCCTTACAATCTGCAAAATACTCTGCCTGACACTATGCAATATACGAATGCAATGTGAGTTTGTCGATACTGTTCACAAGAAGGTTGATAAATTCATCGACAGCAAGTATCTGGTTGACAAGTTCTGAGCGATCAGTGCTTTGCCATTGTTTGAAAGGGATTTCTTGCTGGTCTGAGGCGAGAGCATCTTGCAGATACGCACGAAGTGGTGTTGTTCCTGGACATTTACTACATCGATGAACCATGTACTCTTGTTCTCTCGACTGCATACTACCATCTCCATCAATTCCTTGCTGGTCTCATCAGTGTTAGCCGCGTCAACTAAAAGGATGGTATTCTGGTGAATGGAGCAAACGCAAACCGAATGAATACCTGTTTAACCCAACAGTGATGCACCACTTTGGTCTAGGAGAGCAGAATTTTAAAAAATCAAATTTTGTCCATCCGGTATTTCTCCTTAAACATGGCATACAATTCCTTTAAATTACACAGCTAAAGACGCTTTTGCTGGTAAATATTTTTGTTGAAACTGACAGCATCCTTTTTCCCTGTAAAAAACAAGAGTACTCGTCAACCTGGAAAAATGCTTTTACTCTTTTACTTGTCTCTGCTGTGAGTATTTGCCGATCTTTTGTGCCGGCAAAGACAAGACTCCCTTTTCTTTCTTGAGCTATCTTGCCTTCCTAACCAGATATTCTGAAACTAAAAAATAGTTTGACGCATACTTTATGCTCGATGATTCTCCCTAATTTGCTAAATAAATTTGTCAAGATCAGCTGCTTTACTTTGGATCTCTGAAGATGGCTGCTCTGGATTAGTCTTCGAGGAAATTTCTTCAGCATGAACACCGATGGCACCAGCAGAAGTTTCCTTTACCCTAACCACCGTTCGCTCAAACTTTTCAGTGGCGTACAATACACACCTATCTTTAGGCATGCCGTGAGTTTTCATGGCATGGCAGAAGCACTCAACGAATCAAGGCTTTCATTAAGTGTCGGCCTGGCTTCAGTTTGCAAGTCAGAACAAAAGTTGATTTCATCATCATCATCATTATCTGGCGAATCAGCATCAATTTCCATGGGAAATTCTTCATCAACAACCAAAATTTTGTTTATCCTTTCCATACAATTCCCATAAAGCCTCCAGCCTGGTATGGTCTCAATGCCACGGTTCTTGACAAGATTTTTTGCCAACTCTAATGACATCTTATTACCACCTTTTACCAACTTTTTGTTGACCTTAAAAACATCACAACATTTTTTGAATCTGCTCTCAAATGCTTTACCGTACTTAGCTTCATGATGGGAGCAGATTGTCTTCAGGTCATTCACGTTTTTTAAACCAGCCCTCCAAGTGTATAGAAGTTGTTCTCCTGGTTCAAATTTTGATAAGTCTTTATTTTCAGACTTTTGCACATAATAATATATTTTATGGCAATCATCTTCCAAGCATTTTCCAAAATCGCATTTATCCATCTTATAAAAGAATCTTACTACCTCACTCTGGAGTAAATTGGAAAAAACTAAACATCAGTTGTCAAACTACTTGCTCAAGATTACACATGAGGAAACTGATGATCTGATTCTAGTCGAATGATTTCCTGAAACACATCTTTGAACTCACTTTGTCAATAGAATTTCACAACAGAATTTCCTGTAGTTTTTAAGAAATCAATCTTTCAAAGAAAACTGGTCTTAAAACAGAGTTTAAACGATCTCATACATTTGAAAGTCAAAAATAAAATTTTTTAAACTTTATACCTTTTCATCAGATGCAATTTCTTCGCCGCATTTCTGCCCATTTCCCTTGCAGCAACTCTGCTCTTCTCTCTTAATTGACCCGCAAGCACCTTTGCCTTCACAGCATCCTGCATTATCAGGTGAATTTTGAAATGACAGTAATATAGTAAGGGCGTCCTTCCATGCGTTGAAGTCTTCTTCTAATCCTAAAAGTAAACATTATGTAGTTACAGCAACAAGCATACAAACCGACATATATGAAAGCTTGCCTTTGAGAGGTAAATGCCAGGTTTGATACCAGGTGGTGGCTATTAGAAAAGGGTAGTCCACTTTGCAAAAATAAATTTCACATGTTAATAGACATCTCTTACAAATTTATGCATATAAGAAGCTAATTGATAGGAAACAGCGGCGACCTGCTGCCACCTTTGATAGCATTTCCTCTATTGCGATCAATTATAAATATCATAGGGACTTAAAAAATGTAGTCATTTAACAGAAATTCATGCTACATCCCCTTATGGTAAAAAATCTAGGAAATTTAATATAAACAGAAGATAATTTTCCATCACTTTAAACAAACACATTACATTATTCTTATGATATAATAAAAGTACTGAAAAAAAGGATCAATACATGGTTGAAAAATGCAAATGGTCAAAGAATACAAGCCCATATGGGGTAAAAGAAAGTCAAGGATATACAGTATTTCATTGAACGTAGCTCAATGCTAATTATTAGGGTCAGAGTGAAAAGAGATAACTTGCCATACTATACTATACTATACTATTCTATATCTAATACTATACTTTAACCCTTTCGCGACCGCCAACACGTTTTCGTGTTTTTCATGTTGTTGCTGTGCGGACCGCCAACACTTTTTCGTGTTTTGAGGATTCCTTGAGAAATCTAAGAATTTTCCATATTTGGAAGAAGGCCACAGTCTAGCTATTGTTTTAATACAATAGTTCAGATATTCAGCTATTCTATTGGTTAGTTATAACAATAGTGTTCTATAGTGACTTTGTCTGTATAACGTGTTTGAAAAGCGAACTCCCCCAACGCGAATCGAAGTCACCATTTTTTAGCTTCGCGTGTTATCAAGATGGATGCTGTTGAATTTAAATGCAAGTTAAGTTGTAAAAAAAGTAATCATTCAGAAAGAAATTATAAGAATTCTGGATGGTAAAAGATAGAACTACAGTTCTATGTATTTATTGCAAATTATTTCGTGAATTAAAGGACGATAAACAAGAATTTATAGCAGCTAGGCCGAATCTAAGCAAGACAGCATTCGACAGTGGGCCTAAAAGCACAAAACTTTTTTGATGAAGAAAACTGAAAGGAATATAATGGATATTTATTCTACAATATATTAACTGTTGCAGCGGAGTTATTTTTCAAGGGAACATGTGGAAGAAAGATAAATTTCGAGTAAATACATCGAAGGGGAAGGAGAGGAAGAACTTTGTCCCTACTCGCATTTTGCGATCTTGTGACTGGGATCGATGTTTTGAAGATTTAAACACAGTTTTCTACCTCAAAACTTTTGAAGATCATCAAGAAGAAATTAGATACATATTAAATTAACTTTTTGGACAATAATTAAGAAGGAAAAAGTTCTTTAAAGTATGAAATACAACAGATTTGCATTTTGATACGGAAGCTAATTATCATTAGGCCTAGGTCGAACAAAGCACAATTTTCTTTTCTCGTTTTATTCTTGAAAAACATTCAAAACGAAAATTAAAACACATTTTTAGTTTGTTTATTATCTTATCTTTCATCCATCTTTTGAATCTTTTTTTATTAGATGTGTTTTTCGTGAAAAAATTTGTGTTTGAATTTCGGTACCCTCGACTTGAGAAATGTGCTCAGGACAGCGGTTCTCACAGCAATTTCCATACTGGAGAAGCGGTCGCGAAAGGGTTAATATACTATACTTAAAACTATACTTTATACTATACTATAATACTATACTTAAAACTATACTTAATACTATACTATAATATTATACTTACAACTATACTGTGATATACAACATGTTTCAATACTATACCATTACTATGATAAAAGTTGCCTAGGTGTACTTTGAGGACATTGAAATCAAATAACAAAAACATGAGACTAAATTCATGTTACTCCTTTCCTTCTGATGTATCAATAATCCATCAAGTATCAGACGAAGAGCTTAAATAAATGAGTTGTTGCTTTATACATAAGACGCATACCTCCATTTTTACTTTTGGCTACGTTCATATCACCAAGTCCAGTTGGAAAGAATTTAGAAGCAGAAAGCTTCTGAAGTGATTTATCCAGTTTTTGAGAGGCCTGGAAATGAAAAAGGTGTGAGAATCATAAATAAAAAAGCAGTTACATGTTAAAAAATGCTGAAAAGCTTTGCAGACTGTCTAACCTGTCCAACAATATCTCAAATCATAGCAAAATAAATAACTTCCTAGAGTTCTTTCTCTGTTCATCTCGCTTCTTTGATCTTTATAAGAATTTATTGAAGATATGTGGCTTCTAGCAATCAACTCAATTTATCCCTAAATCAGGCCCATAGGAAGCGGGGGGGCTAGGGGGCATTTGCACTGGTGTACCTATTGTTGTTGAACAATGGCCCTTCCCAATAATTTTACCCAAGCTACGGTGTTGGCTAGATAAGATCATGGAAGGTAACAAGATAGTGATATTTCATCATTCAAAAAGTATAACTTTAAATATGAAAATAAAAAACTCACTGTATTGAAATGATCTTCATAGAGGGAGTTGCCTAGGCCAAACACGCAGTATTTCAGTCCTTTCAGCAAGGCTTTCTGTACCCTGCAATCATCACTACTCTCTTGAATGTATTTGAAAAACCACTTTGCGTTCTCAGGAGGTTCCCCATCGGTGTATGTCGATATTATGAAAATGAACAGCTTTGTGTCAGCGATCTAATAAGCAAACAATAAATTCATAAGATATGGTGATCATTAGGATAGTGGATAGTGTGGTAACCTTTCATGGGAAAGGTTTGGGATTCGGTAGTTATAGATCTTATTGGCATTCTAAGGTTCTGCATCATTTAAACACTTGTTCAACTAACCTTACCAATCAACCTGAAAAAATGAAGATGATATTTTGCAGATCTCCTGTGAACGAAAGCTTGTTATGGATGGAATATATGGCAAGATTCAGAGGGCTACTTACTTCTTCAACAAGATTGTCTTCTGGATCATAACTTTCCATGTTGAAGACTTTCACTTCAAGGCTCATTGCTCTTAACTCTTCTTCCAGTTTGAGTGCAAATCCCTAGAAGAAGTATTGTCGACATTAGATGATTGTAGAAAATGGAGATAAATCACTCAGAATTAAAAAAAAAAGGTGTATTTAACAACAATCGACTAAACTGCAAAGCTAATTACTCCAGGCGTACTTGATTCAGTGTAGGAGATTCATTCTCAGACAGTGTGAGACGCTAAATATTGTAAACAAATGAATAGTCTGGAGATTCTAATCATGGTGAAATCCGTAGTCAGAAGGTTTTACCACCAAAAAATGCTGATGAAAAACTTGGTAGGGTGTACTCAAAAAAGAGTGCTGAGATCCATACCCATAAACAAGGAAGCCAAATGGCAGAGGAACAGATTTTAGCACTGTTTCACTCTTACAATATATTTCACATTCCATCAGAGAAGTCGTTTAAAATGTTCCATGATAAATTTCTCTAAACTGCAGAAATCTTAGCTGAAGGGTTCTTAAAAGAAATGTTTTTTGTATTCAGGTGTTTAAGTTACAAAGTAGGTACAACTCACTTGAGAGAGGCAATTTAAACTTTCTTGTCTGCATTCAAAAAGGCTTTATTCATATTGAAATCAAAGCTAAGTGGAACATATTTACCTTTCCAGTTCCAGTCTGGGAGCCATAAAAGATGGACACAGTTTTGAAGTTGCCATCTTTGGGAGCTTCAGACTACAAACAGAAACAGAGATATTCAAAGACATTACAAAATATTGCAAAATCTTCAAAGATCACAAATGTATTTTTATCATTAATCTTTGCAATTCAAAGTATTTTAATTGAAAACATTTCATACATACAAACAGTACTGTTTTATATATAAATATGGCATGAAATTAATCTAACAGAGAAATATACCCATTTGGAACTTTCCTGCATACTTCATTGCAGTGACAATGACTGTTGAAAAATCGTGCAAAGTAGTGTGGCTTTGTTATCATTCAAAAATGTTAACATTATCTCTTTAGTTAACTTGGCTTTTTTTAGCTTAAGGTTTACTTCCTGTTTTATTTCATCTTACAAGTACAGCAATGCTGAGATATACAAGATCATTGTCAGCTTCTTGAGAACCAACAGCTTGGATGGTAAGCCAAAGACATCAGGAAGCCAAATAGTAGCAACAGTAAGGGGCTATCATTTTCAGATGGGTGACAAAAACAGCAAGAGTTTGTAAGCAAACGAACATTTATGAAATTTCTACCTTCTTGTTATCTTCTGGCTCCAAGCACTTGGCTTTTATTTCTTCCTTGTACTTCAAGACAAAATACCAAGTCATACTGAAGCTGGCAAACACAAAAGTGAAAAGTGGCATTCTGGCATAATTCCACCAGGTGACAAAATCGTCTGTCCAAGAAGTCTCAAACATGTTTATGCTGTTTTCTTTCATGCCTATAAACAAAGAAGAAATGTTGAACGGTAGAGAAGTTGAAAATTGGAAACAAAGCAAAACATCAACAACTGTAGCTTTGCATCTGACACTCATCAGAGAAACACAAGAAAGAAAACAAAAACAAACTGTCTTAAGTTCTGTCCTGATTAAAGACTGTTCATCATAAATTCATCAAATTATCATGGCGATCCATTACAGCAAGTAAATTACTACACCTACAATCGTACTTTACCCATATCTCAGTATAAATATAGATTAATTCAAAAATAAACCATGCTATACATATACATATACAAGTTCCTTTAGATTTTCTCATTAAATTATTTCTTTTTTTTGAATTTGTGTAGTGGCCACTCCACTTGACTCAAGTAATAAGTATTATGCATTTAAGGACTCTCCATAGTGGACTGGGATTTACACTAGAGTACTGTCGCCATGGATGGGCCACTTTTTATTAAACCACTATTTCCTTTTGAAATCGGGTCTGGTTATCAGGCTAGCCTAGCCTTGATGCATAAAAATGCTTCAAATTTTTGCTGCACTTTAGAGAAAGAAAGACACTCAAATATTGTAAAAGAAGAAAACATCTAATGAGCTGATTAGAAAATTAAGCTTACCATCTCCATCTTTTGGATCATTAATGCTTGCTGAGGCAAACACGAAACAGACGGCAATGCAGAAGAGGCTAACAATGAAGCTGTGCCATGCTATTCGGTCCGCCATGATGTTCCAAAAGGAATCACGATGCCCCGAGCCTCGTTTTGAGCTGTCAGATTTCAACATGGCTCATGGCTTGCTTGACTGATGCACGGCTGTAAAATTTTCTATCTCTGCGATCGCAGCGATCCTTGCGTCAAAGGAAGCCGACAAATATCACAAATTTGTGCGATCCTTGCGATCAAATGGAAACCAGGCTTAAAATCTTTATTATCATTATTATCAACTACATTGTTACATGTATGCCAGCAGTGAATATGAAATTCATTTTAACTTTGTTCTCCTTTTAAAGTAGTGAAATATATCACGTCTCTAAAAAAGCAACCTCTTCAATTGTACTGCCATGCCATCCAGCCAAAATAGACTTGAACAAGAATCTTCTATCAATTGTTTATATCTTTGATTAGGTTCTTGCCCACTCCGAATAGCTGCCCTCGTGGTCCCTAGAACTGATAGTTGGGGTCAAGGGTAGTGAACGTCATGGTACTATTACATCAACCACTTGTTCTTGCTGAGGCAAATGAATTTCGGCAGGGATTGCCGAGTGGTTAGATCTCTGGACTCTTGTTCGAAGGGCCCCGAGTTCGAAACCACCTTCAGACCTGTCACAAAATACGAGGGGAGAATTTGCCAGCTCTCTGTAATTCCAGGCAAACATTCAAAATGAATCACGAGGTTCGGTCACATCGGGAGGAAGGACCAGTGTAGCACTGCTCGATTAGTCTACCTAGGTGGGCTCTTTGTGCTTTGTGCATAAACCAATACCTAACGAAGATAGTAAGCGTATTTGGCTATCAACTAAGGGTTTATATTGAAATTGTCCCTGGTTATCTATATCCCATCGATATAAGAGACAAAATACAAACTGGACACAACTGCCTGTGATTGTCAAATTTAAGCAATTGAACAGACTAAAAATGCATATCAAAAATTACCCAACAAGTTCATAATTTTCATTGAAAAGTGCATTATCATAAATATAAATTGTAGACAAATCTAACAACTACCCCGGCATAATTTCAACATGGTAATGAAAATGAAAAAATACAGTAGAAGGATGAAAGTATGGAGACGATAGCCCTAAATTTATGACAACGTAAATGCAAAACGAGGTTATGCAATTCTTAAAACATTTTCGCACGAAAAAATAAAAGCTGACTTGACCAAAACAAGAATATATAAACAAACGTGCTGTTCCTAAATATCATTAAGCCTCGTTTTGCGTTTTTACTGTCGTGAGTACTGACTTCCCAACAGTACATTAGCCTTTCAGGACTAACACTGACAGAAGGGGTTAGGAGTACCAACCATGAACCTGGCCAAGTGGCTAGATCACTAAACCCTTTTTGGAAGAGTCACGAGTTTGTGCAAACCTTTAGACCTTTCAACAAGCGTGATGTGCCAGCTTTTTTATTCATGGCAAAGTGTCAAATAGAGAAACGAGGTGTGGTCACATCGAGAGAAAATACAAGGGTTTCGCTGCTTAGTCCAGCTATGCAGTGAACCCCATGGCACAACCGATAACTGAACATAACAAAACTAATTTATCCTTTGCATTCAAATACTATCGAAGCTCAAGAGGAAGACTCGAGTAACCGCCATTTTTACCTAGTGCTATCAAATCTTCTCTTCCACAGGGGCCTGGGACTGATGCATAATTATCATGAATTATGCTAAATACTACACTTTCTCTAGTGGTGAAAGAGAAAAACAAAATATTTTTCTGGTATTTGGGACCTTTTGATATCAGTTTCCTCAACTATATTAGAATGAAAAGGGACAGATTCAATTACATGGTTCAACCTTAGATGGTGATTGCATAATGATTTCAACATTTCAACGTGGTGTGATTTCATGATGTCGTAGTTACCAGGCTTTCTGACACAAACAGGACGGAACTTCGCAATACTAAACAGATATAACAATTCCTCTTCTCATTTCAGCTCGTGGCCAGAAATACTTTTCATATAAGGGTGCCAAATTATGGAAAGATCTTCCGGCTGCAGACAGATCATCAAATCTCATGAAATTTTCAAAAAATATTTCACCAATCCCGAAACTGACAGCTGTGTCATCATGTCATGCTTAAAACAACTTTGGTTTACCTTGAATAAGATTATTTTTTATTACGATTCTTACTATCTTAGATTTTTTTGTTTAATATTCATTTAAACAGCCCACTGCAAATCAGTCCTTGACTATCATGGCTACCGTACTTAAAGAATTTAAAATGAAATGAAGTAGATTCAGTACGGTGACACAGCAGACGGCCATCATTTTCGTACAGTGTCGTACCGTAGGCGTCTGGTTCTCCACTTACAGTACCCTGGATCTAAGAGGGACGGATGGTTTCGAGTGGCAAATTACTCTTACTTCGACCTCTCTGCTGAGGCTGTATTGCCCGAGGCTGATGAATAGTTTGGGTCCCATTTGCTTATTCCCCAGAAGTGAAAATTCTTTAAAATCAACTAAAATTGAAGATAACGAACTTGATGTCTTAATCCTTTTGAGCAATTTTTATACTCATCTGCTCTTGAGCTCAAATAAAGAGAAGCTACTTAAATAACCGTTTCTAGGTCGTCCCTTCTCAATTTGCCAGCAACCCTTCTGTCCATAAGGCACGACATGTCGTACGGGGTAGGGGCACCCTGCACTGGTTTATACGAGCCTCGCAATTGATAATAAGTTTCTTGATCAGAAGTGCGTCTTCCATACACAGCTCCAGCGTAATTTCTGCAAGATAAGGAAAGGAAATGATAATCAACGCCATGCACTACTTTACCGGCTAACTGAATCTGAACATGATTCTGACTTAGTAACTGTAAAATAGTCTGATACTTCTGATGTTATCTTTGATAAGGTGTGACATACAGGTTTTACTCATGTTTGTTCTTGGACGTCAAAGCTTCGAGTTTATCTGATTTTGTTTGTCTTTAGTTTGGCGCGATATAATCTGTTTGTTGGTTTAGATGTGACTCGATTAACGTGTATCTTTTACTCTAATCCAGTTTCCCTTTCACACAGCATAACCATTACTTCATGCAGGGTCATGCGAGAGCTCGTGTTAGATCTTTGTAGAAACTTGTTCAAACCAAACTTTGATAAACACTCGGTGAAAGATAATAATCAGGGTCTTACCAATTCTAGTTTCATTATTACATCACCCACTAGAGGTCTAGTAGAACATAATATGCGTCTACTTAATAAACATAATGCTTCTAAACTACATAAGAAATCTAACATTAATATATTACAGCAAATTGTTGAAAACTTTATAATTGGTTATATCAACTGTAGATTAGAAAATTTTCAATAATTGTAATAAGAAGATACGCTTTATTAACTATAACTTTGTACATTATCTAGACCAGTTTTAGAAGTTTTTAATTTTCAAAAGTGTGAGTGACAAAATTAGTAGCCTGCCTATCTTTGTCTGTCTACCTTCCTAAGAATGTTTTAGGTAGACCAATCTTTTCAGGTTCATAAAGGGATGTAATGTTATCCATTTCTTAATTAACTTATTTAAAAATACTTACCTGAAGGTGGCATCCATGAACTGAGGCGAATTCACAAATTGACTGTGAATCATTTCCACGGTCTGACCAAAAAACCAATCTTTTTGGCTGATGAACTTACAGTTACCTGCGTTTCAAAAACAAATAAAAAGATTACCAATTTGTAAAATGTACAGTTTATATGACTACCTCCTTTATTGAATAGTTGTAAAGTTTATAGAATAGCTTCCTTAAATGAAGTTAACATGTTAATTTGCCTGATGAACCAGGAGGACTGTAATACTATAAAACATTTAGCGAATTTCTGTCTAAAAGTCTCAACAGTTTCTGATTCTATATCCGGCTCTGAATTCTTATATTTTTCGTAAACATTTAAATCTTTGATATCATCAATTAGTTAGTTTGCATTCGTTTTGTTGAAGCTTGTAAAAGGTGTATCAATTTGGTGCTTTTTAAAATTTACGCATCTCGGCCTAGTAACTTGTTTGAAAGAAAAATTTTTATTGCTTTTAATAGAATCTTTCCGAGACAGACATGCACAAAGTCCACCCTGACTAACACAGGCCACTAATGACAAACAATTGATAGCTTCAACAGTCTGATAACATGCTTTGATGCATTATTTTTAGGTCAATATAAATTCCGTACACCTATTTATTAATTTTTTTGTTTTGTTTGTTTTTATTTTGCTTGTTAACTTTGTCTCGTTCATGCTCTGTCATACCTGCCATTCTTATAAAAGTATTGCGTATTGGGTAAAAAAATGCCTTGAATTAACAGTAAGACAGAAGCCAACCTCATATTGGTTCAAGATTACTCTTTGATAGAAAATACGGAGAAGTCTTACAAGGTGATAGCTAAGATATAGAGTTTGTAAGATATCAAATTTCTTAGGCCTAAGTTGAACGTCGGTCTTTTCATGTTCTGAACCCAATGCTTAAGAAAAGTGTGATGCGTCATTTCCAGTGATCATCAAGAGTGAAGAATCGTATAAGAATGACTTATGAGCGAGATAAATTAGAAATGAAAAGTGTTCTGCCCTTACTTTTGCATTTCTTTTGCGTCTTGTGATTTCGGAGATACACAAAGTCTTCTACGGGGCCCTGCAATTAGGATATGAAAATGCCTAATACCTATACAACTGAGAAAAATATAATCAAATGTAGGCTAACAAAAATGTAATGTGCTCTCATATTTTTCATTTTTTAATCATTTTAACAGGAAATCCATTCCAGCTGAGACAATAGTAACATCTAAGAGATTGTTTGAAAATACATAGGCCTATACTGATGAAAATTTACGCTGATCTTCCAAAGATTCGTGTTGAGTAAGGTTTCAGTTCGTAAAATAATCCTTTAGATGTTCTTCTATTCAGATTAAGGTAGGGAGCTCCCCACAACCAGTTCAG
This sequence comes from Pelagia noctiluca, assembly GCA_963924455.1. Classification (NCBI taxonomy): domain Eukaryota; kingdom Metazoa; phylum Cnidaria; class Scyphozoa; order Semaeostomeae; family Pelagiidae; genus Pelagia; species Pelagia noctiluca. The sequence continues at coordinate 16,013,502 of OZ004322.1, read as the reverse complement.
GTAATAATTCTTGTTTCTAATCAAACCTTCATAGCGATGTGTAATTACATAAATTCATAAGGCATGGTCTATCTTGCTTGTGATAATATAATTTCTCGTATTAGACCATCCTTTTATACATCTATATGATATAATAATGGGAAATATATTCTCAAAAGTGGGCTGCCCGAATTGAAATATGCTCCAGCCAGTGCTCGATCCCTGGACCCCGCTAGCCACTGTCCCAAATCAGGACAGCAGGCCCAGAGGAAGTTAACATATATTCTTAGGAAAGGGGTGCTCAGATCGAGGTTTCATCCATAAACCCAAACAAATAATATCAAGCAATAAAATTAAATAAGAATAAAAATTGTCCTTGCTTTGAAAAACCAAAAATAATGGGACTACTAATATCTAGGCGTAATGCAAGTGGACTCTAAGTGTCAATGTATGAAATGAAGAAATCTGTCTTTCACATTAACAACTATGCATAGCAGAAAATTAGAAGACCCAAGAAAATAACTTTGAATTTCATGAACAAAAAAACATAATTGCGGGAATGAATGACCCGAAAAATACATTTTACTGAAATTCTAGACCCCAGAATTAATGCAAGGGCCCCTTTACTAAAGATAATTGAGTACCCCCTTGGACAACATGTTGAAGCTCCAGGCCTATTCACAGTATTAATTCATGGTTATTAATTTCTTAATACAATTCGACATAGAATTGATTCATAAAGCAAGCATACCCCTTCACGAGAATCGATGAAGCTCTGGACGTGGACTTCAAGCTCTGCAAGTTGAGGCAAGACCGTTTCGTACTAGAAATAAAAAGTTTAAGGATTAGAAAACAAAACATTATTCACTTCTCTCGTTGTTTCTAGTTTAAGGGACTTTTAGCGACTAGAATGGCAACAACAGTGAAACATCAAGGTCCTTTGTGTTCGAGTTTTAGCATCAATATGCTTGTTTCTCGTGCGTATTTTGTTCCCATTAGAAATATTGGCGTACTCCTTTTCAAATGAAGAGCTCAGCATCTGATTTTCGACGTGCTACGCTTTAAACTAGGCTGGTGGAAGCAAAAATATATTATTTTTCATGGTTAAGTTTGGAAATCTAACTGAAGAAGATTTCATATCGAAACGTCTTAAAGCATGGTTTGTTCTTGCCTTATATTTTAATATTCATGAACTTAGGTGAATTGGCTCTCGTATTAGTACATCTTGGTGGAATTTTCCAACTGGGGAAGAAATTGTTTTCAGCAACTTTGGAAAACATGACGAGAAAACGTAAGGGCAATAATTTTTGGTGCAATAATAATAAATTACGTTCTTTCTCGCGTTGCCATCCTGATTGCTTAAACTGCCTTATGTGTTATGATGGGATGAAGAAGTTGCATAATTAGAAGATTCTACTAAAGATATCAGATCTCACGTCACGAAATGCGCGATGAGAAATATGCCCCTTAACAACACAAACCTATCAAAACTAACAACTAAATTTTGACCGCTATAGCAAAAGATGACGGCTTTCTAATTTTGATAGCTAAGCACTGCTAAAGGGTATATCTCTATAACAGTCTTTGATCAGTATACAGAACTTGAGGATGGCGAGGAAATCTTAGACATAGCCAAACAAAATAACAACTGAGGTTTGGTGTCTGACGCTCATCAGAGTAGAGTTTGACCCACATCTAGGTAGCTACAATAAATCTATTAGGTTTCATTTTCGTTCTCTTTCTGACGTAGTCCTCTGATGAGTGTTAGACGCAAAGCTCTATTATTCCTTATGTTTCACTGTGTTTCGTCAAATTTTTCTCGTCAGCCTCAAGTTCTGTACCGATCAAAGACTGTTCTGACGTACTTCTCTGATGAGTATCAGACGCAAAGTTTCAGTAGTTATCAAGCTTTGCTATGTTTCCGATTTCCCTCGCCATCCTCAAGTTCTTTACCAATCAAAGACTGTCCTGACGTACTATAGAGATTTTCTCTAACTTAACCAGGAAAACCCACCAGCCTGGTTTAAAGAATAACACGTCAAAAATCTGATTTTGAGGTCTTCATTCGAAATAGAGCACTACACGCTAATATTTCTCATTGGATTAAAATGCGCACGAGAAGCAAGCATGTTGATGCTAGAACTTAAAAACAAAGGGAACTTGACATTTTATCTGATGTTCCTCTCCTAGTTGTTAAAAGTCTATGATCTCTGAGGATGTCGAGTAGTTTAGAGGAATCCATCGTAATCCATCGTACTTCTCATGATAAGTCTCCACATAATCGAACATCCCCCCATTCAACTCAGAGATAACCCAACATACCAATGCACACACTCTGTATGGTTGTAATTGCTATATTTCATTTCCATGGCGTGTTGACATAGATATTGGATAATAAAAACGAAAATAAAACTTTTAAAGGAAATTAAAACTAAAATTAAAACTTGAAAAGGAAAACTTACAATCGACTTCAATGACTTTTTATCGTATTCGCGTTGTGGCTTTAAAAACAAAACCAAAACTGTGTTCGAATGTGCTTGGACGTATAAATGGAGAGAATTTAGGCCCTCTTTACATTCCTGTTGAAATATCAAAGACATCAATGAGAGGCCTAAAATACAAGTCACACTCTGAGGAGGACATAAGTCCCAAAGGCCTAAGTACTGTATCATAGTTGTGTTTCTTTACCTCTTTTTTCTACCAATTTTTAGTAAGTCAATCTATTTAACATAATGATGGGTTAAAGGGACTATTGCATAGTACTTAAGACTATCCCTACCTTAGGTCGTTTGTTCGATACCTGCACAGCTCAATTGATTTCTTTTCACATATGCTAATATTGCTGGCATCATGCAGCAAAATGTAAAAAAAATGCTTAGAGCTGAGAGCCATAAATAAAGAATAGAGCGTGCCCTTCGAAGCTGCCTTCATGTTTCAGTTAGCTTCCTGATACAGTTATCGTGCAGTTTGCAGTTCACGTGAACGTTCAAATTATGTTCTCGCACGGTCTGTATAATTACAGAAAACATTGCTGGAAAGACGTAATTGAAAACTTTTTGTTCCGAAAAATGGCCTAATAGCTTCTAGTATGAGCAATCGCAAGTAATGTGCACAAAGCATTGGTTTTTACTGCACTGGCTAGATAATCCTACATCGTTATTTTCTTTTTTGACTCAGAGCCTTGTCAAACCTTAGAGCCCTGTGATTCTTGCAACCAAACTGAGGCTGCCTAAATATTTTCGAAATACAGAGCTCATCCCGTCTCTCAAACAAAACACTGAGTCTCAATTGTGACTTTTTCAAATAAAAATCAAAAAATAAAATTACGCCTCACCTCATCATTTCCTTCATCACAGCCAGTATCCTCATTTTCATTCAGCTTATCTCTACTCTCAGTCCTCTGTCGACCAGGCCCACGACTAGACCCACTTTCCATGCCACAATGACTTGTGTCTTCTCCTACCCCACCCTTCTCGCATGTCAACATTTCCCTTTCAATGTTCTCAGTCAAGGAGCTTGTAGGCAAGCTCGTAGTTTTATCATAGGTACGACTATTCGTTATGGGAATGGATGAAATTTTGTCTTCAGTTCGTTGCCTACTTTTAGTATGATTTTCGTCTTCCGTAGATTGATCGGGTATTTTTTCAAAATCTTGCAAATTGTCATTTTCAATGTTGATGTTTCCACATTCGTGTAATTTCTTCATCTCGTTCAGAACATTATCAAATTCTTTCGATTTTTCATACCTGCTGTGCATATTTCTACTTTCTGGTAAACTAGTGTTTTCGCTTTGCGTATTTATATCGCATTCTTGCAACTTTTCATTTTCTTTCTCCCTACCTCCGAAATCTTGTAAATTTTTGTTTTCTTTCTGCAAATGTTCACATTTGTGTAAATTTTCATTTTCTTTTATTCTATTGACACATTCTTTAGAATTATCGCTTTTATGCTTTGATTGTGGCTCATCGCGAACTGTTTCTTTATCCATTGGTGCTGCAGACGACTTCCCTCCCGCAAAACCTTTGCCTGACACAGCTACATCCATTTCTTCTTCACGCACTTTCTTCTCGATAGCTATGGCTTCAATTTCAAGACAATTTATTGATTTTTCATTGGAAATTCTTTGGGAAGAGCCATCACTTGAATGACTGCCATTAGCATTAAATGAACGATCACTAGATTCGTCATTTTGTCTATCATCGTTTGAAGTAGTCGAAATGTTTATTCCGTTTCTATATTTCACGTCTTCATCAAAACCATTTTCTTTGATACACTCTGACTTATCAATGCCGTTCGGAGTTTCTGTATCGTTATGACGTGCCGTGGTCATGCTAACATTTCGTTTAAGATTCTTGAAAGACGATTTCAATTTGTCTTTCATGGTATTCTCTGAATGCGAAGCCATACTTTCACAACTATGTTGGTTAGCTGGTGAACTTTTTTTTCCATTGATTTTTCCATCATTTCTGCGAATATTTTTCATTTCTTCATGCTTTGCTCTATTTGGCCCATTCATCTGCATATTAGGGTGGAGAAAATTAGGGTTCCTCAGATTCTCCAAATAACTCTGATTAAACTTATTCACGCACGCCTGAAGGTCTTCTGGCTGACCGCCGAATTCCAGGTCCCAGATCGACTCACCATCTGGGGTATCAAATATTGCAGCATCACGAATCGCAGCGAGGGATAACTCTGTTTCAGATACACTGCCGTCAGAGGTAGCATTCGACAAACTCCTGACTTTTCTAATCAAGTTATCAATGTCACTGGCTTGCAGAACGCTTGAGCCTATAGAGCTGCTATTGGATTTGAGCTGAACATTTTCGACACTCGTCGTAACAGAACTATCACTAGATTTACTCTGCAACTTTTCAAGTCCATCCCCTTCAGCTTCCTCAGTAGATCTGTCCAGGTTCTGGGTCAGCGTCCGAGAACGGACTTTCAACGCCCGGTCACTTTCATCAGACTTCACTAAATTTCTTTTCTTCGCTAATGATTTGTCGATTATCAATAATCCATTTTTATCGAGGTTTCCAGCTATTTTTGAGGTTGTCTGAGATTCGCCACATTTTTTCTCTTCCGAGATATTGGTGTTTTTTGTATAAGGTGATTTTTCAGCACTTGATATGATTTTAGTATATTCTTCTAGCAGCAAATGGACAGGAAATATTCGTACTCCGTGAGGCAGGTATGATTCTGAAAAGCATTTTGAAAAAGCTTTAGTGATCACCTTATCATATTGAATCAAAGAAACTTAACGGAGATCATCGCATATTCCACAAAGCTGAGTGCAAAGCGTAGGTCCAATACTATTTAACATCGAATTGCGAATCTGTTGGTTTTCTAGTAATCCATTTTCAAATCGAAGAATTATATAGCACAAGTGGGAGCAATTGCATGTGACACACTAGAGCCTCGTATTACAATATGTAGTTATGTAGTTATGTAGTGCATCCCGGTGAGCCAGCACACCTCTAGTTTATGCAGCTATGTAGTCATGTAGTATTTGTTACTATACCCTATGCGGAAAGTAAAGTCAGGCCTTAGTCAAGCTAGCACATTAAACAGAAATTCACTCACTTAAGTAACTTTTGACACCAAAACTAGGTAAAGTAAAGAAGAGCAGAATATAACTACTAGATGCCTCTTATTACAGTATGTAGTTATGTAGTTATGCGATGCATTGTATGCTAACATGCCCTTTTCGAAGAGATTAGCCTGACCTGACCTGACCTGACCTGACCTGACCTGACCTGACCTGACCTGACCTGACCTGACCTGACCTGACCTAGTCATTCTACTTCATTTAACAGAAACTCACTCAGACCCTTCTGAAATGAAAAGTTCATCCTGCTTTCATTGGTCATATTTCCATGATGGATATATCAAACTCAGACCCTTCTGAAATGAAAAGTTCATCCTGCTTTCATTGGTCATATTTCCATGATGGATATATCAAACTCAGACCCTTCTGAAATGAAAAGTTAATCCGGCTTTCATTGGTCATATTTCCATGATGGATATATCAAACACTTTTGACACATATGCATAGCAAAGCAAAGTAAAGAGTAATGCAAAGTTGAGCAGGCTCAGGTGTAAACTCAAGTGCACATTCATTATTGAAATAAACTCAAACATACCAGTCTCAATTTGCTTTGCAGGAAACTAGAAAAAATAAATCACTTAGTACATCAACATGACTAATAATTCAAAAATTAATCATTAATATTAGAAACAAATATTTGGCACTTGTATTTTCAGAGGCTTATGTCATTATTGGCCTAAACCTATTTGGTCTATTTCTATCATTTTCAAATTCTTTCCTACTGCAAGGATTTGACTTGTACTTGCCTTTCTCAAGGTAGTTGCATGAGCCCAGAGCACTACCTATACAGAGTTGCGAACATATCTTTATCTTTGCCCAAACCTCAACTTTTGTCGCAACCTTCTTCATTTGTGCACAATATATAACTTCAACTGTGCTTTATTAGCAAGTATTTTCCTTTTCTAGGTTTTTTGCCCCATTAGGGCCAAATGCACGTTTGAGCAAGCCTTGGTATATCACTAAAATCACAATTACTGTATATTTTAACAGCAGGGGCTACTGCGATAGACATATGCCATCACCAGATCTCTAACCTGGGTTTTACCCACCAAAGGGCGAGTACACTAACCACTGTCTTAAACAAAGACAAAAAGTTAGCAGAATAGCCTCAGAAGGTGTTCCTATCCCTAGAATTATTAGCCTGCTCTGGTAGAAGCAGAAAACCTTACTGTGGATAAGACTAGAGTTGTGGACACCACAAGGCTACTGCGCTAATTTATCATCCTGGTTTAGGACAGTGGTTAGTCTGCTTGCCTTTGGCCGTACCAACTCGGGTTCGAGACCTGGTAGTGGCAAATGTCAATTGCAGTAGCCTGTTCTGGTATAAATTTAATTCTTAGGTAATAGTCCAAGACAGAGAATTTAATTTTATTAGAGCTGGCTACTGAAATTGTCAAATGCTTTCACTAATCTAAAAACTCAGGAGCCCCCACTGATGGGAAAAACCTGGCTATGAGACCGTGGTAAGGTTTAAAATCACAAGATAGAGAAGATTGTTGCCAAGAAATCTTACGTGGTCTTGATTAGGTTTCAACAATGTCAAGTAGCGTAAAATTTGCGGCTGTACTTGAGAGGCAATAACCCTAAAAAAGATGAAATAAATATCACACTGAAACTTCGTAATAAATTATCAATCACTAAATCATATTCAAGTGTAATAGACTTTCTCGAATTCCAAAACATTTTGAGAGCCTGTTTTTTCAGAACATCAGAGTGTGATTTAAGACTCTTAGGCAACATCAATGCTTTGCAGTAACACACATGGGTCCCTGCTATTCAAAAGCCTCTTCTAGTGGTTTTCTTCATGCTAATTTGTTAACAAAGCTACCAATAGACAACAATGGAGAAAGGAATAGCGAAATTTCAAAATTTGCTAAATTTTTCCAAAAATTACCGAATCAAATAGATGGATTGAAAGACTTGAGAAAGGAAAGACTTGAGAAAGGAAAGCCTTGCGAAATGTAACACGTCAGTCTAGCACCATAGGACCAGATTTTAAAAGGCTTTTTTTTGTTTGTTATCACTACTGTGGGCAAACTTAAAACCATAAGATGAATATCTTTATTATAAGTTCTTTCAAATTACAGAAAAATGTGCATAGGTGTACCTATTCAGCCTTTTCCATAAGTTGAGCGATAAACAATATAGGTGTGAAGGAATGTCTTTGGGGAATAAAGTCTTTTGAAATATTGTAATAGAACAGTCTTTGGATGGTACAAAACTTCAATATAGCCAGAAATATCAGAAGCATAGCAGAACGAACACATAGATTACTTAGCTTTTCGTCTGACACTCAACAGAGTAAGTAGTTTCATTGTCTTTCTGAGGTATTACTCTGTTGAGTGTTAGACGAAAAGCTTAAGTAATCTATGTGTTTGTTTCGCAATGCTTACGATATTTCTGGCTATATTGAAATATCGTAATGCAGCTTTCTAGTGCTAGCAAACACGTGAGAAAAAAGAAAATTTCTGATTTCCGAGTCAAAAGCAAATTAGAAAGTTTCATCTCACATTCCGTCTGTAATGATGCATCCACAAAAGACATAACTCCTCCGCTGACAGGCCTCTAGAATCTTGATGGCTTTTAAGTACACAAAAGATCCGGCCTGTAGGAGAGAGAAAAGCTTGGGTTATTCATAGTTACCTTAGTGAGGTTGGACTTAACACAGGCCTGCACCACATTGAGATTTGCTAGTTACCTCACCGCATCACAAAGTGGATATATAGAGCTTATTGATTATCCACTACATAGCCAACGTAAATCCTAAATTCATTAATGGCTTAGGCTTGTTGTCAACTTCAACACTAATTTGTGTGTGCATACCCTTTGTGCACTATTGAATAAGAAATGTGTATATTGTATTAGTACAAAAAATTCTTTGTCATATATTCTAGCAAAAAATCTAGTTACCTTTTTGAAATCAAAATAAGGCACTGTGTCTAGAAAAGTGAACAAATCTTGTCGATAATGCTTGACAAAAGGCAGATAGCTATTCCAAATGTAGCTCAATCTTGTGGAGAGGACTTCAAAGTCTAGACATTCCTAAGGATAGAGTTTTGTGATTAAAATTATACACGGGTAGTTAAAAACAAATAATATAGATAATGAGAACATGTTCTGATGAAGCCTAACAGAAGAGTCTACCATAAGAGTCTGCCAGAGGTCATTGCCCCAGGCCTCATGATTCAATTAGGCAAATGGTCCTGAAAAGAATGCAAGAAGCAAAATACTTTTGTCGAATTTGGTTAAATCAGAGGTCCTTGGCACTAGGCTCTCGCAGTCTCTAAAATTGGCACTAGGAATAGAAAAAGAGAATAAAAAGAGGGTGTATCATTTCATATAAAAACTCTTGCGAATGATAAGGTCAAAAAAGGATTTGAAAGAATTTTAAAGTTTCGGGAAGAATTTCAAAGTTTTACTAAGAATTTCAAAAGTTGTACTAAGAATTTCAAAGTTTTATTAAGAATTTTCAAGTTTTACTAAAATAATTTCAAAGTCTAAGGATGCCTTATTGCTGAAAATTGGCAAAGTGGTGTAACAAATTCATGCTTACCTTTGTAACAAGTTTGAAAGAACAATGATAGAACTGAAAGATGCTGTAAGAATATTCTAGAAGCTTGGAAAGTAAGCTGTCCTGATCAGAGAGTTTGCCACCAAGCACCTAAAAAACCAAATAACGAATTGATAATTTGGCAATGGAAACAGAACAAGTTTTAATTCATCAATTTTGAAATTGGCAAATGATTAAGATGAACAAGCTCTTCAATAGGAATTATATTTTTCCAAAGAAATATTTTCAAATTTGCTGTAAAATGCCTGAATTTAAAACCTTAGTAGTTAGATATTAATCAGTTTCCTTCAAAAGAGAAATGATTGAAGGTATTATTTGCTTTTTTTATATTAGGGAATGATAGCTACAAAGTATAAGAATAGATGTCCAAAAGACTTGACTCACCATAATATAGTTACTAATACATTTCACAGCAAATTTTCCTTTCCTTAGCTTGAAAACTGAGGGCTTGGAAGACAGTACATTTTCAGTGAAGGCAGTGAGTCCCGCAAGCTGACCGCAGAGAGAACATTTTTCTTGCAAATCAATCTTTGGAAAAATAAATAGAAGTAGCAAACATAGAATCAAGATTACAATATTGCTGAGAAATGAAATTTTTGGGCAGACTGATTTCCAAAATTGGAACAAAGGGATGCTCAGTATTCCACGTTAGGGGGCGGGTCTAGTCATATTGATTATCTTCACCAGAAGAAAATAATTTTAAGGCCTGAAAATATTGCTCTATTGTACTTGTTCCCATTGTTCATTTCAACTTCAACTTAATTCTGATTGATTAAGCAATCTCTACACAAAGAGTGGAATACCATCATATGTACTAGGCTGCAGAATGTGGCACTTAAAAGACACAATGTCCATCGCACACTTGAGATCTTGTCGAGATGTGTCAGGAAGATACCCACTTGGTGACATAATCATTATCGTCATCATCATCATCAAATTTTTTGGAGAGGTGAAGTGCCCTTGGGCCCTTTTCGATAAATTTGGCATTGATTGGCTGTCGTGATTACTCATTTTTTTATAAGTAACCTAGCTTGGGTCGTAGTACTAAAAGTTTCTTATTTTTAGATACGCACTTAACATCAAATTTTGCACTTTCCCTCGCATATTTCTTGTATTAAAGTTTTTAATACGACAATAAGACATCACAACATTTTGTACTTTCTCAAATCATCTGAAACACTACAAAACCCATTTACCATTACTCATCCTGAATTTTCCTCTTATTTTTTTCCAAAGTTTCTTAAAGATATTGATGTAGTTCTAAAAGTTTCTTAAATTTTTGGGGCTCTAGTACTAGGTTTCTTATAAACCGGTTTCTCATAAAAAAAAACGTGTATATAAAGATCATGAAGAGTTCTTCAAACGGAACAATCATAGCAGTCAGTCAGGTAGTACCGTAGAATACTTTAGCCCAAGGGGAAACTTTGGCCGAAACCACAAAAATGAGCTGATAATGCACCTAGCATCAAATAAGAGATAGGGATTGGGAGGGGGTCCAGAAAATTCAAGATCCCCGGGGTAAGGATATTTAATGGTACGTCCCAAAGAAATTTGAACCAACAAAATAGGAAAAGCTTTACACAGATTAAGACTATACTGTAGATCAATTTAGAAAGGTTTAGTCTAGACTTGTTCTTGGAGAAGGAAGAAATGATTGCTAATGTTGTTATTATGCCATTGTAACCTAATTATTCATACTTACAGTACTAGGACTGAAGAACAATATTGCTGTTTCAGGATTATCCCATTCACTTTTCAATGCAGTTTTGTCGTAAATAAAAAAGATCTGATCTCGCTGAGTGTCAGCAAGTCTGCTGCTGCTGTTGTTGCCTCCTTCCATTTAGGCCTAAGCTAAGGCCTAAAGTTGACCTCGCCAAACTACGAGCTAGAGTTTGGTCAGAGAGGGCCTAAATTTGTTACAATTTGACAGAACCTTGAGAGTGATGCCTTTACTTTCCAAAACAGGATTTTCCAGTTGTTCTTTGTCGCAATCCTTCATCCTACGTTTTTGTTCAATAGGCCGGCTTTTGCTTCGTTCATTTAGGGCTCAATGGTCTTTTGAATTGGTAAATAGATTTGAATCTTCCTGTTCATGGAATTCGGTCACCTGACTTCAGATTCGTTTTCAATTCATCACGTGGGTAAAGAATCGTTTACCACATTTGCGGAGGTGTCGTTACTGAACCCGCGTGTTTTTGCGTGATGCGTTATTTGACCCTTAGCGTGAAATGTGTTTTTTGCGAGATGCGTGATGCGTGATATTCTAGATTTTCAGTCTAAAATGTGAATGACCCAAAAAACGGTTCTCCTACCTGCCAAGAGAGAAAGAAATTTGTTTTTCTTCAAGGCATGAGATCGACTTTTTAGCTGCGTGATTTGCTTCATCTCATTTAAAAAGTCATGCCCTTGCCTAATTTATTATGGAGGCCAGCGAACTCAAACGAGCTTCCTCTGATAATAACCACCTTGATGTTCCAACACCTGAAGAACCGTCATTGTAGTTGTTCTGTTCGTTTTTTTTTCACTTTTTTATTTTTGTCTTTTAGTTTGATTTTGTTTGATGCTGTGCCTTGTAACGTTAGCTAATGCAATTTCCTTTGATTATTAAAATTGAAAATTTTACCTTAGTACGAAATACACGATGAATTTTGAAGCAAACTAGGTAAGTTAAGGACCCTTGGAGAAACTCATAGAAGGTTAAAAAGAGAAGCTATCGATCCAAGTACTCTTTGAACGAATTCACGATATTTTGTGCGTGAAACCGTGCATGGGTCGTGCTCATGAACAAAAATAACAGCATTGATCAAATAGGTTTTTAAATCAATAATCACACATGCCAATAATTCAAAGAAAGATTATAATCATTTGAAAAGATTATTTGGTATAAACTGAATTAATTATCATTCATTTCTCGATTTAATCATTTTGCTTTAAAGTGATCAAATATTCATACAAGTAAAGAATGGATTTCTTGGTAAGAAAGATTGGCAAAATACCGCCTCCCTTCGACCCAGGTTTGTTTTGGCACTACAAGTCAACGTTACCACGCTCTTGGTTTTTTGAAAGCTTTACAATCATTGAGCCTGGCGTGGTTAAGGGTATCTGGTGAAATGCGATTGGGGTTGCCTATTTTCCGTGAAACGTGCACAGAACCGTTTCGATGATGTAAAACATATATATTTCTTCTGTTTATTCTAATGAATCTTGCCTTCCCTATACCACCCTTATTATCCTACAGTGGCGTACCCAGCCCTGGAGAAGTGTGGGGGTCCGGGGGTTTGGGGGCGGAGCCCCTAAAAACTTTTTCGCGACCACGCCCTTTAGACTCTCGGAAAAGAGGGGCAACGCCCATTTTTGTGCATTTTGTGAGAGAAAGCGATAAATTGAAAGCTGGATCTGCCTACCCCCCCCCCCCTGAGGTACTGATTTTATTGCATTTTTGGGAAAATCTCGAGGACCATCTTTTTCAAAAGTGGGGGGGTCCGGACCCCCCCATTCCCCCCCGTGGGTACGCCACTGTTATCCTACTCTTCGCGTAGAAGCTTTATCATTATCATTTTTCCAGCAAAAAATAGCAGATGGTAACATAAACATGGAATGGGAAAAAACCCACTTCCATATCTATGTATCGCTGTGCATTTCATGATTTCATGCAGAATAACTAACTTGCAGTTTCTTGACGTGACAGGTATATCCGAGTGGCTGGGTCACTCGACCCTTGTGCAAAGGATTGTGGGCTTGAGATTACCTTAGGACCTATCACATAAAGAGTGAGATGGAAACTTTCCTGCTCTTTAGGCAAAAGTAGGGACAAAGAAACCAGAAGGCCCTTTGGGCACGTGCCTCCCACTAAGATATTGTAAAAGACCATCAAGTGCCCCTTTAACTTTCAGAAACTACCCTGTTTGATGAAAATAGCTCCCTTGCAGCGTCATGTGCTCCCACAGATAGTTCCTATGTCCCTGGGTTGAAGTTTGCCACTGCTACATTAGCTCCCCCATCTATTGGGCCTATTAACCATCCTTACTAAGAAAGTGAACCTATTTACCTTATCAACAATCCACTACTTGAGATTTATGATCTTTAACAAGCTTCCTTTCAAAATAGGGTATATCGTCTATTTGATTAGGACTTAAGTAATGTCGTGCATCAAAAGTCTCTTCGTAAGGTTGCTGCAATTTCGATTTTAAAGGATGGAAATGGAACATCAGAGATAAGTGTCGATAGAGGCAGCATCGGTGTTTTCAGTTTTCGCCTTTCTTCGCTCGAAAATGGAAGCCAGAGTCAGGAAGAGTGCAGTCGTTGCCCTCAGAGAGAGCATTAAAGTCGCCACCGAAATCGCAAGTTTTTTGTTGTCGTAAATCCTACAACTTCTTTCTGAGCTGCCTCTGAAAGAATAAAAGAGAAACTTAAGATCAAAACATAATTTCAATGCAGCTTTGTATTTCAAGCAGTAACGCTAAAGAGGCAGTTTTGAAGATAACACAACGGAGGCAGCTTTTTATACAAAGTAAACTTCTGCACACGTAATGATAATAACAATTATAATATAGCTATAAACATTAAATGTGAGTGCTCACAAAGTATAAGGACTAATTTAAACTAACGTTAAGTAAGATGAAGGTAACACCAATTATGTTGCCATACATACATTCGTTCGTTTAATAATTAGTTAGGTTTCGTTTTCGCTCTCTTTCTGACATACTACTCTGATGATGAGAGTCAGACGCAAACATCTAGTAGTTATAATAGTAGATAAAAGTAGTTTAAGTTTCGCTATGTTTCCAATTTTCCTCGCTATCCTTAGATATACATCGTTTTTAGTATCAAGTGGAGCACAGTCTTGGGGTTTAGTTGCATAGACCTATAAGCTACTTCTTAGTGGTAGTTTTTATGGACCGCGTGGGTTTCCTCCCGCCCCAATGAAGAAAAAGAACATGCAAATTCGTCGTAGTTTTAGTTCTGTTTGTCAATAAACCTAAATGGAAAATGTTTTGACCGGCCAGCGAAACTGAGGGCGAATTGTTTTGCACGACTCCCCCCTAGCAGATACCGAATACACGATGAATAGGGTGTGATGATGTAACTAAGTAACTTACGATGTAAACCAGTGCACACAGTACTGATCTATGACGTAACCAACCAGGATGGGACCTGGGATCGCACCGATGAGACGCACCATCGTCCACTGAACACCGATCGCGAAGCTTCTTAGTTCGAATGGAACGCATCTGAAATGCAATAAAATCTTCAAAGAAACCTCCAGATAGAATTCAAAAGAAAAGGAACTGATTAGATGAGTTCTAAACGTCCTTACACATTTTTACACAAATACCTTACACAATTTACGAGCTTACAACAGCAAGACATTTGTTTACAGCTTCCGCAATATCTTCACTTGAGTAGAGGCTTTGGATCAAGATTATATATATGAATGAAATAATTCAAGCAGGACTTGAGCCCGCAACCTCTAGCTAAGCACTGATGATATCCCTCCCACAGTAATGATGTTCTCTCTTCCACAGTGCTGATGGTTTCCTTCCACAGGACTGAACACCCTCCAATGTACAGATGGTTTCCCAAATTTTGAAATCGGCCAGCAGAATCGATCTGTCGTTTCGCTAGACCAAGGTGATAGATATTCACAGAAGTGTAAGTGCATAAAGAAGCGTATATATAAAAAACTAAGAAACCTCATGGTGCAAATTGTGCATGGAATTATCGCGGTGCACACCAAAACTGAATTGATGAAACCAAGTACAAAGTAAAGATATGGAAAGACTCCGCAATCTGATTGGCAGAATCCAAGTTTTACTTCATTATTCTTCGTATTTTGTCCATAAGAGCAAGAGCAGTTGGAGAATGTCTGGAAAGAACGAAAAACTACTGTAATATCAAATCTACACTTGGCACTCGACTCATTCCTGATGTGAAAACGTCTCATTCAAATTCAATACACGCTCAAAACTTATACCAAAGGCATTCCAGCGATATGCATATAGATACCGTAAAAGCTCTATTTAAAGCCCCCTATCTTATAAGCCCCCCAAAATATACATAATGCACCCTCTTCCCTAGATTTATAACGAAATTTCGAATGAATAGGGATGTAGGAACCGCAGGGCGCACCAGGCGCACGTGCCCCCAAATTCCTTTGAAGCGATTTTCCCCCAAGTTTGAGATGCTTCCAATATCGATGTCAAACTATAAAAACTGTAAAGACTGTAATAACTGTAATAACTAAAATAACTGTAAAAACTATAATAACTATAATAACTATAATAGCTATAAAAACTGTAATAACTATAATAACTATAATAACTATAATAACTATAAAAACTGTAATAACTATAATAACTATAATAACTATGATAACTATAAAAACTATAAAGACTGTAATAACTATAATAACTATAATAACTATAATAACTATAATAACTATAATAACTATAATAACTATAAAAACTGTAATAACTATAATAACTATAATAACTATGATAACTATAAAAACTATAAAGACTGTAATAACTATAATAACTAGAATAGCTGTAATAACTATAATAACTATAATAACTATAATAACCATAATAACTATAATAACTATAATAACTATAATAACTATAGTAACTATAAAAACTGTAAAGACTGTTAAGACTATAATAACTATAACAACTATAATAATTATAATATTTATAACAACTATAATAACTATAATAACTATAAAAACTATAAAGACTGTAATAACTATAATAACTATAATAACTATAAAAACTATAAAGACTATAAAGACTATAATAACTATAATAACTGTAATAACTATAAAAACTATAATAACTGTAAAGATTTAACTGAGTTACCCTTGCTGGTGCAAGACCTTTGCAACCTGCATGGCACGGGGAGATGTATGTCATGCCGTCATGTCCACAGACAGGGAGGTAGAGGTCAGAGGGGCATCTGCAGTTCTCGTTGCATCCCAGACTTGGGAGTCTACAAATGGATCGAAAATAGAATAGAGACAATAATATGGGAATAGGCACTTGTGTTATTGATAATTTCTCGAACACGATGTGTTGCATTTGGTGTATGTATTTCAATGATTTAAGGTTACTTTTTCTACCTCTGTAATCTATGCACAGTTGGATCCTTCTATAACGCACTTTATGAGGACTGAGAAAATGGTTCGTTATAAAGGAGGGAAATATTCAATTACGAATTTCCGACACACATGGGTAAGAATTTCCATCATGCTCTCTCGAGTATTCGGAGAAGGAAATTTATGTTTATGTACTTTTTGTTCCTAAATTTTGCCTAAAAAGACTCCTTCTCTGTAGCTTTCTAAAAATATTGTTAAATTGAGGGTGAGTATGGTCAAACTCAAAGGATCGAGATTATGGATGTCATGATTCAAGTGAGCAGTAATTTTATTATTGAAGATTACTGTGGCACAAGTGGGTGGAGTAAGTGCACTAGGAACCCAAACTAACACTATCTGTAGTGATTGTAGTAAATGTAGATTGTAGGGAAAGAAACTTTGCTTTTAGGCCTAGGGTACTAAGATAAGGCTTAATTTCTTATCAATAAGAATGAGGCACTGTAGCATGTATTATGTCTGCTTGACACTAAATCGAGACTGGTCGTGGAACTGCGGCTGTGTTATATGCAGCCATCCTGGTTTGGTGGGAAGGATAGAGAGGAGCGTGGACTCTTATGTTTTAACTTGTTGGTTAGCATGTCATCATCATAGAATATAGTCGTGTTACAGTAAACTACGTCGGGTTTCATTGTTGTCTCAGACTTAATACAATGTGAAGCAGAAACTCTCTTCCTAACACAAAATAAATGAAGAAATGAAAAAGTTCTCAAAATTGAAACCTTGACTGATGGATGCCAGCGATAGGAGGATTTTCGCAAAACATGAATGCGTTGCAAATCGTAATCAAAGATAAAGACGTCATGATGGCGGCCATTTTGAGTGCTCCACTGGTTGTTAGTTCTAGCTTTCTGATTGCGTAAGAACCTAACAAAAATTAACAAATGATAATTAGGAAAAGAAGCCACAAACAAATCAAAGAACCATTTAGGCCCTCTGAGGCTAGAAAACATAATTGAAAAGGCTGTATAATTTTTGAAGCCCTTTATTGGCTGCACCCCTGGTACCAACACTTGGCAGTACTGATGGTATCCCTCTACAGTACTGAACACCCTCCACAGTACTGATGGTATGCCTCTACAGTACTGAACACCCTCTAATGTACTTATCGTATTTCTCCAGAGTAAATCAACATACCCCCCATAATGGGATCCTCCGCAGTACTGATGGTGTCTCCCCAAAAGTACTGAACACCCTCTACAATACAGCAAAGACGCTCCCCAAGGTGAGATTTCATCATGGTTTTTAAGCTATTCCTAACTGAAGAAATAAGGGAACACTAAAAATCAAATCATGTTTTAACCTGCTAGGAGACCAATGGTAGCCCCGAATGCGATTATACCAAAGTAGAAGCCAACACGAGATGGATCTAGCCGATATTGGAGGATGGTCATCTTGGGGGCAAACGCGCCACCAGCCGAGAAGATGAAGTTCTCGATTGAGACGACCATGCTGATGCAGAGGAAGGTCGGGTTGTGCAGAAACAGAGCTTTCACCGAATCCAGGAGGTCTCCTCGGGACAGCTTTGGGGGAACGTCTTTCAACTTCTTTTTCACCTGATTCAGAAAAGAGACATGTCATTTTCTCCCAATTGGAATTCATGTTAAAATGGGTTGACCAGGGCATTTTTCAACACACAAAACAGTGGGATGATTCTCAACTACTCTCTCCAATAGACCTTTTTCCTGTTAATGATGCCATCTTGGAAAATGTCAACTTTGCCCCCTGAATATCCCTTTAATGCATTGCGGGCTAGAATTCGCAAAGAAATCTGGGATAGCCAGGGGTAAGTTTGCATTAATTCAAGATGGTAGCATTAACAGGAAAAATGTATATTGCGGAATACTGGATTTGCAGAAAGAAAGCGGTGGGCTGGGGGGATACCAATGTCCGATTGTGCAACCATCAGTCCATTCGTCAGAGGAAACTAAAGGTCACCACTGTTAAAGGTCCATTTCATTTATGTCTTTACAAATCAACTGTTCTAGATAAATTTCATTCGAAAGTGAAAGCAAACAACCCCTCCCTCAGACTCTCCTTGGCAGAGGTCATATCCAGATCTCTAGACTGCCAACCGCAAGACGAGAGGATATAACGATGGACCGTCTTAAGCCCTATTTACACTAGACAAACTAACCCAGGTTCGACCCAGGTTAGACGTAACCCAGGTTCGCCCTAGTTTGATTTAAGCCCTATTTACACTACACAAACTAACCCGGGTTCGCCCCAGGTTAGCTCTAACCTGGGTTAGATTTCTCAATGTAAATCGAGCTAACCCGGGTTCGAAAATGGCGCCCTTTTTCGTTTCGTTTTTCTGTGCACTGCGCATGCCCGTGGCATTGTGCTAACCCAGGTTCGCCCCAAGTTTGATTTACACTGCGCTAACCTGGGTTCGACCTGGGGCGAACCCACCTCCGAAACGTGGGTTGATCTAACCCGGGGCGAACCCGGGTTAGCTCGATTTACATTGAGAAATCTAACCCAGGTTAGAGCTAACCTGGGTCGAACCTGGGTTAGTCTGTCTAGTGTAAATAGGGCTTTAGTTCTGCTAAAAAATCATTCCTCCACGGTAAAGCTTCTGCAAATGTTACCATACTCTCTCAAAGAAAATCAGTAATTGGTTCCCAGGGTGAAGACAAAAAGCCAAATCATGAAATTAAAAGAAAAACCTCTTTATCCTTGCTTTTCACCCTTGCAGGAAAACCAAGCATGAAGATGCCAACGACAAGAGCGAACACAGCAAAGACAGCAAAGCCCAGCCACCAGGCCCCTATCCACGATTCCCTGTTCTTTGGTGTGATTTGCACGTCTGCACCAGGATGCACGAAGATTCCAAGAAATGCACCAGCCAATACGAAACCCACAACAGCAGCTAGAATAATCAAACATTACTCTCGAATCTAATCTGGGGGGCGTCTTGGCTATATTTTGGTTAGGGGTTGGTTTTAATTCGGTTTCCTATATGCATTTTTCAATTAGAAACTCGTCAAAAAAACCCATACTCTGGATTAGCTAAAATCGAAGAAACTCCCTAAATTGACAAATATTGTTGTTTACATATAAGAGCTGTTGTTTTCTGCATTTTGATAAGTGTAGATTTTTGAAAGTATTTCAGTTTTGGTTTTATTTATGCATTAAAGTGTTTTTGCTTAAATTTCCAGATCAAATATGATCAGCATCGTTTGGGCAATTCAACTGAAAACTGGCTAATAATGAATATGAAGAATATGAAATAAGACATGAAACGCATAGCAGTGACAGGCCAAGCGGAGGCGGTCCATAGTTGGTTCCGTTCGAGATACACCAGTGGGTGCACAGCATACCCCAGAAACATTCTGAGACCTAATCCTTTCAGGTACAATTTGGTGCATTTTCAGACCAGAATGAACTTGAAGAAGACCAACATTTACCGCAAAAATCTATCTTTTATTGAGCAATACGGTTATTTAAAGAATAACTTGGCCCGAAACTTGGTCTGGCCAAAGCCGCGCCAACCGCACCGGCTGCACCGGGCCTGAGTGATTTTCTACGGTGGATTTGATGGTATTTCTTGGATAGCTGTCCCGTTGGTCGGTAAACGGAATTTTCTGGATTTGAAAAGATCCCTTCTCTCTTTGATTATCAATATGCTTGAGTTTGATGCTAGAATTTCCATTTTGAAAAGTTGAAAGACATCTAAAAATGCAAAGGTGAGGCATGTGTCCGTTTCTTTCAGGATATTTTTGATTTATTTGATGTTAATAATCATTAGAAGTCTTTTTTTGTAATGAAAGACATCTAACTGATGAGCTAGGTGGAAGAAGGTTGATGAAAGAAACTTAAGAGTACGTGACTAACCTATAACTGACCACGACTGCATGATACCAAGGTAAATTGGAGATTTACGTGGGGAAACACTCTCATCGATGTAAGGAATCCCAAGGGTGAGCATGGGGGTGCAACTTGCCCCTGCAATGAACATGGCCAGCAGGAATATTCCGTAATACAAGTCGCTGCCATGCTTTGAGTAACTCCCACTTGGTAATTTCTGATTACTCGTTCCGTTGCAAAGAACGTTGCTTGTTGCGTTCGAGCTACTCTTCAATGTGTTTATCACTGGAAAAGAAATTGAAGTCATCAGTTATGGCTCAGATTTACAGCCTCTGTTTCCTGTGTCTGCCAATCAATAAATAAAATCTGTAGATTTTCTATGAAAATAGGTACTTATGTGCCAAGCTATGTGCGAAAGGGTTTGGAATTACTACCGGCCCGCCCCCTAACCCCCCTGGTTTATCAGTAACTCTTGAATAGAATTATTCATATTTTCAGGCCTTTCAATTTCCTTCGTTCAATGTTGACGTTGCTAGGTTAAAAAACCATTCAATTCAATTTCAAATTTGCACCAAAACTTATAAAATTATGTCGAGAGGGAAGGAAGGACAGTGAAATAGTTTAAACTTGTTTGTCTACATCACCTGGTTGGTATGGTGTTTCCATGAAGTGAGGTAAGATGAAAACGAAATAAGAAAATGCCATCATCAGCATGCCAACTCCGAGATAGCGAGACTTTCTTCTGGTTCCGAAGTAACTGACTGGTCCGGTAACGAGTAGGGCGGCTACATCGTACATGCTCGTCACCAAACCCATTTGAGAACTGAAATCGAAATATCATTCGTCACAATATGGTACTGACAATATGGTACTGACAATATGGTAGTGACAATATGGTAATGACAATATGGTAGTGGCACTATGGTAATTACAATATGGTAGTGACAACATGGTAGTGACAACATGGTAATGACAACATGGTAGTGACAACATGGTAATGACAATATGGTAGTGACAATATGGTAGTGACAACATGGTAATGACAATATGGTAGTGGCACTATGGTATTGACAATATGGTAGTGACAATATGGTAGTGACAACATGGTAGTGACAACATGGTAATGACAACATGGTAATGACAATATGGTAGTAACAATATGGTAGTGACAACATGGTAATGACAACATGGTAATGACAATATTGTAGGGACAATATGGTAGTGACAATATAGTAGTAACAATATGGTAATGACAATATTGTAGTGCCAATATGGTACTGATAATATGGTAGGGACAATATGGTAATGAAAATATGGTGGTGACAATATGGTAATGATAATATGGTAGTGCCAATATGGTACTGATAATATGGTAGTGACAATATAGTAGTGACAATATGGTAGTGACAATATGGTAGTGACAACATGGTAGTGACAATATGGTAGTGACAATATGGTAGTGACAATATAGTAGTGACAATATGGTAGTGACAATATGGTAGTGACAATATGGTAATGACAACATGGTAATGACAATATGGTAGTGACAATATGGTAGTGACAATATGGTAGTGACAATATGGTAATGATAATATGGTAGTGACAATATGGTAGTGACAATATGGTAGTGACAATATGGTAGTGACAATATGGTAATGACAATATGGTAGTGACAACATGGTAGTGACAATATGGTAGTGACACTATGGTAGTGACAATATGGTAGTGACAATATGGTAGTGACAATATGGTAGTGACAACATGGTATTGACAACATGGTAATGACAATATGGTAGTGACAATATGGTAGTGACAATATGGTAGTGACAAAATGGTAGTGACAATATGGTAATGACAATATGGTAGTGACAATATGGTAGTGACAATATAGTAGTGACAATATGGTAGTGACAATATGGTAGTGACAACATGGTAGTGACAATATGGTAGTGACAATATGGTAGTGACAATATGGTAGTGACAATATGATAGTGACAACATGGTAATGACAACATGGTAATGACAAAATGGTAGTGACAATATGGTAATGACAATATGGTAGTGACAATATGGTAGTGACAATATAGTAGTGACAATATGGTAGTGACAATATGGTAGTGACAACATGGTAGTGACAATATGGTAGTGACAATATGGTAGTGACAATATAGTAGTGACAATATGGTAGTGACAATATGGTAGTGACAACATGGTAGTGACAATATGGTAGTGACAATATGGTAGTGACAATATGATAGCGACAACATGGTAATGACAATATGGTAATGACAAAATGGTAGTGACAATATGGTAATGACAATATGGTAGTGACAATATGGTAGTGACAATATAGTAGTGACAATATGGTAGTGACAATATGGTAGTGACAATATGGTAGTGACAACATGGTAGTGACAATATGGTAGTGACAATATGGTAGTGACAATATGGTAGTGACAATATGGCATAGTTTGACAAATATATTGCTTTAGAAACTCGTGAAGAAGAAGGATCACTCTGGGGAACATCTATTCAGTACTGTGGGGATACCATCAGTACTGTGGAGGATGTGCAGTACTGTGGGGGATGCGATTAGTATGGAGGGATACCATCTGTACAATGGAGGAATACCATCATTAAATGGAGGATATACAATACTGTTAATGGAGAACCCACAAGCACTTTGGGTATTACCTCCAAAGAGCTTGTGGTATCCCTCCATAGTACTGTTAATTTGTGGGGATCTTCTATCGAAGGATACGCATAGAAAACTCAGTTCATAACATAACGCAACACATCTTTTCGCTACATAACAAATTACACAACTGTCTCTAGTGTCCGGTTACATGAGGTTAAAATACAAAGTCACGTGGTTCACTATATTACATCACTCCCCTTTTCGGAATGTTTGTGAGTTCGAATAAAATATCTTCAGATGCGTAGCATCCCTGATGGAATCGGATTTCCGTATCTGTCTGGTGCTTTACGAGCTCGGACTGGCCTCTGAATATTCCGATTTTCGCGATCTCCGCCTTCATCCATATTCACGTTCTCATGTTCAAATTCTGAATCATCATCTGACTCGACAGTTTCTTTACGGTTGTTATCAAAACTGGCGTTGATTCCTTTGAAATGCGAAACGTTTCTCGTTATACGGTGGTTTGCATTTTCTGCTGTTACTTTCGTTCCCGTGCGCGACACAACAACATACGGTGTTTTGCTGAATCTTGTGGTAAGCTTGTTTTGCTTTTGTTGTTTTACAAGCACAGTGTCACCAACTTTGATTTCGCTTTCTTTGGCGTTTCTGCGTTTATCGGCGTATTCTTTTTGGTAATTTTGACTTTTAGTTTCATTGTCTCTGGCTTCTTTATGCTTATTAAGCACACGATTTTTTGTGAGAGACGGAAACTTTCCTTTGACAGATCTGTTGAATAGTAATTCACAGGGTGCAACTTTTGTTGTACTGTGAGGTGTTGTACGATACTGTAATAGAAATCGATACAATTCCTGTTTCCACACCTTTCCTTCAGATACCGCTGTCTGAAGAGCTTTACCTAGAGGCTGGTTGAAACGCTCAACCTCTCCATTGGCCTGAGGCCAATATGGCGTAGAGAGTTCATGCTTAATCCCGAGAGTTTTCAAGTATCTTTTAAAGTCATTCCCTGAAAATGGTGGTCCGTTATCAGTTTTCAAGATGTCTGGAAAACCATGAACAGAAAAGATCTTATCCAGTTTGGGAATAACGACAGAAGCACGAGTACTCTTGATTATTTCTACTTCCGGAAATCTCGAATATCTATCTATCACTACGAGTAAGTAGTCGCCGGACGGTAATGGTCCGTAAAAGTCAGCGTGCAGTTTTTCCCATGGCTTTGTGGGCATTTCTTGCAGGTGTAAAGGTTCGGGAGGCGCTGGTCGTCCCGCTGCTTGGCAAGCTATGCATGAATCTAGCATTTTCTGAGCAAGTTCGTCAATTCCCGGAAACCACACCTTCTCTCTCAAAAGAGCTTTTGTTTTTGATAGGCCCTGATGGCATTCATGGGCTATTTCCACAGCTTTGTTCTGTAAAGAGGCTGGTATGACGATACGAGAGCCTCGAAGGATGACTCCTTGAGATCCGACGGCTAGTTCATCTTTGATGAGACGATATGGTTTGAGACAGTCAGCATCCCACATATCTAGACGTATAGCTGCTGCTAATCTTTGTAGTGTCTTATCAGACTTCGTTGCTTCTACTATCTCCTCTAGCGTCATTGCTTTCGGAACGCTATGTTGTGTCAGGAAGTTGACATATTCCTCAGCTAGCTTCTCTTGTTGCTTTTCTCCGTGTTGAAAAGGATGTCGAGACAAATAGTCTGCAGGGTTCTCGCTTCCCTGTTTGTACTGTATTTTAAACGCATACGGCTGGAGTCTTAGCACCCAACGTTCAATTCTTGCTGAAGTTTTCGAGATTGCACTGCCATAAATTACCTCAAGAGGTTTATGATCAGTTATTAACGTGAATTCCTTGCCGTAAAGGAATAAATGGAAGTGTTCCACACCCCATATTATGCTTAATGCCTCTTTTTCGGTCTGGGAATAGCGCTTTTCCACATCATAAAGAGCTCTGCTAGCATAAGCGATGGCAGTGTAATCTTGAGAGTCTTTTGTCGACTGTGCAAGTATTGCTGAGATGCCTACGGGGCTGGCATCGACGGTCAGAGAGGTTTCTTTGTTGAGGTCAAAATAACCCATGACAGGGGCATTTATGAGTGCTTTTTTCAGACTCTCGAAGGCTTGCTGATGTTTGTCTGTCCAAGTAAAAGTGGCATTTTTCTTGGTTAGATCACGTAGTGGTGTTGTCAACGTGGCATAATTAGGAATGTACTTGGAGCTATAGTTAGCCATTCCTAACAAACTGCGTACTTCCTTTGCATTTCTAGGCATTGATGCATGTCGAAGGTCATCAACTCGTTTTGGATCTGGACATGTCCCATCAGCAGAGAAAATCTGTCCGAAAAATCCAATTGAAGATTGTAGAAATTTGCATTTCTTTGGATTCAACGTTAGGCCTCGCTCCTTCAACCTCTGTAAACAGTTTTGAAGAGCATTGTCGTGTTCTTGGCGTGTTTTCCCAAATATGAAAATATCATCGGCTAGGTTTATGACTCCCTTGAGTCCCTGTAGATTTTGCTGAAGCACATGCTGAAATATCTCCATTGCTGCGTTGGTTCCGTAATTTAGCCTGGTGTAACGGAATAAACCTAGATGAGTACTAAAAGTGGTTATAAATCGACTGTCCTTGTGTAGTGGCAATTGGTGATAGGCCTGTGTGAGATCAAGCTTACTGAAATATTTCGCACCATTTAATTCTGCACTCACATCATTTATGGTGGGAATGGGATGCCTCACTCGCTTGATTGCTTTGTTTGGCATTCTCATATCTACGCATAGACGAACACTGTTGTCCTTCTTTGGGACAGCAACGATCGGTGATACCCACTGCGAAGGAGAATCGTCAGGGACAGGCTCTATGATGTTTTCACGCTCAAGCTCCTTCACTGCGGCTTTGACCTTTTGCCTTATGTGAAATGGCACACGTCTTTGAGGCTGAGCCTGAGGTATTGCGGTTTCGTCTATGTTTAGTTGTACTTCATAGTTATTTAGTTTCCCAATACCCTCGAAGGTTTCGTTATATTTCTGCAAAATTTCCTGTATTTGTGGATCTGTGTGATTAATAATGGGCCTTTGCTTATTTCCCTGTGTTTGCTCAGTGTCCAGTTTGTTGAGCTTCAGTGTTATGATACCCATTTCTTGCGCAGTGGACGCAGATAACAGACACCCAGCATTCTCTTGCTTCAAAACAAAGAATGTTGCAACCGCATATCTTGATTTCGTTTGAATCAAGGACTCAAATTTCCCTTCGAATTCCACAGGTTTTTCGGTATTGAATGGAAATGCTTTTATTTTCGTGGGTTGTAACTTGATGCCTTTGTTTTTTATCTTCTCGAACGTGTTTTTGTCCAGAACGTTGATAGTTGATCCAGTGTCCACAATCATCGAGAATTGATAACCGCAAACTTTTACGTTAACTTTGGGGCTTTCCTTGGAGGTATTGTTTTTCTTGTTAACTGTGTACATGTATTCATCGTCACTGGTGTCACTTTCATGTTGCAGTGGTCTTACGAATCGAGAATTATTGCGTGCATTACTTTGCGATTTTCTTGCTTGGGTAGAGGCTGGCTTTGAGCTCCTGCATACCGCTGCAAAGTGGTTCTGTTTGTTGCATTTTCGACATGTTTTTCCTCTTGCGGGGCATTGTCCAGTGTGGGGCATTTTTCCTCCACAGTGACCACAGTTTTTATTGCTTGTATTCTGTGATGTATGTATGCGATGTGTGTTTTCAATATCGGGTTTGTTTCCTTCAATAGATTTTGCTTGGTATGCACTGCTTTCGTCCCGCCTTCCATCTAACAGCATATCATTTAACGAATAGGCTGGGTCACGAAGAGCACGGCGTCTTATTTTGGAAGAACGACCCCCAATGATAATTTGCTCCTCAACTTCGAAAGTTTCATCAGCAAAGTCGCATGTCTTAGCCATATTCCGTAGTCTTGTGTGAAAACTGTCTAACGTTTCTTGATCCCCTTGTTTTGTTTCACGAAAGCGATAAACTTCGTAGCGTTTATTTTTCTGGGGCTCGAAATATTCAGATAGCTTTTGCTTCGCTAGTTCAAAATCGTTCTCATCTCCTGTGCCTGGTAGTTGAGCGAATATCTCCCTTATTCTTGGGCCTGCTTGATATAATAACAAGGCTTTCTTTTGTTTGGCAGCTTGAATACCACTCGCCAAAATGAACGTGTCGAAATCTTGTAGCCAAAGTCTCCATCTTGTAGCAAGACTTGCGCCAAGGTCTGCGTCGAGCGTAAATTCAGGAACCGGTTGTAAGTTTACAGCCATAACTGGAAAATACGTCTGTTTTTATCTTCGTCGCCAATGTTAATTTGTGGGGATCTTCTATCGAAGGATACGCATAGAAAACTCAGTTCATAACATAACGCAACACATCTTTTCGCTACATAACAAATTACACAACTGTCTCTAGTGTCCGGTTACATGAGGTTAAAATACAAAGTCACGTGGTTCACTATATTACAAGTACTGAATATCCGCCACAGTACTAATGGTATCCATTCATAGAATTGCACATTCTCCAAAGTACTACACATACGACTTTCACCAAGGTGATAAATTGGAAGATCAATCGAAAGGATTCTTTATTCAATTAGACCTCTGTCATGCAGCAGTTATTACAGCATTAAACAAAAGCTTGCAGACTTAGCCTCGTTTTCATACCTTTCAATACAAGAGAGGGCATCTCAGTCTATCGTACCCAACTCTCTAATTGCATATCGTACTGCATTGAATCTTGAAAAGTAAAAACCTGCATGCTAGCCTCGCTCCACTGGGCGTATGTGCTGGAGCGAGGCTACCTAAATGCAGTCAAATGAAACATAATTTTGCTTAATAATTTTCATAGCTTAGGGCAGTTGGCTTATGTTTGCTTTGTGCAATGGAGGCATAGAACTCTTTTGAATCGCATCAATACCGGTATAAGATTGGACTTTGATGCGTAAGGGAAAACAAATAATAAATACTTTAAGTGATCGATAAGCAAAGCTAATAACTAAAGAAAGATTTCTTTTCATCCAGCTTTTCTATTTGATTTCAATGAAACCATAGCTCACTCTACTCAGTAGGAATGACTAAGTCACGTACATGACTCTTTAAGCTCGTTATTTCCGAGGGGCATATCACTCCCTTAAAATCTCGTACACTTTCCCTGAAAATCCTACTGCTCTAATGAAAATCCCCTGAAAATCACTGGTAATCCTTTTGTTCTTGAAAAAATCTCGTACTCTTTGAAAGGGAGTGAAATTCCTCTTGGTTCTCTCCATCCACCTCAGCAATTCATCGTAGGCCTGTATCCCTGTATCTTATTTCCATCGTTTTAATTAGCTCCTTCATCTTTTGGAAGATTACGCTATTTTTTCAAGAAACCTTTAAGAACACACGGGGACCACAGTTGAGAGACCCAAGGCCACAATGACCACATCAGAGTTTCGTCAGCATAGTGTTACATCATCGCAGTCTTTGGGCAGTCTAGTATACTAAATATAAGTTTTCTTCGTAGTAAAACTGATCGAGTTTTTCTGAGATTTCTCCTAGGAACATTTTAATTTCAGCAGCTTTGATTACAGCATCATTAAAGAATAAAAAAACAGTGACACCAAATACTGATCTGAGAAAACTTTGAGAAGGGGCAGGATTTAGAAAGTCAATCGATATAATTCGTGTGAAATAACAAGAGCCGAGCAACACTCAACAAGTCTACGTTCTCTGTCAGCGCTCTCATCAATCATACGTGCTATCTCTAAATCATTTCAAAATTAATAAACTGCTTAAGTATAGACATAAATAGATAAATGAGAGAAACGAAGCAGAAGAAAACATTTGCGTATAAAACTATTCCAGAGGCAAACTTGTTTACTAACTTATGAAAATAGCCCATTGTTGAAGTATAAGGCTATTAAAACCAATTAACTAATAAATTAAAGATTTTAATGATAATTAGAAAGTTAATCAAAAAAAATGATTAATGAAGATAACAAAAAAATTATAGTCCGAACTTATGCATATAGAGATTAATTTGCTTTACGAAATAGCAATTGACTATGTATATGAATGTTGGTTGCATTTCATCACCAATGTTTGGTTTTGAAATGTGTGCTGGGATCAAAGTTGTGTTAATAGCAGAACAGCCTTGCATCAGTACCAAACTTCCAAGATCTAGCTGGATAGCTAGCGAAATAGGAAACACATGGAGAAATAATATCAACTAAGACTGACACGAATCAGAGTAGTACGTAAGAAAGGGAACGAAAATAAAACCAAGCGTTAGGTTCCATTTTCATACTCTTTGTGACGCACTTATTAATTACTTCGATGAGTCTCAGACGAAAAGCTTTAGTAGCTTTCGATTTTTCTCATCGCTGAAAGATTTGTACAGAGTAGCAGTTCTTTACGTCCTCTGGGTTCCCTCTGGGGTTAACTTCCCAATTGAGCGTGGAATATCAAAGTAAGAGCCATCGCAGTTTCGACATGGGTCTACCACAAAGACAAAACTTTAGATCAAGCTCAATCATTTGTTGGTCTATCGATGTTTTGGCCTTTTCTTGGATATGCTTGAAACATATACCAAAGTTTAATTGATTTTAACAGATATGTTATTATCACTAACCGTAGGAGATGTTTCCCTCTGAGAAGTTCATTGATCGAAAAAGTATAAAGTAAAATATTAGTGCCAGTTCTATAAAAATCTGCTTTCAACATGAGTCTGCGTCAAACTCTATAAATTTTCTCTGGGTAAACTTTTCTTTGGGTTTACGTCTTTTTGGTCTGACTTGGACACCCCGTATTGAGATACCCTTGAAGACTATTGTGCCAGTGCCATTCACACATATCTATTGGGATGTCTTCAAAACGGGATGTCCTCAAAATGGGATCTCCTCTGCAGGACTGTTATAGATGCACGAGCGAGAAAGACATTGGGAGTGTTCTTACCTGGAGAGATTGAATCGCTTCTCAATGGTGGAAATTGAGGTGGAGTAGATACCATTGATGACCGTGCTGTTGCTGAAGAAGTACGCGCTCATGACGACCAGCAGCGACACCGGACTGTTGAGAAACTGCAGACATTTCGGCTTGAAGTTGAACCATCCGAATGATCCATGGTTTTCATCTTCGCTGTTGTTTTCTTTCTCCAATTCTGGCTTCTCCCTTACCTTTATTTCAGCCATTTGCAAAACTTTCTATCTAAACTGAACGCCTGACTCCCCTTGCAGACTGCTCAGAGTTTAGTGCTGATGGGGCGACCCTGTCATCTATCAACATACCACCCGACACTAAACCGATTTATTCTTTGAGAGAAGTGTCAAGATATTCAAATTTCCACACATACAGTGCGAAAGGTCTCCTGCAGTAAAACCGTGCCCACGAATAATTTGCACAGCGGCTTTACCACAAAAGAACAAAGAAAGCTCTGCGCAATAAGCCAAACAACTTTTATAAAATGAGGCTACTCAAATTTGTCAAACAATTCATCTTTGCTTTCTTACAATAAAAACTACTCTCAATAAGTATTCTATAGCTAACGACTGTGAATTTGTAACAAGAGGCATATTATTTCATATGACCATTTCTCATCTAAATTAATCTAGTTGAGTTGATAAATTGTGTCGTGAAATGGAAAAGCTGTAAATTGGATGATTTCACAATACAATCTTTTATCAAATCATGTAAAAATGGGAGGAATAATTTCTTGTAGCGCAGTGAAGGTCTAAATTTCGTCAATATCTG
Organism: Pelagia noctiluca; assembly: GCA_963924455.1. Classification (NCBI taxonomy): domain Eukaryota; kingdom Metazoa; phylum Cnidaria; class Scyphozoa; order Semaeostomeae; family Pelagiidae; genus Pelagia; species Pelagia noctiluca. Next base: position 15,982,989 of record OZ004322.1, on the reverse strand, counting down.
TTTAAAAAGGGAGTTGCCCCCATTTTCTAGGAGTCTTAGTGGTTATGCAAAGTTTGCGGGGATTTCCCCCAGACCCCACTATTTTTTCTCAAATGGCCCCATCCAATCTGGATGCTGGACCCACGCCAGTGTCTCAGAATTCTTTATTCTGTCTTAGTCTTAACCAATTCTAAGATGAGCCTACCTCCCGTCTTTATCCAAGTATTTAAGCTAGGCTTAATGTCATATAACAACATGTTTGCAATAGGACCGTGAGTTAAGCTAATCAAATTAAAAGTTAGAGGCAGCAGCTTAGTGTCATTTTTCCATTGCATATATTGAACGAATTTATAGTTTGACCTTTTTAAAGGAATCAAGGCTCTGATGTCACAGTTCTGATGTCAAGGCTCTGATGTCAACTGTACGCGAGAATGAGAAACTTAGCAACCAGTACCGGTTTTAAGGGGAAGGGACACGAATCAATGGCCCAATTAAGAGATGTTTTGCCCCAGGGCCGGCAATCTCTGAAACAGCCAATTTGCGTAAGCAGCCTCCGAAAAGTGGGCTGGTCATCACCGTTTCCTAGAGTAATTTTTACAATCACTTCCCGAACAATATTTCATTGCATTTTTATTTGAATAACAAGCATCATATTTTTGAAAAGGGGGCTTTGGTTCCCCCATTACGTACAGGTGGTCATATTCTTTGAGTTTTTAAAGAGGTTGACTTTAATCATAATAAACATGATAGTTTAAGCTACAGTTCATTATATTTACCAGTAATTCAAGCAGTTAATAATAGAAATAAGAATAGGTTCTGGAATCTGCACTGGCCTACCCTATTTCTATCAATATTGAAATATTTAACCCTTCCCTAAGAATAAACTAAAATTGGATTCGTGTGCAGAACATTTGGCTTGAAAAACACCCATTCACATGAGCAGCACATCCCATCGGCCATGGAAGTTATCTTATAATGGGGGGCTAAAACAGAAAGCCATTGACCACATCTATTTTATCTATATATCCAGACCCGTTGTAATGGTTTTTGGAAATTATTTGAGGCCAAAGCCTGCCTCTGTATGGCTGCCAACTTTATTGTGATTATTCTCATGAGATTTCTTTGTTCCAGATTTATACCTGACCACTCCTAACCCCCTAAACCCTCCTAAACCCCTAAATAAGCCATAACCCTTACCCCGAACCCTTACCTCAAATATAATCCTCACAGGTCGCATATGGCATTGTAAAATAATTAAACAGAAATGTCATCAACGGCCATGATATTTAGACATTACACACAGAAGCTTAAAATTCACCATCAAGCCTCTGTCAAACCACTTGAATCTATTTGCTACTTATAAATTTTGGCATGATTCTAAAATGTTAGCTACAAAAAATAGATATTTAAAACAATGAATTGTTAAGACTTACATGTTCATTGATTCTTTGTTAAATTATTCATTCTTTGGCACCATCGGCTTCCTTTTTACTCTTCAACTCTTCATATGCTTTGATGACGGCTAGCTCTTTTGCTTCTTTTTTCTTATTTCTTGCTTCATAATCAAACCTTAAATGGAAAGAGAACAAATAAAAAAAATGCCTAACTTTTTGAGGAAATGTAACTCGTCAAACATACTTGGGATATAAATTCAAGCAGAGATTGGTGTGTCCTTCAGTTAAGACATTTTTACATCAGAGTGATTTTCATTCAAGGTTTTTGACTGGATTGGACTGAAGTAAGTGAATCAACTTCACATGCTGGCCTACAGAAGGCAACAAGAGGCCAAGAAGGGGCACTGTAGCATTCACTACATCACTTCATATAGAGCTACGAGGTCCTAGTTTGTTTGATGCTACAATTTGTCCAACAGAAGTTCATATTTGAAAACCACTGCCCACTGATCAACACACGAAATCAAGTTCAAGGGTGTTTTAGGCCGTCACTGTCCAGAATCTCTAGTGCCAAAGCAACTAGATTACACATACACACAACTGCATTCACTCTTCAAGTATAAAGTAAGACAATGAATACATATGTGAAAAGCAGGGTTGTTTGTGTCTTTCAATCTAAACTTTGCATCAAACTTAACGTAAAGAAAATGGGAGTCCACCTAATAAGATAAGAAAAAAATACAGATTAGTGCAAAAGACCATTCATTCAATTCTATCTACTCCTTGTATCAATCAGATATTGTACACAATCCCAAAAATATGGTTTTGACAATATCAAAAGGATCAATTTAAATTTTAAGGCCACAAATGTCAAAAATCAAGAGCCCAAATTTCAAAAATTCTTCTAAGGTTTGCTCAACAAATAGGGAAAGTGGTGAATATCATGTCAAATATTGTGTCAGAAACAGCCTTGATAACACCAAACATATTTACTCTGAATGGATCCAGTCCAGTTTTGTTCTAAAATGGTTGTGGTAAATACATTATTCCACATGTTTATGTAAAGCGTATAAAACAATGGGAAAATGCAGCAGTAACTTAGAAGACCAATCCTCTATACCTATAAACAAGATGGTAATAACTAGTCATATGTTTACAGTAAAGATGGTATAAGCTGGTCATATGTTTACAGTAAAGTTGGTATAAGCTGGTCATATGTCTACATTAAAGATAGTATAAGCTGATCATATGTTTACAGTAAAGATAGTATAAGCTGGTCATATGTTTACAGTAAAGATGGTATAAGCTGGTCATATGTTTACAGTAAAGATGATATAAGCTGGTCATATGTTTACAGTAAAGATGGTATAAGTTGGTCATATGTTTACAGTAAAGATGGTATAAGCTGGTCATATGTTTACAGTAAAGATGATATAAGCTGGTCATATGTTTACAGTAAAGATGGTATAAGTTGGTCATATGTTTACAGTAAAGATGGTATAAGCTGGTCATATGTTTACAGTAAAGATGGTATAAGCTGGTCATATGTTTACAGTGAAGATGGTATAAGTTGGTCATATGTTTACAGTAAAGATGGTATAAGCTGGTCATATGTTTACAGTAAAGATGATATAAGCTGGTCATATGTTTACAGTAAAGATGGTATAAGTTGGTCATATGTTTACAGTAAAGATGGTATAAGCTGGTCATATGTTTACAGTAAAGATGATATAAGCTGGTCATATGTTTACAGTAAAGATGATATAAGCTGGTCATATGTTTACAGTAAAGTTGGTATAAGCTGGTCATATGTCTACATTAAAGATAGTATAAGCTGATCATATGTTTACAGTAAAGATAGTATAAGCTGGTCATATGTTTACAGTAAAGATGGTATAAGCTGGTCATATGTTTACAGTAAAGATGATATAAGCTGGTCATATGTTTACAGTAAAGATGGTATAAGTTGGTCATATGTTTACAGTAAAGATGGTATAAGCTGGTCATATGTTTACAGTAAAGATGATATAAGCTGGTCATATGTTTACAGTAAAGATGGTATAAGTTGGTCATATGTTTACAGTAAAGATGGTATAAGCTGGTCATATGTTTACAGTAAAGATGGTATAAGCTGGTCATATGTTTACAGTGAAGATGGTATAAGTTGGTCATATGTTTACAGTAAAGATGGTATAAGCTGGTCATATGTTTACAGTAAAGATGATATAAGCTGGTCATATGTTTACAGTAAAGATGGTATAAGTTGGTCATATGTTTACAGTAAAGATGGTATAAGCTGGTCATATGTTTACAGTAAAGATGATATAAGCTGGTCATATGTTTACAGTAAAGATGGTATAAGTTGGTCATATGTTTACAGTAAAGATGGTATAAGCTGGTCATATGTTTACAGTAAAGATGGTATAAGCTGGTCATATGTTTACAGTGAAGATTGTATAAGCTGGTCATATGTTTACAGTAAAGATGGTATGAGCTGATCATGTGTTTACAGTAAAGATGATATAAGCTGGTCATATGTTTACAGTAAAGATGATATAAGCTGGTCATATATTTACAGTAAAGATGGTATAAGCTGATCATATGTTTACAGTAAAGTTGGTATAAGCTGGTCATATGTTTACAGTAAAGATGGTATGAGCTGGTCATATGTTTCCAGTAAAGATGGTATAAGCTGGTCATATGTTTACAGTAAAGATGGTATAAGCTGGTCGTTTGTTTACAGTAAAGATGGTATAAGTTGGTCATATGTTTACAGATACAAAGAGATGAAAAAGATGACGAAACGAAGAACATCACTGAGCAAATTTGGAAGTGACACAAACATACACAAACAGGATTTTTATTCCCACCGTTTTCTCCGCTAGCAGGGGCTGACCAATCAATGAATTCCTCTTCTCCAAGTCTCCCTATCGATTGCCTTCCCTTCTCCAACCCAATCACCCTCATATCATTCTCAACCACACCCTTCCTTTTCCTTGTTGGTCTTCCCCTCCAACCAGCATCCCTCCTGTTTCTATTGTTTATACTCTACCCACTGTAGTATACTCACCACTTCTGAAAACATGCCCAAACCACCTCAAACGCTGTCTCCTTGACCACTCATCCATCGACTGTACACCCATCCTTTCTGCAATCTCTGAGCTACTAATACTATCCCTCATGTTTTATCAAGGATATCAGGTAAGCTTTGTATGTAACAATGAAACAAAAATGTAATTACCTATTTTTGATGATTCTCGCAACAATATCAGCAGTAGTAAGAGGATTCTTGCTGTCAATAACTTTGAAAATGCCTTTTTCTTTTGGGATCTCATATGGGTCTCTGCCGCTCTTGTCATTGGAAATTGTAGTTGAGCCATGTACAACAACATTTATCTGAAAAATTAATAAATTTCTAAAGTAATAGAAAATCTTAACAGAAAAATATAACTGAAACCTAACAGAAAAAAATCTCAGAAAACTCTGTCTAATCTGAACTCTAGAGTGTATTGATTTCGGTCATCCCCAAGTTTTTTCTTGATTATCATTAGATCCAATGAGAAATTTTTTTAGGGGGTAAGGGTGTCTTACTTGCAAAAGTCTTAACCAGACCCTATTGCACACCCTACGTAGCTGTCCTGTTGCAGTCACAAAGGGGTTCATTGTGCAAACTTCTAAAGAGGGAATTTTTAAGTCCCCGAATTAGTGTCCCTTTTTGGAGTTCTGTGATCTCGTGCAATAAGTCTATTCTTTGTATGGGCATTGTTTCTCATCAATCAGTGAATGGTTTCAAATTTTAGTGACCCAATCGAAAAAAAAAGAAAATTGTCTATTTGAGACAAGTAAATTAAAATTCCTTCTTAGTGAGGCTTGCATGCAGGCTAGGTATTCCAGGGAGGGTACAATTTGAAAATTTCCCTAGCTGAACAATTTCTTCAAAATATCGGACTGATACTTATCGGGGCTTGTGTATGTGCAGTGAGCAACCCCGTCCCACACTCCATCAAACCAGGCTAAATTATCAAATTTAAGTATTTAAGATTTTAGTTGTGTAAGGTCCTTTTCATCAAAACACAATCTAGGTCTAGGCTGGCAGAAAAAGAAATGATGAGTTGATATTTAGGAACTTAACAATATAATAATCTTAATGGATGCGGCCAACTCTAATATTATAAATAATAAACATTAGCAAAATTGGCAAAATCTGCAGACAATCAAGCCATAAACCCCTTTCTCTATCCACTAAACTCCACATTGAACCAAAGTTAGGATGTTGTGACACTGTTATACAACCCAGCTTTTGAGGGTTGGCCCCAATTGATTTCTTAATTAGAGCTCAATTTTACACTTTCTGAGGACATGTTTTGTGCAACAACAAAACAAAAAAAATGAAAGCCATCCATACTCACTTTAAACTGCTTCAGAAGCTCTTGATCAACAAAGTATGGAGCACCAATGATAACTTGGTTGACGAATTTGCAAGCCAAAACACTCAAGACACGTTCATGTAAGTTCATGATGGGGTAATTATCCCCCTTGTAGCGATTCACTTCGTCGTCTGTGTGGAGACCAACTATGAGATAGTCACCATGACTTCGAGCCTCTTCCAAGAAGTCTAGCAGTCCCACGTGAAACAGATCAAATGCACCAGCCGCATACACTATGGTGTCATTAGGTTTGGGTTCGACACCATCCGAAAATTGAACAATCTTGTTTGATGTTGGTAGAAAGTGGGAGACTCCCGTGTACGGACTGTACGCCACTGCATCACTGCTAGAACTCAAGCTTTTCAGCATTCGGGGGTCGACATTACAAATTGGGGTTCCATGATCAAAGTGCTGCTTTGTCATCAATAACATGCGTCCCACAAGATTAGTTGTAGACACGCCCTCTGTACGTCTGCATTCTTTATACCGCCCTGCGTTCTTTACAACTTCATAGGTATCCTTACCATCTGCTGTTGTGGTGATGTCGTCACCATGAACACAGAAATCACAGTTGTATTTGTCAAGGGTTTCAACTTGGGTGACATAAGGGGCGTCAACTACTATTTCATCCACCCATTTGATCCCTCTCACCATCTTGTACCTCTCGTGCTCGTTGAAAACTGGGGGTCCCTTGTTGCATGCTACTTCTGCATCGTTGTGTATTCCAACCACCAGGTAGTCCCCCATTGCTTTGGCCTGCCGGAGCTGATTGGCGTGACCGAAATGCACCATGTCGTAGCATCCATCGCACCACACTCGAACGTGTTTCTTTCCTTGTTGTTGTTCTGACATTTTCTTCCAAGAAATCACGCACTACGAAAAACTCTTATGAAGATTTTTGTAGTTTATTGAAAAAATCAAAGCTGAATAGATCAAGTACAGTTTTAGAAATTCACCGAATATCAACAAACCTTCAGCTAACTTTGCGGCAACGCCTACTTCAGCTGTGCAAGGTGCAATTTCAACAAAACGCCTTGGCTAGGCCAGCTCAGAAGTTCATCAGGTCAGATGGTTCGACTTCAAATTTGACACGCATTTCTCATACCCAGACCCCTATATGTCATCAGTAGCTTTCTTTCCTGTCTTTCTCAGAGTTAATCTAATTCCACAAGCTTTTGTAACCAATGAAAACTGTTTATAAATGCTCAAAAAGAGTATAGTTATGATTTTCAGCCCTTAAAGAAAGAAATTTGATAATAACTACTTTGAAAATTGATGGTAAAATCTTGAAATGGTTCAGGATATTTGCTATTTAGGAAAAGATTATTCCTCCTCTGGAAGTTTCCAAACTGCTAATGCTAACCTTGAAGATAAAAGCAATAGAGCCCTATTGGCATTGCCTCTCATTAAAACCATGACGTCATTTCAGATAAACCTGCGCTATGGTTGTCACTCTTCGACACATTGATTACTCCAATACTTACTTACTAATTGAGGTGAGGTATGGGCAATTTTACCTAACGTCAATGTTATGATATAGAGCAACATTACCTGTGATTCTTCTGGCAAATGAAATACCCAACTTCAAGGTATACACGCATTTTTTTGAAGCAATTGCTTTATAAGCAAGTCAGTACTCGACAAGACAAAAACTTAAACAATTCCAGTACTGGATAGAGGAATGCTAAGCAATTTCAAAACTTCAGTTCTGATCCAATTGGCAATGAACATCGTGCAGCAGCTATAGAGAAGTAGGGCAGTGGATATTACTACCCTGGCTGGCACACTTTGATATGCAAGATACCATTGATATTTGCTGTACAACAACTTGTAACATAGTATTCTTAGAGGCAAACTTTTAAGTAAAAAAAGCTAAGCAATTGTTAAGCAATTTTGAGTACTCAAATTTTCCATAAGCAATTTTCAGTACTGGGCTCGAGCTGAAATTGCTTATAAAAAAATGCGTGTATATCGACATTTATGCGGAAAGGAAATGTTTTGGAATTCGATCAAAGAAGATAAAACACTCTTCACCCTCTTTGGGATTTGGGAACAGAGAACCCTCCCGTCGCAACAGCTGTTAGATGGTTTGGAAAAATTCGTTCGCTACTTCTATGGTAAACAGCGAATTCTAGTCGGTGAAACTCAGAAGACATTTTCTGGAGTAACTTTCATGGAAACGAAAATGTCAAGGACCTATCTCTGCTGCCACCTTGCAAGAGCAGTCTGCTACGACATATTCTGCGAGCAAATTATATTGTAAGGATATGGCAGCAAGCGCATACATCACAAATCTAAATCGAAGAGGCATCTTATCATGGACGGAATGAAGACCTGTCTATGGACTGGATATGGGGACCCTATTCCTACTGTATATCTTGAACCCTTTGATAGAAGAGGAAGAGGATGGAAACAGTCATAATGATGTGAAATCTGATTATTCTAATTATAGCGATGTTTCAGAAGCAACTGCACGAATTGTTTTGAGGTAATTTAATATATTAAAGTGTAGAGATCTTAGACAACGGAAAACTCCATACGGTGTACATCAAGATATCACCTACTCTTCTTCGTATTTATGCATTTGATACTCCCCCCTAATTTCGGAAAATGTCTCTAGGCCCCCAAAATAAGTGTTTATCATCTTCTGTGGGTTGAGGATGATAAGAGTACACAGGAGCTTTAGATAGCAGATTTGTCAGATTCTTCACCTTAGACCCCCCATATCTCGAAAAAGCCCCCTCAACTAGCCAATCCAGACCCAGATTCGTAATCAGCGCCGAAAACTGATCCAGAAAAACTGTCTCATAAATTCCCTCTTCGCGGGACGATACTCCCACTTGTGCCTCTGGTCTATAAAGACATAAAGGGTAAATGTTCCTCTTTAGAAACGGATTGTTGATAGTTTTTTTAAACGTGAGAGGGGAAAAGAGTATAAGAAAACATTTTCACCTGATTCAAGTAATCATCAGGAACATCAGTGAGGGACTGCTTGTCCGCCCCGGTGTGCGTGTGCCTATGCACCCCCTTAACTCTCTTAAGGTTCAAAATGCTTGTCTCACTGAAAAGGTAAATTGAAGTTGCCCTTGACCACTCTGGGTAACGTCTGTTCAGTACTGTGCGTGGGGGGGGGGGGGGGGGTGTTCAGTACCGTGGAGGATGTTCAGTACTGTGGAGGATGTTCAGTACTGTGGACGATGTTCATTACTGTGGAGGATGTTAAGTACCGTGGAGGATGTTCATTACTGTGGAGGATATTCATTACTGTGGAGGATGCTCAGTACTGTGGAGGATGTTCATTACTGTGGAGAATGTTCAGCACTGTGGAGGATGTTCAGTACTGTGGAGGATGTTCATTACTGTGTTGGAAGTTTTTCAGTACTGTTAAGAATACCATCTAGTATGGTAGAGGGATACCATCTTGGAAGATATTCAGCACTGTGGAGGGAAACCAAAAGCAGTTTGGGTATTACGTCAACAGAACTGAACACCCTTCACAGTACTACATAGACGTTCCCCAGGCTGATGTTTCTGAGCTTTCAACAAATAGCACTATAATGGCTAAAGAGATAGGGACAGTCGGGACTTCTGTTTCAGTATTCACACACAACATTATTGACTATGGAATATGAAAATTTATAAAATATAATTAAAGGAATAATTTTGAAATTATATATCAATCAACTACTCCAATTACATTTAACACAGGTACAGCTCACCTTGCTCTATTCTACGCAAGCTTGAGTTATTTACAAGTTTATCAAATCGAGTTTTCAAAGCTGATACTTCTTATAGCCTGACCTAAAACATCTCTCGGGGTGCATGACCTAAAAATATCTCGGGGTAAGAGAATTGTTGAAGGTTTTCCACTGATGGGGGAAAAATTAGAAGGGGCCCCCAAAATCTTAGAAGTTTTACTGGAAGATTAACGTTCTTACTACTACCCGTAAAAAGAGTATTTCCAGGCCCCACAAATCATTACCTATATTTGCAAAAAGTTATTGTCAACAAAATTGTCCCAATTATATTTCTTTCTACAAGATTTATGAACCAGGTAAAACAATTAACTTTTACAAGTACAAATCCCGAAAGGGCCCCATTTTCCCTTGGTCCATTGCGGCAAAAATGCCATTTTTCTTCCATTGCTGGGGCAAGCCCAGGGTTTACAGGACTTAGAGGCTTATTTCCTTACAAAATTGATCTTATAAAAAGATTTCTTGGAAGGGGGAGGTAGATTCGATTTCCTTTTCAGCATTTCATAACACGACCCCAATATAGCAACCATATTGATATGCATCATGGGATGGATCGCGAGTATTGCGGTGTAGAATTTCTCACAGAGACAACTTGACACCGGGTCAGCACAAAATCTTCGAGAACATGAAAATATAATCTAGTCGGACCTAAGGTCAAAGAGATAGAGATAAAAGAGTAAATCTGATCACCAGCCATAGGCTGACCGAATGCAGTGTTCGCTTCTTGCGTGTAAATTGTCCGTTGGCGACGTGTAAATGCCGCAGTGAGATTGCGGGTAGCCATAGGCGGACGAGATACCGTTGGCCGGATAACCCGTTGGCGAGACCGGATAACCGTGTGCTGGTGGGTGCGTCAAGGGTGGCGCGGGAAGATTCTGAAATGCAGAACTAACGCAGGACTCAGGTGATGATGGCGAGGCACTTTCCGCACGTTCTTCTTTAGGTATCGTGTTCGTGCACGTGTTTTCGCTTGTGGGGAAATCTTTATGCGTGTGGTACTGCGTGTTTTCGTTGGGGCTGTATGATTTCGTAAAATAACCTTGGTTTGGCGGTGCGTATTGGTATTCGGGTGTGCTATAATTTGATGGGCCTAAAAATAAAACGAATAGATCCTACTTCATCAACTTGTTTCACAAATAAAAATATGCCAAAAATAATCAATTTCGATGAGGCTGAGAATTTGAGAATTTGTTGCTGATAAACACCATGGGAACGTCTGTGCAGTACTGTGAAGGATGATCAGTACAGTGGGAGTGGGGTACCTTCAGTGTATTGGAGGGAGTTAAGTACTGTGGGCAGATACCATAGGCACTTTGGGTATTATCACCTGAGTGTTTGTGGTTTCCCTTCGAATACTGAATATTCTTGACAGAACTGAATACTCTTCACGGGCTACACAGACGTTCTCAAAATTCGGAATTTCAAAAAGGGCCTTTTCTCATAACTGGCTGTATAAGAATGATGCACCCCATTGGCAGGAAAATCAGTAAATTTTAACCCCACGTGTGTGAATTTGGTTGATTTTGATCTGCATATAAATTGCTCTGACAAATTCGAAAAATTAGACCCTTTTATCAGAACCTTTTCCCCTTATCCCGGAAAAGACCTCAGAATTGGACACATGTGGGGGATTTCAGCTTGAGAACCCCACCCAAATGAGTAAAAACTCAGTACAAAAATAAGTCGAAGCACCCCCTGGGGAAAAATATAGAAAATACACCCACCATACGTATCGGGGTAAGTTTTCAGAGGGGGTGGCGTGTTGTAGACTGAAGCGTACGGTCCTCTGCCAACAGCAGCCATACTCGCCATCCCAGGTTGATAAGGTCTTTTGGCAGCGTAATATAAATCTTGTTCGTGATACCTGAATGATAAGGAAATACATTATTTTCGGCTTGCAGTATTACATCCCTAGATATCCAACTCTTTTCGTTGTTATGGTTGATAAAAACTCTGTGAAACTTTGAATGGTAGGCTTTGTGTCTTGTTACGATTTCCTAAATTTGTTTTTACTGTTATGATTGAAGGTTGTGAATATGAAAACACTTTCATCAAAATTTTATCCCTAGATTGAACTTTGATTGTATCTGCATTTAGAAAGTGGGTTTTGATGGGCTCCTTTACTAGAGTGTATCGACCAAATATGTTGGCAATGTAGTAAAATTGGTCAGGTCCAGCCCCAAAACAAATTAGAGGTCCAATTGTTGATGTTTTGCTCAGGAGTCCCAGGGGTCTCATAAGGGTGACCAGGATTTTCCCGCAAGAGGGGCAAGAATCCCAGTAAATTTCTGTGCATTATCTAAAAGACTGCATAGTCCCCCATAATTCCCAGGATGTATCCAAAACATCCTTTCCTCTTTTTTTATAAGAACAATTCTATAAGATCCCGAGCCTCAGATTTTGCCAAAACTTACGAACAATTTAAGAATAAACCGAGGCTGACCATTTCAAGGTCAATATAAGAATAATACGAAATAGCCACGAGACTGATAAATGATTACAAAACAAACAGATTGATAGCAAACAGACATATCAGATTGTCAAGAGAGTCCCCATTAGAACCAATTAAACACAGCGAAAGCAGGCTTCCAAACCATTATAAAGTAAGAATGATTTAAGAACATTTCAGGCTGAATTTAGAGGAACATTTAAGAACTGCCAGTTTCAAATCAAATTTACTGGTTCTCATAAAAAAAGAGTGTTCATTAGGAAAAAAGGAGGCATTTCATTCAAGGAAACTTTTCCTGAACCCCTTCAAAACCCTGACTGAAGCTCTACTAAAAACCTTTATGAATCACCTTGTCCGATAATAAGCGAATTCGCAAAACCTCCTTTTGATGACTGGAAACTATATCACCAATCAGCCTCGCTTCTCAAGCCCAGACCTCCAGCGTTTCTAATCGGATGGAGTTGCTTACTCTATTCACAGAGACCTATTTGCTTAATGACCTGTTGTTTGTCGAAACAGTGTTTGCGCAAGAATAACAATACTTTGTCTCTTCCCAGACAATGATGAGAATGTAACAATATAGACGGATGGAATCATAATTATCATAAAGTGTCAAATTAATGTACTCTGATATCCAAGAAGCGATTTAAAAATAGCAGAATCTCGACTGGATTATAATGAGTGGTTGTTTGCGGTTGCGGGATGTTCGATTGTCTTGAAATATGAAATGGGTGGAGAGAATCCGAGTTAACACAGCTCATTACGAGTCCTATGCAAACAACGTCACGATTATTGGTTGCTCTACTTCGATTTTGCAATAGACAATAAAGTACCCTGTCTACGTTCAGAAACGGCCTATCTGCCTTGATGAAAATTGTATCTTTGAAGCATCATGCCCTTCCTAAGTCTGGGATTCTTTCAACGTTCCTGTACTTTAACATAGACTCTCAAAGGGAACAAGTGCCCCATAGGATGATTATGATGATGATGATGAGACCCCAAATTTGAATTTCTCTTCAGATCCCTTTCGTAAAATAAAGTCGGTGACTTGAGAAATGCGAGCAACTAAAAATGAAAGGCCAGCGCAGGCCAAGATGTACTTAATTTGAATATTAGTGATAAATAGAATAAATACAAAATTTTAAATACTAGGCCTATTATACATTGTAGTCTGGGGTCTGTAGGTCCCGAAGGGTCCATTTATAAGCGCATCGTATGATTTCTTAATGAAATAACCCCAGGCAGAATCGACCAATCAGAATTCGTTGTTTGAGACAGTGAGATGATAAACCAATCGCCTCTTGGCAAACATCCAGAGGCGTAACTTGACATGTTTAAGAGGGTATGTAACAACACGATTCAGGATAACGGATCTAATCGTGTCAACTCGTCCTTATGAGAATACCTTGAATTCGGTCTTTACTGGTCATCAACGTCATTGGCAATCTCTGGCTCGCCGCCTTATTGTTATCAGTACTCACTGGCAACCCTATCGTCCTCAACAACCCCTACAATACTCAGGCTCCATGGTTTAAACTCAGGAATATCCTCCGTATGTGTAATCAGAGTGCATGAGTGCATTTCTTCTTAACATACTAGCCTGACTGAGGTAGGACCTTGTTTCAGGCAGGGCACGGTAGCTTGCACTAGATCGCTATATAGTGAGGTGCAATAATGAATACCGTGGCGATTGAAACTTCTGGACTATCTTTCCTTTACGACTCTGATAAGATTAAGCTTGTATGATCTAGGCTCCTTTTGGAGTGTATCAAGATTTCTGGGAGCACTTAGCAACTTTGTCCTTAGCAACTTTGAGGGCTTGGGCCAGAATCCTGTTTCTTATCGAACAAAGTTAACCCTTCTTTGCATCATCAAAATGGCACTTATCAACTAGTTACAGACCCTACGTCAAGTAATTGCGTCAAGAGCTTTCAGAATATCGAGCCGGTGCCAAAAACAAATATTTTCAAACTGTCTATTTGAATTTCACTTCCAAACACATCTCTAAGATGCTGTGAACGAACACTCTCTGAAAACCAAAGCTAAAACTCCAATTGACCAATGGTTTGGTGACAAATTGCTAGTGTTTAACGCCTCTAGTATTGTATAGGGAGTTTGGAAAAGGACAAAGAGGAGTTAATGCGTAATCTTTGCACCTTCAACTCATGAAAATTTCATCAATGGGCTTAAGAATTCATCTAAGCTGGATAGCTTCCTTTGTCAAGGAAGAATCCAGACAGTAATGAATGGCAAAAAGGTCCAGGGGTAGTGGCTGTTTTGAGGGGGGCAACGGGGCCATGGCTCCAGGCCTCGCGTTTGATTAAGGCAAACAGGCCACGCAAAAGATCGAAAAATTTGGATTATTCTACAACTTATATTTGATTTGATCAAAATAAGGTCTAGAGAGGTGTTGGCCCCAGACCCCACAGTTTATATCAGTCTCAGTACTGCGTAGCGAAGAACATTAAAGAAGATATGCTATTATACTATCATCATTATTCCTGATCCATAAAAGGTTTCAAAATGAAAAATGTGAAGGAAGAATAAGTGGATAGGGGGAATATTCACCTTTTCATGCTCGCGTAATGATCCGTATTGCATCCACCTCGAAAACCTTTGGCGAAGGGATTGTGCTCTATTTTCAATTGAGTTGTCTGAGGGGAAGAAAATTGAATTTCATCATTTTGTATATGAAGTCGATATGGATTTGAAAAATAATGAATGTTGACGTTTATTGTATGAAAATGGGGAATAATGAAATCCTAAATGTGTTCTTAATTCTGAATGATACATTGGTTCATCTTCTTAATATTACATGTCAGAAAAACGCGTTTTGTTTTGAACTTGCTCTGTCTGGCTGCCAGAGACTTAAAGAGGTTCTGTAAAACTAAATAGTTATAAAACGAATCTGGTTAGACACTTCGTACAGTCACCAAGAAACCTTCAAACCAGAAACAATGTAAAAACTGTGATTAGTTGCCATCACCCAACAAAGAAAAATAATAATAGCCCCAAGTAGACCTTCATGCGAGGATAATGTAAACCAATCAATGTAATTCTTTGCCTTCATTTGACTGAAGAAAATTGCACAAGCCAATCAGTGGCCATCAGGCATATCTAAGCCTTAAACCAAAAATGGCCTAGTTGCAAGATAGCAACAACATGATAGCATCTACATAACTTTGCTCATCTTCCTTTGACCGAATCGGGACTGGTACTCGTTTAGATTTTAGAATGTTACAACATACAAAGCAGGATAAAAGGGCTATGCAACGAAAAAATTGATATCGCTTTATTACACTTTCTGATTTCTACTAACGCACCGACCAATTGATCAATATCGATTTTTTTCGTTGCATAAACCCTTTAAAACTAAAATGAAATAAGAGTAAAAGTTACCCTTGGATTTTGATAAGCAGTCACGGCCATGAAGTCGGTTTCTGGGAAGACATGCGTAGTAAAGGTGCTTTTACGAAGGGCAGCGGGGGAGCTGTCATCAGCCTGGACTATATGAACCCGAGGCTGGTATTTGTGCATCGAGTTCAGAATTATCTGCTGGAGAAAATATGACAAAATTACATTTTGTAGAAGCAAATATCATACATGGATCGGTGACATTTATAAACAGAATCAGCAAATGAATTTCCAGGAGCAAAACACTGCTAATTCTACGTTTCCTGACCCAAGGATTTAGTGAACTTCCTGGAAATCACTAAAGATCTTTAGAAACATCTAGAATCCTTTAGAATCTTGTCAAATCCACATGACTTTGCAAAAATAGTAGGGGGTTTATCTCCAGAACCCTGTTGATTTCTGCAGCACAAATGGATCAGTAAACAGACTTGGGCCTCATACAAACTACACAGCCAGGCACTTTGCTAAATGAATAAACTACTGGTGTATTGCATGCTTCTTGCCTCTAATGGAAACGAGGCTGAGTTTTTGTCTGGCTAGCTTATAAAACAAAAAATTACGTTTTGACACAGGGACAGCAACTAACTTTGAGAAAAATATAAGAGATCTATATGAATTTTTGAAAGATTTTTTAAGATTTTCAAGACAATCAAAGATTTATAGTTAGAGAGTAAAAGCATTTTTTGCGTGTTAGGCCCCTGAGAAGCTTCAACTTCAGAAGTCCTTAGAAAGGGGGTGGGCGTAATATGTATTCAAAGATATTTGAATAAAAAACTGCATTAGAAGAGCAGAATGGATTATGGATCTGCAAAAAACGTAAGTCCTTCACAACCCCGTGTCTGGCCCTGAACTTCAATGTACACAATCAAATAGGTAGAGAGAAATATAAGTAAAATCAAGTTATTGTACATTTCTTACATGTCCACACTGATCAAGATGGTTGTTGGTTAATTTGATCTTCTGGAAATTGACCACTTGTCTCATGAGCTGTGTGCCAGTCAGGGGGGAATCGGGGTGAACGTACAGCCTCCCCGGCAAATGGGGTTCTGCTTTTCCTGCGATGGTCCATTCTGAATTGTGATATTTGAATCTGTTGTCATCTACGGGGACGATGTCCATCACCAGAATGTATTTCAGTTTGGGATTTAGGCCAGTGATGCTGACTTTGATGACCGGAAACATTCGCCTGATAAAAGAGCAACAATAAACAGTGAACAAGAGAGTTTATATTTGATGATGATCGATTGATAGATCACGAGGATTTCAAAATAGTGGTCTTAAAAACAGCCAAAGAGACCCTTTCAAGTTAGAAGACTTGATTCTGAGGTTTTCGACTGAAGGGGCGTAAGAAGCATCTCAAACTTAGGGGGGCACGATGCTTCAAGGACACTTTTAAGGAAGAGAGGCAATTACACCAAGTAAATACACGCTTTTTTATAAAGAACCTACGTTAGGGCCCAGTTCTTAAAATTCCTTATTTTGAGAGCTCGTTTGACCACTTTGTAGCTCTAAAAGTTCCTTAGTAGTTCCTTAATTCTAAGTGTTAGCTTAGTAGAAAGGAATAAGTATCGACGCAAGAAGTATCAAAATTCAACATTTTGCAATAAACTCGTGATAAGGAAACATGAAACATGTTATAACACAAACAAGGTTAGGCTAGGCCTATAAAACGTAACAGTTAATAATAGTCATTAGATTACCATTGATTATAATATTAGTATTATAAAGTTCCTTAGCGATTAAACCTTTAGTAGTACAAGTGCCTTAAGTCTTTCGACGTTCTACATGTAGGTTCCCTATAAAAGGTTCCTTTTGAAAAAAACGTGTATTGAAGACTTTTCCAACCATCGTTTATCGTTATTTCATAGAAAGCTGTTCATAAGAAACCGTAGGGCTAGACATTCTGAAATCGAGGAATATTTAAGAACAGCTAGCTGCAAATCAATTTTATTGGTTCTTGTAAAAAAGAGTGTACTGGTGAATAAATTAGTCAAGAGAAGATTCACGAAGAAAGATAGCCCTGCATCCTCTTTAAAGAGTTTAACCAGGGAAACTCTCCGGGAATGCCCCTCCCCTTCCACACCGCTGATCATAACAAACTGGAGAAAGTCTGCCAATTCACTTAACTTATTTTGACTGAATTTAACTGTTGATTAAAACTTGAAGTGTTACATCTTGAACCTGATTAAAGGAATTGGACACGTTTTCTCTGGTGCGCACGACAGGACATTTGGTAGATGTTTTCAAACCCCTCTAGATATTTCAACGTTAAAATAATCATATTTCGTTTGTTATTTTTAAATTGATATCTAGCAACAGAGAGTGGATTTCTTGTAATATCAAAATGCCTATTCAAGGCAGCAGTGTGTTTGATAAACAGGGGCTGGACCGCTAAAAAACAATTTTGCGAGTAAGAGGGAGAGATAAGAGAAGGGTCGAGGCCTAGACCAGTACTGCACATGTAATAAACCAAGTGGTTAGGCCCACCACTTTCACAAAACGGATTATTAGCTGATGAAAAAGATTTGGAAATCAACAAAGTGAGGAGTGGGTGATAAGAGAGAAAGAAACGACCTATGAATATTCCAACTTCGATTCTGTAGAAGGCATGATTTCGTAGAGAGAACAGGGAAATCTAGAAAACGACAGAATTTCCTAGCCTTTCATTGCAAAAAACACTGTTGATGATCTAAATCTAGTGGATGGCCTGATTTAGTTCATAATGTAAAATTCTAATGATTAAAGACTGTTAATAAAACCAATAGAGAGTGGAAGACGAACTTCATTCCCTAAGCGAGTACCTTGCATATTCAACGGAGAGATTAACTCTCTGTGAAATGTTGGGCTTGAAATTCATTTCCAATAAAAACCAATTTCAAACTTTTAAAGCAAAATGTAGAGCAATGTGACACTGAGACCCTGTCTCAGTTTTTTAATAAAACAAGCCTAAAAAGTAAAAAGAAGGGAGGAGGAAATATAACAATGGACTTCACACCCTGGGTGTTGTCAAGTTAGCTGCTAATTTGTTGCTAAACCCTAACAATAAATGTACATGATTTGAAATGTAGTTAACTCCATGATGATTCTTTAAATGCTTATCTCGAGCAAGCAATTTCACCAAAGCCATTTATAGCGTGGTATGAATGTAGATGTAAACTACCATAAAATAAGACAATGAAGGGCGAACTTGAAGATGCTACTGTGCTGCCAGTTTCGTAGAAAGCATCTCAAAGTTTGTGGGCACGATGCTTCAAGGGCAAGGCTCGTCAAGGGATTTTCATTAATGAAGAGAGGCAATTTGAAAGTAGAAAGGACACTTCAGTATTTCTCTGCAAAATATTAGGAGGGCGCACCTACCTACCTCCGGTGCTCCCCTAGTTCCTACGTCCCCGAAAGCTGGTGTGATACACAGTATGTGCCTTTACAAACATATGTATCTAAATCTAGTATGTAAGGTGCGATCAAATTAGAAAAGGCCCATGAAACAAATCAAAAACGAACTTCAAGAAACACCACATATTCTAATGAAGACGTAGTTCTGAAAAGCCTTAATTCGCAGTGTAATGCAGTTCTTTTTGTTTTGTTCATCTTTTCTACCAATTTCATAGACGTATATATGTCAGATGACAAGCGAGTAGAGCTCAATAAAAATCAATTGAAAGTAATCACTGTGCGGGATGAAGGAGACGAGCTTCGACATGGTATTTCACACCTTTGCCAAACATGAAGTGTTTGCGAATAGCTCAGTGTGGCACGAAGGGAGACTGTTATTGTTATTTTTAAGGGGTTTACGATGAGCAACATAGCTCATTAAGCGCAAGGGGAAACAAATCGACGTAATTCCCTCATATCTTAACACTTAACTTGCGTTAGTTACTTCCCTCTTAACTTTACTAAATCTAGCATGAATGGAAATGTTGAAACATTAGGTTGGATGGCCTATGCAGCCTATCGCTGAAAACCCCACTAACAGAGTGCAAGATAGCAACGACTACATAGACTAATAAGTTGTTGGAAAGAGAAACGAATCATACCTTCCAGCTTTGGTGATGATCATTTCTGTCCCAGCCGCATGAAACTTGTCCCAAATATCTTTGTTCTGCAGACTGACTTTCACGTTGGGGTCCTTGATCTCCCCGCAGACAGGAATGCTTGGCTCGGCGTGCAGCTCGGCTTGCGACTTCACTTCGGCCAGATGATTCTCCATGGTGGTGGAGAGAGCACTCGCGATCGTGTCCGACAATCCACTCTCAGTCGATGCAGCAGTTTCCCCAGATGCTTCTGTGACAACAAACGGGAATTATTTTTAATATGGCGACGGGGAAGAGAGATGAAAGCAAAGTGATACTAAGCGATTGCCAACAAAAATGATAATTTTCTGTCAGGCGCAGACATAGGCGCCACAAGAGATTATTCGTCTACCAAATCTGTCCACAGATCATAATTTTTCAACTCATAAAAAGTCGGCAATTCAAATTCAAATGCATTCATGACAGAAATGTTCAGTTTCATTTTGCCTTGCAGCTAAACCGACTTTCAGTTACCCGGAGAGTCTGAAGTTTGTAGGACTGGCGTTTGGAATTTTGTTTTTAGACCGCTTCGCACAAGTAATTGTTGCTACAATTAAAACGTAAGGTTTACTTCATTTTGTACTTTATCCAAATAGTAACTCAAATATAAAAACAAAAGTAACATTTATTCCGATCTACAAAAACAACAAGAGTTTATAAAATGGCTATAAAGTATAGCGAGTTGTCTTATAATATTCAGTGACACACTGACCGAGGATTGGGCGTTTTCTAAGCGTCTTCCGTCTTCGCAAGCAAAACAAGGCAGTAGAACCCAGACCTGTATAATCCAGCAGTACAATGGAGCCCAGTCCTCCTTGATCGGAATTGAAATCAACTAAACAATTCACCGGTACGCCTATGCATCAGAGGACACGTTAGTCTAACCCATTCAATTCAATAGGCATATTTTCCTCTTTCGTGAGCACGTCAGACAGTTGAAAACATAAAATTAACCATCATTGGAGTGATAGATGTCCTACCAGATATTGGTTGTGTGAATTTTAAGCTACACAAGTTTTTGGAGATTGGAGGTTGTAAAGGCCCCGCCCAACACAGAATTGAGAAAGACTTGAAATAATTGCAGAGACATTCATCAGCTCTTCCCACAATCTACACGTTCATCCAGCAGGGCTTAAACTAGGCCTAGGCACAGGTCTTAGAAGTTTACACCTGTGTATTCTACGCCTCCCTGCTGGCTGTTTGAGGGTTATGCCTTTACCACACTATATAAATCAAACCCTTGCAGTCAAAGGCCCAAACTCAACGTCCTTTCCTGGCTCTAGGCCCTCGTCCTTTTCTTTAAATTCAGTATAATGGTCACGTGTTCTGTAATGACACACACTTCTTCGCTTTTGATTTGCCCTCCAGATTTTATTCTTACTTCTTAGTGTTGTGTGCAATAACAACAATTGTAAAATAAATGAAACGAAGGGCTTCTGGACCATTCACTCTACAGACTAACTTAGCAGAAAGTTATACAGACTTCAGGAGCTCAGTCAAGAGGTCTCCATCAATCAACTAGTTCATGCAAATTATCAAACGCTAAGTGAGCAGGCATAAACTACCTCAAATGACTTAAGTACAGGCCTACGCTGCTATCAGGGAGCCAGATGGGAACTGTATAAAATCAAGGGGCAATTCACTCCCTTTCAAAGCATACGATATGCTTTCGAAATAAAAGGACTTTTAGGAAAGTGTACAAGAATTCTAGGAGTGATTTACCTACTCCCTGGTAGTAGAACTAGTTCCCAAACTTAGGCCATTAGCTGGCCATGTTGAAGCTGGCTTTCAAACTAACTGGGTATGGAAGACCATGTTTAGTCATGATTGGTGAATCCAAAGTACTGAACACCCTGCAATGTACTGATAGTATACCCTACATTACAGAATAGCATCCACAGTACTAAACACCCTTCAATAGGTACTGTTTGTATAATCCCACAGCACTGATGACAGCTATCCCCCAAAAGCACTGAAAACCCTCCACAGTACTTAATAGCCTTCATAGTACTGAACACCCTTCAATGTACTGATGGTATCACCCTCAAGTACTGAAAACCCTCCACAGTACTAAACACCCTTCAATAGGTACTGTTTGAATATCCCACAGCACTGATGACAGCTATCCCCCAAAGTACTGAAAACCCTCCAAAGTACTTAATAGGCTTCATAGTACTGAACAACTTCTAGTGTACTGATGGTATCCCACCAAAGTACTGAAAACCCTCCACAGTACTACACAGACGCTCCCCAGGGTGATGATGGGTGAAACCAGCCTCATGAGAAGTGTTGGGACTGGCTTTTGTTTATTCAACGTATATTTTTGTGTAGTCAGTCAAAAACAATTCTTACCCGACTCTATCATGCAAGTTTCAAGTTCAGAGACTATTAGTTAACTTAAGCAGATTCACTCTCGAAGAAAACAATCTAGGTACCTCGTTGTTTCGTATTCATGGACGAATTCTGGAAGTCATGATGAAGTTGTTGATTCTGTAACGAATAAGAAGCGTGCCCCTCCATCACGTTGGTATTGTTGCTCATGGAGCTCTCTTCTCCGCCTTGCTCCATTTGTTTATTTCGAAATCTAATAATGATAATTGAGAAATATTCATTATCAACAAAAGATCATTTCCATGCTGTATGGAAGCTACAAGAATTCAGTTGCTAAACATTGCTTGCTTCATACAGAAGATAATAACCTTACCACAAGAAGCTCATTCTTGATTTAAGGTATCACCACGTAGGCCATAGCCAAAGGGTAAGAGAAAGCAAAGACATTTGCAGATGTTTGGCAAATAAAAGATACCTTACGTAGTTTGGATAATGAGTAGTTAGTACAAGGTATTTTGTATTTGGCATATCACATAATAATAGGTAAGATTTGATAGGACTGGCACAATAGGCTTGGTATGATAGAATTGGTACAAACTTTATGGTACTACAACAATGAGGCCTTTCAGAGCCTACTTCTTCACCAACTGCTGGGAATTTCTTGGCAGATAAAATACTATAGGCCTATTTGTTAGAGTACATATCCATACCTCTAGATAGACCCCATTGCTAACAATCTGTCACCTATTCGATCCACTATTTAAAAGGGCTTTCCTTTCAGACCTACTTCTCCAAAAGTGTAGAAATTTCATGGTAGATATAGATAACGTCGGCCTATTAGTTTTTATTACTTTTATACATACTCTTACCTATAGGTAGACCTCATTGCTCACAAACTATTATCCATTTCATCCTCTATTTAAAAAGGCTTGTTAAGGCTGAAACAGTTCATTGATGAGAGAAGAGGCTGATTTTAACTTGATTTGGTAGTAAGCAATAAAAAAAGCAACTCAAAAGGCACAGAGAAACATAGCGCAGTAGCGCTAGATACAGCAAATCAATGAAAGGTTTACATTTAATGTAACATTTCCATGGCATCTTTTGTAAAGTTTATCATTACTATGTAAAAACATATCAGTTTATCATGCAATTAAGCTTTCCTTCTAAGGTAAACAAGAAAAAGAAACCTGATAACGCAAAACTCACAAAGAAAATAAAGTAAATGAAGTGGTAAGTGCAGTAGGCCAGTTAATAAATTAATGCTACACTTTCACAGGTTCATAAGAGGTCCATCATTGTTACATGCAAACATTGTTGACTGTTACGTGCAATGAGGCAGGGTACTAAAGGAACAAGACACTAAAGGAAAGACCCATCATGTCTCCTCTTCGCAGAGTCACTTTACAACATTTTGGCAACCTCTTGTGAAACCAAACTGATACGCAGATGAAGTAACGAGGATTGAAAAGCATTTAATACAGGAACGTTACAAACATCAACAAACCTTTAAACTTTAGTATCTGCTGCGTTGAAAAATCAACTCTCGCCTCTCGCCAACTTCACGGGTAATTGAAGCACTCAAAAGAGGCACAAAGGAAGCACCCTCTAACCAGTTGATTGGCACCACTCAATGTGAATATGACTTGCTAAAAATCTATTACTTCAAACTTTCATTTCACGCGCAGGACTGACACGCCGCTCTCCCTTCTGATTGGTCGGTTAGGTGGTGGCCGGGCGACGGCGCCAGCGATTTATTTTCGTCTGCCGGCATCTTTGATGTTCGTGCAACACGTCTTTAATCCTTTCGATTTAATCACGTGATGGCATATGAAAGGTGCACATGCAAAATGATGAATTGCACGAGTGTCTTGAAAAGGCGAATTTCACCATCAACCATCAGTCACTTGACCTAGGGTTGATTCGGGGGAAGAGACGACGGTCTGTTTATGCGGATCAAACATCCCACCTTTGAGGCTAAAAAAAGCAGTGAGATATGTTCATCACTTGTTTTAGTAAAGACGTTCCATTCAATTACCTCTCTCTAGCGTTTCGTCCTGCCTCCCAACCAGGAAAAATGTTGTTCTACGGAAAAAGGCCAATCGTCAGCGCATGCGCATCTTTGCGGGTTCATTACCTATACATTCATCTTTACTAAAATAGATTATACAGGAATAAACGTTTTTTAAAAAAACAGTAGTTTGTAAGAAAGTGTTACTCGAATTACAACAATGGATTCGTTGTTTCTATCGTTTTCTTTGACAATACAAAACAAAAGAAAACTTATAAAAGTGTCATCGATGAGATAATTTGACACTATCTTATACAAAAAGAAAGGAGTAGTAAGGCCCAAAATTGTTAAAAAAAGGGAAAATCCACAAGCTGCACACCAGTCCCGTTGCCACGAGGTGGTACGGGGTGGCATATCCATCCCTGATGCAAGTTGAGCAAGCTTTTTGCCAGTCCTTTACTTGAAAACTTTTCAAGTAACCACAATGACTTTCTGCCTAGTATTCCAGCCTTTCCAGTATAATTGAAAAAGAAGGAAACCTTGACGAGAATAAGTGAAATACAGCATATTCATAATTGAAATATACATGGGCCTAAATTCTTAAAGTTTTTATTCCTAAAGTGTCAATATCCACTTTTTTCGTTCAGCCTTACCCTTCCCCACGAAATTTTTTACTAATTTTTTTTGCATCCAGGCTCCAAAGGCCTGGCTACACCAGCAGCAAAGAAGACAAGGCTGTTCACGAAAATGCATGCGACCTACTCAGTTTAAGAACAAGGAATTGGAGCACGTGATCTGATAATAGCATAATCTTTCATCTTTGATTTAAAATGTTAAATTTATTCTATAGAAAACATGTATACGAATCAACACAATATAAAATTACGCCCGAGTGGAAAAATGAGTAAAATTGCAATTTTTCGACAAATCAAAACATTCTTAGAGCCAATAAGGCATGCGCCAAAGTCATGTGCAAAACAGTTGGCCTAGCAACAGGCCTAAACTAAGGTTTTTTGTGAATAATGTGCAAGAAATGAACCATCAATTTGTCAAATCTCATAAGAAATGATAACAAAGAGAAGAAATTGTCTTGAAATCGGAAAATTTGCGAAACATCGAACTAGGCCCCGTTCACACTGCTCCGTATTCATATGATAACGAATAAATAAAGTATCCGTTTTCACCTTTTGTTCACACTGGTCCAGCCTGAAAACTGAGATTTTTGAAAACGGAGACTTTGGAAAACGCAAAAACGCAGTGTGAACAGCAAAAACGCGAGAACGGATACTTCATATTATAATAATACTTATGATCGTTATAAACCGACCCGTAGCGGAGCAAAGTGAACGCTTAATCGTATTCATATTTATCCAGAGCAATGTGAACAGGAAAAACGTATCAAAATGAAAGCGGATAAAAACAAATGCGGAGCAGTGTGCACATCGAACTTAAATCCTTTTCGGTGGGTTTTTCCTGAGTGAACATCCAGGCAACAAAACCAAATAAAACGAACGAAACCAATCTTAACGAAACATAAACCGGAACGAAATTTCTAGATGGCTTGCAAAGAAATCTGAGACATCAAATCCCAGCTATCTTTGGGCATTCCCAGAATCCTTTGCGCAAGGGTTCAAATTTGCATTTTCTGCGGAACCAATTATCGCTGAAAGTTGAAACCATTCGTAACGATTCGACAACGATCATCGAACAATGATGGAACGATAGTGAAGGAAGGATTTCGTATCTAGGTATTGCTACCAAAACTTTCCACATACATCAGCACAGCTCTTACCAAGTTTTACTTGCCTTACTTGCCTACTTGCCCAACAAAAACAATAAAAGAAAAAAGCATTTGTTGAATGTGAGAACAACGAGACCGAAAAGACCGTTCTGTGTTTCATCTTTACTGTCTAAAATGCCTGCAATAGCACTCTTGCGAACGCCTGTGCAGTACCGTGGAGGATGTTCAGTACTGTGAAGGATATCATCAGTATCGTGGGGGGATACCATCTAGCACGGTGGAGGAGGTTCAATGCTGTGGAGGAATACCATCATCACCATGGAGGGATACCATCATTACTTTTCAGGGATACCATAAAACTGTGGAGGAAAACCACAAGCACTTTGGGCATTACCTTTACAGTCCTCAATACCTCCATAGCACTAATGTTATCCATTGAACGTATAGATGGTATCCCTTAATAGTAATGTTGATATCCCCCCCACAGTACTGAACACCCTCGACAGAACTGTACAGACGCACCCCAGGTTAATAAGGCTGAAGCCTGGTCTCCATATAGCGTAACTGAAACAAGGCTGCTTGTTGTTGCTTTCTGCCATCTCCAGTCTTCTATCCTCCAGATAGAGGTTTGGACATTTTTATCGAAAGAAAACCCAGGCTAGTAATTGAGCTACTGTCACATTGTCTTAAACATGCCGTAAGATTTAATCATTTTAACTCTTTCCTAGCTCTTATGGCAGTTTTCATAAACATATATAAAAATTAAACTAAACTAAAACTGAAATAAACTTAACTAAAAAGGCACTTCAAAAATAAAACCCTAGAACAATAACACATGGATATAACAAGAGGCAACCCTTTATACAGTTAACAGCTATATGGAAACCAGGCCTTGTTGATTGGTCGTTAAAATCAATAAATTATTTCCATATGAAATCATATCCATCAACAGGGAATTTATAAAATCTTATATCTCAAAAGATACCTTTCATTATTTGCTTTGCCGTTGAATGTCCTCAATGATGCTACGAGCTTTTTCCCAAGCTAATCGTTCTTTTTCCTTCGCAAAATAAACAAAATAATGTTCAGTTAACATTTCAGTGGGTAGAGTCATGGATGATTTCAAATACCATTGATTGACAGACTCGCAGCCTTTGAAAAGTGATCGTATCGAAGATTGTACAGGGTATCATGGACCAACCTGGGTAATGTCTTTCCAGTACTGTGGAGGATGTTCGGTATCATCACTATGAGTTTTACTTCAATAGGACTGATAATCCTCCACAGTACTGATGGTATCCCCCAGAGTACTGATGATATCCCCATAGTACATATTATATTACCCCCCACAGCACTGAGCACCTACCCCCACAGTAAAAAATACCATCCACAGTACTCCACAGTCGCTCCCAAGGGTTGTAACTGACAGGAAGCTCTATCCTGTCTCTTTCAAAAATCAGTGATCAAGAAATGTTGGAGTTGAGTGGCAATTGCTTTGCGGTAGACGAGTGATAGACTACCACATGGCCTTTGAAAACCCATCATATCGACGACTGTCTAGGGTATCATGGGGCAATAAAATCACCCTTGGAAATGTCTGTGCATTACGGTCCAAGATGTTCAGTACTGTGGGTGTATATCATCAGTATTGTGGAAGAATAACATTCTGTACTGTGGAGGATATTCAGTACTGTGGGTATATTTCATCAGTCAGTACTGTGGAAGAATAACATTCTGTACTGTGGAGGATATTCAGCACTGTAGAGGATATTCAGTACTGTGGAGGGAAGCCACAACCATTTTTGGTATCACCTCAACAGTGCTTCCTCGACAGTGTTGAATATTCTCCACAGCAGTGATGGTATCTTTTTACAGTAGTGATGGTATCCCTCCACAGTACTGTATTATCTCCCACACATCACTAAACACCCTCCAATGTACTGACTGTATCACCCAGTACAGATGATATTCTCACAGTATTGCACAAACGTTCCCCAGAGTATCAACCGACAGCAATGGAAGCTCTATTCTGTCTTTTTTTAAATCATTGACTGCACTGCAAGCGAAGTCAGTTGGTTGCAAAGATCAAAAGTGAGTGTATAATAAGCAAGGCCCAAGACACCCTTTTGAAAAAAGGTAGAGAAAGACTTTAGCATAAAATTCACCTCATCAGATTCCTTGTGTAATAAATTCTTCATCGCCTTCCCAAGCTTTGAAACTGAATATCACAAAAATGAAATAAAAAAGATAGCAATTAAAAACAACAGAATAAAGCGTCCAGCAGTAAACTTTCTTTTGCCCCTTCAATTAGCCCCTCTCTTCAAAAGGAATACTTATCAAGCCCCCCCCCCCTTTTCATCATCCACCATCAAAATTTGAAAGATACGAAAACTTAAAAGTAACGAAGATCTGTTGGTTCATTAACTTTATCAAACAACTCTTTATTTAAACCTAATTGTTCTTTATCCAAAGGCAGCAGATGTAGACTGGACAATCTCTATTGACTACCACCTAATACTGCTTTCAGGATGCCTTCCAATTGAAGACCTTCCATTGGTTAGAACGTAGCATGGAGTGAATAAAGCTGATTTACAGTATAAGTGAGTGAACGAATCTAAAATGTATGAAAAGATTATGCTATTTTCTATTCATATATGAGAAAAGACGGTGTTCGAACCTGAAGCGTGCTTCCCTTTATCTTCCTCCCACTCCGCTGATTCCAACTCCGTTATGAAGTTGCCATATTCATTCACGTATCCCATTGCTAAACGACTGCGTAAGTAAAACAACATATTATTATATATCATAACACATTGGGTTACATGGTCAGGGAATTTATTCTAATTAACTGATGAAAAAGGGAAAACGAAGATATTTCACTTGAAATTGGAAGACTTTCATGTTTTTTTGATCGCTACCCTATACGTCATCGATCATGTGACATGTGGGGAGAAATATCTTGAACACCCTTGAAAATTTGAAGGTACTACCATTAGAAAGTTGAAACAAGTGAAAAACCCCCTGTTACCCTCTCTGCCAGTTTGTTGGGGAAAATTTCCTGTCCAACAGAGAAAAGTAGGAAACGTTACAAAACTTCAGAACTACTTGCTATCCAGACCTTATTTTAAGACTCAGGGATAACCAATTAGTGCAGTGATAAACACAAAAAGGAAGTGATAAATTTGAAATTGCGCACTGAAACGTTATAGCAGTATAAGAATATACCGCATAGATAAGCAACCAAAAGGGAATCAAATCTAGAACTGGCTCGACAAACGGCCTGGCTCGGTTGACTAGATGAAATTCGGATTGTTATTTCGTCTTGATTTTATCATTGGTTTCGAATTCTCAGTTCTTTTGCTGATTTTTCCATTTTCAACAATCGTGCAGCTGAGATAAATAATAAGAATAAAGAAATCCAAAGAAACAAAATTCATAAACTTCATACCCAGCATCAGGTCTGTACCACAAATCCTCGGAATCCTTATCGAGAAAATCTGAAAACGAGGCTGCTGACGATAAGAATTCCTGAGTTTCACTTCTAGAGTCTGAGGAAGCAGTGCTTAACACGTCATCGTTCTTTGGAGAATCAACAGAGTTCTTGAAGAAGCTGTCCAGAAGTTGTAAGAACGTCTCACTCTTTAAAAACCGTGGGTAGAATATCTGAAAATAAATAGAAATATGTAAATTTAAAAATGAAGATACAGAAAGACACACGGTGTTTAATTACTAACAGAAAAAATTTACATCGACTCGTCCCGAAAAAATAGAATCAATAACTTTGAATACAATAAAATCAATAACATAGAATATAACTAATAGAGGTCAGTGTCGGATTTAGGGAGGTACAGTTGAGTTGGGGCAGTTGCCCCCTTTACCAATAAAAAAACTCTCAGAGCCTACTTTCCAGACGTTTGGTGCCCATCTGAGTTGACTATTCTTTATATTTCTGTGAAAAATAGCATTATTGGCGCCCCCTTTAAACCACATGCCCCCTCAAGATTTACTCTGGATCCACCCCTGATTGGTTTGCAATTCATTCTGAAGGGATACTATCAGTACTATGGGAGATACCATCATTATTGTGGAGGGATTTTATCAGTACTTTGTAGGTAATACCTCAATTACTTGAGGTTTCCCTCCATAGCACTAAATATCCTCCACAGCTCTTATGGTATCCCTCAATGGTACAGATTGCATCCCTCCAAAGTACCAAGGTATCTCCCACAGCCCTGAATATCCTCCGCAGCACTGATGGTATTCCTCTCATGTACTAATGGTGCCCCTCCACATTACTGAAGATATCCTCGAACAGTACTGAACACCCTCCGATGTACTGTTGGTGTGCCCTACAGCACTAAACATTCATCAAACAGTACTGAACAGACGCTCCCCAGCGTGGTTAATGACCATACGGCTGTAATGCTTTTAAGCAGCACATGACGAAGATTTGAGCAAGGTCCCTACAAATATAGAGCAAGCATACCTCCTTGAGGGCCGTCCATGCATAAGCCACCGGAATACAGAAGCAGTTAGATTGAGGTCCATCTTCACGACAAATGTTATTTTCGATCACAATTCGCAACTTGTCATCTTCAATCATTTGATGTTTGGCACGCATCGAAAAATACCTAACATGGAAGAATAAACATGAATAAAATTATATATATTATAATAAATGATATGTTATTCATGTGCTATATGGTATAATGTTATATATATTATACAATATCTAGTGCTTGCGGTTATCCTCCACAGTACTGAATATACTCAACATTAGATGGTATCCCTCCACAGTATTGAAAATTCTCTACAGTACTGATAGTATCCCTCCACAGTACAATAAAGTCCCACCTTTCGTGTTTTAAGAAACTGTGGTCTGACATTGCTAAATAAAATACCCTGATTAAAGAAACTTCTCTGGCCATTTCATCGAAAGTTTCTTTTATTTGGGTCCCACAATTTTGCATCCATGGTTATTTCTTCATAAAAGCAACCTTTTTATAGAAGACACTAAAAGCATTTTGCCCAAAGAAGATATCAGCTTTGTGGGTGTTTCTTATATCACGGTACATATAGCCTGTTTCGAGGAAATACATCTACGTATAAGAATCTTTTCCGGCTGGTTTTGTA
Organism: Pelagia noctiluca; assembly: GCA_963924455.1. Taxonomy (NCBI): domain Eukaryota; kingdom Metazoa; phylum Cnidaria; class Scyphozoa; order Semaeostomeae; family Pelagiidae; genus Pelagia; species Pelagia noctiluca. The sequence goes on along the minus strand of OZ004322.1, from coordinate 15,952,288 downwards.
AAACGAGTTTCTAAAAGGCGTGACTTTACTGTACTGAACATCCTCCACAGTACTGATAGTATCCCTCCACAGTACTCATCATATCTTCTAAGACAACTGATGATTTCTCCTTCAGTACTGACTAATTATGATAGCCCCCCACAGCACCAATCATCCTCAACCGTACTGGATAGTATCTCTGCACTGTACTAATGATATCCTCGATAATACTGAAGAACCTTCAATGTACTGATAATATCCCAACAGTAGCTACTGCAAAGACGTTCCCACGATGAAAATATCTGCTGTGGAAGTTGGATGTGTAGAGGATGAAAACTCACTCACTTGTCGTAAATCGACATCGCATCCTCCACCGCTTCATTCAGATCATAAGTTTTGTTGTTGAGTTTTTTTATAATGCCTTGCTCAAAGTTTTCGGCCATCAGCCAGAACTCTATCACTTCTTTGAAGCTTTCCTGGTCCAAATACTAGAAAAAGAAGCTAAATAAGAAAATTTGTCAATTCATAATCAAAAAAATAATGTTTTGCAGTTATTAGAGTGAGAGAAGGAATTGTCGTCCATTTCAAAGTTTCCTTTCAAAAAACATTGTGGACGAAAATAGGTAACTAAATATGGTCTTTTTGAGGTACAACTGTGCATTGCAGGGAGTTCAGTGCAGTGGGTGGATACCATCCAATACTATGAAGGATGTTCAGTAATTTGGAGTTACACCATAAGTGCTGTGGAAATAATGGTGTTGAATACTGTGGGAGCATATCATCAGTATATTGAAAGCTAATAAGTATTCTTGAAGAGAAGCAGGATTTGGAAAATCAATCGAGATAATTTATGAGAATGAAAATGACCCGAGTAGGACTCGAACCCACGACCTCTAGATTTGATCTCTAGAACGCTACCACTGCGCCACCGGGGCTACGAGAAACCCAGGCCATTTCATTCACATGATTTTCCAAATCCTGCTTCTCTTCAAGTTTACTTCCTGTAACTCTATCCAGTGATGGGACTGCGATGGTCTCCCTGGTGTGAGAAAGTCGTCGCCCTTCGGCAGGTCCAGTGTAGTGTCAAAGAGCCCGGATAGGTTCGTCTCTGCATTTGGTGAGTGGTGGTGCAAAAATTTATGTGAATGAAATGGCCTGGGTTTCTCGTAGCCCCGGTGGCGCAGTGGTAGCGTTCTAGAGATCAAATCTAGAGGTCGTGGGTTCGAGTCCTACTCGGGTCATTTTCATTCTCATAAATTATCTCGATTGATTTTCCAAATCCTGCTTCTCTTCAAGTTTACTTCCTGTAACTCTATCCAGTGATGGGACTGCGATGGTCTCCCTGGTGTGAGAAAGTCGTCGCCCTTCGGCAGGTCCAGTGTAGTGTCAAAGAGCCCGGATAGGTTCGTCTCTGCATTTGGTGAGTGGTGGTGCAAAAATTTATGTGAATGAAATGGCCTGGGTTTCTCGTAGCCCCGGTGGCGCAGTGGTAGCGTTCTAGAGATCAAATCTAGAGGTCGTGGGTTCGAGTCCTACTCGGGACATTTTCATTCTCATAAATTATCTCGACTAATAAGTATTGTTGGGGGGATATACCAGCAGTACTATGCAGGGTGTTCAGTACCGTGGGGGATATCATCAGTATTGTGGAGGGAATACACAAAGTGCTTGTGGTTTCCCTCCACGGAACTGAATATCCTCCACAGTACTGAACATAATCGACCATACTGAACATCCTCCGCAGTACTGATGGTATCCAAAAAAGTACTGCAAATCCTCCACAGTACTGATGGTATCCCCTTGAACCTAACAACCTCTAATGGACTGATGGTATCCCTCCATAGAACTTAATATCCTCCACAGTGCTGCACAGTATTGATTTATAATATGCAATGCATAGTAATAATGAAAATCAATGGTGTAGCATTTTTCGAGACACCCGATACTTAAAATAAATGAAAACAGAGGAGAATTATTCAGAAGATGACAAATCAGGATTCTTACCTCCATGAAGTAAAAAAGTGAATGGTCGTGATATAAAATATCTTCTAGCTTTAATTTCGAATCTCTTAAAACAAACAACTTGTATTTATTTCCAAATGTGCTCTCTAGAAATTCTTTATGTAAACTGAAACGAAAAAATAATTCATTTCTAACCGGATTGATTTTGTGACAAAGAGATGAAGAGGTGATGGTATCCCATAACATTAAGGAAAATCCCTCACAGTTTCCTGTTGGTATCTCTCCACAGCACTGGTGGTATCCCCCCACAGCACTGATGGTATCCGTCCAAAGCACTGATGATATCCCTCCATGGTACTGATGGTATCCCTCCACAGTTCTGATGGTATCCTCCAGCAATACTGATGGTATCCTCCAGCAATACTGATGGTAACCCTCCATGGTACTGATGGTATCCCTCCACAGCACTGATGGTATTCCCCAGCAATACTGATGGTAACCCTCCATGGTACTGATGGTATCCCCCAGCAATACTGAAGATCCTCCGCAGTACTGAATACCCTCCACAGTACTACAAATATGTTCCCAAGGGTGATTTGGTTACTAGTCTCCTGTAAGGTCTACTAGATCATCATCTAAAAAAAATTTTCAAATTAAATTAGATTATCAAATACAAGGAGTGGTTACTTATGTTTATGGAAAAGTTACTCACGTCTCAAGTTTTGTAAAGACAAATTCTTGTGCTTGGGAAAAGCATTCAGGTGAAACTATTTGTTTATCTTCACAAATACGAGCTAAAAACAAAAACAAATTTAAAGTAGAATCTGGAATTCATCGACTTGGTTTTTAAAGAAATACAAATAAAAAGAGAAAGACCTGCCAAATAATAGTAAAATAAGCAACATTAAAATACGGTGAAGAAGCAAATACACTTTGGTTATGGACGGGCTGCAAAGTTGTGAATCTCTTATGTCAAATAAGGTGTAAGCAACATAGAAAGAGCAACCGATTGATAAATGGTTGTACAATATACCTTCAAGTTCGTTTCTCATATCAGAAGGTATATCGATAGGCTCGTCCGCGTCTAACGACATGTATCGGGCGTAGATTCCCACTGCATCAATCAGAGCACCTGAGGAATGATAGTACATAATCGTTAGTTAGTAAGAGTTAGAAAGGAAGTATATTTTGCCTAAAAGACTATTTACAATAGGATAAAAATCAAAACTGAAGTAATGTTGTTAGGTTGATCATATAAAAACATCCTTCGGTGGCAAGGATATAATCAAAAGATCAACTGCAACCTTTTACCATTATGGAACCCCAGGAGCATAGATATAGGGTAAATACCTGTACAGAACTAATACCAGATAAAGAACTAATTTTGCTATATGTGAAAAAGTACAACGCATTTTTCCGAAACTATAGCATATACTGGTTTGCATGAGCCGCGAGTCAAAAAGGATAAATGGATCTTTGACATGCTAGCTAATCCACTCAACTCATACTCACTTCCAGTCCGACATCTGGCTTGTTTCGACATGATTCTTCTTGCAACATACGAGTTTTTACGATCAACAACAAGACTTTCTTTCTTTCCATCTTCAACATCTTCATGACTAACAAATGGCTGCCAGTCATCCGTCAGATTGTGATGTCGCGTTTGGTCATTCTGGAACACGAAGCTTGTTGAATTGGAATATTCATGCCAATTATCGAAACCATGTTGAGGTTCTATTTCTTTGTCTCTCTCACAAAAACCATTCAGAGACGCAGATGTGGGATATTCAGCAGATGACCTCATAGTCGGCCCCGAGTCAGATGTCTTTAGTCTCATACTTACGTCAGCTCCCCCCTGATTTCGTTCACAGTCACTACAGTTTGAATTTCTCAAATTGAGCTCATTATTTCCAAGCAAGTCAACATTATTTGCAACTGCTCCCTTATTTTCACCACAAAATGTGTGATTCTGATTAACAGTCCCATGGGAGCCATTGATATCATTTTGATTGTTTTTTAAAGAGTTCCTTTCTCCAGCTGCAACTCCAAAAGCTTCTACAGCAATCCAGAAGTCAACGAGATGCTTCAAGCGTTTTGTGTTCAGGAATTCCATAAAGTAGGCCAATGCTAACGGGCTTTTCAACATTTCTTTTAAACTTATTGAAAGTCTTGAACTTCTGTTGGCAGATTCTTTTGGCTGAAAGATAATTAATGTTTAATAAGTCAATGTTCACACTTATTCGATTCAATACGATCAGCATTCATAATAATATGACCTAAAATAGAGATAAATGAGTACGCTCAAAAAAACAGAGTATAACAAAAAGAGATTTCATTGCAATCTGCAGATTTGAATGCCAAAAACGAAGGAACTCTAATACGGTTACAATAACGAAGATAATGAGGCATTGATAACCTTGTTTTCATAAAGCAGATGCCTTAATAAGAACAGTGCAACATATATCTAAAGTGATCCATTCTTATCTGAAAACAAAGAAATGAAAACAGGAGCAACCAACCATCCTCATTTGTCTAGTCAGATGACTGTCTAGGGAGCCATAGTGAGGATCAGAACTCCTTTATGGCAGCACAATATGATATACAAATGGTGGTATCAAGGAATATACAGCTTCCTGCTCCATAAGTTGATTTCAAAGGAAAGAGGAAACTTCTACATCACAATCATCACAGAAGTATTGACTAGTAAACTTGGAAAGAAGAATGATTTGGGTAATCAATCAAAATGATTTGCGAGATTGAAAATGAAGAAAATGAGTCTCAACCTGGGTCATTTTTATTCTCAAAAATAATTTTGATCGATTGACTGGTAAACTGAACTCTAAAAGACATGAACAACTGAATTTCAGCTAAATTACATCACACACACAGCATGATCAAAACTTCATTAATTTCATACCTTTAAATTGCAGCCTTGGCATTCTAGCAACTTCTTCAGATCAAAATCACCTAGCAAATAAAAACAATTAAGATATGAATCATTGCCAGAAAATTTAATTAAATTCTTTGAGTACTAATTTGTATTTGTGAAGTACTTAATTGTTCGCAGCAACTCCAGTCCATGCCCTGAAAAAACAGAGCACAAGCTTTATTTTGCTGGTATCTTAAATTTTGCATGCGCTCTGGCATCCAAATTCTACATTCTGCATGTGCGATTTAAGTGGTCATAAAACATTTACTCTAAAGATTATTGGTCACATATCAACGATGACTGAAAATAAGCTTGGGGTTAAAACCTTATAGGAACATTGGTCAAAATCATGCTTTCATTCATACCTATTTCAACAAGAAAAGAGCCTGGTATCAGTTTATAGAATTATGAAGAAAACAAAGAAATTCTACTTTATAGCTTCACTGTCTTCTCTATCAAACAATAGCATGTGTAGGGCAGGTAGAAGTATCGTTGGAAAGTTTGATTTTTCACTTGGTAAACTATGAAACAATTCTTGTGTGTGCATGCATGTCCGATCCCAACTGTGTCCAGGCATGGATTGCAACTCCATTTGGTCAAGGTTAGTAAATACGGCATCAACAACGCTAAATTTGTTCAAATCAAGGTTATTGGCGCCAGGCCCTGCAGTCGCTAAACCAGTTTTGACCAAATAGAGTTGCAATCCATACCTTTTCGCCTCTATGAAACGCGGGGCCTGGACCCACCTAAACCCCCACTGCTCTCAGGTCTGAACATCTTTTTTGTTATTATTTGTTGGTAAGATAAATTTCAACACTAGACTCACAAGATTTTATTGAATGGAGCTATTTGAGTGCAAATTTCTCAAATATGAGAAAGTTTAGCTGAGGATCAAGGTACTCCTTCTGCCAGGGGTGCAAAGAATGAAAATAACCAGGGCAAATAAATTTCAAAGTTACCTGAAGGGCAAAGCTTTGGAAAAGCTTTTTCTGCAGAAGCGAACTCTTTTGTTTGCTTTGATGACTTCTTCTTTGTCTTTTCTTTCTTCTCATGTTTTCGTTTTGAAAATTTTAACATTGTCAGAGCAAAAATAAGTGCTCACATCTCAGTGAATGTCTGAAATAAAGCAATAACAATTTAATGTGAACATAAACATTCCATTAAAGATAGTCCCCTTCTGATAAAACAAATGTGCAGTATACTTTTTTATAAGAACGTACTTAATAAGAACACGTAGGCTCAATTTCAAATTGACAACAATGAGAAAACAAAAGTATATTGTTTAGAACGAAAGAAAAACTTTGCCAAGCCACAGCCAAAATTTACCGGTTCTTAAAGCTTTCTAGAAATCAGTTTGCGTTTATGTGAACGCTGTGCTGGCCCTTTTGCTGAGATCCTGGTTATTCACTGCCGGGATCCCCCCTCAAATGGGCTGACTTTTGTCGGAAGAAACGGGCCAGCCTATCTGTGATAGCAACGTCTAGGTCATATGCGCAGAGTGTCTCAATACTTTTTCAACATGAAATTTAACAAATTATTTGTTTACATTTTGGCGCTAAGGGCGGGCTGACTCGGGGCTGGCCCATTATCGTATCTCTCATATAAACCTGGCTGGCTTGCTCACTTACGGGCCAGCCCCGCCCCATATAAACAGGCCCTTAGACCTATTGGGAATATTTTCCTAGTAGTTGGGCTAAATATACCATGATCATTAATCTAGTTAGGTTTTTAGTGAGCAACCAACACCTTCTTTGGACTACTTGATACAATCCCTAACCAGTCTGGTATTGAGTGGCTGTGCGCCATATTTATTTATATGCGTTCATATTTATATGGCGTAATATCAGGAGCAAGTAAAACAATAGAACAATAGAAATTGGCATATGAAAGTGGTGGATTTGTACACTCATTCCACCAAGCCAGTTTGAAGAGTTTGGCTAATTCCGACAAGATCTTGGATGCGCCAGAACACCTTCCTATTGTTCTATCCTATTTTTCTATTTCTATCTCTGGTGTGAAAGTGTCATACTCTGCTGTCTGGCAAGTGCAAGTTGAATAGTCTTTGGATGGTACAAAACTTCAATATAGCCAGAAATATTGGAAGCATAGCGAAACGAACACATAGACCACTTAAGCTTTTCGTCTGACACTCAACAGAGTAATACGTCAGAAAGAGAAAGAAACAGAAACCTAGAGTGTGCTAAAGCCTACAGTGGGAATTATTTTTAAATAATTGGCAGAGCAAGGTCTACATTTCACTTAGGTATTTTGGAATCAGTCTACATAAAAACCAGGGATTCCCTATATTGTAGACAGAAAGAGTTCGTTTCCGCCTTAGGACTCTTAAAGTAATCTTATTGGTCAGCTCACTATATCGTTGATTTTTATTTGTTTTCCCACACTATACCAATCATTCACGTCTTTTCTGATTGGCCTATTTCGATCCACATCTGGGTATACAAATCAGTTGGGTTTCTATTTTGTTCTCTTTCTGATTACTCTGTTGAGTGTCAGAAGAAAGCTTAAGTGGTCTATGTGTTCGTTATGCTATGCTTCCGATATTTCTGGCAAGTTGAATAATAGAACTATTAGAAAGAGCAATAGAAAGCAGCCCTTTCACATGCGAGATCTTGCCAGCTACTGACATATTCTGCAGACTGGCATTTAACAATAGAAACTTTGCTGGTTGATGAAACTACTAGACAAATGAAATAAAAAGGACATCTCCGTCTTCAGTACGGATGTAGAATATAGCCATTTACAAATGATCAAGAACTAGTATCTTCTCTAGACTTTAAGTTATTGAATGTCTTACCCGTTTTTCTATTCTATCCTATCAAATTTCACAAGTCCAATAGTCTGGTCAAGTTGCTTCCGTATCCCCTACTTTACCACCTACAAATGAATTTTATTTAGGCCACGATAACCAACATTAAGATATTAACAAAAATGATTTACTTACCCATGAAACAAGGAAAGTCAATACCGAATGCATAATCTTGAAACTTATTGAGGTGTTGGAGATATTTGCTGCTTATCTTGATGTTTAACTTTAGCATAAATATTTGAGGAAGTTGTAGTTCTCATGGCGCTGAATTTCTCTCATTTCGAAAACAGAAGTGGAGTGGTTGATGATATATAACATGCACTCCAGTTAGAGTGACCTTGATTTTGACAGCCTCGTTCGGGTAAGAAAATATGACAATGAGGCTGTGTAAGTTGACCCTTCCTTCTACCAGGTAATGTCTAAATGTCATGGTCATCAAGAAGATTTCTATTTCAATGTTTTATAAATGCCATATGGGACTCGACTGTACAGGGTTATGTTTGGTTTTAGGGAATATCTAGGTTTAAGAAGGGTTTAGGGAAGGGTTTAGAGAGTATTAGGAGTGTTAGGGAAGGTTTTAGGAGGGTTTTAGGGTCGTTGTAGGGGTGTTTAGGGATAGGGTTATTTCAAAAGGAGCTAGGTATAAAACCTTGAACAAAGCAATCTTCTTGAGACCCATGACAATCAGCGGTTTCCAACTTCCCACCCCCTACTCATCTTAAAAATGTGTCTAAAAGAATTTCTGGAGAGGGGCTTCCATTCACAATAGAGTTTGAGATAGCGAACAATCATGATCTAGATTTTGGCCTGGTGTTTCTTAAAAAGTTCTTCTTAAAAAAACGTGTACATTTTGCTGGAAATCCCATTGGTCAAACGAAAGTCCCATTTATCTACTATTTGGATATCTATTTGTCTATAAAAGTCTTTAAAAGTCTCTAAAGAACTAGGGGGCACGACACTTCAAGGACACGTTTTTGTTGTGAGAGGGGCAATTTCTGAAAATGAGAAAGGTATTTCATTGTTCGATGCAAAATCTGGGGGCTGCCCCCGGTACGCTCCGGTTCCCACGTCCCTGGTCTCGAGCATATGCAATAGAGTGAAATACCCGTCGATTTTGACTTTTGAATTAAATGGAGTCTTTGAGAATAGTTTCAGTTGAAAGTTTACATCAGGAGGCAAGGCCTTCAAACATCTTCAGGCAACGTACCAATTTTTGTGAAATAATTCTTTTCCTTGCTGGGTAAATGACTATGTATACCTACCAAGGTGCGTAAAGTTATACCCTCATTTTGGGTCTTGTCTTTGCATTATCAGAAAGATAGATAGAGAAGCTTATAAAGATAGAACAAGAAAATCCAATCGTTTTAACTATAAATCCCAAACAATCTTTAATTGTATACACTCTTTTTTCATAAGAATAAATTTTATAAGAATAATGAGGCTCAAAATCGATGAAATTTAAGAATATTTTAAGAATATAGCGAGGCTCAGATCTTATGGAAAAATATTTTAGCGAGTGTTTTTTACCTTGGACTTTGTGTGCCTTATACAGGAAATGGTTTTAAATACACTCATCCAAATCTTGATGCAAGTGTTGATGAGCTCTGTTTTACAGGGAATAAAGATATGTTACTGATTGAAGAATGTCTTGCATTTTTGGCATTTATGACAATAATAACAATTCATTACTATGCTATATCCGTATTTTCTACCGTAAGAATAATCTAAGAATATTCGGAGGCTCAAAATAGCAAAATATTAAGAATATTGAGGCTCAAAAAAATTAAGTATTCTTATAAAAAAAGAGTGTACACATCGAGACAGAATATAGCAACCAGTCACCCCTCGAAGGAACCAACAACAGGAGCAACTAGCTTCACGTTAGCGTGTCAGACAACACCGGAAAGTGAAAATTAGCAACAGCTCAACAATCTTAGATGAATGACAGTGTATCAACAAACACAAAACATTAGCTACACTTATTTATAAGAAATCCATAATAAAACCTTCACAACACCAGACTGAAGTTCAAGTCAGAATATTTGCAATCTCCAAAATTATCTGAGATAGTAACAAGCGAGGTTAACCAAAGTGAAGGTTTGACCTAATGTGTAGACGATAGTCTGAAAAAAGGGGTGAAGAGCAGGGGGCGATGGGGGTCGCAGCCCCTCTGGTTATTTTGTTATCTTTATAGCTATGTATCGTTAACTACAAATAAAGCCTTTCCCTAGATAAACAGACCCCCCTGCATAGTTTTTCTACATCAATGTCTGAAAAGTGCGAAACAGTAAGGGGTAAATCACTCCCTAACATCTCGTACATTTTTCCTGAAACTCCTATTGTTTAAGTTTTAATTCCTGAAAATTACCCAAAACCCTTCTGTCCTTTTGTTTTTCAACTGCCTTTCGCAAAACAGTGATGCATGTCTTTTCAAAAAGGGTAGGATACTAAAATCTTGTAAGTTGTCATATACTATAATATGATTTTAGATTAAGCTAATCTGTATGTACATAAAGATAAAAGGTTAATAACAACTGTTGACCCCAACTTCTAAATCCATCTTGATTCTTGCTGGCGCAGGCATAAATCAATCTTGCAACTTGAAATTAAAAAATATCTTCAATTTTACTGTTCAGCAAATAACTCACTGTATCGAAAGCAATTAGATTGTTTGAAATGCAAACATTTCGTAAACAGATGTGTCGAGATGATGAAGTCCTAAATAAACAAAACTCAGGATTATGCAGCTAATTTCGAGGTTGACAAATATCTGAACGATCAATTTGCGCATGAAGCGACCACAGAGGGAAGTGGTCTGGCCGAGGTAATGACAGACGGTGTTATGAAGACGCCTTCGCCAATTATCCAATTGGAGAGGAGATCCCATAAAACATGTCTTCTGTCTGCAGGCGCATTCCATGTTGATAACTTCAATCCACGACACTTCAATCACACTCTGTCGAGGACAAGCTGCTCCATCTTGGCCTCTGCTTCTGGAATGGAATCATTCGTTAACATGTCGGCCAAGGCTAATGCGTTCTCCATCGCTCAACTACTCGACTCCAATGAGGTCGACGTGCAGCAGTATGTCAGTGCCAAGAACACGTTGGGGGAAAAATGGACTTCTTCTCATCAGATCGAGTTGGACTTGGAAGGTGATAATGCCCAGATGATTTATTATCTAATTGCTTTGCAAACGATTTATGCTTTATATTTTTAGAATTCACTGCTTAACTAATCTTACCCCTGATCGAGAATAGCATTTTTACTTAAATATTATTTTTCCAAGCTTCATTTAGTCTTACACTTTACTTTACCTAGGCTTTATTTTCAAATTGCTTACTGGTGACTGTACGTGAAAATACCAAGAAATATATAATTATATCTAATCGATACAGAACTGGAAGATGCCACGAAAAATATAGGATACTTGGCAAAACATGATATAGCTATCAAGGCTTGTTTGTAACTTACAAAATATCCATTTGTAGAAGTACTTAATCCTGAAAGTCTCAAGCTTGACTTTATTTTTATCGTTTAGCTACTTCATTTTTTTTGGTTGGAGTGGGGAAGTCTTTTTTAAGAAAGTAAGTGCTCGACTTACCAAAAAATTAAGAAAGTTCAGTGCTGAATTTTCATACCTGAAAGCAAGTTTTGAAAGTAGTTTCTGCCAGAAATGAGAAAAGGCCATAACTCTATGGGACTTTTTCCTTCAATGATAAACATCTATTTCTCAAGATACATCCTTTTTAATGCTAGTCCAGTAAATTTTTAGCTAACATTGGAAAATTTAAGTCAAATCTTGCTAATGAGATCTCTAGAACATTTTAATGTTGCACTCAGCAAATTGCTAAGATAGCTCTAGAATGTGAGTTAGGAGTATTTCTGACATATAAAATAAATGTTACTATTATTTATTATAAATTTACTTTTTTACCGTAAACAGTTTATATAGTCCGAGGTTGTCTTCAACCAACGTTACCATTTGCAAGAGGTGATGCTGCTAAATATATGATGGAAAGGAACTACTTGTAACAAAAGTGCTAATGAATGAAACTGTTCATGTTCAATGTTCAAAACTGTCCAGAAAGCAGCAATGCAGCTAGAAGGGTACAAGTGTATCTGTAGCACAGGAACAAACACATTTACTAAGCATATTTCTTGTTAAAGTTTGGAGTTGTACGTTGATAAAAGATTCAAAAGTATAGGAACAGGTAGGCTATAATTAGGGCCCATTGTTTTCTCTTAAAAAATATTTGCAACTTGTTTTTTAGCTGGAATAAACAACAAATATGTAACTCTAGGGCTGCATGAAAGTAGATGTAAATACCTTAATACTGTCAGCATTTGAAGGTTTGGAAGTGTTTGAAATAATTTGATTACTAAATGCAATATTAGCTACATCATTTTGCAATATTCGTACAGATTAAAAGTTAATATATAAATAATAAAAGGGAAGTAGGAACAAAAGTTAAACTAGGCACAGCCTTTTAGCTTAAGCATATTTTCCTATCAAAATTTACATTTTCTCAGTGACTCCCAAATGTGCTCTATGGAAAATATTGTGAAATAGTGTTTTTTTATTGTTTGCATAAATTTAAATAGTTATTGAGGCTCTTGCACCAAGTTGCTTGAATATCTGTTTTTCCCCCAGAATTTCATGAGTTTTTAAGGTTCTTGATTTTCGTAAGTTGACAAAAACGTACCTATCCAAGCTACAAAGCCTTGTTTCGTTAGTCCCTTCAATTAGGTAATATCAATGTTGTTAGAAAAGCTACAAGTCGGCCATCTTATTCAAATTTCAACAAAAAACCAAGCACTTTCAGCAAAGCTTAAGTTACTTATTTTTATTCAATAAAAAGCGTTATATCGTCCCACGTAACTTATTGAGAAAAGAAAGCCACGAGTAACCTACTCTTGGAATCTAAATATCAAATTCAAATTGAAATATCGAGTGAAGAATAATTAATGGACACAGAATGTGCCGATATTGTATGAAAATCAGAAATGATGGTTTGGCTGAACGTTTCTTTGTCCATCATCAAGCCGCGAGCCACTTAAACGTGGAACGATACACCGATCCATCTGTAAAATAGATATCAAGTACTGGGCTGCTCTTTCAGCACTCGAGCGTCGAGGCTTATTATGAAAGATTTTATCATCACAAGGCCTGATAAGTGATCAGTACACTTTTCAACTCGATGAAAGAAAGCTAATAAAACAGAAGATAGAAAGACTGAGGGATGAAAACACTGTGTGGATTAGATTAGAGCTATTATCCACTGCACATGTGTAAAAGTGATAAATATTTGAATTCGGAAGCAGTCAATTATCGTTGCCCGCCCTTTTTAAGACCCTCAAATTGCCTGAGATCCATAATTCGTTTGAAATGACATGAATCCAACTGCTATTGTTGGTGTTGCTTGTTTTTCCCTTCACGATAACACAAAATTACCAATATTTTGCCCTTTTTCTTTAAATGATCAGATGCTATTCCCAATGTAGCTACTAATTGCATCCCTCCACACTCAATACTGAACATTCTCCACAGTACTGATGGCATAGATATCTATCCCCGCCACACAATACTGATGGTATCCCTTCATAGTACTGAATATCCTCCATTGATAGTATACCCCACAGTAAATATTTGTATCCTTAAACAGAGTATTGAACATCCCTATACTGATAGTATCCGATCGAACATCCTCCACAGTACTCCACATCCTCCAATGTACTAATGATGATATCCCCCCCCCCCTACATTACTGATGATACCCCCCCCCCAATAATACTGAACAGCCTCCACATTACTGCACAAACGTTCCTGGGTGATTACCGTCTAAGAAGTAATTGAAACGTTGACTTGCTTCACTCTCTCAGCATATTCAAGTTGTGTTCCATAACTTTCAGAAACATTGAAATACGCTGGGACTGGCAAGAGATCAGAGAAAGCACGCAGTTCTACGTCAGACGAGTCCTGCGAAGGAGATCGGTACAATGAGAGACAAAATGGCTTGTCCCCGGTTAGGTTAGGGAGAAGCAGCGAATTGCCAATGGCACAGATAAGATGTGATCTGGAAATGAGGACGTTATGGCAAGAGTTCAATCTACTTGGCACGGAAATGATTGTCACCAAGGCAGGCAGGTGGGTTCCCAACCAATTCTTGAACCATTTGAGTTTCTTCGAAGGCACTTAGATATTTCGATTCATTTCCATTTATTCGCAACAGATAGCTAAAGAGAAGGAAATTAACGTCTTCTCTACATATTTACAGCAAAATTGGCGAGAGATCTTAAGAAAAACCATCCTCCCTCATCTGGCTTCATCTTCAGTGCAGTGCTAATCATGGTTGACAAGATTTTTCAGCACTTAGCAATCCTATTAAACATACATTGCTCATGCATTCAATAGAAATCAGCGTGCTCTTTCAAATGAAAACCGTTTTTGGCTACTCCTTCAACTTTTAAAGTTATCGTTCATCAAAGTCCCGAATAACAAGGCCTTAGGTCAGCCAAAAAGTTTCCTCTGGAGAGCGCGGTCAGACCGCTCTGCCCCAGACTCCGCTACGTAATGAGTTACTCGATCAAAATTCGCAGTAATGAAAACAATGCGTTTTACTGATAAGCTCTTGCTGATTGCCGAATTTGCTGAAAGATCTTCTTAAAGAAATAAATCACATATACTTAAACAACTATAATTCTACTTTCAGGAGAATGTTCCCAACCTATCAAATCCGTCTACAAGGCATGGACCCCAACGCCAGATATATGTTGCTGATGGACTTTGTACCTCTGGACGACAAACGGTACCGATATGCATTCCATAGCTCAAAATGGTTGGTCGCTGGGAAGGCCGACCCTGCTGTCCCCGGAAGGGTTCATGTTCACCCCGACTCCCCTAACACAGGGGCACACTGGATGAAGCAAGCAATATCATTTGATAAACTCAAGCTGACAAACAATATCATGGACAAAAATGGACACGTAAGAGTTTTTCTTCATTGTTTTATTTATGCTCTAATGATATCCAAAATATTCAACTCTAAATGCTGATTCATCCAGCATGAATAGCTTTTCTATTGACCCATCATGCAATGCAAAAATCTGAGATTTTCTTGGTCAGACACAGATTTTGAAATAGTTGATGCTAGTTAACGTGGCTATCAGTTTTTGCCTGCCCATCCTTATGTACTCTTGGAATTGCACCAAAGAATTTTCCCATTGTTTGGCTTTTTCAAAGTTATCCTGGAGCAAAGATTCATAGGGTATTTTAGGGTTAGGATTCATTTGCGTCTGTTGGGGTAAAGATTTCGCTGGCCTTTTTGTCAAAGTGGTAGAGTTTTTTAATTAAATTATCATCACGAGGAGAGGGCTTCTGATCGCTGAATGTGGTGTCCTGGGGTTTGTCTTGGGGGAATGGTCAAGCTCAAAATTGATAGTCTCATCATATCATATAAATGAAAATACTGCCTTCGTTATGATAACTTCATCACCAATGTCGTCATTTTACCCAGCATGCTTCACTAGCGTGCTTATTCATAATGCACTTCAAACTTGATGATGAAAGGAAAATTCTGAAACTGTTGGTAAATCAATGCATTCAGGGCATTAAAATAAAGGAAGAATTCAGAAATGAATTGAAAGTATTCAGTAATTCTATCCAGTGTTTCCACCAGTGTTGTGGTGCAAAGCCACAAAAATAATCTTGTAAGCCTAGGTGATGACATGAGCCTGGAGAATTAAATGAATTGTTAATTCTGTGTTTTGTGTAATCCTGTTATCAGAGAATCCTTTATGGTAACAGAGAGTTCGCGATTAATCATCACAACAGAGAGATGAAATCAAATGTTATCGATTTATTGCTATGCCACTCACTCCTGTTACTCAACCAGGCAGTGGCATAAACTCCTTTTTCCCATGAGAACATTTTCATAATAACAAACAAGAGCCTCACATTTTGCCAAACTTTAAGAGCAAGCTGAGAGGCTGACCATTTTTAGCTCAATATGAGACTTCTAAGAAATAGCCATACTACCTCAAGAAATAGATATGTAGTGTAGATTGGCAGCACACTTGTGTATCAGACAGTTCAACAGTCAAAACTGCTGAAGAGTTTCTTGTATTTTCTATTTTTCACTATGGTTAAAGAAAACAATTTAGCAAAAGAATACACTCTTTTTTTATAAGAACCAGTAAAATTGATTTAAAGCTGGCAGTCCTTTAATATTCCTCTATTTTCAGCCTGAAATGTTCTTAAATTATTCTTACCTTTACAATTATTGGAAAGCCTTTTTTTGCTATCAGTTGTGTTAATTGTTGCAAAGTTTAACTTCATTGACTATCGGACATAATCTGAGTGCCGTACATCAGCTTGTTTTGTAGTTATTTCTCAGTCTTATGGTTATTTCTTAAAATTTTCATATTGAGCCAAAAATGTTCAGCTTCGGTTTGTTCTTAGCTTGTTCTAAAGTTTTGGCCAAATTTGAGGCTGGTGTTCTTATAAAATTGTTCTTATAAAAAAAGAGTGTATATGTAGAGTGCTTCTACCCAAATCTCACTAGTGAGCTTTTTATAAAGCGGTTTCTTATAAAGAAAAGTATATCCAAGAACTGTCAGCTTCAAAAGATATTTACTGGTTCGTATAAAGAAAGAGTGCAGATAAAAAAGGTTAGAATTTGTGTATATAAAAAGGTTGGAAATAGTTTAGATCTTAAAGGTTCGAAAAAGTGTAGACAAAAAAGGTTAAACATATGTAGTGTAGATGAAAAAGGTCAATCTTATCTGAGACCTTTTCTAAGCCTCGATCATTCTTCACAGATCATTCTAAACTCGATGCACAAGTATCAGCCTCGTTTACATGTGGTCGTTTGCGATGGAGACACAAGCTCGCAGTGCAGTCAGAATGATGGGAAGATAGAAGACCTGAAAAAAGACATTGTTCGAATGTTTGTGTTCAAGGAGACAGAATTCACTGCAGTGACTGCTTATCAAAATCACATGGTAAATGCCGTTTAGAATTGTCGAGTAAATGCACTAGCTAATACTAATTGCATTTTGTGCAGTGCAGTGCAGGGCTACTAATGTTATATAAATACGATATACATTCATTTCAATAAGCAACCTGTCATTGAATAATCAAGGCTGAAAAACCTAACAGAGTAAGCGAGTAAATTCTGGGCTCCATCAAAAAAAATTCGCCATTTAGCAAGAAATCATTGTGAAAGTGATGAGACTTGGCAATGCTTCAAAAAGTGATACTTCTGAATATTTTCATGTTTCAACTAGGATTATTAAACATCATTCAAAGTTTATAACTACAGCATCAGGGTTAGAGAGCACTCCAGGGGTGCAACAGATACAGGGCCTTTATTCAAAACTTATTAATAACGGGTACCTTAAAGCCACAGGCCCCTGATTAACCCCTTCCCTCTAAATGGCCTTGGTACTCAACACCGCAATATCGATAATAAGCGTGTCTTTTCTTATCTTCTAATCTTATCTTTCTCTCTTGAAGATAACACAGTTGAAAATAGCAAGCAACCCATTTGCGAAGGGGTTCAGGGATTGCGAAGCTGAAACCTGGTAAATATTTCTTATTTCTTGTAGGTTGCTGCGGTGGTATTGCAACATAATTATATCACCTGTAGTAAAATTATGCATATCGTCCTCTTATCCCTTTTCCTTCTCTTTTTCTACTTTCTTTCTTAGCATCTGTTTAGCTTCCGTGTTTATCTAGTTTCTTTAGCCATCCAGTGTACTGATGTTATCCACTGTACAGATGTAAGTCTGTGGTGCTGTACTATTAGCTCTTTATTTCCATTTTTCGATAACGATTTTCTTACGATATTCAATTACTTACAAATTTCGTCTTTAATTTCAGTGTGAACCAAGTAATGAAGCGAATGCCGAGTAGTAGTCGTCCATATATGGTAGGAAATCCAAATGACAACGCACCGTACAATTCACCGGCCTCGGTTTACGACGGTTAGTTTCAATTATGAATTAGCTATCCTAATAACCAAATGCCACCATAATACCTCCACCTAGATCTGGGAACTAGGCCTTGCAGAGTAATATTTTTCATATAACCCTTACTAAGTAGGCCCGGACCCAAGGGGGGGGCGAGGGGCGTACGCCAACGCTTTTTTGGTAGAAAAACTATACAATATGTTCGATGATACCCAGTTTCCCTTGGATATTATCCTTTGAAATATTTGTTACGCACCCCCCTCCCATGGATGCTGGGTCCAGCCCTGCTAAGAAACAAATATATGGAGATAATTGTGTTATCACACTCTTATCTTTATCACTTTTTCGATATTCAGCATTTATTATCTAGTTAAGCAAGCTCTGCATTTTCAGCTAGCAACGGTTTCTATGGGTGTTTTATTGGCCTTCATAAGCTTATCTGGCCCCCGAATTTATTCCAATTTGGTTTCAATTACTCTTGTTTCCCTGTCACAGCCTCTCTGTGTTCTTGCCTCTTTCTGAGGATGTATTGCTAATGGGAACTAAATCACAACAGTTATCTTGACATGACGCTACTGTAGTAAGCGTAGGAAATGTGCAGTCACCACCTTCACTAATTATTGTGATTTTCATGACGGATTGCATTATATCTGGTCATGACTATGATCATCATTATGATGAAAATACAACCTACAAGAGACGGGGCATACGATAAAACGAAAAAGATGAATCGATGACCACCATGCTTTCGTGCCACCAACTGATGTTTCTAATCGTCTTAAAGCAGTTCTCTTTTTAACAGCACTTGACAAAAGTTCATCACATTCAAAAACCATCGCCTTAAGATCTGAACTAATCACAGTATCTTGGATAAATGACACCTTATTAGCTTGCACACTCGTTTGACCACGCTCAATTCAACAATATCCCTCGCCGAATATGGGCAGCTGTCAGCTGATTTGCTCTCAAAGCTGTTGCATTTAGACCGAGATAACATTTCACCTTACATTTTCACACCACATTTGGCAACCATAAACTTTCTCAAAGCTGAAAATTGAGAGTGAAATCTTTAAATGTCACTGATTGACCGGCATGCAACGCGGTCCGGTGAATAATACAGGACACACATTAATAGTCCTTCTCAATTTTACTTGCTTTGCTTAGTGTACACTTGAAGTGAAAAATGACTTGCAATATTTAAAGTATCAATTTTTCCATGTTTTAAAGACTCCAGGTTTCAAAGATTCCCGTTTACAGCCTACAACCATTCAACCTAGTAGAACGATAGGCTGGCGTACTAATCAGTCACCACTCAAAAACTTAGGCCGTAATTACAGATTTTCCCACGAGTTGCAGCCTCGCTTTAGAAAATTACAAAACGAGGCTTCTTTCCAGTAATTGACATTACATCTGTAATAAATAAGCGAAAATGATATAAATCTGATATATATTACGTTAAATTTCTTCCTCCATATTTTCTAGGTGAGGCAATGTACCCAAACGGCCTTCCTTCATTATTCGCATCCTCGCATCGTTATGGACAAGCTCAGACTGCACCACAAAGAAATGAACATTGTTGCAACCCAGGGCCTAATCCACCTAACCTGGTATCTCCGTACTATTACCCGGACTCACCCACTTCAAGTCAACAATACCAGTCGAAAATAACATCAAGCGTCCAACCGTCCGTCAATCGATATCTTCCTTACATCTCTCATTACAACAGAGCTGTTGATTACGGAAGTCCAACTCAATATGCTTGATTTCCTGGATTCTGATTGGCCAATATCTCTGAATCTGATAGGCCAAGATTGCCTTGCTTCTGATTGGCTATTTACAGCTGGAACAGCTAAGAGACTCAATATGCCGAAAACTAGCACTAGGTGAAAGCTACCTTTTATTGAAGAACAAGACCATGTCGAGGCCAAGTAAATAAAACCAGGAACATTCAAATCTTTAACACTGGGATATAGCTAATGAGCGACAGGGGGGTAGCCCCTATAGGTGATCTAGTATATATGTGCAGGGAAAAGTGCAAAGTTCAAAATATGGACCCATAACAAGGGCAAAATTTCGTATAATGAGAGCAATAATTTGGAAATGCTACCACATTACCAGGGCAAAACTTTGAAGATTTAGTCTAAAATTCGGTTTACTTGACTCTATAGCCAGAGCAAGCTTTTCAGAAACTTATGAAACATGATCTACAAACCAGGCTAAATATTGCGACAAACCCTTAACCTTGGCAGGCATATCTATACCAGGTCGTCTAACGAAGTCACCCCCCCCCCTCGGTAATGAGCTAATTGTTATTGGTCATAAAGATAGCTCTTCTTCTTGGTAGAAAATATAATTCTGTACAAACCATGTGCGTCAAAATCGCATAAATCAAAGTAAACTGTTTGCTTTGATCCAGTTTAGTGGAAAATGTAAATTTCAGGCCAAAATCATTGGACCAGATCTATTAGAAAAAGTTGATTGCTTTGAGCTATACATATAAATATGTAAATATTACAGGGGCGGATCCAGCTTCTCTAGTGACGGTTGCAGAGTGAAGACAAATATAGGGGTTTGGGGCGAGCACTATAAAACTTTAGGCATAGGCCTAGACGATGGCAATCGTCTGGATCCGCCCCTGTATATATTACAGAAGCATTTATATGGATGTAAATATTTTTGAATGTAACCTTTGAGGCTGTACAATACTAAACATCGATGTCAAATATATGTTCTCCTGTAAATTTAATTGATTGCTTGAGAGGATGATAATGAAGTTTGAATAATATTTGCATAAATGTGTCTTTAAGAATTATGTTTATTCCATCTTTTGACTTAGACATTTATTGTAAAGAACAAGAAACAAAAGGCTGACATTTGGGTTAAGATTTTTTGCCCTCTCCAAAATCATTCAAGAATCGAGTAGTGAAGCAGCTTACATAGTTTCTCTTGAGCTACACTCTTTATTTTTATAAGAATAATTTTATAAGAACACGAGCCTCAGATTTTGCCAAATCTTAAGAACAATTTAAGAACAAACCGAGGCTGACAATTTCAAGGTCAATACAAGAATTATACGAAATAACCACCATACTAAAAAATGATCACAAAACAAACTTTAGCACACAGATGTATCAGATGGTCAAGAGAGTCCACATTTGAACCAATTAACACAACTGATAGCGAAAAGCAGGCTTCCAAATCATTATAAAGTAAGAACAATTTAAGAACTTTTCAGGCTGAAAATAGAGGAATATTTAAGGACAGCCGGCTTCAAATCAAATTTACTGGCTCTTATAAAAAAAGAGTACTTGAAGTGCAAGTTGATCATGTAAAGTTGATAGGCAAATACGCTCACTATATTCGTAAGGTATTGGTTTATACTTCTGTGCGAAAACCACTGAATATTCTACTATATGCCATCATTCGATTGCTTACGACATGACTCGATTGTTTACGCCATCATTCGATTGCTTACGACCATGACTCGATTGCTTACGCCATCATTCGATTGCTTACGACAAGACCAGATTGCTTACGCCATCATTCGATAACTGACGTCAAATTTGAAACCTGTGTGGGGAAAAAGGCACTGATCGAAAGATCGAAGATATTTCAATTTCAACTCAAACCGACCTGGCCCTTTTAGTTTCCTCACTCCAACACAACTTTCATTTTATGACGTCGATATAGTTGATAGGCAAATAGGCTTACTACCTTAAATCGTAAGGTATTGGTTTATGCACAAAGCAATTAGGGCCCACTGAAAAGGTAGACTAATTGAAGCAGTGCATTTACAGTTGATAGGTGTTTGTTTTTTTATGAATGTCCCAAATTCAAATTTTGAAAACGTAGAAAAACACATTTTTAGCCTCAAATCTCACAAAAGGTGATATTTCAAGTCGAAGTTTGGTCACATGGTAAATTTTTGGTTCATACACGAGTGTTCTTTCTTTCAGAGAGCATGTCAGGTGCAGTTATTCCATAAAATGTATATTTGAATATTTGCACCTGAGGGGCTCTCTATGGAAGCAATCTTGGTAAATGTTTCAAAATATATATCTTTAATGATGTAAATTTATGGAAAAGCTTTGAAGAGCACTTTTTGGAGCATCTAAGGTGTCGTATATTCCAATTCAAAATTATGAAAAATTACTCTCTCTTATCACTTCGATTGGAAATTTCGGGATTCAAAGGCAAACATACAAGCTCAATAAGGCTGTTTTTGTATCTAATAAGAACGTTCGAGTCTTGAGGAGCAATTTATGTGCATAATATTCCATTTCCTATAGCCAAACTTGGACACTATATACAAGCCAATTCACACTTTAATTACATTTACAAACGATCTTCCTCACCGTAAAAACAATGGTACAAGTATAACAACAAACTTCAAGTCAATAAAGCATTTTATGTGTAACAAATTCCAAGCTTAACATGTTAATAATACAGTAGACAGAAGCTAATATCGAGCTTTACTTATTAGTCCATTGTAAACATTAATGTTCATCTGCAAATCATTGTTTATGTCTTTGTACATATCATTTCATCCGAATTCGAAATTTCGCAATAGAAGAATGTCAATGCCTCAGGCAAGCCTTTAAGTATATACATTAAAATTAGAATAGCCATACAAAGAGATAACATTGGCAGATTTTATATTTTTATATTTAAGATTTTAAGACCAACTCTGGGAAATGGAATATTTGCACCAAAAGTGCTCCTAATGTTTGAAATTTGGTTCAGGGCACTATTTGTAAGAATCTGATATTCCCTGCATCTTAGTAAAGTTTCTATATTAATAGAAATTCGTTTCTTTGTCTTATCTAATTTAGTTTGTTTTAAATGCAACATTTAAAAACTTGCTAAATTCTTGTGGAATGAAATTCACTTGTAATGCTCCTGAATCAAAAACCCCATAAATAATCAAGAACAGTAAGCCATCAGGACAGAAATATCAAACATACAACTTTAGCATAGGAGTACTTTCTGTGCAACATTACATTTTACTTTAGGCCCTTTTTTATCAAAATGGAATATTTGCACCTGAAGAGCTTTTTAAATTTGGAATTTTTTGCCAAAAATCTACTCTTGGATGTTTAATGAAACTTTCCATTGATTTTTGTACCGAAATTCCACTTCAAACTGCATATTTCAACGGTGGAATATTTGTAGCATTTCTCAAATGGAATATTTTGCACATAAAGTGCTCCAGACTTTAATCACTTATAACTTCTTAACATCTTATTGTATTGATTTCAAAACAATTGGAAGAAAACATTTAGTCTTTCGTACATATGTAAAAAAGGTATAAGACGCTATTTCAAATATTAAAACTACTGTGATATAATAAAGTCACTCAGTCAAAAATCACGGTTTGGGACATTCATAAAAAAACAAACACATAGGCAAATACAGTCACTATCTTCAATCGTACGATTTTGTTTGGTTTATGCATATAAAGCAATAAGGACTAACTGAGAAACAAGACTAATTTAGTAGTGCCACCCTGGTCCTAATCAAGGTTTGAGCATTAATCATTGCTCATTGATGGTGGTCGTATTAGGAGGTAGCACGGACCAGTGAAACATTCTTATGAAAGAGCCACATCCGCGCAGAGGATATGATAGGAGATCGGGTTTTAACGAGAACAGCTCGCATATCAAGAAGGAGATCAACCAGGGTGAAACATGCCACAGTTGTAAGACATCAACAGGGCTTATCACGACTCTTGCCACTCAGCGAATGAGGCGTGTCCTCGTGGTGGGGTGCAGACAGTGTTATGAAAATGCGATTTGACACAATCCTGGGTGTCTAGGCCCTGTCAAACCACAGTCGTGACCCGTTGCTTCTCACTTGCTTTTTGCCAGAACACAAGAGATCCCCAGTATAATTAATGCTCGTCACTCAAAATGAATTTACACATATTGAGTTGTGCGTCAATTTACGTGCGTCCTAGTTTCGTTATGCGAAACCAAACGATGATAGAATCAGTTATGAGTTTTAGAATGTTAGTGCCAACGCTGGTTGGACAGCTCAGGAAACTTTGAACAACAGAGGCAAACCACTCCCAAAAAATCTGGTAAATTTTTCCTGAAAATCCTGTCGTGCTAATGAAAATCTCTTGAAAATCCCTGAAGATCCTTTGGTTCTTGAAAAATGTCATACGCTTTGAAAGGGAGTGAAGTGCCCCTTGCTTTGGAAAACGGAGGCAAATGATAATGACAAAAACTGACATCCAACGTATTTCATGTGAGAGCAGTTAAGGAATAAACATTCTTTTTTCTTTATAACAATTAATCAAATAAGAACAATGAGGCTCAAAATCGAAATAGAATAATGGAAATTTAAGAATAAACAATAGGAAACTTGAGGCTCATGAACATTTTAATAAGTATTCTTTAGAAAAAGAGCGTATGCAACTTTCAAGCAACCTTGACTTTATGGGCTGAAAATCAAAATTTTAGGCAACAGCACCACGAGCTGTACCAGAGTCCAGTTGTTGTTGAAAAGTGTATTTTTGCATTGCATGAATCGTCAATAAAAATGATAACCCGCGTCGTGGTTACACCCAACCCACACCACTTGAAAGTTAAGCAACAAAAAGCTGGTTTACAGATGCACATCAAAGCACCCACTGTGACATCATTTCTCTTCGTTCCCTCTCCAAAAATTAAGCAGTTAAACATCTCAATATCAAAAAGTAGACTTTACTTCCGACCAGCATCTTGCTAGACCTTTAGAGCCGGGTTGGCAAAATTTCGAAGTCAGCAGAAATATTTCGTGGTGGAGGGGTAAGGATGAACAAAAATATGGACACCATGGTAACGACAACTTTCAGAATTTAGGTCCATTTTTGTTTGAGGCCCCCTTTTTATTTCCCCACATCGTCTGATTGATGATTGTACAACAGCCATTCTTCGAAGAGAAAGACGGATTCAGTGTCTGTAGTCTTAATCTCTATTGAAACGGCTCGGATGAAATTTAATCGTCAATGACCAAAGAACCAAAACCAAACCAAAAGGCAATAAATAATGCGAAATAAAAATATCATATAACTATTTGAAACCAACTCTCCGATCAACTCACAGTTTCTTAGACAAACATTAACTGGGTGTGCCGGCCTCCCTCGTCGCCTTCTACATAATTCAATTCAGTTGAATATTATTTAGTGCAATAAACCCAATGGCTTCCCTGTATTTGTGGTTTCTAGATTGGCCTCTTATTCGATTCGTATCAAAGTGAGTAAGCCAGTAGCAACAACAACATCATCAACAACAACAACATTATCAAAGACCTTGCTGGATTTACTGCAGAGTATCGAGGACTTTATCAAACTGCTGGTGTGTCTTGCAACTGTTCAACGTAGGGGAACGACAAAGCTTGTGAGCTTGACAACAAAAGTGCTAAGATCGACCACATTCACTGTTACATCCAACAAGTGAAAATCAAAAGTAGGAAATGGTGGCTCCCAGCTCCTTCCCTGGTTAAGTCCATAGATATAGTCGATAGGCAAATACACTTACTATGTCTATAAGGTGTTAGTTTATGTGGAAAACCCAAAGAGCACACTGAATAGGTAGACTAATCAAAAGAATGCGTTGATAGTTGTTAGGCAAATACACTCACTATCTTTGTAAGGTATTAGTTCGTGCAAAAAGTACAAAGGCCTCACTGAATAGGTAGACTAATCGAGCAGTGCGACCCTGGTCCTTCCTCTCCATGTGACCACACCTCGTGATTCCTTTTGCCTTTTTGCATGGAATAACAGAGAGCTGGCAAATTCTCTCCTCACACTTTGTGACAGGTCTGGAAGTGGTTTTGAGTCTGTACCCTTTGAACAAAGATTGGGTGATCCAACCACTCGTGCATTCCTACCACAGAATATTGAGCCGATGGAAAAACAAAGGAAATCTTTGGGGAACGAAAGAGCCTGATAAAAGATGAAGAAAAGGACTGATCGGTAGGATTCGACACATGAATGGGAGATTAAGGTTTGGGAATGGAAAAGAAGTTCAGAGTTACCAAGAGGATAGGGATATTCGATGGTGAATATTATAAGTAATGAAATATAAGGGAAGAAGACAACACAAGGCCCCGGGATAGTCTTGAACTTGCTTCCCAGGGTATCGTATCTGTAATGTGTATGTTTATGAAAAATATCTTCATCCTGATTTATATTCATTTGAAAATATTATAAATAATATGAATATTTCTGAAATGAATTGTTATGTGTATGTTGGTTCTAGTTTTGTAGGTTTTTAAGAATTTCAGAAGAAAAGAAAAAGAAGAGGAAAAGAACTCTGCAGGTGCCCATGCCAATAATTGGTGAATGCTAGAAGCCAGAAAATGTCAAATAACAAGCAACTTCAAGATCAAGATGCTAGTTACACAACTGGAAGTCTTGCACTGGACATGAGATGTCCAGAGTTGTGGAGACTGGATGAGTTGCAACAGGACAAGAAGAGCAGAGACAGTCATACAGACATACATGCATAGCGCAACAGCTCAGGCAGCGTTTTACATTGTAAATAAATCAACAACAACAACCACAAAAACACATTGAAGAAGAAGCTACCAGAATGAATCGCATCAATGTAAAAAAATTCCATCAATCTCGATCAATCTAGTGCAAAATCTAGAAATCAACTTAATAAATTAAAAGTCGTATAAAACATTAAGTGATTTACACATTTATCTAAATCGTATTTCTGTTATCTACAATTTATTTCGTATTCAAAATTAAACATATATACATACGCATATTCCGATATAAAAGTCGCCTTTTAAATACCTTATCAGTAAAGTTGATTAGAATATTGAATTCACTAACTATCTGGCCCGGCCTAGGAAAGTCTCGAGTTCAAAATCAACTTTTAGGTTGGTAGCTTCACGTTTGGAAGAAATGCCAGTCAGGGCCTAACAACAGCGTCAGATGCCTTTTCTTTGTTGCTTACTCCCGAAAGACCTAGACAGCAAAAGAAACATGAAGTTCTTCTTACCGTGCGAATGCCAGTAGCTTTTTTTGTCGTTACGAGTCGTCATAACTTCTCGAAAAACTGCACCCTGGCATCTGTACTGCTTTCTGTCACCTGAAAAAGCGTCAAATTCTAAGGCCTAATAACAAAATTGGAAAGTTTGGGTGCACCAGCTTGACCCTGTGATTCAGAATATTCAGATGCTTGCTGCTAGTGTACACTGACCAATGAAAACGATGCAAATAGAATCAAGTCATGTGACCAAGTTACGGATTTTGCACAGGGGAGGAATTCCAAATTTAACTAGTTCATGGCGCATTAGTTATAAAAGGCCCATTTTATCATGAATGATAAAACATTAAATTATACGCAGTTGGTTGAACCATATGGACGAAGAGACGAACTCATATAGAAATCCACTCTGTAAGGTGGGGTTTAATATAGGCTCTTTCTTGTGTAATGTTATGGCAAACATATAGAGTTCATCCGGGAACTTGAGTCTGAAAAATGTGGAATTCCTCCCCTGTGTCAAATTTCTAAGTTACAAGTAGGGCAGAAAGAAGAGCACACCAACAAAGGAGACAATGAAAATAGGTTTGAATTTCAGCACAAAAAGATCAATCAAGTACCACCGAGTACTGTGGGGTATGTTCAGTACTGTGGAGGTGTACCATGAATACTGAAAAAGATACTATCTAGTACTGTGGATGATGTTCAGTACTGTGGAGGGATACCATAATTACTATGAGGGATACTAACTAGTACTGTGGAGGATATACAGTATTGTGGAGGATGTTCAGGACTGTGGAGGTATACCATCAGTATTCTGGGGATACTATTCAGTGCTGTGGACGATGTTCAGTACTGTGGAGCAGTTCTGAAATTTCTCCACAGTACTGATGATATCCCCTTACAGAACTGAACATCCTAGACAGTACTGAAAATTCTCTACAGTACTGCGCTGACGTTTCCCACGAAGGTTAGGTTTGATTCATTTCCAACAAAAACTAACTCATCAGCTACATGATGGAAGAAGTGAAACTGGGTGTAACCTCATATAACTCAAAGGTCACTGAGTGTAACCTTATATAACCCAAAGGTCACTGAGTGTAGCCTTGTGTAACTGAAAGGCCACTAAGTGTAACCTTATCTAGCTCGAAGGTCACTGATAGAAAGAGGTCAATCTCGTGAGCCCCGAATGAACTCTTGAACAGCAAAGAACCACTGACACGGTTGAAAAAAGTGAACAAAGACAAATAACAAACCATTCCCTTCTAGAAAGTATGACAGAATCAAGCAGAAAGAATTAAATTTGAGTGACGAAATGTTGAATCTGATTTTACGAACACGGAATAGGAAGACGGATCAACAGGAAAACACAGGTTTTGGAAATATGTGGAACAAGGCTTAAGTGGTTGAGGATTATCCTTTCAACAGAAACATGAATAATAACCGAAATATCAAATTATGGTGCGGAACTACGTAAATAGAGACTGAAAGGAACCTGATACGACTAGAGTTATGTGGAAAGACAACAGAAAGGACAGAACACCAAGTCTCAAAGAGAGGATAAGAATCGAATGAATGAAAATGCGGAAGTTGAGAGAGAATCAATTGAGACAAGAAAGTGTTGCAGCAGTCATATTTATATCTTAGTTTTCAATAGACAGTCTTAGCAATAAGAATAATTATCTAAGACATGGTGATCTCCTGTCTGGGGAGCCTCTGTTCAGTATTGTTGAGGGTGTTCAGTGCTATGAAGGTGTCTACACATTGTACTGATAGTATCTCTCCACAGTACTGAATATCCTCCACAGCACTGATGGTATCCCCATGCAATACTGTTGGTATCACCCTACAGTACTGATGGTATCCCCCCCACAATAATGAATGTGCTACCGATGTGGTGATACCAGTACTGATGTTTTCACCACACAGTATTGATAGTATCCCTCCACAGCACTGATGGTATCCCCACACAGTATTGAATATCCTCCATACCACTGATGATATCACCCCACAAACTGAATATAGTTTCCCTCCACAGTACTGGATGGCATTGCTTTTTTATTGCATCTAGAGCCGTATCTGTCGCCCGTCCACACCATCATAAATGATAAAGATACGATTTTTAAGCTGAAGACCGCTCACCTTTTTCAGTGTGGAATATTTTGTATCTCCTTTCTCCATATTTTCCAAATGCATCAAGTCAAGAATGTCTTGCTTCCCAACCACTTTCAATCCCTGAATGAAACACAAACAATAAACAATAAGTAACCAAAATCTAATTGGCCAGTTTTTATCTAGCTCTGGCTGTAATAATCAGTCCTCCTTCTGATGTATTAGTCTTATGAGTGTAAGAAGCAAAGCTTCCGTATTTTATTTGCTATGTTTCCGAATTTTCTCCCCATCCTGAAGTCCGGTAGGCCTGTACCTATCAAAGACTGCTACGGTTAACAACTTTCCCTGTCGTAACTATCTCATCCCTTTAAAACCAACAGTAATCTTTAACAATACTCTGCTACAGGTCAAAATTTGCTAGATGACCTACAAAGTATTAGAATTAATATGGCTTTTGCGTCACCTACAATCAATATGGCGTTTGGATCATTTCAAAAGCGAGATAAACATTGGCTACATTAAAGCATTTTTAGGTTTTGTTCTCTTAAACCTAACAAGGCTGCCCAATTCTGAAGATAAATTATACCAAAAACAGAGTCACAACAATTCTCAAAATCTGAGACCTTTTGGAAAAAATGTTTTGTTTGACTGCTACCAGCCCATATGGATCATATATATCCTGGCAACTAAGCAAATGGAAGCTATGCCTATTCTGGAAACTGGAATCTCTCATAAGTCTCACAAACCCTCTGCTTTTGATAGCACTGGACCTGGAAACCTTGATTTAAACCATGTTATAATTCATCAACCCGTCCTTCAACAAATGTAAGTCTAGAGTTGTTTTTAGAAGATAAAGAATAGATTCGAACACACACATTCTGAAAAGAAGACTACAAAAAAACAATTGGTTCAGAAGAACCAGCCCTTAATATGTCTGCTTAATACTAAAAAACCGGTTCTGTATTGTATTATGAATTTTTTTAAAAGGATATGTACAATTCAATTTAAAATAAACTGCTATCAACATGTGTCCTTTTGACTTAATAAAGAGAAGATAAATTTACATAACAAGCGAATAAGTAAATAGAATACGATATACCTACAATTCCAATAAAAGCCTATAAATGTCTTGCAATATAAAATAAAATTCATTTAAAAAATATGTTTACTTTGTTCTCAAAATCATCTGCACTTTCTCTGATAGCTTTAGGTAGTGAGTTATATAATCTAGCGCCCATAAAGAAGAAACCATTCTTAGCAAACTCTAGTTTAACTTTCGGGATTCTTAAAAGAATGTTTCTGTTCCTTGCTCTTGCATTGTGTTCGTTGATTATGAAGTAGTCATGAAAGTTTGTACACACCTTTCCATTTAGACACTTTCTTACCAATAAAATAGCATGTTTATCGATTTCGTGTTTTAAATTGCATGTCTTTGACTTCGATTTAGAGGAAGCTCGTGCCTCTATCGATTTCAGTTTCTTAAGCTGGGTTTGAGTGAGGTTCAACTGAATGATGCAGTTGTAATTCAGAGCTGGAATGCACAGAACGAGCTGGAGAACTCTATGCCAAATCCAATGTATCTTATTATGGTTGATTATTGGCCAGTTTTGATTTTCCTAGGTATTCTGAACGGAAGAAGGTAGATTAATTATGAAGAAATAATTTAAGCAAAATATTAAGGACCAACCTCTATTTCTGTTTTGAGTTCTGTCAATTGTTTTTGTAGATCTTTACTCTTTTGTAAATATTCCACCCTTGAAAAAATATACCTGATTATTAACATTCTTTAGTTTGATGGTGAGGAACAGTTTGAGCTATTGAAGTCTGAAGTGAGTCACTCAGGCATGGTACTGCAAAGTTTTTAATTAGGTTCTGAAAATGGGGAGCTTACCTCTCTTTCTGCATCTCTGAAGACAACAAAACAACACCCTGTCCATTATCAATGGTGGCTGATCCATTCAAAATTGGCTCTTGTCGTAGAAGAGGAATCTGCAAAAACGTGCACCAATTAGTCATATCTACACTTATCTACATTATCTACATTGGTGTATCTCGACTATGAACCCACCCTGCGGTATGTCTGTGCTGTACTAGGGAGGATGTTCGGTACAGTGGAGGATGTTCAGTACTGTTTAGATATACTACCATCAGAACTTAGGGGGGATTCCACTTAGCACTATGCATTATGTTTATCACTATAGAGGGATACAATTCAGCACTGTGGAGGACACAATATTAGTTGATAGGAACAAAGCATTATCATTCAGAGGAAGCATTCTGTGGAACACCTTGACTGACACGACAAAAACGGCCCAAAACTCAGAAAAATTCAAAAATATTATAAAGAGATGGAAAGGAAAAATCTGCAGATGAAGAGTTGTTCCAACATTATCTTAATTATATGTTACGCTTTTATAATCACTTTCACACTTTAGAGTAAATAGCTGGTGTTTATCAGTTTCATTTAAACTATCACCGCTACCAACTTTAAATGAATTACTATTATTATCATATCATGCTCAGTACTGTGAAAGGACACAATCAGTACTGTGGAGGGATTTCACTAAGAAATGCGAAGGATGTTCAGTACTTTGGAGGGATACAATCCAGTAAAAGGAAGATGCTCAGTACTATGGAGGGATACTATTCAGTACTGTGGAGGATGTATAGTACTGTAAGGGGATACCAGCAGTACTGCGGAGGTGTATCATCAAGTACCATGGGAAATCTCTAATGAACTTATACAATGGTCAAATAAGGATTGAAGTTCGTGAATGATGGTGTCGATACTTACAAGATTTTGAGAGGAGGTCAATTGTATCAATTTTTCTTTTGCCAGTCGTTCAGATTCTCTTGCTCTTTGCAATTCTGTTTTCAACATCTCCCCATTTTTCATGCTTTAAAAACAAAACTCAACATCAAAATTCGAACAAAAAAATGTCAAAATATCTGTATTGGGATGGGTGGTCTACAGGGACATGGATATGTATTTTCAAAATATTTATGATATTTTATCAGAGTTATTGGGTGAAAATTTCAAGAAAAAGTTCTCTATAGTGGTCTTTGGATGGTACAGAACTTCAGTATAACCAGATGCATATGGTTCCGATATTTCTCTAAAATGCTGAAATTTTAAGGTAAAGGGCAGAAGCCTGCATTAAGAATCCCCCAGTGAAATATTGCCCTTGCTCTGTCGATGATGCAGAAACAGTTCTCACTGCAGTTTCAGCACATTCTTGGTTGTTGAGTTAATGTTGACATATGGCAGAGAAGTTCGGTCTAATTTTCAAGCACATTTCAGGCGTATACTTCAAGAATGGAATATAATGACTTTACCTGGATTCGGATTGGTCAAGAATCGAGCGAATGGTTTTTTCATGTTCCTTTATTCTATTTTCCAACATTGACTTTTGCACCTCTTTCTAAAAAAGCCGAAAATTCACCCCAATTTCATATCTACGCAAAAAATTCACCTCAATTTCATATTTACGTAAGAAATCTAACTCAATTTCATATTTACGTGTATTTCAAGATTCCAAAAGACCATTGAAAGATATTGAGTCGGGAGAGAAAGTTGAAAGGTAGCAAAATAGTGTGCAGTATTGCGCACTTTGATAGATACTATCAGGACTGTGGAGGATATTCAGTACTGTGGGGGAAACCATAATTACTTTGGGTATTATCTCCACAGTGCTTGTGATTTGCTCAAGTGTATTGAATATCCTCACAGTACTGTACTTCCTTCAAAGAACTGATAGTACCCCTCTAAAGTACTGATGGTATCCTCACAATACTGAACATCCTTCACAGTACAGGTAGTATCCATCCACAGTACTGAACATCCTTCACAGTGCTGATAGTATCCCTCCACAGTACTGTTGATATCCCCCACAATACTGAACATTCTCCACAGTGCTGCACAGAAGTTTCCTAGGTTAGTTTGGTCACGTATTGATACAATGAAGAACAATGTTTTGTTTACAGTATTCTGCTCTAGATTCGTAATCAACCAATCACCTCAGACATGGATATGTTTAATCTGAAAATCTCATTTTCAAGATCGGCAGCTTTCCTCAGCAACAACCCAGATTCCTCTTCTGCGATTCTTGCCTTTTCAGCAAGAAGATTCGTCGTTTCTTCGGTTCGAATCTGCAATAGAATACCAAATACAAACAAGGAACGTAAGAGGGAACTTAAATGGGGGGCATTTTTTAAAGGAACGTTTAGAGATTCCACTCTGCTACAAGTGCCTGAGTTAATGCTTCTTGTTGTAGTTTTTTTATTTCTCTTGGATGCACATTTTTGATCATACTGTAATATCTCTCTTGTTCTTTTCACTCCGTTACCATGCAACTCTTTGCATCCCTGTTTCAATAAATAGAATCGGATCTCTGAGTTTTCTGCCTATCAGCAATTCGGCAGGGGACTCGCCAAGGCCACAACGTAAGGGAGTATTCCTAACTTGTGCTTAGAAAATTAAAAACATGGGAAAAGGAGATGTTGAAGTTGCTGTATCAGTTGTTGTTGTTGTTTAGGACACGTCAGATCGTATCGAGGATGACTGAGGCTTGAGACATACCACTTGCCAAGAAAAATTTTTATAATGAGACCAGGCGATTTTTAAAGATTTTTTAGGCAAATTTCTTAATGACTGAGCTCCCAAGAAAACTCATACGTTAACAAATCAAGGTAGGGGCACTTTTTGATAAAAATGGCATGCATATAATTTGACTGAAAAGTTGGGGAGGGGGCATGTTACCCCCCTCACTGATACATTTTGCTTAAGTCTATAGTGATTAAAAATCATAATTTATTATAACCTAGAATTGATACAGGCTTCTTCCCCCAGATAGCTAAATTCAAAGGAGGTGAATGATTTTTATTTAGAATTTGAAGGAAGTTGAGATTCACAACCTTTCTGATTACCAATTCTAGATCCACATCTGGGTATGATTGCTCGTTAGGCTTCATTTTCTTTCCTTTTCTGACGCATTACTCTGATGAATATCAAAGGAAAAGGTCTAGTAGTTAGTTAGGCCAACTGTCGACTAAAGTCATTTTACAACAATTTTGAAGCTTATCATTTTTCATGACTATCTTTGTTTAAA
Organism: Pelagia noctiluca; assembly: GCA_963924455.1. NCBI lineage: Eukaryota > Metazoa > Cnidaria > Scyphozoa > Semaeostomeae > Pelagiidae > Pelagia > Pelagia noctiluca. The sequence goes on along the minus strand of OZ004322.1, from coordinate 15,918,415 downwards.
AACTGAACAACAACAAACCAGTGAATCCCGATACTGTTCAAGTTCATTTTGATATTCTTCCAGCCTCGATCTCATTTCTTCATTCTCTCTCTGAGCAGCGATGCGGAGCTCTTTTTCATTATAGTATCTTTCTCTGTCTTTCTAAGAGAAATCAAATAAACGGTAGCCGAACAGACGTGAGAATAACTTGATAATAAACAACATTTACAGATACGAGGCATGAAAAATGAATATATGACCAGCAAAGTTAGACAAGTAATGAAAAGAGGAAAGTAACTATTTTCAAATAATTGTATACCATAATAGATGAGTAAAAAGATTAAAAACAACAATACAAAATTGAATTAGAAAAAGCTTTTCTGTAAAAAACCGTCTCAATTGCTGTTAGAATATTGGAAGGCTTACTCCAGTTATCTATTATGGCATGTAATTATCATAAAATGAATCATTCACTATCGAAAATCAGTTATTAAGATGGTTCTATGAAAACATGGAATAAAAATATTACCCTTTGCAGTGTTTACCGGTATGGTTAACCTGACGACAGTAAAAACCCACACGTCACCACTTTTAAGAACCTTAACCAATATAATTTCAGCATTTCATGTTTTTCTTTTGAAACTAAACTTCTAATCTTCTAATTTAGATATTTCATGATTTCAATCAGCACTTGGGACGGTATTTCTACTCAACGATTTTGTCAATTTTATTGCATATATGATTTTCTAAATCTTTAAAGTACCTACTTCTCTTCGTAATTTCTGCTCTTTTGCCTCAGCTTTCATGTGTTGCACTTCGATCGTATCTGGCTTTCTTCTTCTCATGTACAAACTATGACTTCCGATTGCAAGATCCAAAATCTTGAAATAATTTATAAATAATCAATTACGAAAGAGATACAACAGACACAACAGCTTATAGCTCGTATGCAGCAATGGTATTTAATTGAAAGCAAACATTTTTAGTTTCCATTCAGCAATGATATTAATTGTAAAGAAATCATGTACTGGCTCCTTCTGTTTTCAAAGCTATGAAATTTCTCTTTTCGAGATTTAGAAATATCAAAAGTTTGAAATCTCAAATCAAACTGTGGTGATCAATAATCAATTTGCCTCACGTCTCTAAGATCCACACTAACAAATGGTAGGGTTAATGTCTAGCAGATCTACCGTTTTTATTTAGAAGGCATACTTAATCACGTGTGGAGGGACACAATCAGTACTGTGAGGGATCTTAATTACTGTGGGGGTTACCATCAGTATATTGCAGTGTGTTCCGAACTGTTGAGGATATCATTCCGTTCTGTGAAGGTTCAATACTCAGGAGGGATACGATCAATACTGTGGGAGATATTCTGTATTGTGGAGGGATACCAAAAGTGCTTGTGGCTTCCCCCCATATGAGGCAACAGCTTTTAATTATGTACTCTATGAACAAAAGGCGTTTTAAAAGCAATTCGACTTACAGAAGGAATCTAATTGAAAAGAAAAAGAAATAAATATGACGATGCAAACCTGACGATTTATGTTTCCAGTTTCTGAATAAAATACAAAACTTTGGGCGTTTTTATCCACAGATAGAATTCTAAACTGAAAGGGAAAGGGAATATGAATTAAGGAGGATATTGATTAAGATTTTGCTCTTTCGGATGTTTTAATCCGTCAGAGCCCAAGCAAAATTCAAAGTAGAGGGGAAAAAATAGAAAGTTTACTGCGATTCTTAGGGTAGGACAACTTGGGAACTTTCAAAATTCTTACCCTTTTTCCAACCCTCTACAGTGATTTTGCGTTTGGCCAATAAAAGTGACCAAACAAAGGGAATATAATCAAGTATTTGTGAATATCTAAGCAAGTATCTCGAGTAGTTGTAACAAGGAAAAAATTGTAGCTATTTCAAATAAAATATGATTGGTTCTGATTGGTTTCTAAGAGCCTTTTAATTATCAATCTTATCTTATTTCCTGATACCAGTAATTCAATTTGGCAAATGAATACTTACTTTACTTTCTTACTAACTTTGTTAACGACCAAAGATATAATGAAATATAGCTCACCTTTTTGTTTTTGAAGGACATGTTTTCGATTTCACTCCAGATGAAAAATACGACGGGCATCAGCTTGTTGTCTTGATTAAAGGCACTGATGCCGGTAGGATGAATACCAATCCACAAATCTGTTAACTTCCTGTTCTGTTAGAAAACCAAATCAAGTTATTAGATTTTTGGATGGCAAAACCATTGGTAAAAGAGCTAAACCATCCTGGGTAACGTCTGTGCTGTACTGTGAAGGATAGTTTCCCTCCATTGTGAGTTTTATGGTCTTGATTAAGACAGATTCTAGAATTCCATCAGTACTGTGTGAGGATACCATACCATCAGTGCTCAAAAGGGATATATCAGTAGTGCGGAGGGATATCATTAGCACTGTAAGGGTTTATCATCAGTACTTTCGACGGTGTTCAGTTCTGTCATATCATAGGTACTGTGGGAATAATACGTATAAAGTGAGTGTGATTTTCTTCCATAGTACTGAATATTCTCCACATTACTTATGGTATCCCTCCTCAGTATGATGGTGTCCCTTCACAGTACTGAACATCCTCCACAGTAGTACTGGTATCCCCCTAAGCCACAGCACTGAACACCCCTCAATGTATTGATGGTATCCCCAAATGTACCGAACATCCTAAACAGTAATGAACATATATTGTAAGAAGTTGATGAAAGAGTTTGTAAAGCAAGAAGATAAATCACCTTGATGGGAAAATAACTGACACCAAACATTTCCAGATCTTGTGCAATTTTCAAATATTCTATTTCAGCTTCAAACCTTTTGAAGATCAAAACAGAATCTTGATTTCGTTTTAAGTAAAAATATAGTTGGACAAAATCTAAGGTAAACTTCCAGCACTCTCTTGATGACCAAGCATCAATGAGGGCGGGGCAAATTCATACTAAATAAAAAGGAGAACAGGAGTTTCGTATTCAGAGAATCAATCAAATTCATTTGTGTGAATGAAAATGAGCCAGATAGGATTCGAGCCCACGTCCTCTGTGTCTGCGGTTCAACCACTCCAACAATTGATCTTCCAGGCCGATTGATTTAAACGACAAAGACAAGCAAAATCAATGTCACAAATTGCACTACCATTCATCAGACGAAGAGAGGTCTCGTTCAGAGTTCTTTAACACAAGCCCTGCCAAAGGGCAACAACTTTCCCACACGGAGACGGACCATTGCAGCCCCACCACTTGACGGCTTAGCAATGTAAACTTAAAATAGGATTTGGAAAATCAAGAAATAATTTGTTTGAATGAGAACAACCCAGATAGGATAAGAACCCACACATCTGAAACTATTTCTTGACCAGTAAGGTATAAATATTCTTCTTCAGGTAAAGTCTGAAATTAGTAAGGTACTTTTTGAAATCATGAGCTTTAATCATTCTACCTAGTCATTCCTTGATATGTGGCGTACCATGAAACAATTTTCTCCTCCCACATTTCTGCAGTCAGCTGATACTGATCTGTGACCTAAAAAATAAATACAGATATATTTATGCTTAAAGATAGGTATACAGAGAGACATTTATATATAAAGATAGGTATAATCTTTCTGATGAATCCAGAAGCATAAAACTCGAAGTTAACATATCTTTTTTTAGAGTACTTCTTTCATGATAGCTGTATGCCTAGCGCTTATTGAGCACTATAGCTAGGATAGGCACGCTCTCCTCGAGTTAAATGTACAGAGAATTTTAGATGCATTAAACCCACCAGAAAACTCAGGCCTATTTCCATCTGCCCCTGGTAAAAGATTTGTCAGGTTTCGATTTTCCTTCTCCTTTGACCTTATACTCAGTGGCGTAGCCAGGGTCATAACTTTTAGGGGGCAAGATAGCGAGCGAAGTGAGCAAGGAATTAAGCAAGAAAATTTTTTTGGGACACACCCTTCAGAATGTCGGAGAATACTCCTTTTTGAAAGACCACCCTAGAATGATTAGTAGAAAAGTCCTGATAATTGACTATTATGTGATAAAATTATGCCAAGCACAAGACGTACTTAACATTTAAGCTTAGAGGAACTGTATGTGGTGACGTTTACTGGGCTTCAATCTTCAGTATTTTAATATTTTCAAAGCTGAAAGGTGATAGCCCTTTTTTATGAAACGTGAAGGAAAATCTAATTTGAGGGACACAAAGAAGAAATTTTTCTTTAAAAAGTTCCTTTAAAACTTTAGTTCCTATCGAAAGCAAACCTTCTGAGCGACAAATCTAAGTTTTAACAATAAGTTTGTGTTACGTACCGTGTGTCCCAAAAAAAACGCAACAGATTCAAAAATATCTTACGCAAGCTGATTCAAATTCAGAATCATTATTCTCTACATAATCACGTGTAGAGGGACACCAATAATTACACATCAAAATGAAAGAAATCGCCTACTGTTTTTAGAGACTTTGAACTTACCCTTTTTGGAAGTAGTTGTTCGTCCGATAAGAACCCCAACTGGTGGATTTTCTTATCATAATCTCCGTACTGTAAAAGAAAAAAAGAAAAATAATATGATATCGTGAAACAATTATTGTTGATTAAATTGAAAGCAGCTGAAATTTTAGGTTTACGATAATTCTGTCCTGGTTCAAGAAAATTCTCCTGTTGGAATCAAGGACTGACATTTGCCACATTAGCATGTTGAAAACAAACGCATCTATAAAAACCGCTTCACAACAAAGTTAACAGTGTCTTGGTAATTTGGAATCTGTCCAGGGACGTAGCCAAAAACTCTGAAAGGGAGGAGCCGTTGACCATTTTCTTGGCATTGACTTTGCGATAACAACACACAAAAGTGACCTGTATGCATATTATGTAAAAAGGGAGGGGTTACTTCAAAAGGGAGGAGTTACAGCACCAAAAAAATTCCCTTCAGGCTAAATCTCTGAATCTGTCTGGAAACTCTAAACATTGTAACAAGAGAGCTGTAAGCAATGAGTTCATGATAAGAAAAACAGACCTTTGCCTGCAGTGCGAAAGAAGCAAGCAACACTGATGCCTCTGCAGGACAAAATATGTTCATATTCAGGATGGCCTCTTCGACTTGCAAGAAGAAGAGATGTTGCGTAGTTTCTTGAATCAATTCTTCTTCAACATCTTCAGGATAAAACTTTGCAATGAGGTACAACCGATTCAATGTTCCATTGTGTTGAATCTTTTCAAGAACCTATGGAAATTTGTCCAAATCTTAAGCATTTATGCATGCAATAAAACCCAAAAGATAAAATCCAAAATCTTATGAATAATTTTTTTTCAATGCTTAAAATAAAAAATTGCAATGAAATGCAGTTGATTCAATATTCCATAGTTTTCTATATTTTATCTACCGATCTATGCTTATAAACTGTACCATTCAAAAGCTTAGCTTCTTTACTAAATACTTTTTCATATCCTGAGCATAAAATTGGAAATGGGGTGCAATATACATAATTTTTAGTTGTGTTTAGTTTTGCCAACTATTGTGAAATTCTATATTTTGTTGAACCAATGAAAGAGATTCTTACCTTATCATCCGTTCGCAGCCACCATTGCATGCCGTCAGGAGTATAATAACTTAATCCAAAATACCAGGATTCTCTCAGACCAATTGTCTTGCAGACCAATTCAAAGAGATCATCTCCTCTTATGTTTGACTGGAATCCAAAGTGAGATAGAATGAATAATTGTTTCTGACTTTTCAAGTATTGTGTGGTTAGGTAGTAAATTCTTGTAATTTTCAGCTGCCGACTGACAAGGAGATAATCAATTAGAAATATGGACATGATTACAAAAATTGTCCTTTTCACATTTTCAGTTTTTATCTCTGTTCAAAGGACTGAACTTCAAATGACCCCATCAAACCTACAAGGGGGGGGCAATTATGAATACGGCCAAAAAAACCTAAAATTCTTGCTTTTAATTGTCTACTGGGAGCCATTTTCCTCATACTATCTTTCTGCTAATAAAGATTCAGAAAGGTGTCAACCGTTTCTTTTCCAGAATATAACCTCAATAAACGAAACCATCAAACTATGATAGACCTCCTACAGTGTAAGAAAGTGTTTCATAGCAATATAATGACAATGCATTAAATTCATACATTCACACGAGTCAAAACGGGATCCAGTCATTGTGTTAAGTGACCCAATATGTACACTACTTCCACATACAAACTTAAATACACACGCACATAAACACAAACAGAATTCATATTCTGGCCGTTTTCCCTGCTAGCAGGGGTGACTGGTCCATGGATTTGTCTCCAGACAAATCCATGACAGACCTGCAGACTCTCACGGTTTTGCCGTGTGTCTCACGTCTTTGGCCTCAATCACACGTTCACACGAATTTTTGTTCATTTCACACGGTTTTTCAAAAAATTTATTTTCAATTTATCAATGCAGCAATTTTCAAGATGTTTAGATTTTATTCTTTTCCCCTGCAAATTTAATCCATGATTTTATGAACAAATTTCCCTCTTCTGTGTTATCGTTCTTAAATCATTAAATCACACCACAGCGCTGCTGACATCGCTGGTTGGCTTAGAATAACTCCCTTGGCCCCCTGTCCCGCTTCTCGCTCCTATGTTTGCATGCAAACGAGATTCATATCATTTCTATGATGAAATGGCTGCGATAAATCTTGCTATTTTTGGTGAAAAAGTTTGCGGCGCGAAATCTCCAGGTTTTTAGCGAAATCTCCAGGTTTTAATAAAGAAAAATTTCAAATATCCAGGTTTTTAAGCTTGGGAGGTTGGTAGGTCTGCCATGACGACGAACCTATGATCTTATTTATAGAGCAAAATTTTATGGCAAGAAACCCTTCCTGACGCTAACCCTTTTAGTTACCTCGTACAACACACAGGGTTAAGGTGGATCTATTCTGACCTCCAACTAAAGGAGATAAATAACACTTTGCAAAAATAGCACAGAGCAAATCAGATTTGAATGGTGTTATGTGAACATACGGCCTATCTGGTAAGTAATCCTGTCCGATACAAGGTGAATCCAGTATCATGTGAATGGGATTTCAAATTTATCAGTTGTGGGTATTTGCATCCACATCTTAGTAGCTTCCAGCCCTATGTGTGTTTGTATGTCCCCTGTATCCATCAAATGTAGGAATGAATCAATGTTAATGTGAATGAATACCAAGGGGGGTGTACGTAGCATAATATTGGCACCAGGGATGTACTGCTGATAAGCTGAGTTTTTCATCAAGAAAACTCTAAACATGGGTACAATTTCCCTTCTCAAATCCCATGTAAATTATACGTGGTGGATATCAATCCAGGACCGTATCTAGACATATATCATAACACGCTGCTATTTGTCCAGCGGTTCCTTTATGATAGCGTATGCCCAGTTTACAGATGATGGCAACTATCAATGAGATCTCGAGTGCGCCAGTGCAACTTTCTATTGTTCTATTCTATTGTTATTTGATTGTTATCACAGGTGCACAAGTGCCACCCTGTGCAGTCTGTGCATATGCATGCGCATCCAGGGTGGAATCCATGTAAAGGCCACGCCGGATATTACGCCAAGGAACAATAGAAAAACACGTGATCCATTGTTTTAGTCAAACTCCACGCCGGAGATCTCCGGCGTAAGCTACATGGATTCCACCCTGGATGCGCATTACTTATTTGGGCTAAATTTGTCCCACAAATTGACTTTAAATTATATCCATGACATAAAAAAACAACAACCCTAAACTAAGGTGTGAGGAATAGTATCTAAAATGTCCAAAATATTATTTCCAGTCCCATCAGAGGTATGCTAAACAAAAAATTAAAGGAAAAATGGATTTTTGAAACGATTGCAGAAATGAGCGAAAAAGTAATGGCATCGTCCCCGAACGTGATTGACTTGTTTCACATTGAAAATAAAAATCTGAATTAAAAAAAGACTCTTTATCATGTTAATTAAATCATCGTAATCAAATTTTGATGCTTTGATTTGTTTGGGCCTAAAAAATGGTGGGACACAGGAAGAATTGAAAATAACAAATTGCAGCACAAAATTTTACCTTGACAGGAAAGTCCAACTTGGCATCCATGGTTGAAACTGTGACGAAGACAGTTTTGGTATTCCCTCTTGCCATAGCCATGGCTGTCACTGCTTGATTTCATCGAGAAAAGGCCGCGAACCGTCAAGATTTCTAAAGGTTGTCATTCAAATCGGCGGCCATTTTGAGGTCAGCAAGTTGTTAGGATGTCCGTTCTGCCACAAATCACAGATGCAGCAACAACAACAACAAAAATTCATTATTGCAGAAGTGAGAAATCTAGGTGAAAACGCAGCAGATATTTTTAGGGGAAGGAAATTTCGCTAACGTAAATAATGTTTTTCAAGAAATATACAATATGTTTTTCAAGAAATATGCTAAGGAGACTGTGGTCTTTCGAATTTGCTTTTATGACCCACAGTTTTCAGTTTTTTTTCAGTTTTCATTCATTTATCAATTAATCCCAAATACAATCTACAATTATTTACATACAACAATATTATTTAAGACAAACTGCATTTGATTTAACATTGAAAATATTACACGATTGTATTTAAGATTAATTGACTAAGGAGGAACTCTCTAAATAGGTAAACTAATCGAGAGAGAGTCCCCCCATTAAAACTAAGAAAACGAAATGAATTTTATTTAAAAATACAACCAACCAGATCCAGAAGTATACCAAGTAGAGAGCAATTATGACTTTCCGTAAATCTTTGATCTTAATGAGTAAAAATATTATCAAAGTAAATATGAGTCTATAAAGAAGGTCTTGAGATTGGATCGAAAGACTGAAGACGAACAAGAAACACGAATGAATAGTGGCAGAGTGTTCAAAAGTTTTGAACCAAAATACTTAATTGTTTTGAGACCATAAAGTGTTGTATTTTTAAATGACTGAAAGAGATCACCCCTAGTTACCTGACGAGTTCCAATCCTATGAACAGATGAGTTTGGAGTAAAGTATGTGTGGAAGCAGGGTGGAGATATTTTATTTAGAGATTTGTAGACAAACGTCAGAATATTTGAATGTATAACATCTTCCAGCTTAAGAATTTTTAGTCAATGAAAAATTGGTGAAGATGGAGCTGCAAAATTTGAAAAGCTGATACATCGTAAAATTTTCTTTTGAAGTAGGTAAAGTGGTTTTAGATAAGTATCATACGTTAAGCCCCAGGCGGTGATGCCATAATTGAGAAATGAGGAAAACAGAGAATTGTATAGGCTGACCAGAGGTTGCAGGGGAATGTAGTGTCTTATTTTGAAAAATATTCCGGAAGTTCTATTTAATTTTTTATGAAGTTCAGTGATATGGTATTTCCAAGTGAGATGTTCATCTAACAAGACCCCGAGGAATTTCACATATTTAGACCTTGAAATGTCTTTCTTGCCAAGTTTGATGTTAATATGTTCAGGTAATTTTTTCCTGGGAGAATGGAAAAGGACAAAGTTAGTTTTGTCAATGTTAAGTGCCAGTTTGTTGCAGTCCAGCCAAGATTTGACCTTGCACAGCTCTTTATTAATAGCTCTAGTGAGGCCATCAAGATCATCGGCTTCTAAGTAAATGTTTGTGTCGTCAGCGAATAGGAAGAATGATAATACACTAGTAGCGTTTGGTAGGTCGTTGATATAGATAAGAAATAGGAGGGGTCCAAGAACAACACCACATGTTATATCACGCAACGAAGAGGAATAGCCGTTAATTGAAAGCAATTGTCTACGATTGTTAAGGTAAGATTCGAACCAAGTGATCTAGCCACTCGGCCACACACACAACCCTTGTTACGATATAAGGCATATGGTCCACCCTCTCTAAATTTGGTATGGTTCTCTAGGATACTCCCTGTTCTAAAAAAGTAAATAGGGTACTTTTTTGACCTGATTTGATTTTTACATATAACTTTTTATAAGAATATCAAATTTTATGATCATACAGATTAGGCACGTACATCCTCCCAAATCAGTTTTACGGTCTTCGCGACTGGGACCAAGCCCTGTGTTGGTAATTTGTATATTCTAGTATCTTGATGTTGATCAATAAGTTATTTGTTTATGGGCCCACTGAATAGGTGGACTAATCGAGCAGTGCGACCATGGTCCTTCCTCTCGATGTGACCGCACCTTGTGATTTTTTTGCCTTTTTGCCTGGAATTACAGAGCTGGCTAATTCTCTCCACACACTTTGTGACAGGTCTGAAGGTAGTTTCGAGCCCAGGACCCTTTGAATAAGGGTCAAGTGATCTAGCCACTCGGCCAGACCCGTTTATTTCATCTTTAAAGCAAAATCACTAAAAACCACATTCAACATATAAAGATAAAATAAACATTTACAAGACCTGTACAGTTAAAAAAGCTTTAGGTAAAATTCCTTCATAATATCTTTAAAAAAATAACAGGACTAAGCCAGAGCTTTTTTACAGCCTGGTTTACTAACAAAACTTAATTGACCTAATTTGACTTGCATTATATTCTACACATGTCAATTTCCTAAGGAATACTAAGTTTCATGGTAATGCTAACATACACCCCCAACTTAAAATTGAAAGGTTTCCTTGAAGGCAGTCGTTTACAAATTCAGAACCGTCTTTGGATGGTACAGAACTTCAGTATAGCCAGAAAAATCGGAACCATAATGAAACGAACACATAGATACTACTTAAGCTTTTCGTCTGACACTCAACAGAGTAATACGTCAGAAAGTGAACGAAATAGAAACCTAACTGATAAATCAGTTAGGTTTCTATTTCGTTCACTTTCTGACGTATTACTCTGTTGAGTGTCAGACGAAAAGCTTAAGTAGTATCTATGTGTTCGTTTCATTATGGTTCCGATTTTTCTGGCTATACTGAAATTCAGAACCACTCTAACACAAATGGGTGCAATGAACACACTAGAACCTCAAACTACTGCATGTAGTGATGAATTGTGGAGCCTCCATCAACAGACACCTCTATACAAGGAGCACCCCCATACAACGGCCAAATATTCGAGTCTAAAAATTCACAATCATTAAAAGCAACCTCTTTAGAGCGGAGACCTCTCTACAGCAGACAATAAGATTGGTCCCAATGGTGTCCATTATATGGAGGTTCTGAAGTACTTAAGTACTGTGCATGCTACCGTAGTAATCCTGCTATGCTATGGTCGAATAGAAATAGTAAGGCTAAAAGCATGTTAAACAGAAACTTACTCATTCGTTTGAAGCTATGTATCAGCAATAATATAAGATTTAAATGCGTAATTATTCACAATAGTGTTCTAGAAAACTAATCTGTATAAATATTATTTTCGATGTTGCTACTAGCATCACCTTGCGTTAAAAGGAGGCTGCACATGCTTTTGCTTAAATGCAACCTCTTTTTGGATTTGTCCATCGAGCTTTTCCAAATCTTTTCTTAATTGTTCGTTAATCTTCTGGGATTCTAAAAAGAAGAAAGTCAACAAAATCAAAGTAATTAGGCAACAGAAGAAAACATTGCAAAATATACCATATCAAGCTCATGATTCGATCATGATCAGATCCAATCAGAAACGAGATTGGGAACACGTGGTACAAATTGGTTAAAGCTTGAAACATCATTGGTTTAGACAAGAGCTGGTTATCCAATGCAATACTACTCTCTTATGTACAAAAATATTGCAATATCGGGATGGAAAAACTTATCATTAGGGAAAATGTGGTGATTATTGTATGATTTTCCCCTCTGTGTGGATTCATGAAATGGTTTGCTAATATACTCCTTCTTATAAGACCGTTTATAAGAAATCTTAGGGCCAGATTTTCAAAACTTCACTCTCTTTTATAAAAACCAGTTAAATTGGTTTGAAGCAGGCTGTTCTTGAATATTGCTCTATTTTCAGCCTGAAGTGTTCTTAAATTTTTCTTACTTTTATACTAATTTGAAAAGCTTTTTTTGCGATCAGTTTATCAATTGTTGCAAAATTTGGATTTCTTGACCATCTGACAAAAAAATGTGCTGTCAATCTGCCTGTTTTGTATGCATTTCTTAATATTTATTGTCATTTCTTAACATTCTGATATCAAGCTAAAATGGTCAGCCTCGGTTTGTTCTTAGCTTGTTCTTAAATTTTCGCAAAATAAAAGAAGTGTACAAATACTTTAGTAGACGATTTTAGGCTTTGATGTATAAAGGAAGCCTTCAAGTTTTTCATGCGAACAAAAAGTTGAGATAACAATATAATTTGAGGCTAAGAAATTTGCTAAGAAACTTTTCGTGCAATTATTGAGGTGGAAACTAAGAAACTCCTGCATCAAGATTTGGCATGGTTTCTTACAAGAAAAATGAGTTATAACGATAAAATAACGATTTAGTTCCTTTTTCTGTTTTTAGTAAGTAAAAAGTAAGAAGTTGCCTTTTAATCGGGAATACATTATCTAGCAAAATTGAATGAAATACATTTCATAAAATGCATTACCTTTCATTTTCGTTGTTCTTTGAGTGAATTCATGAAATGGCGTGTTGTAATAATGTGAAGACTGAGCCTCGTTTTGGCTTTGCGTATATTCTTGCAACGGTTCCTTATTTACACTTTGCTGTGGTAGTAATGACGAAATTCCTTTTTTTACTAAAAACTTTGCTGCGTAACTATTGTGAGTCTTCTCTTTTTCTACCACACTTTTCTTCTTCCTGAAATTGAAATCAACACATGTCAAAACAGTAACAGACGGCAGATAATAGTTTCGAGTAGTGAAAAAGAGGTTATGCGAATTCGCTGAACTTCGGCCCATATCAATTCAAGTTGGTTCAGAAGAAAGACCCAATTATCAGAAATTCTAAAACATTGAATTTGAAGTATGGATATGGGGTTGAGCACGAAAGAAAGAATAGATCATCTAAAACACTGATCAACGCTCTAGGGAGGTCATAGTGCTGGGTCTTTATTGTGCTTCTGTCGAGCTTAGGCCATGGTATTTCACTAAATTCACAAAATAACATTCATTCGTGCAACCTGCATTAATCTGTTCAGGCTTTGGGCGGTCTGAATTTGCAAATATTTCTAATCAACTCACGTAATAGCTACAATAAAACCCTTTTGCTTTTTCCTGAACGTCTGTGCAGTATTGTGGAGGATGTTCACTACCATGGAGATACCATCAGTACTGTGAGGTATACCATCAGTGTATTGAAGAGTGTACAGTATTGTAGGAGATACCACCTTGTACTGTAAAGGATATTCAATACTGTGGAGAGATAACCTAAGTGCTGAGGAGGATATTCAGTATTAATGAGGCAAACCTAAAGCAATGTGGAGGTAATACCAAAAGGACTCGTAGTCTCCTCACAATGTAATGACTATCCTACGGAACTGATAGTATCCCTTCACAGTGCTGAACATTCTTCACAGTACTTATGGTACCCACCCCCAACACAGTACTGAACATTCTACAACATACTGATGGTATCCCCCACTGTGCTAGTCCCCCAAAGTACGGAATATCCTCAACAGTATGTACTGAACATTCTCGACAGTACTGATGGTTTCTCTCCACAGTACTGATGGTTTCCCCAACAGTGCTGGATATCCTCAACACCTCAACAGTACTGCACAGACGCTCCCCTAGGTGAACAAGAATAGTTTGCAAGTCAAAGATAAAAACATTCTAATACTTACACTCCTTTTAATTTTGTGAAGTGTTTGGAAGATTCAGAGGGTGTGTTTTCTGACTTTTCTGACATTCCTTTCTGTATCACACCATGAATATCTGAAAAAGAAAAGAAATATTGATAAAGAAGCAGGATTTGGAGAATCAATCAGAATAATTTGTGAAATTGAAAATTACCTAGATAAGAGTGCACCAGTAGCTCAGTTGGAAGAGTGGTTGAGGTGCAGACTCCGGGGTCCTGTAGTTGTTCGTTGAATGATTGGATGGACTGAGACATGCAATGCTAGCAGTTACTGGACCCCAAGACAGAGAACCATTTGCCAACTATATTATCTCTGATATCGCGTTTAATCACCCTTAAAAATCAGTTAAAAGGTTTTAAACCCGGTCCAAACTAGCAGACTTCTAAATTTTATTTGCAAATGCACAGTTTGCCAAAGTAAGGATTTTATGCAAGTCTGTCCACAGGCCACCAAACTATGAGAAACTTTGACGAAATTTGACAATCTTTTACAGAGAAGTGCGAAAACAGACTTATTGTTACGTAAATTTAATCATGCCCCTAACTACAGCCGAACATTTGATTGGCTAGACTCTAGCAAACTCCTGCCAACTAGTTTGACAAGAAGGTGCATGTCCAAACTTGTGCAAACTAGTTTACCGAAGTTTTTTTGAGTTTTTTAACTGGTTCACACTAACAAACTTAACCAAACTTTTGTTTGCAAACATTCATCAGACAAAATCATACCATTATTATTATCTTTAAATGGTCCATCATCTTCATTTTGTTGTTTTCTTGTCGATTCTTTTTCTTGGTTCGTTTCTGTTTGATTTTCATCTGTTTTTCCAACATTGCCTGAAGATTTTCGATGAACGCCTTCGCGTTTAGGAGGAGACTTTATTTTCTCTTTGCTTTCTTTTTCCTTTTCCTTTTCTTTTTCTTTTTGTTGCCTTGCTCTTTCTTCTTTTATTTTCCGATGTTCTCTTTCCACTTCTGCCACCAAATCGTAATTCTGTGAAATCATGTTCGGGTAAGAACCGGGTTGAATTGGGGGCAATCCAAAATCAAATCCGCTATTTTTCGATACGAGTTGCTTATCTAGACGAAAATATCATAAAAAAATGATATGACATGTCAAAATAATTAGGAAAAATCACAAGATACAAGCAAATAAATACATCCATCCGTCGTCCCCCTAAACTATTATTTCGTTTGAAATTATTGTTGGGTCAACATGAAATTTTTCTCTTTGGGGGATCTATGCCCCCTCTAAATCTACGCCTTCTAAACAATTTAATTAGGGTTTGAGAATTACTTACTGTTGCGAAGTACGGGAAACAGAAATATCTTTGTGTACAAGAATGAATTTCATTAGGACCCTGAGGCTCAAAATCACCAAAGAAAAATTGAAATTTTAGAGAAACAATGGAAGGATTTGAGTCTCTGAGAAAGTGTTTGAATATTATTACGAAAAAGTTAAAAGTGGAAAAGTTCAATGTCATTTGTCATGTACACAAGAATACCTACCATCTTCGAAATACGATCTTTCTCTACTGTTTGATAAGGTGTCATCAGAATGAATGGATAACGATGTACTGCTCAACGCACTGAAATATAAGGAGGGAAAATATGAAAATATAAGAATTATCAGCACTGCACAGTACTGCATGTTTCCCAAGGTTCTTTTACAGACTCTTCTATTAAGAAACGAACTCCAAACGATAATCAACAGGCGTTCCCTTGCAATACCATACTTTCAGACTAGAATAACACGAACAAACTAAAAAAAATAATTCAGTTACCGCTCAATGTTCCCGATTTTCTGTTTGAGACTTTCATTTTGCATTGAAATAATCTGGAAAGAAATAAATCAAATTTTTACTTAAATATTAGATAAAAAAAATGTGAAAGAAAACATCAATAAAATAATTCACAGGTCACAAACAAATACTATACATCACATTAAACTGTTGGTGTTCTTAACATCTCGATAGCAAGAATAAAATACTATTGATCAAAATGTAGTCCAGTTTGGCCACCATATTTTGACGGAGAAATTCCTTTCACCAAGATATTCTTGGTCAAATTAGTTGCACAGCTTGGTCGGGATATAACTTCAACATGTCATCCAAGGAGTTGTAATGACTTGTACTCTTGTAATGAATTGAATTATTCTACTCGAAAAATCCATCAAGGAATGAGGATATTCAACAATGTGCCAGAAGATTAAAAGCTCACTGAGAAAATATTTTGGGCCTAACATTGGCTAGAATATTGTAGACGAAAAAAGCATATTCACCTCATGCTCTCGTTCAACTTCTTTCCTACTTTTGAAAAGCTCGATATTTCGTTGTCTCAAAGTTTCATTTTCATTGATGTATTCTTGTAACATGTCATACAATCCTATACTTGCAGTCATCGCATACCTATCAATCAAGAATTTGAATTAAATAATATCCAAAAAAAGACAAATATCAAATAATGAATACACTTAGTTTCATTTGAGAAGAAGCAGGATTTGGAAAATCAATTTAGTCAACTTATGCGAATGAAAATAACCAAAGTATGATTAAATTCACGACTGTCCCGCAAAAGCAATGGTCCCAAATGCAATAGTTCCCCCACAAAAACACCAAAGCAATGGTTGGGCTCTTTTTTCCAAAATTTTGAACTTCGTAATGATAAATTAGGAATAAAGGGTTGAATCATCTAGCCACTCGGCCATTCACAACACACAAATGATGGGTAGCGGTGGTTCAGTTTGTATGATCGTTCAAATAGCAATGTTAGAGAGTGGTCTAACAGGACAAACAACGTCGGCATAATACAAACTGAAAGATCGGAGGTTAAAGTTCTCAGGCAATATATTCCTGCACAAATCGTCTTCCTTGATTTTCCAAATCATTTTTTTTTCTACACAGCACCTACGGATCTGACTCTCATTAAATCAAATAAGAACAAATAAGGATAGAAAAGAGTAGATTACATTGCCGTTGTAGCTCTTGGTGGGCTCTCGTCTGAATCTTTTTCAATCAAACTATTTGTACCTAAAAGATGAACAGGAATTTATAATAACGACATAGATAGAAGGATCACCAATAAATCAGAATGCCTTGATTGAATTAAGAAGGTCCTTTGCACATTTCCGACAAAATAGTCATATCAGAGCCAGAATCATGTTTTCATCCTGGGGAATGTCTGTGTGGGGATATGATCAGTACATTTGAGGGTGTTCAGAACTTGGGAGCCGGGATAAAATCAGTACTGCGGAGGGATACCATCAAGTAGTATGAATGATATTCAGTACTGTGGAGGGAGACTACAAGCACTTTGGGGGTAATACCAAAAATGCCTATGATTTTCCTCCACGATACTGAATAGTATTCCTTCACAGTACTGATGAATGATGGTACCCCTCCCCCTTCACCGTAATAAATGATACCCCTCCATAGTATAGATGATAAACCCTAAACCGTACTGAGCATCCTTCAAAGTAGCTACGGATGATATCTTTCCACAGTACTAAACATCCCCCGCAGCACTTCACAAACGTTCTTCAGAATGTCGATAAAGGAGTCTGATCTATAAAATGAAATACTCACTAGATGGTTGTAATGACGAGAGAGTGTTTGAGCCAATGGCAGGGCTGATGTAGCCACAGTTTTCATCGGCACTCATCACACCTTCAATTTGACTCGGGGTTATTACCTCCTGAGAATCAGAACAAGGAATGTTCAGCTGGAAAAGAAAAACCAAATTTCTCAGTCAAAGAATATATGAAAGAGTATTTCATATCCAATTTATATGGTTTTGGTACTGAAAATATTCAAATCTCTCAAAAGTCTTAACGAAAAATTATTTCTTGCCAAAAACACCATGTCATGATCTTCGTATGGAAACCCCTTAAATGATTCCAAATTTCACTTTCATCGTTTAGTTTGGAAGGTAACTTTTTTGGCCTATTTGATATTTGGAGAATAGAATAGCAAAAAAGAATATAGAATGCCTTACCTGCTGCCTGAAATAATTGTTTTCGTTTTTGAGGAGTTTCATTTCTCTCTTCATACTTATAATGAGCTGTTCTCTGGGGTCCTGAAAGATACGAAATAAACTATTGAGTTCAATGCCAGTATGTTATCAAGGCGAGTTATTACATTCTGGTATAGCCTTTATGTATATCTAGACCAGGGAGACTGTGCATAAGTTGAATGAGGAGGCTTTAGGTTGGTATTGATCCTTGCCCTTCGCATGTTGTGCACCACAGAAGCTGGGCATCACATGATCCTAAGGCTGTGCCAAGATCAATGTTGATCAGCCAATTATACGCCTCATTTATTCGGACGTAAATGTTTTGCTGTGATCATTCTCTAAAAGCTGGATTCTTTCCCATCCCATTCTCTCTGATCTTCCTGGCCTAGCTTCCAGGTATGCATATCTTCTCACCCATCCTCTTCCTTCTCTTCAACATTGAATTATAGGGGATTTCTATCTTAGAAATATATATGTTTTGATCAATTGAGTAATAAATCTTATTGTATGTAATTGTTTTGTTGATGAGAATTCAAAGAATACCCAGATTCGCGTCTCTCTTGGCTCTTCTAGTTTATATCAACCGAACAAGAGTTTTGAATTTACTGAAGCTATTAAACATTTTCTAAACTAAAACTGCCAAGCGTGGTCTGGGTGAGGCAAGGTGAGTGATAAGCGGTTTCAAAACTCTCCTTGGATTCCTAACATACGAAAATGCGTATAACAGCAAAGCAGAAAAAGATACCATAGGAAGACAAAAAAACAATGTTGAAATGTCAATGTTTAAAAAATTAGGCCCGCCATTTTCAGGAGCTTTTCTGATGAATACGGATGTCCACTGATGAATAGGGACCCTGAGGCCATAAGGGGGCTGACTTGACGATAGCCAGAAATCAGAAAAACTCTCATAAAGTATACAGCAAACTTTGAAATTGTGTGTTAGAAAAATAGGCTACCTAGCAGGTAGCACGTGACACCTAGACTTAAGAAAATAGAGAGTGCCACAGCCACACGTAAAAGGGTATGGATTACCTTAGGTGATCATATATTTGCAAGGCATTAAATTTCTATTGACCAATACCCTATATTCCATACCCTTTTACCAGCAAGGAAAGCCCACTTGCATTGCACCAAGTCTTAAGTCTATAAGTACTGTTCTATATGCAGAGCCATGACAAATTAGTAAACTATTGAACCCAAATCGCCCTACTCTCCTAATTTAGAAATGCATTGCAATTTACATTGCTTTCTAAAAGAATATCGATTCAGGGAACCAAAATACTTAAAAGTGTTTCCCTACTATCTTACACATTACAGTGTAATCAAGAATTCTTTAATAGAGAAAAAGTTACTCTTATTTTCGTAAAAAGATAAGATAGCTAGACTTACCATTTTAACAACTGGTTTGTTCTTGATATTTTTCGCCCTGTTTGCGTATCTCAAAGTACTCAGTGTGTCTTGTACCGCGTGTAGAGATGGCGAAATGCAGGCGATCTACAAAGTAAGAAACATATTTTATTCACTTATAATAATAATAATGGGAAAAGTAAAAGCAATACGAGCCTTTTTCAGGGCTAGCGAGAAGGAGGGCTGAAGCGGACAATCGTAAAGGGGGTCAGAGGCATTTGAGAGCCCAGTGATGGTTATAATTGAAATTTTAAGAGGATAGGTCTTGCACAAGCCTAAGTTTTCATGTCATCTGCTTCAAAATAATGTGCTTACAGGCCCGTAGCTATTGGATGGCACGGAGTGGCATTGTCATCCCTGGTGCAATTTGAGTAAGGTTTTTAACAACCCCAAGGTTTTTCAAGTAACCACAATGGTTTTCTAATTGTCAAGTATTGCATCCTTTAGAATATAATTAAAATAGAAGAAAATATTGGTGAAAATAAAAACATATTTCAGTATTGAAACATGAATGAGCCTAAATTCTGAAAATTGTCGTTTCCAAAGTGCCATATTCGATTTCATGTATAGCCTTACCCCCCCCCCCTGAAACATTTTTTACTGATTTGTAAATGTTTCTACCCTGGCTCTAAAGCCTAGAAACTTGAGTGGGGAAAACGAGTTTGATATTTTGCGATAAGGTGCTTGCAATGATTGCTTTTTTCGTAATGTAACAAAAGCATTGAAATAGAGTCCTTGGGATGTTTTGAATGCGACACTAATTAATATCTTAAGCTAGCAAACCCATTAAGGTGCTGCAAGAAGATGAAATTAAGAAACGTAATAAGAAATATCTACGTTGGAAAATGATATGAATTACCATGAGAGTAAATCCATCCCCACCAAGACTGTCTGCCAGTAGTTTAGTCAATTTACTGTCTCTGTACGGAATATGTCCACCACGTTTCTTCGGATCACCAAGGGCAGATATACAGTTTCCTACGAAGAAATTTCGAACATTTTAAAACTGTGAGATCTGAGGGGGTACCCAAGACTAGTTACTTGAGAGATTGAAAGGCGTAACAATTTTACCACTCAACTCATTTTAAAAACCTAGAACAAGCAGTTAGATAATGCAAATGGATGGACTTAAACTTGCTTACCATCATTTACAAACCAATCGCAAAGATAAAGCCTTACTAACCCTTATGGAATCCGTTCTGAAAACATACTAAACGTTTGCTAAAAGCTTATAGAACTCTTACTTCAGAAACCCTTACCAAAAGCTTACTTGACATTTTCAAATACTTACTGAACCCTTACTTAACTCTTTGGGTCCCTCATAGTTGCTTAGCACTTGTTAAACAATTGTTTAATATAATCTTTGAATCTAGACCGCTGTTGCTTTACATTTTGCTAAAAATAACAAACTATAGCTACCTACCCCTACCCCAATACCCGTTTATTTGCATGTCCCCGCAAGAAGAAGCTAGAAAAACAACCCAAGAGAGTCAAAGCCTTCATTTAATGCTTTTTTGCCTGCTGCTTATTGACCGGATGAGAAGAGATACATTACGACTTTGTTCGAATGAAGTGTGCAAAGCGTTGACGAACATCTTTTTTTGTAAATTCATCATAAAAATTTTCTTAACTCTACTGCTTCAAGCAAAATATCCTATCAAAGTTTCCTAACTTTTGCATTTGGCCAGATTACGGTTTCTTATAAACGGTTTCTTTACTGTAATCAATACAAAAGATAAATGTATTTTGAGCTAACCTAAAGTAAGCAAACTCTTGTTAATATTTTGCGATTCTGTCAGAGCTTCTCCTGTCGGGTTCGTCTCTTTCACTTTCTCGCTTCCTGTAAAACGAAAAAAAAGATCAAATCGGCTGAACACTCATCTAACTCTGCTTTCACAATGAAGTGGTCAACCCAGCTTTATTTACTCCAATTCTTTTACAGCCTATCCACAACATTCGAGTTACCGAATTGACCAGCCAGACTCTTCCGTATTAAAACCTTGTTAGGTTTATTAAGCTGGTTAAAGCACCAGTGGGAAAGCATAATAAATCATGACAATGCGGAAGTTGACTATCTATTCTTTCAAATATCTATAAAGTTTCAAATATTAATTCTGTTTGAGTTTTCGAATAAGCAATTTATTTGGCTGGTTCTTTAATGAGATAATGGTTACCTTGGGAGGGTAGACAAATATTGTGCCAAGGATTTTACAGAGCTCGTCGTCGTCACAATATTTATGGTTATGGCTGTTAAGGGAATACACTCATTTTTCTTATAAGAAACTATGCTGAATCCTTCTTAGCTTTCACCCCAGTTGTGGTAAGAAACGTTTCTTAACAAGTTTCATAATCCCAGACCTGTTTCTTTTTATTTGGGTAAGTTCATATGAACAAAGCATGGTCTCACTTCACAGAATCTCCCTCCTCCCCCCTACGACTTATTTCAGATAAAGCACTTTATTAGATGATAAACGTAAAATGCTGTGCTACTGAAGTATACAGATCTGTTTTCTTGTAAAGATGGCTTATAAAGATTTCTCAGCTTTTTTGATCCGCACGAAATCTCCCACCAAAGTTTCCTTGTTCTAAATCTGGTCCTACAGTTTTTATAAAGGGTTTCTGATTGAAAAAATGAGTATTGTTTGTAAGGGCTAAACTCTGGAAGAACTTACATTGATCATTAAAGTTTCTAAGCAACTAAAAAACAAAGCGATGGATTCAGAGGAACTACTTTAAATACCAACTAAATAACTTGAAATATCGGGCTGGTTCACTCCTTCACTTTTATTTTGTTGAATATTTGATCGTCATTACATTTTCCATACATTGACCATGGTAGAATATAACGTATAGAGCCACCAACAAACCGACCGAGTTCCACAGTAAAGGCTGATTAAATTGACCTAGATTCTTCTAAAAGAGAGCTTTAAATGAAGAACAAAGTTAAAGAAATAAACAAAGATAAATTAGATTTTACTGGACCCTCAGAGCCCTAGGCTTCCGCATAACTAGCCATCCAGGTTTCTTTCTCCCCCAATAATGGTATAGATAGCAATGCGGAACTTGACTACCACTCTTTAAAATTTCTAGAGCCTTCCAAATATTTATGCCAATTTTCAAACAAACAAATCCATATTATTTGACTGTTTCCTCAAGGGGATAATTACTGTTTTGAGACTGTATGAGAATGTTTCAACGAGGCTTGCACAGGACTGTAAAACAACATTGAAACAGTTTATCATAAGCTCTTGTTGTGCTGTAAACCACTCTCTAAACTCGAAATGAGTGTAGTGGTGGTTTTAGGGGGGCCATCGTGCCAGGCCCCGTGTTTCATATACATTGTCCCTAGAATCGCCCGTTTATGAGTGAAACCTTGCTCATACATATAAATTTTGATTGTTAATCATTCTATATCTTTTATTTCAGTGATAAATTTGTCTCTTTATTCGTGAGTTTTATTCTGGTCTATGATATTCCCATTTTCCTCTCCATCCTCAGGCTGAATTGTTGTGCAGAAGCAAAAATTAATTGCCGCAAAACTGCGAGAAGAGAATGCTATTCACAAGATGAGGGCAGAGCAAAGATGAATTTGAAGGAAGGTGAAGAGGGAGTAACATGAAGAAAAAGATACCTGCCAAGTCAACGAAACTGATTTTTCCATTCTTTATTATTGGTACATCATCATCAGGGTCATTCTGAAATCAACAAAATACAAGAATAATCCTCAGGATAAGCGTTAGAAGTTAGCCTGTTGGTAATGCTGGGTGAGAGGTCCCAGTAGAAATCTTAGTAACCAATAGAGACGAAATATTTTGGCATAATTGAAGAATTCTCAAGAAGCACTTGCACAACCTTGTTATGATTATCACCATCCTGGGGAACTTTTTTGAAGTACGATGGAGGATGTTCAGTATTGTTGAGGGATATCATCAGTACTGTGTGGGGATACAAGTGCGACAGCCATTTTAGGTATTACCTCTACAGTACTTGTGGTACCCCTTTGCAGGACTGAGCATCCTAAACAGTACTGAATATCCTCCAAACAACTGATGTTATCCCTCCCTCCATAGTACTGATGATATCCTCCACAGTAATGAACACCCTCCATAGTGCTGAATATCCTCCACAGTACTGATGCTATCCCTCCACAGTACTAATAATGTCCTCCGCAGTACTAAATACCCTCCTCAGTAGCTACTGATGTCATCCCTCTACAGTATTGATGGTAGCTCTCCACAGTGCTGATGATACCCTCCACAGTACTGCAGACCCTCCACAGTACTGAATATCCTCCACAGTACTGATGGTATCCCTTCACACTACCAATGATATCCTCCAGAGTACTAATGATATCCCCAACAGTACCGAACAAGCTCTTCAGCACCAATCATCTTCAGTAGCACAGACGTCTTCAAGAGTGATCACAGATACTGGGAAAGACGAGCGGAGAATGAGAAAATCAAAAACTTACCAACTCAGAATCCAGATGAATTGTAAGCATTGTGTGGCTTCGGCTTGAATGGTCATTCATGGCGTGTGCTCCTATTTTCCTATTTTGAAGACCTACACAAACAAACCAGCGACCAAACATAAGGATCTAATTACAATCAACTTTGATGCATCATTAAAACGGTCCACATTTTCTTAAATAGACGGCCCTAACCCATGTTTTCAAATATGTTATTAGATGAATTTCTATGTTCTATGCGGACAACAGAAACTTTCAAAATTACTTGTGTAATCTCACAATGCAGAGAAAAAGGTTTTGTATCCTGGTATGCCTAACTGCCTTTGGGTGACTTGAGTTGCATACAGGCCCCTCTTCGTGCAGAAATTCCAAACAACAATTCCATTTTATAAAATTTTTCCATGCCGCATCTTTACAGGTAAATACCTTGTAATTGTCCCAAATTTTACAGTTCTAGAGCTTTGGGAGTCCCGAGCAAATTTGAAAAAAGCTTTTTAATAGGCTCTGGGTTATTCAACCTAGCTCACTCCCCCATCCTCCTCTTTGATGCTACTTCTAGCACGCATACAAATACAACAATACAAGAACAAAATACAAATAGATATCTACCCTCATGTAAGACTGCAATCATATCTTCAAGACACTGACACTCGACTCTGAAAATATTCTCAACATAAAATCCATTTGTTGTTGACCAACGAACTGGAAGTGAGTCTCGAGCTCTGGATGGATTCAGCAAATCCTTCACCTGAAAAATCATCAATATCTTACTTCAGTTTTTATATTCATATTAAGTTTACAATACAATACATAACACTAAATAATATGATAGAAACGATACCACAGAGAGCAGAGGAAAATGACAACTCTGTGGCCATTACATGAAGCACTTAATCATACGAGTATGCTAAATAGAACTTTACAGACGATAAAATACATACTAGAATATACTAGAATCTGTTTCACAATGGATGTGCGGCAAGCACATATGTGAAAGAATAGATTGCAAAGGAATAGGTCAGGGGCAAACATCCAATGTGAAACAGATATAAGGAGAGAAACCAAGAACAAAATAAATCAAGTAGGTAATAGAGTACAAAGGGGTAGTATAGTATAACAAACGACGAAAATAACTCAAACCGGCCTACCTTGTTTTTATAACGTATAGTATACTTGAGAATAGTTTGATTTGCATTATTAGAAAGATTTTTAGTGCCATTCAATAAATATCAAACTAGAATATCATTTGAAAGAGTATTTATCTGAACAAATTTCTGAGACTCCAGCGAGAAGATCTTGTCGTTGAACGTCAATTGCAGGACAAAGCAACAAAGAGTGTTCTGTGACCTCGATACCGTCACTTGTTTGGCACAATGGGCCTACTGTATCGCTGAAATTTTGCCTGAATTTGTGAAGATTCGATCGGACCGACTCTCAACTGATAACATTTTTCTTTTCCTATTTGGTCAGAAATATCAAATACAGACTTTGGACTTGGGCGATTGATTGAATGATTATTTAGTTGATTGAATAGTTTGGTTAATGACTTGCTGTCTGATATGACAAAGAGCGTAATCATTGGTAAGTGCAAGTGAAGGAATATCAAGAACGCAAACCAATATGCAGTACCTTTTCATTGTAAACTTCGATGAAAGCTGTTTTGATGACGTAGCTTTCTCTTCTCTTCGCAAGTTCAGATAACAAATATTCAAATGACCTGATTAATGATAGATATAGACAATAAATAAGACAATACTAAAAGAGCTGCCAAATTGAGTTGGAGGAAAACAGAGTCTGAATGAAAACGAATAAACGAGATGAGGGGATAGGGTACCTTGGAATGAGACCAAACAGAGTTTCACTCGGAAATACTTCATTCAATTCCTGTAAAAGAACAAAATCATTCAACTAAACTATACTGTAACATAGATTAAAATGGGTCGTATCTAACGAAGGAGTGAAATAGAGACAGCAGGTGATTTGAATACAACCAAATGAATTACAACAAACTTGAGGCTGAGTGGCCGAGCCGCTTGACC
Organism: Pelagia noctiluca; assembly: GCA_963924455.1. NCBI lineage: Eukaryota > Metazoa > Cnidaria > Scyphozoa > Semaeostomeae > Pelagiidae > Pelagia > Pelagia noctiluca. The sequence goes on along the minus strand of OZ004322.1, from coordinate 15,892,806 downwards.
CTCTCATGCCAGTTTGCCATGTGCAACTGAAGTTAAGCTTGGTCGTGCGAAATCAACATCTTGATGAGTGGCCTCCAACCGTCCTTCGGAAAGGATGCAAGTCTAGGGGGCCTGTGCATAGGCTAGCATATTAAATATAAACTTACTCAATTACTTATTCTGGACTTGAGACTGTAAAAGTGAAATGATAAAGTAAAGTGTGTAATGACCTACAGTGTTGAATGGACCAGTGATAGTATGAGTCTTCCCTGAGCCTGTTTGCCCAAAAGCAAAAGCAGTGCAAGAAAATCTAAGAGAAGATAGAAAAGTAATGATTCAACCAAATATCGCTTTGTCTTGCCACATGTTATTGAATGATGCTAGTCAAGTCAACTGAGGGTGGGTTAGGGTCAGGGTTAGGGTCAGAGTTTTAGCGGGTTAGGGCTTAAGTTAGGGTTAGAGTTTTAGCTAGGATTAGGGTCAAAGATAGGGTTAGAGCTAAATTTAGGGTGAGGGCAAGGGTTAGGGTCGCTGCATTGGTGTATATCCATTGTTGTGGTGCTATGATAACATATATTATAAAGAAATTTGTGAAACAATAAGTTTTCCTTACGTACCCTGGTGTCTGAATGTACCCCTGTACCTTAAGTGATTTTGGTAAAAAACGGAACGTAAAAAGATTGTACATCTTTTGCTCATTAAATAAGAAAGCAGCAATACCAATCAAAATAATGGAAATACACAAGATCCTTGAAACTCATGAAGAAGACAAACTTACCCATCAAGTGCTTTTTCTATGAGTTCTCTGATACCACAATTATCAAACACCTGGAAACAATACAAAGAAACATGAAATTATATTTGAGATTAAGTGAAGATCCTTATTTCCATACGGAGGAGTGAGATGATTAGTGAGCACCTTGGGGGTCATTCATCCAGATGTTGACCTCACACGACCAAGCTTGACTTTAGCTGCATGCAGCAAACTGCTTAAGCCACTCTGCCACTCACCCCGTCTGGTTTATAATGGTCAAGTATAAATATCAGCTTATTAGACTATCAACGAAGGGTAACCTGATGTGCCTTCTGCAATGGATGCGTGTGCTGGATGAAGAGCATTATGCTTCAGAGATGGGGCATTATGCTACAAGCAGGGGATGCAAACGCTGGAGGAGGACTATTATGCTTTTGTGTGGGGCATTATACTTCGGGGTGGGGCTTGTGTTGTACAAGTTTGCATCTACCAGTTGAAGTATAATGTCCCATATCTGAAGCACAATTCCCCTTTCTGAAGCATAATACCCCAACCCCAAGCGTCCGCATCCACTACAGCAGGCACATTAGTTGCCAGGCGCAATATCGCATAAATAGGTTTTACATAGCACTAGAAAAGATTAAACAAACTAAAATCTCAAATGTAAAACTGCAAGCTATCTCACCTCAGTTTGCGTTGCTTTATCATTGAAAATTTTGTTGAATGTAAAAGATTTTGTTGTTTCTTGGGAATTAATCTGAAACGGTCATGAATAAAAACAATTCAATAACTTACAATTGTAAGAGAAAATAGCTTCAACAAACAGAGGAGGACTGGCTATTTGGGCTATTCAGGCGATTGACTGGAGGGCCGATTGTTTCAAGTTGATTTAAGGATTGGTTGGTAAAAGTGCAAAAATGAAATTGGCTTAGAAATTGAGAGCAAAATTAGCCAGTGTGCCCCGGTCAAGAGACTAAACACAGAATCTCAAGAAGCCTGTTTTGTGATTACTAAATCATCAGAACAGGAGACAATCTGACCTTCATCTACAGTGATGAGAAAAATAGAAATCCCACCCCCAGACTCTAGATTCAACAAAAAGAAATAGTAAACTAACTTAATATCCAAGCACAGATTGCAGCTCTTTTTTGTTTTAGTTTGCTAAAACATCAAACTGTTTGGAAATTTGAAAAAGATATTGGATGACTTACCCAAATCACTGATTCTTCAGGATATTCCAAACTTGGCTTGTCTTCTCTCTGGGTCTCAGTTGCATTTAATGGCCTCACTCTGAAAATGAATAATTTAAAACAAATAAGACTTGATGTGATCAGATGATGTGAAGGTCATCAGGATTTGTAGGACTTCAACATTGGACGAAAATTCTTTGCTGAACACGGAATTCTTGCAATTTTGCAACCAACATTGCCAGGTGCAGATTTCCTTGAAACTAAAACACAGATATGGAATCTTTATAAGTATTTACGGATTGCAAAATCATTCACATATTTCACAGTTAAAATTGTCTATACTTCAAATCAGCAGAGCAGGAGATTTAAGCTGAAAATCGCGTGGAACGGCGGATTTCTAACCACCCCTTTGTTCAATGACCCCAACTATGATTTTATCATTTATTTCTGTCTATGTAACTGGGGAACCTTTATGCATATGGTTTCAGTTGCATACCATTGAGACATATTAATACATGTTATAACTTCTTTCATAGATTCATATTCAAAGAAATAGACAATACAATCAGTACCGTGGAAGATGTTTACTAGGGTGGAGGATGTTCAGTACTGTGGAGTGATACCATCAGTACTGTCGAGAGCCAGCTCAGACCCCACAAACATAGATCATTAAACGCACTTTTACAAAGGTGGTTTAATACAAACTTTTTTGCGGGACCAGGACCTTTTATACCCCCTACTCCATGTCTCGACACTCCTGCTGATGGTATACCTACCAAAGTGCAAAATATCCCCCTGACGTACGGATGGTATACCCTAAGAGCAATAGCAATGGACACCCTCCACAGCACTGCATAGAGGCTTTGTAGGCTGAGATTGTTTACAAATGATATTAATCATGGATTACCTGACTGCAACCCTGATATTGTTCTCCAATCCACCCTCACTGTCAAAAGTACTTGTTCTCAAGCCCTCCTGACCAGAAGAAGCCTGGCTCCTGCAAAAGATTAAAAGATAAGGAAATCAATCCACATAGCATTAACATATCATTTGTCAGGCTAATACCCATCTTATCATTATCTTGAAGCAAGGTAAGAAGGTATTTTGAAACAAAGTCAATCTCTCATCAAAAATATGGAAGACGAATTACACAGAGATAAACCAGAAATAATTTCGTCTTCTTTTCCGAGTCTACCTCTGTGTATATAGCTCTGTCGATGGAAACGAGCACTTTACATTCTGCACAGACGAACAGAACGTAAGACAAATTCAAAAACATTACAATCATATCAAAATCATATCAAAATTGAAGGGCAGAAATTGTTCGTGAAAAATGTGTACAACATTAGTTCAATGAAAAGACTTTCAATGTTTAGAATATGTCTTATCTCCTATGGCATTGCGTTGCCTAGCATCATATTGCTCGATGTGCGAAGGTACAGAGCGAAAAGATGCCAAACAAGAAAGGAGACTGGCTCTCTGTGACACAAAGTTTCTTGCTTTCAGAATCCTCAGACCGACTATACAGTATATTATGCGATGATTACGAGAGCATGGAGCTTTGATTTAGAGAAAGCCAGTCTCCTTTCTTGTTTCACATCTAGAATATATCATGCTTATTTTGATCAACTGAAATATCCCCTTAGCCAAAAAAACAGGGCTTTCGGATGGCGACAAAAATCGGAAAAATACCGAGAGACAACAACTTCAGTAGCTACTAAAGATTTTTGTCTGACACTCGTCAGAGTTAAACGTCAGAAAGAGAACGAGATGAGACCTAAGAAATATTTAGTTTCGCTTTGAATATCATATATAACGATTATAATTTTATATTTAACGATGTAACGATAAAGTATAAAGATTCTTTGAATTCCATTTTCATTCACCATCCGAACCCGAACGTAGAACTCAGATGAGTGTCAGACGCAAAGCTTTTGTGGTATGCTATGTTTCCGATTTTTCTCACCCTCCTGAAGTCCTTAAGTTCGGTAGGATGAGAACAGATATTTCTTTGTTTTTGAAATAGAAGCAAAGAGCTATATCTCTAAACTCAAGATAGAAGAGATCTTCTTAGATGATATGGCAACTAAAAAGAGATGAAATTATCACCGATGGACAGCTAGCTAAATATTTACTGAGAATCTCAATGTCCTTCAAAAAGCTTCTGTTGTGTTCCTATTTGGCAAGCATTTTGCTTCATTTTAAGTAATTCGTGAAAATAATTAAAAACATTTATTAAGTAACTCGTAATGTTTCTGAAAATCAATTGGAGCTGCAACATCATCAATGTCAGAAATACAAAAATAAATTCATACCTTCGTTTCTGAAACATCAAGATTAGAAATCTAGATTTGAAAATATCATTCGAGTGTTGATAGTAGAAGTTCAAAAGCTTTCTTCAGATTACAATAACTTTTAATTCATAGCAACTATCAAACTATCAGGTATCAACTAAATGTAAAATTAGGTTTCAGGCAAAGCTTAAAGTATGCAATTTCACCTGACCATCAAATATTAATAACTGTCAGATAAATAAACCCGAATTTCTAACAAAGGCTTCACCAAAACTCAAACCAAATCAACGATTTCAGCTTCATTATGCTGTTTTGTGTGGCAGTAAACAAAGGGCTTGCGGACCACACGAGGGAAGTCCTCGTCACCAGTGATTTGTAGCTTTTAAAGCTGACATGCAATTATTGACAACAGCTAATCGAAAGCATTCAGCACTCATTAATCACTAACCTCATTAATTGAATGTCATTATCATTTCAATTTTCGTTGAGATATTTCTAATGGGATTATCCTTTCAAGAATAACAATAATAATAATAAGTTTCGTTTGTCTAATCTAGATAAAAAGTGATCTATGCCATAAGTAGTACGATCTACACAGTGATAGATATAGAGAGAAAACATATCTTTGTTGTTCCTCTGAGGTTCACACATTCATCAACTACTTGGATGGTCCTATGAATGTGTAAACTCTGATTAACAACAAAGATATATTTTCTCTATTAGTCTTTCTCTACTTTAACTCTTAGTCTATCTCTACTTTATGATAAATAATACTATAATAATAATTCTCTTAATGTTTTGCACATGTCATTTAATTGGCTTCCCCTGGAGGGGGACCACAGGACTACTGGGAGAATTCATTTACAGTGTCGAATTTTTGCCCTTTTCCACGGGTGATGGGGCAAGAATATGAATGAAACTTGGAAGTTCCCCAACTATCTGGGATACAAATGAGAAATTGAAAAATCCACGGCTATGGGGCAGAAACGATCCACAAATTTACATTCTCGATGCTTTTCCAATATGTGTTTTTTTCATATAGCAAATATTGTAATCTGGACGCAGAATAATCACAAAGAAAAGGTTAATTAATTTCCACAGCTGTCATCTTTTGTAACAAAATCTGTTAAAACTTTTGAAGTAAAAGTAACAACTTATGAAAAGGAAAACTTGGAATAAGCATTTTGAACACAGCAAGCGGATATATAATCTGTGTGATATGTACTAAACGGTATTCTAATCTACCAGGTGATCCAAAAAAGTGAAGATATTTAGCTGTATACCGTTTAAACGAGGACAGCCAATTTCCTTGAAGTATAGTAGTGCTTTTACAGTATCTGAATTTTCGGCGTATCTGAACTCATCCTTAGATTGCAACTCCCAGGGCCCGGGGAAAAGTTCAGTTTTATGTAAAGACAAAATCCCATACCCTGAGGAAACTTTTCACCAAATTTCAGGGTATTTCTCCGGTAGTGCCCGAGATCCCCCCTCCTGGAGAAGCCGATGACACGTGCATTAATACAATAGTGTAAGCCTCTAACATGCAGCAACCAAAGAATTGCATTGATTCAGGTATCATTTTACCAAAAGAAAATGTGCATATATTCTCAAGAAACCAATTTTTTGAAATATTTTGTATTTTTGGAATTTTCAATAATAGAGTTCCATATCTTATACAAGAGTACCGTGAAGCATCGTATAAGTGCCCAGTACCGTCGAAGGGGCCTGTAATATCTAAGTTATTTATGTTTATACATGATAAGCTCACTTTCAGAAGAATTCAGGCCCATTGAATGAGCCTTTACTCGGGGCCCTGCCGGTCTCTTGACGGCCCTTAAGTTCCCTCTTTTTTCTATAAGAATAATTTTATAGGAACACAAGCTTCAAATTTGGCCAAAACTTAAGAACAAACTAAGAATAAAACGAGGCTGACCATTTTTGGCCCAATATGAAAATTTTACGAAAAATCCATTAGACTGAAAAATAATTACAAAACAGGCTGAGGTACAGCACAAAGACAATGTCAGATGGTCAAGAGAGTCTAAATTTTAAACAATTAACATTACTGATAGCAAAAAGGCTTCCCAACCATTGTAAAAGTAAGAACAATTTAAGAACATTTCGGGCTGAAAATAGAAGAATATTGAAGAACAGCCAGCTTCAAATCAATTTTACTAGTTCTTATAAAAAAAGAGTGTTTAATTATATTTTCATTATATTTGTTTTCTTTTGTATATCTAAGAGACACCATCTTAAATAAACACACCTCTTCTGGACCTACAATACTCATAAAAGCCTGGGCACTTATTTGAAGCTTTACCATATAAGAGGATCAAGTATGTAAATCTTTGTGCTTTGTTTTACTTTTCCTTTCCACACCATTCTCCTACAGATGACTATTTTTCCAGCTGCACATTATTTTCCTATGAATATTGGGAATCCTGAGAGCCTTGAATTTTATTAGATATCAGAAAATGAGCCTTGTGGGACAATTTTAAGGTTCTGGAACAATTTTATAAAAACACAGGCCTCAAATTTTGCCAAAAATTAAGAACAAGCTAAGAACAAACCAAGGCTGACCATTATTAGCTCAATATACTTTTCTTCAATGAGCAAGACTTTGGTCCTAACCCTCAAAGTTGCTCAAATACTTCATATTTCAAGCCCTAAAATTTGCTTTATAGTTGCTTTCCAGTATAGTTGCTTAATCGATTGCCTTTCACGTGCCCTCGGGTTGGTAGTATTTTTGTCATTCCAGTGCCGGTTGCATATAAGCAAGTATTGCTTACATTAAAAAATAAGAATTCTTCGGAATAACCATTAAGACTAATAGATAAACACAGAACAAGCAGATTGACAGCACACTGATAAGTCAGATAGGTCAAGGGAGTCAAAATTTTAAACCATTAACACAACTGATAAACAGACTCCCGGAAGACTAAAGTCAAAGAAAGAACAATTAAAGAACATTACAGCCTGAAAATAGAGGAACATGTAAGAAGAGCCAGCCAGGCAGGTTCAAACCAATTTTACTGGTTCTTATAAAAAAGAGTGTGTGCGAGCTTTACAGGGCCAAGGCCGCTATTTCCCAAGCCCTTGCGATTTGCAAAAGTTAAATACGTGAGCATTGGACACCGATTGACACATGAAATTTAATTATATTGATAATATCAATATACATCACTTCTTGAAGCAGGACTTCAGATAATAATCTCAATTGGTATTTTACCTGGGATCTTCTCGAAAATTTTCACATCTTTCAGGTTCGCTGCTATTCAACTCATCTCCCATGCTCGTCTTTCCCGTTTTTCAGTTAGGCCCAGTTTCTGACTGACGAATTTAGGCCACTTTCAGGCTAATTGACATTCGTAGTAATCTTTTGCACCACAGCTACATCAGCCTAGGTCTGATTGTTTCGAAGGACACCAAATTTCATGCTCAAACCTTTTCTCTAGCAACTTTTCCAAAATTTCACTCTTTAAATTCCGTTTTGACAGAAAAACTTTATGGGCCATTGCTCACTTTGGCCCAGTAAAAAAAACGTGGTCTGTTTCCATAGTAATAGTTTCATCACGAGGAAAATGGAGGAGGGGAAATTAATCTTTCAATTTAATCTTTCAATTTTTTCAAATAGTAAATTGAATCAGATTTGATTTCATAACGACGAACAGAAGGTCAAAAAGCTTTTGGTTTTGATATTCTAAACCACAAACATAACTTAAAAACAAAAGAGAGACCAAGGTTTTGGTTTCATTGAATTAAATTTATCTCATGCGGGTGTACACAAATTTAAGACCGAAACAAGAAAAATAATAGTTTTCGCTCGCACGAAAATAAAGTTTCAATTAATACCGCATCAAATTATTATGTAGTAAATTGATAATTGATATAAAAAGTTGTTACACATTGTTCAGAGAGAAAGAAAGTGCGTGTATGATGAGCGTTTCCTAATCACTACCGTATTGATCTAATTTCATTATAGGCACATACATAACAAAAACATAACAAAAAATCCGGAAAGGAGCTATCTAAGAATCACTACAAAAGGTAAATATATATTTTATGTAATAGTCATAGATATATTTGGGGTTGGGCCGCAGTCAGTTTTTTTACATTTTGACCTTAACAGTCACATTATTCATTTTTCGTTGATCTGATCTTCCATCCCCCTACCTCTTATAAGGACCTCATTAATGATAATTTGGACACAAACAGCATCCATTCATTTCTACGGAAAAGAGATTTGTAGACATAAGGTCGACCAGATGGAAAGAGAGGATTTAACAGGTCAACAGGTCATTGGATCGTCTACCTTGTTCAAGCAGGGCCTCTAATTAGATAAAAAGTGGGGAGGGGGCAAACCTAGAAAAATGATGGAAAAGGGAATACAATCTAAAGAGGGTGATTTATAAAAAGTGAGTAAGATGGGCAGAAAATTGCCCTTCCCATTGTTGTTAGTTAGACTTTTCTTTGAAGCGCACATGTAGGCGGGCGATTTCTTGCAAATTGGAAATAAGGAGAGTAACTTATCACCCACTCAAGATGACTGAGAATGGCATTAAGGTGAAGCAGCACCTCAAAAAGCCAGGTCTAATTCAAGTTTACTGAAATCTTACATCGTAACGAATAAGTGTTAAGTTTATAACTTACATAAAGTTTTTAAGAAGTGATGCACAATGGCAGAAACTCACTGAGTAGTTTCATTGTTGTTGATTTTTCATCTGTGCTTGCATTTTGGCTATCATTTCTTGCATTCTATGAAGCTGTGGTGTAAAAGAAGTTAGTTTAGCTTTAATCCTCGATGATATAAGAAATTTCATTCTGTCTCAGTAAACCATGACTGTACAGTTTTTTTACCTTTATTGCTAATTTTGATCCGCCTCTGTGCATATCAATTCGTTTAGTTTCATTTTTTTTCTCTTTCTGACGTACTTCTCCGATGAGTGTCAAAAAGTGGGGTAATATATCCATGTCAAAATTTCATGCCAAACTATGGTAGAGCAATGATAATACAATAAGCTCTTTTATTGTTTTCCAAAATAGCAGAACCGTGGTTGGTTGGATGTTGAAATGGCCATGGTCAATTCATGGTTAACAACGGTTGTCAAATTGGACACATTGACAAACCATTGCTTGACCCACATGGTTTAATGAATGTTCACAGAATTGAGTGAACCACGTCTCAACCATGGTCAAACCATGTTCAATGTCAATGCTTAAAAGATGGCTGAACCTTTGAAAGAGCCAAAATCATAATATATCCTTTTATGATATCTCGTTTTATTTAGTTAATGAGCATCTCAAAACTCTCGGATCGACCCTAGCCTGACAAATCAAGAGACAGAAAGTGCCTACATTTAACAGACGGGCGTAAGAAACTACAGATCGATCTCAAATAGTATTTCCTCTATTCCCATATCATTTGTGATATCATCGATGCTGTATCTATCGAATGGGACTATCAAATAGAAGCCACCTTAATTGTTCGACATTCCTATCTATTCTCATGGGTGGTAATACACATTTGATTATGAAATAAGTCCTTTGTTTAAGAAACAGGGCAGTCTGATTTGATGGTTTGAGTTTCTTTACATGTGGGGACTTACTGTTTACATTCAAAGATCATTAGAAATGATGTAAGATTTTGAAAGTTATCATTAACTAAAACTTTAGTTGACATACCTCGGCATCTTTCTCTTTCAACAGAGCATCTTTGTCAGCAGCTTCAGCTCTTGGTTTGTTCCTGATTCAAAACAAAATTTTAGTTTCAACTTTGGGTATGTAATTTTAGTTGAGATGTTGTCTGGAGGGCAGTAACTATCAATAAGGAGATTCCTGGAGTGCGAAGGGGTTTATTAAACACACTAGGACCTAGTGTATACTAATTGGACACGCTAGAATGCTAAATAGAAACTCACCCAAAGCATATCACGCTCTTACCGTAACCATTAGTACCAGATATGTATAAGATACTTAATAAGCAGAGCAGAATGAACTCATTAAGAAGCAGACATGTCCTTCTGTGACCTCGGGTTTCGTGCTTACGCAATCATCAGACAGATACCAATATTGCTTTTTGCCTTACAAATCAAGCATGGTAGCCAGAATATGAACTTCCTAACCGTGCTACGAAACTATAGTTATAAGTTCAAAGAATAGTGGTTTGGAAACACCGTTCAGAATCTACGTTGTATGGAGTGACTCTCGTCACAAAGTCATCCACCACTATGGTGGAGAGAGCAATAGCCAGGCCCGTAGCCAGGCCATTGGAGCTGGGGTAGCAAAACTTCATATCAGCAAAAAATTCAGTGGGGGGCTAAACGAAAAAACGGATATGGACTCTAAAGCAACTTTCAGAATTTCAGTCTATTTACATTCCAATCATAAATATGCTGTTTTTCACCCTTATTCTCATCAATGTTTTCTTCTATTTCAATTAAATCATTAAGGCAGAAAAATTGGGCAATTAGAAAACCATTGTGGTTTACCTTAAAAACTCTTCTAGGGGTGGCCAAAAACTTACTCAAATTGCACCAGAGGTGGCTTTGCCATCCCCGTGCTACGGGCCTAGCATAAGGCAATAGCTTGATGGAGATTCAAGTAGGATTGGTTTGCATTTTCTATAATAATCCGCCTGTAGGTTTTAGATATTCCAATCAGATGGGTTTTACAGAGTGGATATGTGTAGTTTATCACTATAAATCAAAGCATTTAAGATCAAAATCAACAAATTGAATTTGAAAACTGCTTACTCTTTTCGTGATCCTGTTGATCCCCCTGGTTTCGATAACAATTTAGTAGCTCGATAATTTTCGTAATGAACATCTTGTGTAACTTCTTTCAAGTCTTGCATGTAAGTTCTACAAAACAAAAGTTTTAACAATAAAAGATACGTCAGCAAACTCCCATCAGGAGAGCCATTGATGTGTGGACAGAAAACCGAAATTTCAGAATAAAGTTAAGAAAAAGAACGATAACTATGTTCCTCATTTTCTAAAAGGACAGCAAAAGAAGTAAGACAAATCAGTATAAATTTTTCACACATGACGAATCCAGACATTGTTGAAAAATTCATTTACAGTGACAACAAGTTACATCGACGAAAAGTCCATTATCAATTCATTTTTCGGAATAACATGCTTCATTCCATCCTCAAGAACTCCCCAAAAATACAGTGAAAATACAGTTTATATACTCAAGTTTGCACTTTCAACAGTTATGATTTCTTATAATCATTTAACATCCACATTCAAAGTAAGTAAGAAAGTTTATGTTTAACCTGCGAAAGGCTAGAGACCTTATTTCCAGCAGGAGTACGGGATGCTTAGTTTAACGTCTCTTCTGAAGGGCGGTGGAGTGAATTGTTTAGTCAACATCTTTAAGGTCACCCATCCAGATATTGAGCCAACATGACCAGGCTTAACTTAAGCTGAATGTAGCAAACTGTTTCAGTCGTTTGACTACTCACCCCACGTTTGTCGTTTTCGAAAAGAGAATCCTTGAGAATTATGTAGCATCTAAACACATTACTTTAATAGGCTTCTTTAAAATGGACAGCTATCTTAAAATGGGAGTTACCCTTTCAGGGTTTTCATTGCAGCATTGTTGCTCATAAAATCACAAAAATTGTGCTTCATCAAACAATTATAGAATCAATCGAGCCAGTTTGTGAGGATGAAAGATAACCCATACAGGATTCGAACCCAATCAACTTCCCTGATAGTTCGGTAGGTAGAGCACTGACAAATCAAATCGGAGGTCGTGGATTCAAATCATGCTTGGGTCATTATTCATTCTCAAAAATTGGTTCAATTGATTTTCCGAATCTTGCTTCTTCTCAAACTTTCATAATCATTGGTTAGAAGATAACTTGAGGAGAAGCAGGATTTGGAAAATCAATCGAGATAATTTGTGAGAATGAATGTTAGAAGATAACGATAGAAATACTCACATCAACATAGTTCGAAGGTCAGAGAAATCACAATGTTCTGGATTCTCCACTGAAATGAAAACAACAATACTCGTTTGGATGATAACAGTACAAATGTATGAAGAATTCTGATATCAGGTAGACTCTCACAAATAAATTGTGTCCGTTGCTTTGAAAGATAAATCCAGGGCTACCGAGGAGCAAGGAGACGGACTTGCCTAGTCCTAGGTAATGCCTTGAAATCAATATTCAACCTTCTCAACCATTTCATCCACAAACGAAGCCTCAGATTTCCCTTTTTAGCTCTATGTACATTAAAAGCAAGACATCATCAAGAAATCTACGCCTGCTTCTTGGAACGAGGTGTGCAAATCAGACCGGAAAGATGTTAAACCTAAAAAAAAGTTTCGTAGAGACAGACCAAATTTATAGAGTTTGACGCAGACCCACGTTGAAAGCAGTTTTGTGACAGACCTAAAAGCAATATTAAACATCATGCTCCTTCATCAGCAAACTCACGTTATGAATTAGAAGGAAACATGTTCTACGAGCTCAGTGATTATAATAGGTTTGCTAAAATCAATTCAGCTTTGGTATGTTTTAAGCATACCCAGACTTCTTCTAATTGTAGACCCATTATCGAAAAGCCAAAACATAGTTGGACCCTAAAATAATTGTGCTGGATTCAAAGTTTTATGGTAGACCCAAGTCAAAATTATAATGAGTATGACTTAGACACCCGTGATTTTGATTCGCTCTTCTCACTTATTAAAATAAATTGTGATGTATTCATACAAAGCATGATAGGATCGAATTTTTTACAAATATTTTGCATGACGTGATTCTAGATCCAGAAGAGTGCTATTAGGCCCAGCCTTACCAGGTCTACCACTCTAAACAGAAAAACTCAATCGCTCAATTGAAAACATGATACAAACCTTCCACAACACCCCAAGGGTAGGCTCTTCCTCTGACTTTTTTCCCTTTTACTTCCATCACTGTATTACTGCCAACAACAGCATAAGGCATGCAAGCCTAAAAATGAATGCATTAAAAGAGACACATTCATTAATTGGACATGTCTATGAATTACCATTAATTTGCCAGAGTAGGGAGCCCGTTGATATTGAAAAAAGCGTTTTGGTACATAAAGAACACAAGTAAATATTTCAAATATATTATATTTAGTACCATAGAATATTATATTGATAATCAACGAGCTTTCGAGCTTAACCCGTTATCAAGTAAATAGGAATCAACGTTATCAAGTAAATGGCTCCTATTTACTTTTGATAACGGGGGTTAAGCCCAAAAGCTCGTTAATCATCATTATAATCTTCTATGGTGCTGAATATGATATACTTGAACTATTTACTTAGAAAGCCCGTTCCCTAAAATTTTGAACATGAATTAGTTGAAATTTGATTTATTCAGGGGTTTGACCTAGCAATAAGTTTGAAGGCAATTTCGCTTCTAGTCTCGTAATATAAATCATTTGCAAATTGCAAAATAAAATGAAATTCATACTTTTAATCTTTTGGTGAGATTTCTGAAATCTTCATCCTCGTCTTGATCACAATCTGGAAATTCATAAAGTTTGATTCCGGTCTTCTTTATCTCATCCAGAACCTAATTCAAAACAACTATCATCATGCTTTTCATTTCAATTTTTAAGAAATATTATTCTCTGAATCAATAATTAAAACTTCAAATTCAAGTTTCCTCATTTTACTTGCAAATAGGACTGATCATTAAACCCCAATAAGGTTAGGCTCACACTACCAATTTCAATCTTCAGAGGGCCTAAAGGCGCAGTTGTATAGCGTACTAGAGTACTTATCTAAAGGTCATTGGCTTAATTTTTACTTGGATCATTTTCATTCTCACAAATTATCTCAATCAATTTCAAGCCAGATATTTTCTCTATTCAATTCTTGTATATATGAAATGCATGCTATCTTAAATAAAAAACATATTCCATAGAAACTATCTGTGATTTCATAATCACTTAGATATGATTTACATTGGATCAGATCCAAACTGTTCGGATAGAAAAGTATACAGATAGGCCTCCCGTTTACATGATGGATCCGTATGAATTTGGGTCTGCTATATCTGCATACTTTATAGATAGCTTTCAAAAGCGATCCAGTACATTTCCGACCCTGGAGATTTTGAGACTGCGGGCCCGCGGCCAAACACCTTGACTGAATTTGATGTTTTCTACACAGGAAATAACTATTTTTTTTAATTTGGGGGCCCTTTTTTTGCCTATATGAGGTACAGGACCTGTGGCCATGGCCCCCTTGGCCCCCTGCGACCGCCACTGGGTTCCGATCCAAAATAAATGTGCTGGATTGGATTCAAAAGTATACGGATGGGAAAAAAGTTAAAAAATAATCATAACCAAGAATTGGAAACAGGATATCTTAGTAAGAGTTTCTACAACCACTGGAAGAAAAAAGACATTCCCTCATCTCATTATATTTTGAACATTATTAAAGTTTTAGTTTCAAAAGATTGACGAGATATGATTTCAAAGCAACTTTTATGTATGATGTTTTTGTTAAAACAGTAGTTTACTCGCTTGTTTTGAGTAAGTTTCTCCTTCCTTAAGACACTATTTGGTATATCATTTCAGAAGAAATGAGAAATTTTTAAATCAAGTTGAATCTAAATGCTTCTAAGGAAAGTTACAATGCAAACATTTTGCAAGCTGGACCCAAAAATGGGGCATCAAATTGCAAAACATTTCTTTTTACCATCCTCAGGAAGCTCAATAGCTATTGTTCTATTGTCCAGTACTAAATCTCATGTGAAAGTGTATACTTTCCGATCGGATCCTGTGTAAACACTTTGGGATGCAATCTAAAACTTCCCGTACCCTTTTAGACCTGAATACTTTTTCATCGTGTAAACGGGATCTGAAAGTTGACTTACTCGTTTTTTCAGCTTTGCGATTTCATTCTTTGTCAAACTGTCTGATTTACCAATCACCGGAACAATATTCATTTTCTCGTGTAGTAGTTTCATGAAGTCGATGTCAATTGGTCGGAGTCTATTCGGAAAGAGGAAATTTGATATATACTAAGAGAAAATCAATGAATTAGGGAAGACTTAGGTTTGACTGTGACCACCTCCTTGGGCAACATTTTACTCAACATGTTCTCCTTTGAATTTTGTGCATTTGGCCCAAACAACAGAAGACTGTGCAGGCAATGCATGACTTCTAATGTTTTGGAAAATGTTCAAAGACATGTTGCAAGCATTCGACCACCCCTACAAAAAAGGGAAGAGCTTTGAAATATTTTTGGGTAAATGTCGCATAAGTGTTGAAAGTGTTTGACCATAACGTTATAGAAGCAAAGATAGCTAAAGAGTTGAGAACTCAAACCAGAACTCAAGATGTTTTTTGGAATTTTTCAGATTTTTAGTTATTTTCAGTCAAAAAGTAAGATATTTTTTCATTGATTTGCCTCTCAGTGTAAATATATTTTCAAGAGTGGGGTATCAAAATAATGACATGCCCCAACCAGGTCTTGAACCAGGGGCCTTGCCCACCATAGTAGTAAAAACCAATTAACATTTATTTATACATTGAGCTTACCCATGTCCAGAGGGATTGACGAAATAGAAACAGCAGTGGACTCTCGTGTCAGAAATATTCCTTCTGTTTAGTCCTGATTCATCTCGCAGGTAGTTTTCAAACTGCTGGTTCACATATTCCAGCACTGGGTCAAAGCTACAAATTCAATAACCATATTTTTTTATTTGTCTTACTTTATTAGATATTGAAAAATAGAGTAGAATGACCAAGCGGCTTAAAAGCAATTTGCTTGTGCAGCTGAAATTAAGCCATGTATTGTGATGTTAACATCTAGATGGGTGAACTTCGAGGTGTTCACTAAACAACTCCCCACCGCCCTCGAAGGGACACTAAACTAGATGTCCCATGCCCCAACTGAAAAAGAGATTCCTATGGCCTAGTGTATTGATTAATACCAAATTCATACTAACATGGTTACGCCATCTCTATTTACTCTAGGCTTCTTTACAGGCAATCAAGAGCATTCAAATTATCAACTTGACCAATATGACTCTTCCATCCGAAAACCTGGTTTAATTTAAGCTGTTTTAACTGCCAGTGTGAAAGCGGTATTGTTTTGATATGTTTGCAAAATGTTATTTCATGTTTTTTTCTTAAGAGTTGCAAATTCTCGGTGCTATGTAATATCTTGAAAATAAAATTTCCCTGTAAACTGCAAAAACTGCTTTTAGTAATATAACTTTTTGCATCACTAAAATCTACAAAATGGGCTTCAGATTATTTAGCTACTCTACAGTAAATATCAATAGCATATACCAAATCATTTCAAATTCATTTCAATGATTTTCTGAAACAAATTTGCAGCAATAAATGTGGATGATAGCTGACCAGACGAAAATATGTTAAAGAAAAGAAATCATCAAAATATTGAAGAAAAGAAATGGTAAAGTTTTGGTACCACTGGGAGTTGTCAATTCCGTCTCCGAACCCTGGAGTATCAACCACAGTAAGTTTCAGTTTGACGCCACGTTCTTCAATCTCGCAAGCAGATGTTTGAATTTCCAATGTTGACTTAATTCGATCTGAAAGAAAATCAAAAAGATTAAAATATCAATTACCTCTTATCTCGTTCAAGATAATTCAGCAGATCAAAGTAAGAAAAAATATAAAATTCAAAGTAAAACCCCACAAGAACTATGAAATACAAGAACCTACCTACTGATTTTGCAGGAAAGATGATAAAACAACAAAACATACTTTCTGTATCTGAAACTCCATCAAACACAAGATTAAGATGTTCTCTCCAGATAAAAGAACCTGTAATAAGAGCCTTCTATATCCTTAAGTCCTCATCCTTCTGCAGAAAACCTTTTGGTCGCAAAATACACTTATTGTACACTTACATTTCAAAAAGGAATGTCACTAGCAGATCATGATATTTTACTTCTATGCAATCAAACAGAAAATAACTCAGCAATGATAAATGATTGAGATAAAAATGAAACGAGAATACCTTTGGCTGAGAATATCTCCCTTCCAGCATACAAATCGGTGAGAAAGAGACTGTTCACCAATGTTGATTTTCCCAATCCAGACTCACCTACGACACAAAATAGATTATACTTATTTTATATAGTTTGTTTCATTTATATGTAAATCAAATCACAAGTAATATGTACATAAGTTGAGTCCAGGCTGTATTTAATAAGACAACTCCTACACTGAAAATTCCAATAAATCACAAATACAAATATACAAGGATGCTGCATCGACTTAAAGGTAAAAATAGTTGGGTGCAAAACTGAAAATCCGTAGCCACTTCTCGGGTAACTAAGTTTGACGTTGTTTTCGTGTTCTATACATCATAACGAACATTTTGAGTGGGGGTGACCCTCTGAAAAATTTGGGGAACTGCTAGAAATGGCGGAAATCCATAATGGCGGCAAAATCACAAAATCTGAGACCAATCTGAGACCCTGTTAGCTAATTACTTCTACTTAAGTCAGATTATTCGATATTTTTTATGTCTTGGAGGTAGCAGACAAATGTTATTGCAAGAAAAAAGATTCTAAACAATAATAGGCCTCCAGAAGAATCCAAAATGGCGGCAATATCGATGGTCCGTTATTGTTAAGGCAACATAAAAGGCTACTTGATCAATTGAAACTAATCTTTTTGGTCAGAAGGTTTTACCGTTAGGAAAGTAACATGTTTAACTTATTTGACTCAAAGAATCTCTTAATCAAACTGCAAATGGGCCCATAAAGGTTGAAAATGGGATTGAAAACATATTACACAGAAGACAAGAGCACAGACCCAAAGGAGGGTACCCAATAGGCCCCCTGATTCACGAATTCCTGCCACGTTTTTAGCCCAATTCCCGATTCCCGACCATAGTTTTGAACGAATTCCCGCTTTTCTTCTAGAAGTGCATTTAACCCTAAATCTATCATTTTTGAGACTTATTGGGGGAAGGCTAGAGGTGTGCGCACTATTTATGGGTCGAATGATAATTGTTTCAAGTATCAGGCGACACATAGAAAAACAAAGAACTAAATTTATGCTGTCGATATTTTCCGCTGGCATACAGGGCTTCTTCAGGACTTTAGGACTATATCTTGTACGTCGCTATAAACAGGATATAGAAAATGCCTAAGCTGCACGCTTTGAATAGAATTAAATAGATCATATTTTTAATGTGGCCCGGGGCCAGCTTTTAACTATGTCAAATTCCCTTCAAAGGGCGGGGATATCATCGAAGACTTTTCTAGCCTTTGGATAGACCCACTATCAAAGTGGTTTACGAATCACTGAACCAAAGCTTGCTACCACAGTTTCAGATTTCTGGAACTTAATTTATGCGGCCTTTGTTTGGACGCTTTTCACAGACGAATTTGAATAGAGGAGCAACGTAATTAATTGGCTAGCCATAGCAAGCTTCATCTTTCTATTTTGTGTTACGGAAAGCCAAGAAAAACCGAAATTGCGAAGGACTTAATTACTTATATACTTTTCTAACCTTAAGGGGGCACTCAATCGAGGGGGGCTAATTTAAAAATATTTTCTTTAAGAGAGGCGCTTATTTGAGGGGGGCGCTGTTTCGAGGAAATACCATATTTGCAAAGCTTCATTATGCAATGAATTATTCAATAAATCTGTTGTTGAATCGGATTGCGCGACCAAAGCCCGTTCTTGTCCCCAAAAGGAAGTCTGCCTCCCTGCTGTCCCAGGGATAATAATTCAAAGGGTAAATCCCGCTTCCCGAAAGCTGTTGCAGATTCCCGAATCCCGCACACAAAAATTTGACGATTCCCGATTCCTGAGTCAAAAAAATGGTCATTCCCGCTTCCCGAAAAACATATTGGGTACCCTTCCAAAGCAGCAAACGCATTCACATGCGGTCAAATTCTGGTTGAATGAAGTAGCGTCAAGTATCGAGAAGTAAAAATCAGGGACAAAAGGTGTGTTAATTTTCGTTTTTGAAAGTAAGCATACCTGAGGTAAATGAAACAAGCTTCTCAGGGTATAATTGAAGGAGATCTTATACACAGCTAAGCCTCAGTATTCTTGGAACAATCCATGGAACACAGAAGCACCAAAACTGCGCTCGTTGGAATCTGGTCTCATAGCATCTCCTGAGCTAATTACTGACTTTGAAAGTGCTAATTCAGATGGAGAGCAACAAATCACGGAAATATACAACACAAGAATCCATTCAACAAAGAATCTGATTCATGACAAGATATCTTTGAACAAACGGGCAAATCTTGCCAAAGCTCCAAACAAGAAAGATGGCTCAATGGTTGCAAGGAGAACAGACGCAATGGAAAATAAGGCCATGATTAATCTCATCAATGTTGCCCAGGAAACAGCATTGGACCTTGTGCAAATCATGCAGTATAGAGTAACAGATGTTTGCCTGCCAATATTCAACATCAACGGCACCATGCGCAAGGCAGTTAAAGCTAAGCTTTGCGAAAGCTTCACCTTCAAGGAGGCTGAAGCTTTGCAAAGTCCTACAGTTGCTTTAGTAGATATGGGTTTGCTGTGGCGCCTTGCAATGCCATCGAAAGAAGATAGAGAGAAAGTCGATGGTTCGGCTTTTACTTGGGGTGAGTATGCATCGAAGTTGCTGGAAGTTATCACTCAGAGACACCCACGTGCTTCTTCGTACCATCTTATAAATGACAGATATGACATAGCAATGACAATAAAGGATTGCGAGCATGTAAAGAGAAGTTCTGTTTACGCTAGAGGTAGCCGAAATGTTTTTCCTTCCCACAATGGAAAGGTTCCATCAGCTCAGAAATTGAGCTCCTTCTTTGTTAATGCAGACAACAAGATTAGGCTGCAAGAGTTCCTGCTCAAGGAGTTCTCTCACTTAGTCAAAAGCAGAGAACAATCATTCCTCTACACCCTAAAAGAAAAGTGTTTCTGTTTAAAGCTTTCAACAGAAATTCCAGAATATACCTGCCACCACCATGAAGCAGACACAAGGCTATTTTTTCATGCATCAATCATTGACAGGAAAACCGTTGCATCCAGAATAATTGTGGACTCAGAAGATACAGATGTGGTTGCTATAGCTGCTCAAGTAGCCCACAAGATTTCAAAGGAGCTGTGTCTGTACAGAAGAGGTCATAATTATGACTGCAGAGCATTGTGCAGTCCAGAAGTTGCAGCTGCTGTCATACCTCTGCATGCCCTGACTGGAGCAGATGCAATGAGTGGCTTTTATGGTCATTCAAAGAAAACTGTGTTTAATGGCATGGTTAAAACGGACAACAGTCCCTCTAGTTGATCTCAGATCTTGGAAGAGAATATTCAGTCACAGAGGAAGTCTTAAGGCAAGCAGAGCTGTTTACAATCCAAACAATCTATAAAGACCGCAAAAGTAAAAGTTTGAGTGAAGCACGAGCATTGAAATGGAAGCAGATGAAGAAGAAGACAACGATCAGATTGCCTCCTGATCACGACTCATTTTCTTTACATGTGCGACGCGCAACTTATCAGGCTAAAGTATGGAACAGCTACGCATTTCCAGACCGGCCCCAAGCACCCTTCGGGCATGGCTGGAAACTGGAAAACGCGAAAGTAGTGCCAATCCTTTCAACAACAGTAGCTAATCCAGATAATCTTGTGTATCTTCTTGAAAGAGCATCACATGATTCTGGCTCTGGCTCTGAATTTGAAGATGACAATATCAGCGAGACTAATGTTGAAAGCATAGCCTCTGACGAATTTGACAGCGATGATGAGTTGTAGACACTGACATTTTTATGCTACTGTTGGGTTTAATGGACAAAACTGATCTTGTTCTTTTTTCTATCGCTTTGTTGTTGCATGTCCCAATTATTTCAAATTAGTCCTACAAGTGACTACATTTGTATCTCTTTGCAGTTTAATCAAGAAATCCTCTGAGAGAAATAAGTTAAATATGTTACTTTCCTTACTGTAACTCTTAGTTTCAGTTGATCAAGTAGCCTTTTATGTTGCCTTGACAATAACGGACCATCGATATTGCCGCCATTTTGGATTCTTCTGGAGGCCTATTATTAGAACAGTCTTTGGATGGTACAGAACTTCAAGATAGCCAGGAAAATCGGGAGCATAGCGAAACGAAAACATAGATTACTTAAGCTTTTCGTCTGACACTCAACAGAGTAATACGTCAGAAAGAGAACGAAACAGAAACCTAACTGATTATATACCCAGAGGTGGATCGAAATAGGCCAATCAGAAAAGGGGTGAATGATTGGTATAGTGTAGGAAAACCAATCAACACCCACGATACAGTGAGCTGACCAATAGGATTACTTTAAGAGTCCTAAGGCGAAAACGAACTCTTTCTGTCTACACAATAGGGGATCCCTGGTTTTTATGTAGACTGATTCCAAAATACCTAAGTGAAATGTGGATCTTGCTCTGCCAATAATTCGAAAGCAATTCTCACTGTAGGCTTTAGCACACTCTGGATTGTCGAGCAAATGTTGACCTATAGCAGAGTCATGTTTCAGTGATCTTTTAGTTTTTGAGGCGCGAGATGGTTGTTCTCGTTGCGGCACAGTGTTTTGGCGTATGCTAGACGGCACGTGTTGTTTAATTCTATCACATAACCGCTGGGATGTGCGACCTACGTACCTGGCATCACACCGGCACGAGTATTCATAAACTACTAGGCTGTTTTGTGTGGTAGGCACACTATCTTTGCGGGTAGATGGAATTATCTTCTTAGAGGAAAAGACAAGACGGGGGCTAACCGTAGCGTAGCACTTAGTTATGGCCGTTTTAATTTGTCTTTCGAATCGCAAGGAGACGTTGCCAATGTAAGGCAGTTTATCTAAAACTGCCTTACATTGGCAACGTCTCCTTGCGATAGAATTAAACAACACGTGCCGTCTAGCATACGCCAAAACACTGTGCCGCAACGAGAACAACCATCTCGCGCCTCAAAAACTAAAAGATCACTGAAACATGACTCTGCTATAGGTCAACATTTGCTCGACAATCCAGAGTGTGCTAAAGCCTACAGTGAGAATTGCTTTCGAATTATTGGCAGAGCAAGATCCACATTTCACTTAGGTATTTTGGAATCAGTCTACATAAAAACCAGGGATCCCCTATTGTGTAGACAGAAAGAGTTCGTTTTCGCCTTAGGACTCTTAAAGTAATCCTATTGGTCAGCTCACTGTATCGTGGGTGTTGATTGGTTTTCCTACACTATACCAATCATTCACCCCTTTTCTGATTGGCCTATTTCGATCCACCTCTGGGTATATAATCAGTTAGGTTACTGTTTCGTTCTCTTTCTGACGTATTACTCTGTTGAGTGTCAGACGAAAAGCTTAAGTAATCTATGTTTTCGTTTCGCTATGCTCCCGATTTTCCTGGCTATCTTGAAGGCCTATTATTGTTTAGAATCTTTTTCCAGACATAAAAAATATCGAATAATCTGACTTAAGTAGAAGTAATTAGCTAACAGGGTCTCAGATTGGTCTCAGATTTTGTGATTTTGCCGCCATTATGGATTTCCTCCATTTCTAGCCGTTCCCCAAATTTTTCAGAGGGTCACCCTTACTCAAAATATTCGTTTTGATGTATAGAACAGGAAAACAACGTCAAACTTAGTTACCCGAGAAGTGGATACGGATTTTCAGTTTTGCACCCAACTAAAAAGGGTAACATTTTGGAGGGGCAACATAAACTAAAAATTAGGGATATTTCGTCTGGACAAATTTTGCAGCCATACCCTCTAGATTGGCCTTAAAATGGGACTTTCAAACACTTGAAAACACCAATTGCATACATGAAAAGGGCACTTTTGCCAACCTTGCCCCTCTTAGCAAATTACAGGAGGGGCCCTTCCCCTCTGCATGCTCCCTTCTCTGGCATCCCTGCAAACTTAAAATTGTTAAACTTCTAAAATATGCAGGGGTATGATTAATATCTATTTTGAAGATTATACCATCAAATGAAGCAGAGGGATATTGTTCTGTTCTTGCAAAAGCCAGACTCTTACCAAATACGGAATTTCTGTTCTTGCAAAAGCCAGACTCTTACCAAATACAGAGTTAAGAATTTGTAAAGCCTGTGATAGGCTGGATATTTGACATGTAAAGAACAGGAAAAGCAAACCCAGAATCCTCAAAAGCTATTCCATCAATAGACCTTTTTCCCAATTACGTCATCTCTATAGAAATTCATCTCGAAACAACCTTAGCCTCGACATGATGCGTACCTTATTCCCAAAGCATGCATTGCTCCTAGCAACAAATGGAATTGCTTTGTGAGTTTGAAAGCAATGCATGCTTTGGGATTTCGCTACGCATCATGTCGAGGCTAAGGTTGTTTCAAGATGAATTTCTATAGAGATGACGTAATTGGGAAAGTGGTCTATTGCATCGAGTCATTTGCACGAAGGAATCAATATAAAAGAGACCATAAAAAAAGCTTACCGACGACCATAAGTGTGAATTCAAAACCTCGTTTCACTGTTTTTCTGTGAACTTGATTTGGAAGATTTGCGAATCCAACGTAAGAAGACATTTTGGATCAGCAATATTCTTTGAATAAAGAAAAGAAATTAAAAGTAATTATTTCAAGAGATGACAAAGGAAGGAAGCAGGTTTGAAAGTAAAAATATTTGGTGAGCCTTTAAAGGTAAACCTGATAACAAAT
This sequence comes from Pelagia noctiluca, assembly GCA_963924455.1. Lineage (NCBI taxonomy): Eukaryota > Metazoa > Cnidaria > Scyphozoa > Semaeostomeae > Pelagiidae > Pelagia > Pelagia noctiluca. Next base: position 15,868,934 of record OZ004322.1, on the reverse strand, counting down.
AATCATATTCTACACTTAAAGTGAAATCATTCATTAGTCATGAAGCATATTTTTGATTTGGGGACCTCATAGTGAAAAATTGGCCACGCCCATTGTTACCACACCCATTGCATTGTCTCATGGGTCATTTGTGGGGCTAAAGCTTCCCCATGCTCTATGGCTCTATGGCCTCTGAATTCATTTGAAATCCATGTTCTTTTTCTTTCATTCCTCTTTTTAGAATAAGCGATAATGTAAGTTGGTTAGAATATAGTATCGGAACAAATCAAAATCAAAACCTTTTTAAGGCCTAAGTAGGTAGGCGGGAGCGAGATGGATAAGCCAAATCTCACTCCGCACTGCTTCAAATGGCTTTACATTCTCACTAAATTTCTGTACGACTTCCCGCCTCAATTTCCAAGCAAAAGAAGAACATAATAGAAGACATGAATTGAATACAGGTTTTAAATGAAATTACTATCTACTAACCTTTCCACTCTCACCAACTCAGTTTCACAAACAAGGTTGAGACTGAGAGTTGGACTGCTATCTGTCATAACAGTGCTTCCACTCTCCACTTTGCTGACTTTCACCTACAATTCGGAAGCATTTTCCCTAGGTGGATGAGTGGGGCTGAGGGAAAATGACAACCGGGGGAGGGGGTCCAGTTAGGGTGAATGAGGGCCAAGGCTAAGATTTCAAACCCCCCTCTCATAGTTTGGTAATTTTTCAACAACACCTAAATGGCAGCATTTTAACCAAGATGATAGTACTATACAATAAATGAGTAGGGTTTTTTTGATAGCTAGCCTCAAAAATGCTATTTTCTAGTGTCAACATCGTAAACCTCGACAAATCAGCCTATTATACAGTTATGTTTTTACATACTTGGTTGAATTAAAGAAAAAAGTTTCGGATTTTATGATTAGTAATCTTGACAATTAACTTGAACAAACAAACCCGAGGAAAACACCCCTTTTATGGTAGTCTTATTTTCTTAAATTCAATTTCGGAAAGACCCCTTTATGGTAGTCTTATTTCTTAAATTCAATTGATAAAGTGGTGGTGGGGGCAAATGCTGAAAGGCGAATAAATTTATCGCTCTTCCTGCTGCACTGCAAATATATTTCCGCTATTTCCGATGTAGGTTGGTTTGGGTGTTCCAATTACCCTACGCGTGGAAGTACTGTGTCATAATGACATTAGCAGCCTTCGAAATCGTTGTTGTTGCTGTTGCGTTTGAAAAGCAAACTTCCTTGGTCAATATTAGATCATAGCCTGCATGCTGCATGATTGCTTTCTAAAGGTGGGGAATTGAGCGTGGTAAAGACTTTAAGAGCCTCCACCAGGCCTTAACCCTTTTAACCCTTTCCCATTGGATTAGGTCGACAGCCAAGAATCACATTTGGTAAAAGGTCCCCTGGCCAAGGTTAGGAATCAGAAAGCCATCCTTGTGCAATATGTTATTATTACGGCTATGATCTAGCAGTAACCAGCATCCTGCTTATTAGGATACCCATGATCAGCATTACATCATAAATCGGCGTTACTAACATGGTGAAAATGAATGGTTCTAGGTCAAATTAGCCAAAAAAGATGGTCACCAATCCACTCAGGGAGCAATATCAGGTTGTAGCAGCTTCTTAGCGTCAGAAAACAAAAAGAGATAAACACAAAGGAATAAGCAGGGTAAGATTCCAACTAATTTTTCTCTGAATATTCCTTTAAGAAGACTTCATTTAAATCAAATAATCTAATCTCGAATTCGAATGACAAAAATCTTGCATAAATACTTTAGGGAGAAAGATTATATTCTATTTGACTTGTGCCAACTAGCATTTACGCATTATCTCCGAAAACTAGGTTTCCACAAATAGCTCAGTCGATTTGGAGAAAACTTTATTTCGAAGTCTTTCCTTCTGTCCGAAATTTTTTATACAGCAAAATACTAGATTGCCAATTGCCGATTGGCAAAAGTTCTAATGTTTTAACGTCTAGTAGTAATATTGAGAAAAAGGGTATGGACTATAGCCTAACTTTTAGGCCAATTTCAGCCTCTCTTGCGTTGTTCGTATTTCCATTGTTTTTCGATGAGAATATTCCATATTACTTTCCAACGCAGAAGTACTACTTCTAATTATGTATTTGTCGAGGACCAGAAAAGATAATATCCATTGCTTCCTTCTCCGAATTTCTCTCTTCTAGGGCTTTGATAGGATAAAACAAAAACAAATAGGATGGCGAGGAAAATCGGAAACATAGTGAAACATAATAACTACTAAAGCTTTGCGTCCGACACTCATCAGAGAACTACGTCAGAACAGTTTTGGATCGGTACCGAGCTAGAGGATGGCGAGGAAAATCGGAAACATAGCGAAACACAATAACTTTCCATTTGACACTTCTGAGAGTAATACATCACGAAGAGAACGAAAATGAAACCTAGCAAATTATTATATCCAGATGCGGATCGAAATTGGCCAATCAGAAAAGAGGTGAATTTAAATCCACATCTGTGTATAACAATTTGTTAGTTTTCATATAAATAACATATTAAAATTTAGCAAGAGCTTTTTGGTTAAAAACCATCCTCAGTGCAGGATAGTAAAACAATACTTATTTTTCATATAGCCAGAAATATAGGAAACATAGCGAAACGAACACACAGATTACTTAAGCTTTTCGTCTGACACTCGACAAAGTAATACGTCAGAAAGAGAACGAAACAGAAACCTAACTGATTTATATACCCAGATGTGGATCGAAATAGGCCATCAAAAAAAAGAGGTGAATGATTGGTAAGCTTAAGTAATCTATGTGTTCGTTTCGCTTTACTTTCGATATTTCTGGCTTTATTGAAGTTTTGTACCATCCAAAGACTGTTCTATTGCTTATATTTTATTTATATTAGCACTGAGGATCGGTTTTAACCGAAATACTTTGTCTAAATGCTGACATATTTGATAATGACAAATTTCAATATATCGTTAGGTTTCTTTTTGACCACTTTCTAATGCACTACTCTGATGAGTGTCAGACGCAAAGCTTTAGAACTTATTCATTTTTCGAGTTCTGTACCGTTCAAAAATTGTACAAACAAATAAGCAGTTTCGGAAACAAACATAAGCGTTTAAACAGTTTGATTTACCAATCATTTTGACTTGGTTTTCGAATCCAGCGGGCTTCTTCCCTGCTCGTCTACTCTCTTTGCGTAGGATTGTGCCATGGAGTTGACGATTGAAATTACAAAGTATATTATCATTATGGTGATGAGTTTTTCAAATATGAAGCCGAGATAATTCGTTCCCTGAAAAAGGCAAAAAATGATGTGTTATTTCATAAAAAGCATCTACCAAATCCGACTAATATTCGATAGACTAAAACTGTAAAATAATGTATTAAATAGATAAATAGTTACAGTAAAATATGAATAAGGACCGTGTACAAATTAGAATAGCGAATTGAAAGATTTGAAACGATTTCCTAATAGTTCACAAAGATTGTGGAACGATTTTCAAAGAATTTTGGAAAAATTGGAGACAGATAGCACCGGTAAATTATTTATTGAAATATCTTGATATATTGGTTAGGCCCCTTTCGTTGCCACGCTTTATGTGCATTTATGTGGGAGATGTTTGTGTGAGGTGTGTAAGGATTATCTCTTGGTAAAATTCTAATCCTTTAAACTTACAGTTTTTAGCATTTTTTTCTTGAAGTTATTCTAGCCTTTAAAATTTCTGTTAAATTCTTGGTATCTCCTAAACCATCTTATTCCTGTAATTTGTTTTTATCTAATTACTGAAAAATTATATAAACAAAGATACATATATGTAGCAAAGGAAATCAAAGATGACTTCAGATTGTGACCACTCACCGTTCCTTCAGCACCTTTAATAGATTTTCGATGTAATTTTTCCTTCTGAATCTCTACTGCTCTCTTAAACGGTGCTTGTATGTACATTCCAACAAATGGTATTTTCCTACACATGAAAACAGAAGCTTCTATGAATCACTACATCTAACACGATTAGGAAGTGCCTATCCTGGCTATAGTGCGCGATATACACACGAGCATAGATCGGTGTAGTCTGTCTGACGAGTGCGTAAGCACGCAACTCGGAGTCACAGAAGACATGACAGTTTCTTAAAGAGTTCATTTGGCTTTATGAATCATAGCATCAATAATTTAATTGAATTATCTAATTATTTCATTCAAGTACTTTTGTATGAAATTGAGGTAGGAGCTGGTTTCCATACAACAGAGTAGCCTACCTTGTTCCAAAGGTTGAAGTAAAAACGACCCAAAATTTAAAGTAACAAGGACTCAAGGCAAAATAACATATTTGGCAATGAATATTTCGAATCGAACTCACCCTAATAATTGAACAAGCAGCTCAACATAAGATTTGCTAAAACTCAGTATGACGAATGTTTGCTGTGGAAATAGAAATTAATAATCAACTACAAACAATTCTATAAATTTAATAAAGCCAGCACTCTTGGAGGAAACTCACATTGAGACTACTCTTCCTCCTAACATATGATTGACCTATAGTTACTAAGATTGCAATGAAATCGCGTCTGATAGGAAATAGTTTCACACGAAAGGCAAGAAGTAAATTGATGCTGAGAACCACAAACAAACGAAAACATGTTCCCGGTGCAGCTGCCGTCAAGGTTTGTTGATATCCCATCCACACTGATAAGTTTTACTTGGAATTATTAGCTCTAGGTTCCTTTACAGTCAAAAGTTATTAGAATTATCGAATTTACAAACCAGATTCTTTCATTTAAAAAACTTTTTCGGTTTAAATTGGTTAAGCTGCAAACGTGAAAGTGGTAAATTGAATACCTCTCTAGTGTCGTGTCTAAGACCTCCCAAACACAATTGAGCACTGAAATAAATTATGTAAACAAAACGATCGAGAATGAAATAGAAACCTGCATCCCTCTTGCAGTTGCCGTTTTTATGAATGAAAACGTACCCTGGACAGAAATGCACCCTTTATTGTTTGTTCTGGAATCAAGTATAATTGTTAACCGTTGATGCATCAATGAATGATTCAAGAACGAACAGTGAAAGGTGTAATTCTGTTCAGGGTAAAATTTCTTTCGCAACACTGTCATGGCTTTGTGAACTCTCTAATGTCGTATCCTTGAAGTCCCAAACACGATTGAACGATGAAATAAATAATCTAAACAAAACGATTGAGAATGCAATAGAAACCTGAATATGCATTTTGATGATGGCTTTTCCGATCAGGGTGGCCCCAAAGAACGTCCAGAAAGGCACCAAACAGTGACCACATGTAATGCCAGCCAAGTCGAATAATGGGTTCGGTAGCTGAGAAGAAATGCCACAAGTCGGATTAAAAACATTGGGATAAACATGTGGTAGAAGATGGATTAAGATGAACAAAGAGTGCCCGAGAAATTATGGAAACAGCGAGTTTTATCAAGAGACCTATGCCTTCACACTTTGTAATTACCACACATTGGTTGTGCAACTTTTAAACTTGCGTATATGATGTACGGTTAACGAGTTAACAAGTTCTGCACAGCAAGTTTGGTGATATCAGGGAGGCCACATTAGGTCAGTGGATTATAATCTTACAAGAATAGACATAATAATAATAGTGTTAAGCAGATAAAAAGTAAGAAGAAAGGAAGCAAAAAATGTGTTGATGATTTCTTGCAAAATAGATTCTATTTTACCTATGATATCAATGAAAACATTTACTCATTAATCTAGATGCTTACAAAGTGACATCTGTCGAGCTCTCTAGGGGACAGCAGAGGATGGCAAAGATATAACAAGATATCATGCACAAATGTAAATCACAAACATCATATTGAAAAACAAGCAGGAAGAAGTGTTACAACAACAACAACCACATGAACTTAATGAACACAGGGTAACAATGTACGATCCTGATTATTTCAGTCCAAAAACTAAATCTAACATAAATGTGTTTGTATTGGAAGAATTTAATGCCATTAATGAATATGACAAATCATTGAAATTTTGGGGTAGAGGATCTAACAAGTAATGGTCTTTATATGAGGTTTTAATTGAGAAAGTCAAAATAAATGTGAAAACTTGACTTACGGATGCACAGGCTAGAATCCCGAAAAATCCAACTTTTTCAACAAGTTCTGGAACGAAGCGCTTTATTCTTGTGAAAATATCCTAAAAAGCAAATACAGCTGCTAAATGTCGAGGTATCTAAAAATATCCCTAAAACATAACGTTAGTTGACTTATCTTAGCAGAGTTTCGTGACAATTTGTGTCTCCAGCTTTATGGGCACTTACTCGATCCTGGAAGAAATGATTTATGGTTTCTATTTCCTTCGTGAAAAGAAACCTAAAGAAAGAATATATATGCTTTGGTTTGTCATGTTGAAGTATTTCTCTAGTACTGCTTGCACGATTTTAATGAACGGGGAAGTTCAGATGATTTGATTCGCTAGTTGACTTGACGAACTATTTTTTCCGTTCCATGAATTGTCAAATACCATTCTAAAAATCTCAGCGGTGTCCCCATTATTCCATATTTACTTAGCTTTGAAATGAGGATTCTGTGGTCTACCGTATCAAACGCCTTTTTTAGGTCTAGGAATACACTTATGTTAATTTTTCGTTTGTCGATGTTGGAGAACCATAGGTCTGTGACATTAAGTAGCGAGTTCAAGGTGCTATGCATCTTTAAAAATGCATGTTGACAACTTGAAAACCTTTTGTGCATTTTTAAGTAATTTGAGATTTGGTCATGCCCAATTTTTTCAAGTAGCCTTGCAAATACTGATAACACAGATATTGGTCTATAGTTACTCATGTCAAAAAAAAAAAAAAACAATGGAACAGTGTCCTGGAGCCGGGGGAAATTCAAAACAAAAACCGAATGAATTATTAATACCCTGATGTGGATCCCCTTGCCTATTTCGATCCACATCTGGGTAAAAAAATTCGTTTGGTTTCCGTTTCGTTCTCTTTCCGACGTATTACTCTGTTGAGTGTCAGACGAAAAGCTTAAGTAATCCATGTTTTCACTTTGGCGTGTTTCCGATTTTCCTTGCTATTTCACAATTCGTATAGTCTTTCTGATGATTGCGTAAGCACGAAACTCAAGTTACAAGAGAGCATGTCTCCTTAGTGAGAGTAACTTCTACTGTAAAGTAGCTCTATACTCCCGTTTATCTAGAGCTATAGTCAGGAAAGGTACGCCCTACCCGAGCTAAATACAGTTATTCACATTTTTTTATCCATTTTGACGCTTTATTTATACTTTACAATTTTTGTTATAATCTACAATTGCAATGGCCATGGGAAGTTTACAATTAGTGCTTCCTGACTACTATTGCAACGTGGTGTTTTATCTTATGATATTGGTGAAACATGAAGGAAAAATAAAAGCCACCAGCTTAGTGACACGAAAGGCCACAAACCAAAATTTCCAGATTTTACGAGCAATGACACCAGAAAGGACGTAATAACCCAAAGGCAGAAATAGAACCCGTTTAGTCAAGAAAATTTTGGTTGGGTGAAACTTTATAAATTCCAATTTCAAAAAGATTATTCTAATTACCTTATCCTCAGATGAAATTATTTCTTCTAATTTCTCGAGTTCCTCGTCATCTACATCTTCACCAGATAATCTCGCTGAAAATTAGAATTTATATGCTTCAAGATCTTTTCATTCGCCAGTAAAATCACTTGAAGGCATTCATCCACTCATGATATAGATTTACATGAAGTAACAAGGAGATTGTAAAGTAAAGCTAAACGAGGGGCAAATCACTGCTGGAAAAGTCTATGAGATTTTTTGGGGCTTTTAAGATTTCTTGGGAGTTTTTCAACAAAATTAAAACCTAACAGTTTTTCATGCCCAGAAGTGGATCGAAAGGAGGTGAATGATTGGTATAGTGAAAAACAACCAATTATCATCGCAGGTCAAGAGAGACGAACAATAAACTGATATTGAAAGAGTGCGTGTGGGAAAACGAGCTTCCCCTGTCTACAAAATATGGAATCTACGGTTTGATGTAGACAGACTGTTTCTGATAATTTCCTTGCCATCAGGATGAAATATTGTTACCTGCTTTCGCCATGAAATATGGAGGTAATTCACCAAGGGCAGTCCCAGCTCCCTACCAAAATGAATACAAAAATCAATTAGGAAAACAAAACCAAAAAATTCATCATTTGATGATTAATCAAAAAAAAAAACCAGAAGCTCTGTTAAGTGGCTTGTTCTTGGCCTTCAATCAAATATTTCGGCACGTATTTCAGTCGCATGAATAAAGGGGCACCTCGGAGAATTGAGCGAGGATATGGCTCCATCTGCCCTTAAAGCATAAAGGCTATTGGCGGGGTACTTTTTATGATTCTTCATTGGTGGGGAAACACGAATAGGGGCCCCCAAATTTCAGTTATTTTTCTGTTCAAAAATTGATGAACTAAGTAAAACATCATCATTAAATTCTTACAATTACAAATACTGAAAAGGGCGCATTTTCACTTAGGCCACTGGAGCAAAAGTAGCATTTTTTCTTCCACAGCTGGGGCAAGCCTAGGAGTTTTACCAGGAAAATTGGCCCACTAATCAGTACAATAAAAAAGTTTTCTGTCTATTGGCGTCAGCCTCATTCCGAAATAAACCATCTCCAAAAAATCTTAGCCTCGACATGATGTATCTCGAAGCGGGCCATTGCTCTAAGAGTTTCCAAGCTTCAATGAATCATGCCAAGGCTGCTTCGTGTTGAATTCGAATAGAACTACCGTTTAGGTGAAAATTGTCTATTGTGCAAGCATTGTTACGGTCTTACTTTGTCAAGGCTTGTCTCTGCCTGTTCCTGACAATTTATTGCAACATCAAGCAAACCAAACATGTTTTTTTTCTATTCAATATAAAATTTGTCAACATAATGGACAGACATAAGTACTTTACATTACAAGACAATATCAGGTGGAGCAAAATATCATAACTAACTACCAGACTGAGACATTAGATAATACAATACATTAATGATACAAATATAAATAGTTAGTTATGGCTAAAAACATAACTACTAAGACAAAAAAGTGGACTTGTTGGTTCATTGCTTATTTTGTAATCAAATATTAATTTCAACCGAATCGACAAGTGGTATGGGTGTGATTTGTTGGTCAACTCAAATATACGTTTGATGAAGTTAAATGAAAGGCTTTATCACCATATAGTAGAAGTTAAAATAAAACCTATTTCGAAAGATCAACGTATCAAAATAGACGAATTAATTCATATATTTCAGCGAGAAGTATTCGACGCTCAGCCGCAAAGGAAGGGCAGAGCAACAGAAAGTGTTCCGTATCCGTAGTCTCAATACCGCCCGTCATTAGTAGGACACATTGGATTTATAGTATCCCTGAAGTTGTGTCTAAATTTGTTGAAGAACAGTGTACTAAGTCCTACTCTTAGTTGGGCACGATATGACAATCCTAAAGGATCGTGGATCCAAAAGATAGGTTAAGGAGGGGGCGGATGAGGGATCCAAGCATTCCATATTCAATACAAGCATTTGATAAATTCATCAAAAATTGACGTGCAAAATTTGGCCCTTCTCTATTCATGAAGGAAGAGCTCTTCAAAACCTGGCAAACCTGCCGAGTTCTGAAAATAGATGCTATCAAAAATAGAACCATAACTTTAGAAAAACAAATTCTCAAGATCCAAGAGTTTTTGAAACAAAATATTTGTTTCACTCGTCACCAGTCCCATTGACGCACATGTATCCTAGACTTGCTCCACGAGTCCTTGTTTCCCTGCGTTCTCTGATATGCGGACGTCACTCCGGTAATAACCTTAGTTGACCGGAGTGCACACAGGGAAACAAGGACTCGTGGAGGAAGTCTACATGTATCCTGGCTACTGAAAAAAATGGTAGCCATGCTCAATCTTGAAACTGGGAAACTCTCGAGAGTCTCTAGCCTGTGAAAAACTTGTGCTCAAAACGTAATATCACACAAAACCCGATAAACAGAGCCTCATCGAACGGAGTAAAAGGAAAATGTGATTAAACGATCTTACCCACATAACCGCTTCTAGTCTGATTTTATTCATTATTGAAAACATGTTCACTGTCGAAGTATGACCATCCGTCGGACAAATTATCCTGAAATAAATAATTTAAGTTCCTAGATTACTTGAATCCAGATACATATTTGCATATAGTTCACGATGTCACATTAGCCATCAAGGCCATCATAGCAAATAAGGTCCTGGAAAACAATAGCATAGAGGACGTAAAACCGCCTACGTAAAACCGCAAAATAAATTCAAAGATGTTTTCCGTGGTAATTAGATATTGAACCAATTCTTGTCATAAAACAAAAATCAATGGTGCAAAAGAATTTTATGACGATTTTCCAGATTTCAATCCAAATAAAATCAGGAAAAACCAGAATCTTGCCTGAAAATAGCTACCGGAAAACCAGAACACTAAAAAAAGAACGCCAATAAGTATATTTGGCAACAAGAGGTGAATGAACGGGTATGATGCATAACTGTTAAAGCTACCGTACTTGGTTTAAATCTTGAATGAGATAAACCACACTTAAAGGTGGTTATACGATAGCATCAAACATAACGTCAAACATAATGTCAACGAACACATCAACAAAATATTGATCCATGACACAGGGACGTCTTAGCCGAGGACACTGGTGGCACGTGCCCACCAAGATTTTGGAAAAAACAATGAAATGCCCTTTTTAATTTCAGTAATTGTCCCTTTCACTTAATGAAAAAGCGCCCCTGAGGCGGTGTGCCCCCAGTTAGAGAAGCTTCCAACGTCCCTGTCGTGAGATGAACAACCTTCCATCTTTAAAATGGAAACTTGAAAATCATTGCTGTAGGTGAAGTCTTTTCTTCTTGGTGTATTTTATCGCTCTCCTTTCATGCAACGAGCAGTGCTTCGGTACACACAAAAACAGACTCCGTATTGCTATAATGTCAACATTTCATGGCACACTATAATACAAATAAGTTTCTGTTGAAAGTGCTAGACCGAATAAAGCAGGGCTTTGTTTATAGCGAGGGAAAATCACACAGTACATGAAGTTCTAATATGCTTTATTGCCATTCGTGCTACAGTAGCTTTTAATTTGAAAACGACCGCCTCATGCACGAAACCAAAGGGGTATAGGAAGGCTTTACTCCCCCTTAAAATCATAAATTCTATTGTCATACACACAAAACCTGCTGTTTCAATAATTCTTTACAGTGTTTTCCCCCGTTTTATCCAGAGTACCTAGGCTGCCTACCAGACAACTCCTAGATATTTTCAACGCCGCAAGCCGAAGCAGCACTATTCTTAATTTAATCTTAACTTCTTTACTTTTTGATGAGTTAAGTAATGATTAGCATAATACTTTTGTTTTTAAAACGTGAATATGTGGCAACTATCACGAATTCTGAAAGTGGAAGCCGATTGGTTATTTTAAATGAATGTGAGGACGTTAAATTTTCACTTGGACATGGCGTTGATCCGTTGGGTTGGGTTTCAGGTCAATACCATTTTATGTCTGTCAGTCTCGAGCGAATTAAATATCCGGTCAGAGTTACTTGACGTTTCACATTCAACTGTTGGCCAACATCTTTCAACACTTGCTAGGGAGATGAGTTGGGCAATTCAATAAAATACTATCTTAGGTTACCCCCGTGCTGTTTAGAAAAGTAGCCCACACGACCAGAACTGTTGAGAATCACGATAGCCATTTATCAACGGGTCTGCACGCTCTAACAAATGATATTGTATAAACATTGATATAATTTTTAGAAAAGTAGGATATAGCTAGTTTGTTTTTGGGGAGTCATCATCATAAAACTTTAGAGAGTCGTGAAATATGCCAGGGGACAATTAAGGCCATTTTGGCCACAAGAGAGCTCCGGATCCAGGTCTGATTTGAAAACGAGGGAGCTTTAGCCAGAGAGAGACCTAGATCTAGGAGGGTCAAAGGTCAGTCTCTCAACCTTCAAAAGTTGGATTCCTTATTTCCAATGAACACTATTAAAGACCTTTGCCTTCCAGAAGAGAGTCGATACAGTATTTTCTTAATAAGGATACTCGAGATTATTCTCTATCTTTTCCATACTTTGTTCGTAAAGTTCCAATTTTTGGCTATTTAGAGCCTTGCTAGGCTCTTGAAATTTAGCCATGCAAAGAGATAATGTATCCTCTTTAACTTGCCTGTGTAACATCTCACACTCTCTCCGAAAAAAAACCGCATTCCCTTAGATATCCGAGTTTGATCTTGGAATTTCTTATTGACTTGACGAAAGTTCGTGTGTATATTCCTACTAATTGCTGCGGGGCAGAACCACAAACTTCAACAACAGAGAATCGGGCCAATCAATAGCACGTGCTCCTGCACAGCGTGAATTGAGACGGGGGTATGTAACAATTCTGGAATCGTTTCATGTCCCCAGAAGCCCTGGAGAATATTGGTCAGAAGAAATTGGCTTAGATCAGGAAGATAAAGAGACGGGAGACGTAATTTGGTAACAGGAAATAGTGATATTGTTTCAAGTTAAGAAGAAAGAAGCCATCGCTGACGGATGATAAATGCTGCAATGAATCTGGGAAAAACAGTTAGCAGCGCATCGTGTTCCTTCGTTACTGGGCTCTGAGGTTAGATAAAGTTTAACAGTTGCCGATACATCGAAGAATTAGAAAACAAAGATGAAAACATTTTTGATAGCTGAAATTCTCGGAGAAGCAATTGACGGACACAAACAAAGAAGTGAGAATCAAGAAAAAGCAAACAGAATAAGAGAACAACCACAGAAAGGTAAGTCATCTTATATTAAGCTAATACCAGCAATATTTCCGTCAGACATTTCTGTGTCCCAATTTGATCCACTCTAAAGGCAGCTAGTGATAATAACTATAATTACACAATTATGGGGGCATGAAGAAAGCTCCATAAATACTATTAACCCTGGCCCTGTACCTCTGAGTTAGAGCACCGATCTATATGATCAGCAAGGTTCCGGTTCAACCATATATGAAGTTGGGATCTTCCCAATCGGGAAATAAAATTCATATTCTACGCGCGTTTTCAAATCAACCATGAAACTTGGTTGTTTTTTACAATTCTTTTTAATAACTAATAATTGGGCTTTTTGCAAAAGAGATATAATTCATTATTTAGTTTCTATAGCAGGCAGAGAAATAAAGAGAAAAATAATTGAAAGAACACATATCTCTTTAAGTAAACTCTGCTCGGAGACAGGAACGCAAGCAGGGGGAAGTAATGGCAGCCATTGCCCCCTTTTCGAAGTAAAGTCTAATTGCATGTTGTGTTTGACACAAGAGCAGTTGACTACGCGATTTACAGAACAAAAGTTATCAACAGCATTTAGCTTTAATTCTACCCCCTGCTATTAGGCCAACCCCTTCGGTAAACACCTAATAATATTTCAGCAACTTCGTAGAGTCATCACCCAAAACGGTCATGCGATAAAACTCACAAATAAACAGGGATGAAAAAATGCATCAAATGAAACTGCTGGATTATAAATCAAAGTGACTCTGTATCATTAAGTTTACACTTTGATGCAAGCAGCAAACTTGATTTTTAACAATTTTCTAATATCAAAAGTTTCATTAAATTTTATTGTTCAAGTTATCAACATACACTCTTTTTTTATAAGAACCAGTAAAATTGATTTGAAGCTGGCTGTTCTGAAATATTCCTCTATTTTCAGGCTGAAATGTTCTTAAATTGTTCTTACTTTTACAATGGTTGGGAAGCCTTTTTTCCTATCAATAGTATTAATTATTGTAAAGTTTGACTCTCTTGACCAACTGAAATTATCTGTGTGTTGCCAATCTACTTGTTTTGTAATTATTTCTCAGTCTTGTGGTTATCTCATAAAATTTTCGTATTGAGACAAAAATGGTCAGCTTCGGTTTGTTCTTAACTCGTTCTTAAGTTTTGGCCAAATTTGAGGCTGGTGTTCTTATAAAATTGTTCTTATAAAGAAAGAGTGTAAACGTTCACTGTTTCAATATCGAAGTTTAAAACACAAGAATAACGCCACGACACAAGGATGATTTCTAATATCATCAAAAATAGCAATATTGTTGACTTACGCTCATCTTTATTAATGAGAAATTAGACCCTCGTCTCAGTCCTCCAGTTTTTTTAGGTCTTCAAAGTAAAAGCTACTGGAATTTTGAAAAGAAAAAGAGCCTCCTAACCCAAGCCCTGCATGCTGATTGAAATAATTATTGCGTTTAATATTTTCAGGATGAGAAATTCCTTTCGTCTTTTCTAGAACTTTTTAAAGAATCTATTTGCCTTTAGGAGTTTCCTTAATATTTTTTTGCTTTTTGGTGAGGTTTCTTATAAAAAAGATGTGTCTCTGGCACTGTGAATGATATTCATGCTTCAATATTTCTAAAATTTTTCATCTTTTAATTAGAAACATCTATTGATATCGAGAATCCAGAGGAATTCAGAAATGACGATGATGGGGCTCCACAAGGATCCGATCCAAGCTGGCGAAGGAAATTCTCAGAAGAACAGACAATGAATCTGGAAGAGATTTTTGCGAGGCAGAAATACACGACAGGAAAGGAAAGAGCGGAAATTGCAAAAGAACTGAGTTTGACGACTAAACAGGTTAAGACTTGGTTTCAGAACAGAAGAACCAAGATGAAGCGAGAGACAAAAAGGTTCCAATTTGTGCCAGTTTTTGTGCCGATTGAACAAAACAGAATAGCAATTCCACCAAGCTAAAAAACGTAAATCTGAGACAAAAGACAAATAACTGAAACAAATAGAAACCTAGTAATTTGTACTAGTTAACCAGGACGCGAGGGACAAAAATGATGAAAGAATGTCCAGTCTTCAAATGAAAAAATGACGAAAAGAAATTTTTGACTGATAATTGCATAAAGTTTGCTCATTTTTTGTGGGTTGGCACAATATCGAAGGAACAAGAAGCAAGAAAATTCATAGAATTCACCAGTCTACATAAACCATGCACGAACGAATACAAACCAAAGAGAATAATTAATCAAATTCTCTGAAAAGCACCATGAGGCAAGAAAGAAAAAAGGAAGGTGGACAGGGGCTCCCAGGTTAGGTATTCAAAGTAGCTGCTATCTTTACAAGACAATAATAGCTTATACAAAAAGATTTATTTGCTTAAACTCTTTTTTGTTGAGAAATGACTTGAGGTTTCATCTGATATAGAAATATTATCGAATCTAAATTTCTTTAGTAATTTCCTATAGACATCATTCTCATAATAAAGAGAAATAAACAGAAGGTATGAACAATAAATGCATGACCATCATGTATTTGACTGAAAAATAAAACGTACTAAAAATCTATTTGTTTTGAAAAGTATATGCAAGCAAAATAATGCAGCAAATAATGCAGCTAATAATGGCAAAATAACTTACTCATTGGGATAAGGGGGTTCAGGAAAATCCAAAGATCCACACTCCCACGCAGCCAAAGTTACTTGTGCGATATGAGGGCCCTGTGATAAAAAAATTGAAACTTTGCATTGAATTCTAGGATTATCCATGCAAGTTTTCAGAATGTATCAAGATAATTTGTGATAATGAAAATTACCCGAGTAGGACTCAAACCCACAACCTCTAGATTTGAACTCTAGTTAGCTACTATTGCGCCACCAAGGCTTCTAGAAACTCAGGTCATTTCATTCAAGCAAATTGGACCACAACTCACCACCACTTAGTAAAGAACCTACCCAGGCACTTGAATAACTACACAAGACCTGCTGAAGGCGATGACTTTCTCACACGAGGAGGACCATAGCAGTCCCACCACTGGATAGTGTTGTAGGAGTAAACTTGAGAAGAAGAGGGGGATATCTATTAATATTCCAAGAACACATTGATCGGTATTGTTATCGGTATTATCGGTATACGGAAGATATTGAAAATATTATTTTTTTTGTCTCACTGGTCCGTCAGTAATGATTGGTTCTTTCTCATCATAATACCAATCATAATATCCTTTCTGATTGGCCAATTTCTATCCACCACTGGATGAAATAATTTGTTAGGTTTTGTTTTCTTTCTATTTCTGATAAACTGACGAGTGTCAGAGGCAAAGCTTTATCATTTGTTATGTTTTGCTATGTTTTCGATTTTCCTTGCCATTTTCACATAATCTTAATAAACCTTAAGATCCATTCTTAATCACTAACGAAATACATCTTAATTCTCATTGCTGTATTACCAAATAGATGAGGCTCCTCAGGAATTTTATTGATAAATCGCCTCTCTAAACATTTAGAGATGCATGCCCCAGTCTGGTGTCAAGATGTTTCTAGAGTAGGCTAACAATATCTTTCGCCCCTGAATGTAGAAACTTTCCTCTATAATCAAATAGATCTTACTAGGTTGTCAAAACATTTCTAATGTGATACATATTTTGTGTCAAGAATGGTTGCATGATTTGACCTCTACATTAAGGTGTTGAACAAGCTTTTTAAGCATTGCCACCGCAATTATTGATCCTATGGTACTGCATTGCTGACAAGTGTAATGCTATAGCCCTTAAGAAATCTCAATGACAAAAATGATATATCGCATAAACGGGCAATATAGTTTTAACATATCCAGAAAGTGCATGATATTGTAAAACTTATTCAATAAGGAGGCAGATAAAGACAGAATTTAATAACACCCACCAAATAAAGTATGAATGTATGTAAACCTGTACCAAGTCCAACTGACGATAAAATACCAAGTCCCACCCAATAAGCACAGAGAACAACTTGCTGCTTTATTCCAACAACATACTAAAGAATAAAATGAAATTATTATTAGCAGAACGTAGCAGTATTATTTCATTAAATAAGGGAGGTTGAATGTAAAAGTGCTTTTGATAGATATATTCAAAGAGCTTCAAGTATCTTTTGACACAATTTTTGACATTTTGTTGAACATTGCCAGACTTTAAAAACAACTCCAAAAAATCAAATCCAAATAGCAGTTGATTTGATTGTAGTGAATCCCTGGTATATATATTAGCTTGATAGTGATCATCAGCAAGTTTCACCTAGAGGGACAAAGGAGGCCAAATAAGGTAGGGGCAGTAATAAGAAGAACCATCAACAACCTCCAGAGAACCAGGCTTTACGTAAATCCTGTCACAAGTTGATAGTTGATAGGCACATACGCTCACTATCTTCTATAGGTTTGGGTTTATGTGCTAAGCACAAAGGGCCCACTGAATAGGTAAACTAATCGAGCAGTGCGACCCTGGTCCTTCCTCTCGATGTGACCACACCTCGTGATTCCTTTTGCCTTTTTGCCTGGAATTACAGAGAGCTGGCTAATTCTCTCCTCACACTTTATGACATGTCTGAAGGTGGTTGCGAACCAGGGACCCTTCGAACAAGGGTCAAGTGATCTAACCATTCGGCCATCCCTGCACTTATAGTAGTCCATTACTTCTAGGAGATTTTGCATTATTTCAAGCCATTTTACAAAGAAATACGTAACACTGAGAAGTTGATCAGGTATTTACCTCCTGGTGGGCTCCTTCTACAAAATACGCAGCAGTTATAAGAATAGAGAGTAGAAGTAGTGTTGAACAGGTTTTCTTGTGTTTCATGACACTGTAGAAAAATAACAAATAATAAAGAAAATCAAACTAACATTAACCTGTCCAGAGGGATAAAAAGGCTTTATTTTGTTCATTAGATTCTCAGTTATCCAAATTTTGGAACATATTTTCTGTTTGGTCAGCTTAAGGATCCAACGCTTTTTAATGAGATTGTGTGAAGGGCCCTCTCAGATAAGCAAGATCAAAAGTCTGTAAAATTATTTCAAAGTATTTAGTCCAGCCCCTATAGTCTGAAGCCACTGTCCTTACATAATTGGGCTATCAGTGAGTGCAGCTCAAAAATACTGCTTTTCTCTTTTGGATTTAACTCTACTTCAAATATTCCATTTTGCAACAGAAGGGCCCCCAAACTTTGATGTTGGGCCCACAAATCTTCCAAATGAGAGGGCCTGGGTTGCAATCACAACCTAGCATCCCTACCAGTCTGCCACTGGCTTTGTATTCTCAATTTTCTCGCTATCCACAACCTCTGTACCAATCAAAGACTGTTTCATATATAAAGAGTTAATCACTTACTTTCTCCTTTCAGTTTGTAGCAAAATAAAAGCTTCAAGAAGAAAATATTGAAGAGTGACGAAAGGTTTTCTCCATAAAACAATTTTGTGTCTTTTCTCCCTTTCCATTTGTCTTTGTTTCTTCATTTGGGGGTCGTGTATTCCAGGTCTCTTCCCCATCTCTAAATCTATTTCAAAATTTTCAGATTTATTCTCTTTGAAACTCTTCTTCTCTTCAGATATTTCTAACTGATATCCCTCCACAATATCTGCAAGGAGAAAATTATTCGAAAATTCAATGAATATCTCAAACAGGCGCATTTAGTTTATATTCAGTTTCTCCCATTTTTTGTGCATAAATCTTAAAAGTTATTTCATAAATTTTGGTTAACCAATTAACAAAAGAGTAATTTGTATTCAGCAGCATCAAATCTTTTGTCATTAGGGAGGGAACAGAGTGATTTTTTTGAAAGAAAGTTCTATCAAAAGTAAAGATAACTGATTGGAGAGTATTGCACTTTTTGACAAGATCTTAGGTTTGCACAAGCAATTTTCTATTGCTGTATCCTATTGTTTTGTTGTTAAACCTGGGTGGGCAAGTGCCATTCGGCAGGGAGGATTGCTGTCCTGTTTCTAGCTTTTCTGGTGGTCCTTTAAACCTTCTTTCTTTAGATAGAGTTCTCCTTGATTTTGAAATGAAATTCTTCAAGTTATCAGTTTCACCATGATCATGTTTCAAGAAGTGTCATGTCTAATTTCTATTTATTCGACAGTTCAATCCCTTATATCTGTCTTGGTGTTGACCTTTCACTGCTCACATCACGAAACAAGCAACCCTCCAAGTTTTAGGTCTGTGCTGTCCTCAGAGTGCCGATTACAAATCATGAGCTTCCATTTTCATAAACAACCAAAGAGGTATACATTCTTTTAAATGAATTACAATTCTAAATAGTTAAAACCAATACTTACCAACTGACATGCGATCAGCGAGGAACAAGTGTACAAATAATAGGCCTAAATCGTTTCATAAAGGCAAAGACACCTCACGGCCTCGTTTCAAATAAGAAACTAGTGCAGTGACGTCATAAGTGATTTCAGTTTCGATTGGGAACTTGCCAATCTCACTTGCAGGGGGGTACTTCGCTAGTTAGAGGTAAAGGTTGTGAAAGCTTGGTTGAATGCAAGGGTGGAGGTACCACAGAGAATTTTAAACAAACAAAGTGACGGGGCAATTCTCAACAATTCCCTCAAGTTGTCCCTGCCACTAAAGTTCCCTTTCCATTTAGTGAAATTGGATTGCTTCTACTTGTTTGTACATATTGGATAAGAAATTTTTAGTCTCATTATTTCTAAGCAAATTATTTAACTCAAAACCTACTGCAGATCGAGCTGCAGATATCAGTTAAGTTAAAAAGCTTTCAGGAAAGATTAAGTATATGTTTTGATTCGTAGATAAAGTTCGTTTTGCTCTGCTGTCTGTAGCAAACTTTGATTAGTATTTTCTATACTTTTAGAGTGTCTTTAGGTCCCATCAGTGAAAATTTTTTAAAAAACTACACAGTTCCCTCCACGGTACTAGCATGGGATTACTGCTGATAATCATGCTCTTACTCCTAGGTTTTTGCTTTCAAGCAGTTGCATCTGGGCTTAGCTGTTGAGAAAAAACGAGAGCTGCATGCAACGCCCCGATGAAAGGACATATCAAAACTCTAAAAGGAGAGGTCAAAAGAAATCGAAAACAAAAGGTTCTGAAAACGAGGCATATCGATTAAAATAAAACTCAAAGCATAACTCGTGGAATTAAACCAGCGATTATTCTTATTTAGAGATTGTCATCCTTTGGTAATCTGGTTAGACTCCATCTTAAATGATTCTGAAATCAAATCTATCCTGTTTTCTGAGATTTTCCATTATCCTCTTACTGCCCCTCAACTTTATTATTTTGGGTTTAATTTTCGATTTCAAGAAATTTCATTCAATCGATATTTTCATAGAAGATATATAATAAATTCGGAACTGCAATATTTGCTGAGGAAGGCTGGAGAGTCAACATATATCTGGTGGCAAGAAAAGAGTTGAGCTCAAATAACCAAATCACAAAGGCTGCAAAGAATGGACGTGAAAGTAATAACATTTGTTTCTGCAGATATCTCTTGGTATGAAAATGTTGTGCGTGGAGATAGGTATTGATTCGTGGTGAGAATTTCAACTGGAACAGCGTGGTGAAAATGCTGGCAGCAAAAAACTTTCCCAAATCGGAATATTTGACCGAGTTTCGAGACTTCATAAATGAGCTGGCTTCTGATGCTACGCGTTCAAAATGGGAGATTTGTCATGTTCGAAAAGTGGTTTTGGGGGAGAATGACGAGACAGCAATTTTGTGGAATATCTCTTTCGTGAATAAGATTCAGATCGCGAGCTTGAAAAATGTTATTGATCACCTCAAAACATTGCAAGGTAACATTTGGATATTTCTTTTGTCAATCTCTTCACCTTGATTATTGCATAGACCTACTCAGGGGGCCATGGGATCCATCACTCCCCCCCCCCTTTGAAGAAAATTGTAAACATATTGTATTTTTATAGATCACACATCACCTACGTTTGAATGCTTTAAATACACTTCTCTTCAATAAGCATCGAGGCCATAAGCAAGAAGCCCTATATTGAGGATATATTTGTTGCATAAATGCATTTAATAAGAACTTAAACTCCCTTTGATTGCTTTACTAGCTCCTTCTTGCTTCGGACATTCAAATAAATACACCTTCGGAGTAGGGGTAGATCTGTCATTTTTTAGCAATAGCTACGCAACGGCAGTGATGGTTTGGACCCGATGTCCAGTTGCTTATTGCAAAAAAATGTACAAAATGGCTCTGGCCTTGGGTAGTAAAGGGGCCTAATAAACAAAAGTTGGCCTAAACAACGTGTTGTAGTCATATGGCCCCTAAACACAACATCCATGCTCAGACGAAGGTCGAAATCGAAGGTTCAAGTCAAGCTGAGGGAATTTTGTTTAACTGGAACTTGCTTGTTTCAATTGTTTGTAAGTAAGTGTTTGCCCAAGATCTACACAAAGAAGACTTGGTTCTTCTTCATGTGCGGCGCTGAGAGCGCATAGCTACTAGTGAAGGTAAAAAGTAACTATACCTTGCTCGAGCTTTTTGTGCTTAAAAACTTAAAACCGCTTTAATGCAACATTTCAGGCCAAAAATTCATACGAAATCTTACCTGCCTTTTAGCCCAGCAATACGAAGAAGAAAAGGAGGGAGACATAAGAGCCAGAGTCCCCATTGGCCAACTAACACGTGTTGTATTCCACCCCCTAGAAAACAGATACAAAGAATCGATTGAGATTTATCACGCATCGCAAGATGAGTCAGGTAACAGAATTGATAGAAAAGCTCAATATAGCAGTAAAGAAATTCGATGTATTACTGAAATTTTCACACATCTTGGCTAATATATTTTCCAGTATGTCAGAAATTCACTAATTTATCTTATTCATTCTCATGTATCATGATTGTGAAATTGTAATTATGTCTCTATTACTAAGATGTATCGCATCCTCAATTCATTACCCAGTTTGATAGTGAATCAAGAGTAAAACTTTTGTTTAGTATTGTTATTGTTGTACGTTGATATAAGGTAAGAAATCAATACGTTTATAAAGGTATCAATATATGTAAATATAATAAGAATACATTCGAATACATATATTGATATCTTTATGAAAAATATTGATTTTAACCCAATTTGATAGCCTTCTTAGTTTGGCCTAATTCCTACACATTAACCGGTCAAAACAAATCTCAATGCTGCTGGTTCCAAACGAGAAAACGTTCATAAAAATCATTAATCATTAATAACTGCGTGGTTCTGGTTTTAAAAGAAGACAGTACTTAATAAACAGTTGTCTTAATGAACTACAAGGAATGGGGAGCTACTAAACAGCCCCCTTGGTCTTGTGAAGTGTAATTGTCAGTAGTGCTTCATAATTTCTACATATGAAAACGGAATAATATACCTTTGTGCCTTATGAGCTGCTTTCATTAAGGGGCCTTAAGGAGGAAGTAAAAAGCAATATTAGATTGTTAGAAAGTTTTTTGAAAAAGAAATGGGAAACAGACATTGGAAACAGAGATTGGAAACAGAGATTGTTAGAAAGTTTTGCGCAACAGAAAAGGGAGACGTGATCAAATAGAATTGTTAAAATGAATTCTTTCTGCGTGTATAGTTTAGATGATAAGGGTTTGGTGAAGGAAAGAGAAAGCAGTAGAGTTCCGTGAAAGAACGGGACAACCAACTAAACATCATTGATGATAATTTAAGATAATAATTGATAATTTATGACAAATAATAATAATTTATGATACCTAACATCTGTTTGCAGTACCAACAAGCACCCAAGCATTACAATACGTTTTTAGAATAACAATTTGAAACATTTTTGTAATTCTTTCCGCTTTATGAGCAATGGACTTTTAATCTCAAAACATGAATTAATCACATGTGTCTAACCCGTGTTGAAATAATCTTGGAAACAGAATCAGCGGTGTTACAAAAAGAATCTTTCAATTTGCAAATTTTTGGTGAAGAAGGGAAGATAGTATGAATTTCTGATCTATGATGAATAATGTTTTTATTGCTGAACGTATTGCAGAAAATATTTCCGCAGCAAAACCGTAAGTTTGTCATGATTAACTCGTAGCTTCATCTTCAGTTTATTCTAATCAATGAAAACTGATTTCAAATTAAGCTTCAGCATGTGACATACTTCCATATATGAGTTAAAAGCTTTTTGATATGTTTATAATGGGTAAAGGTTGAACTTTGAGCCCATTGATACTGCATATAAGGTGATATCATGTTGTATGGTATTGATATATTAGTCGAGTCGGTATTTGTATTGTTGTTGGTACAGATGAAGGGCATGGACTCAAATCCGTATTCCTTGAAACTGCGCATATAGTATTAGCATGTTGTATGGTATCAGTATGTTGTATGGTATTAGCATGTTGTATGGTATTAGTATTGGTATAAATATGTATGGTAGCTATCGGTATCAGTATTATTGTTGTGTTGGGCATCCTCGGTATTGTTGTTGATATTGATGTTGGTAGCTACATATTCAAACAGGTTGAGGGAAAGGGCATGCAATCAACTCCGTACTCCTTGAAACTGCGTATATGGTATTAGCATGTTGTATGGTATTAGAATGTTGTATGGCTTTAGCATTTTGTATGGTTTTAGCATATTGTATGGCATTAGTATTGGTATTAAGTTGTATAGGTAGATATCAGTATTAGTATTGTTGTTCGTTTAGATGAAGAGTATGGATTCAAATCTATATTCCCAGAAACGGAATACATGGTATTGGTATGTTGTATTGTATTTGTATCTGTGTAGATCATATATTAATTGAGTCTCCACCACAAAATATAATGAATTTTAGTGGTTTAGCCCTAACAATTACTCTTCTATGTATGTGGCTAAATCATGTTTTACTTAATCTGAATATTATCATCTCCTTTGAGAGGTGAAATCCAATTCTTTATTTCAGGTGAGGCAGATGAAGTTAAACACCCAGAAGATCTTATACGAAGTGACAAATCAACTGAGCGGACGGAAGAAGATCCTAATGGAAGCGAAATATCAGCAGTAAGGACAGAGGAAAGGCCAGCCCTAGAATCACAAGCTGAGAGTAAAGAAGAAGGAACCAAACGTCCAGAAGATCTTACACCAAGTGACAAATCAACTAAGGGGACGGAAGAAGATCTTACCCGAAGTGAACTACCAATAAATGGTAGAGACGAAGAGGCAGCTTTAGATTTACGACCAGAAGGTAAAGCAGAAGGAGCAAAAGACCCAGAAGATCTTTTAGCAAATGAAAAATCAAAAGATGGAAAAGATGAAGGGGCACCATTAGAGTTGCAAAAAGAGGGTGAGGGAAAAGAAACCAATGCCCCAAAAGATCTAGTGACGAGCAAAAAATCAACAGAGGGGTTAGGAGAAAGGTCAACTTCAGTATTTCAAGCCGAAGGTGAAGATGGAACAGCCAAAGTCCTACAAAATCATGTAGCAAGTGAATGTTTAAAAGAAAACAGAGATAAAAGAGCTGCTTTAGTATTACAGCCCAACCATGCAACTGACAACTTTACAACAAAAAATAATGAAGAAACTGGAACTGAAAATTCACAAATTTCAAATGCGAAGAGTTTGGGCGAAAAAAATGTTGAAGAAAATGATATTGAAGATAGAAAACAAGCTGCCAATGAATTCCAAGAAATATCAGCATCAGAAATTAGCGTAGCATCCAAGGAAGAAATTAGTTTGCCATCCGAAGAAGAAATCAACTTACCTTCTTTGGGAACATCTGAATCATACTCTGCGGCAAAAAATGAATCTCAATTATCTGTTAAGGAAGAAATAATGGAGGATGAATTTGTCGTGGTAGAAAATGCATTTGAGCAAGAAACTATCGATCTGGAAAAATTCGTAGAATTATTTCAAAATGATGCTGATACACAAAAAGAGGATTTTAATGTTTTTCCCAGGGTAAGTAACATCCAAGCAGAATTAAACGGAATTCACAAACGCCAAAATGAAATTTCAGGTGGACAAGAGGTAAAAGCAGATGATGTTTCATCTAAAGAAGAATATATGCTCATTCAGAATGACGAAGAAGGCAATTCTAACGAACGACATTCTGCAAGTGAGCAATGGATTGACTCTATCACAGCTGATACTTGTGATACGAATGAGGCCCTTAAAAACATTTTCTCTCGTGCATTTGACTCAACTAGTGATTTCGATGTACAAGAGAAAAAATGTCAAACATCTGTCTCTGATGACGTAATTAGATGTAAGACAGATGCAGAAGAAATAGAAGATATTGCAGTTAGAAACAATGAAGAGGAAAGAGAGAGGCTCTTTCAAGACAAAGATGATCAGCATAGCACGGTAAAACAACTGGATAACAACAACAACAACACAGAAGGACGTTCTGACGCAAGCTTGGATATTGTAAGAAAAAGCATTAAAAGTTGTGATGGCTGGACTGGGGTGAAAACTAAAAGGTTAGATAACGTTGCAAACAATAATGACATCAATGATAATAATAATGATGATGATGATAAAATCAATGATAATGATAATAATGATAATCAACCATCAACAAATGTTTGTGATGTGAGCAGCTATAAGCAACTAAATCCTGATGAATCGTTAATTTATGATAATGAATACGACAAAAAGAACAAAGAGATCCTCAATAACAAAGACCCAAACATTGCATCTTCTGAGCTTAATTTGGCTTATGAAGATTCAGATCTCGGAGCTAGCCAGTCTAATAAAGATGAGCTTGGGATTGGAGGGATTGAAAAAGAGGATTTGCTGGGATCGGAGAGGAAAAACCTTCTCTTGAGTCGTAATTCTGCAGATTGCGGCGGAAACGTAACTGAACAACAACCTGACGAGAAACTGATTTGCGAGTTGCAGTTGGAAGATAAAGAAACATTAACCAGCGACTCGAATATTCCATCAGAACCTTGCACTAATAATTTGAAGAGTCCTGAAGACTTCACTAAGGTATTGGTTGACACCTTTGAAGTTGGAAAAGCATCAGAGGGGGCAGACATCAAGCAACGGAAAGGTGGTCTATGTGATCAAGGACAAGACAGTGAGGATTCGTCACACGTTGGTGGACACCGTAGCTCGTCAAGAGACTTGAAAACACAAAATTCACAAGAGAATACTTATAAATCCTCGAAAGACACAAACGAATCACACAAAGGCGTACACGAAGAGCCAGACACATCTATTTTTACACCTTCAAACCAAACAGTTAGTAGTTTTGAGACGACAGATGAATCAGAGCAGACATTTCGAACAGCAAATCACTATGCAAAAGAGATTAGGGAAGATGAGAGCTTAGTACACAAGTCACAAGTAGTCACCAGTACTAAATCTAAAAGTTATTTACCAGCAAATAAGCGAGAATTGTTACAGAGACAAGAAAATCTACATGGAGAAATAGAACCTGTTGACATTTGTGAAGTGGAAACAAATTTGAAGCAAAAATATTTGGGAAAGTCTCAAGATTTGAAACTAAGAGTTGAGTTGAGCAAAGAGGTGGACAGTGAGGCATTGTTTGATTATATAACATTGAAGAGAGCAGAGGAGAAACAGTTTTTCACAGAAAACGATTGTACTCGAAGTAAGCTGTCACCAAGTGACAGGGAGACAACGAGGAGAGAAAGTGGGAAGAAAATATCGAAAACAGGTAAAAAATAAAATAAAGCTATGAACATTTGTTTATCTAGATATACAGTAAACCCCGCGAACGAGAACCAAGGTTTTAAAAACTGGTTAGGCTAAGATTTCACTATTCAGGAAGGACAATTTTGAAATCAAGGCTTCTATCAAAGGAGATTAATGTCTGAACACTAGTTATGACTTTGAAACAGCTTTCTCTATGATCTTATGATTCAAAAATAAACATATATTACAGAGCTAAAGGAGTAAACTCCATTTCGATAAGAACCTCTTTAGGCTAAATGGAAAAATCTAGGTTGTTATACGCGGGTTTTTACTGTAATATCTTTAGTCTCCATACTATGTTTCAGAGTTTAAATTTCTTTATAATGACGTCATAGGGTGAGATTATCAGATCTTGCAGTCGCAAATGCTAGAACAGCCCCCATTGGTTAGCAATTGGGAATTAGACAAGAAGGAATATATATAACTACTAATCTTACAATTGACAGATGTTTATTCTCAAAATTGGTACTTTTTATTAGATGATTGACGACATTTTGATGAAATACATAGAGCAGCCATTTGTGAAGATCAGCTGTTTAGTCTGGCAACTGGAGAAACTGCTGATAGCCCCCTGCCCTATAAAAACCCGATGACAAATTTCTTATCTAAAGGCCTGTTACAATAGTCTCAATATTAAAGCTTGGGGAATTATCAGGAGAGGTAACCATTATCTTAGAAAATAACTAAGCACAATGCTGAGAACACAAGATTTTGGGAAGGGGTAAAATCCAAGTGAATACAAAAGTTATTGTTCTAGATTCCAGACTATTTTTCTCCTGCGACTATGATTACCCCAAAAGTCTATTTATCTTTCAATTGAAATGACACTTGACTTTTATTTTTCGAAAATATAGAAGCTGGAGATGCTGATGTCCAAGTGAAAGGAGATATCCAAACAGCAAATGATAAAAGTACTAAACACGAAGTAGCAAATCAAAAGGAATTTTTGTCAAAGGCACAAACAAAAGTAGAGGAAATAAATGCTGATGATAAGACGTCAAACCTAGAGAGAAGTAATGTGGAAAGAACAAGTAAGTTTACTCAAGGGTCGTTAAAATCTGAAACGAAACTTAGGCCGAGAAATCACAAAGAATCAACCGAAATTACGGTAGTCAACCTGAGCCAACCAATGCAGGATAACAACAGCAACAACCGAAAGAAGGCTCCAAGTTCAAAAAGACAATACGCCAGACAAAAAGCTTTTGATAGGTATTCTGCTCCGGACCTTGCTGAAGCTTCAAAAGCTGACCAAATGCAGAAGGAAAGCTCGGTGTTATCAATGGCTGGGGTGGTAGAGCTAAAACCCAGAATATTGGCCAATTCGCTGTCAACAGAAGAGCCAGAAGTTGGCAATGACGTCACTGTGATATGCTTCCAGGACAAAAAAGAAGCTGAGGTGAAAAGCGGCCTGAAAGGAAAGTCGAAAACGAGGCAAAGAGAATTACAGGAGAGTAGCAACGACCAGGGTCAAAGCGAGGACAACGATGTATTCTTCGACGCGGTTACAGACATGGACGTCAATGGGTTCGAAACCGGTTTTGAAACCGGTTTCGACACTGATTACAATGATAAGGCTAAAAGAGGGGTCAACAAGTCACGTGGCTCATCTGATGGATCACATGCTGAAGAAATCTCTCTTGATGATTACGTCATGGTTCCAGAAGCCAACGAGAAGGCTTCAGAAAGTTTTGATATTCTAAATGAGAATGTCAAGGTGAAAATGCATTTGAGGCAAACAAGCTCCCATGACGTTGAAATTGATTCAGATTTCTCACTCGACATCTCGGAAGATGAAGACAACGAGTTTGTGAAAGTGGAGAAAGTAAGTGACCACCGAAGTAACAAGTCCCTGTCGAGCATCCAGAAATCAGGGTATAGTAGCGAGGAAGAGGAAGACGAGTTGAGTGGTGGTGATCATGATGACAGGCAGAAGAAGAAGGAACAGAGAAAGAAGCACATTCGAGATAATTACAACCAGTCTTCTTCTAGCCTTGAGAAGGAAAATCAAAATGTCGTCACAAGAAGGCATGATAAAAGGAAAGACAGCGAATCTTCCAAGAGCAGAGTGAACTCGGACAGAAACGAACTTGATGTCCACAATGAAGAAGGTTCTCCGAGAAACAAGCGACCTGATTCCCAAATTCTAGAATTTGAAGTCGACTGGGAGATTCCCCTGGATAGAGATAGTTCGGGATTCATAACAGTTGATACCGAAACGAACATCATAAAAGTTGGAAAAAGAAAGGGATACATTAAAGGCACGAGGAAAGTAGAGAAAGATGATCAAGAAGCTGAAGTCAAAAAGGATGGATTGAAATCTGATAAGCCAGAAAACGAGCAGATCGAAGAGCAGCAAAGTTTGAGAGGAAGAAGACGCAGACGAGATCAGGAAGATGGAGAAGATGAACAGAATAGTGGGCCTAAGTCTGCTACTGAAAGAATTGACGAAGAGGACGGAGAAGAAGATGACGAGGGACGTTTTCCTAAAAGAAGGCAAAGGAGAAACAAGGAGGAAGAGTTTCAAGCTGAAGATCAGGAAGAACAAGTAAGTTTAAGAGAGAGACGGAGACAAAGAAAACAAGAAGAGGAAGATCACGAAGAAGCTGTTGCTGGTGATATCACGGAGGCGATGAAAAATGAGGATGAACGACATGAAGAGGAACAGATGAGTTTAAGAGAGAGAAGAAGAAGGCTAAGGCAGGATGATCAAGACAACGAAGAAATTTTGAGTGATTCTGTCAAAGGAAACAGGGCAGATGAAGAAGAACAACAAGAGGAAGAACAGATGAGTTTAAGAGAGAGAAGAAGAAGGCAAAGGCAGGATGATCAAGACAACGAAGTAATTGTCAGTGATTCTGTCAAAGAAAACAGGGCAGATGAAGAAGAACAACAAGAGGAAGAACAGATGAGTTTAAGAGAGAGAAGAAGAAGGCAAAGGCAGGATGATCAAGACAACGAAGTAATTGTCAGTGATTCTGTCAAAGAAAACAGGGCAGATGAAGAAGAACAACAAGAGGAAGAACAGATGAGTTTAAGAGAGAGAAGAAGAAGGCAAAGGCAGGATGATCAAGACAACGAAGTAATTGTCAGTGATTCTGTCAAAGAAAACAGGGCAGATGAAGAAGAACAACAAGAGGAAGAACAGATGAGTTTAAGAGAGAGAAGAAGAAGGCAAAGGCAGGATGATCAAGACAACGAAGTAATTGTCAGTGATTCTGTCAAAGAAAACAGGGCAGATGAAGAAGAACAACAAGAGGAAGAACAGATGAGTTTAAGAGAGAGAAGAAGAAGGCAAAGGCAGGATGATCAAGACAACGAAGAAATGTTGAGTGATTCTGTTAAAGAAAACAGGGCCGATGAAGAAGAACAACAAGAGGAAGAACAGATGAGTTTAAGAGAGAGAAGAAGAAGGCAAAAGCAAGATGATCAGGAAAATGAGGACATTGCCAGCGATTCAGTCAAAGAAAACAGGGCAGATGAAGAAAAACAGCAAGAGGAAGAACAGATGAGTTTAAGAGAGATAAGAAGAAGGCAAAGACAAGAAGATCAGGATAATGAAGTAAATATGAGTGACTTTGTTAAAGAAAATAGGACTGACGAAGAGAAACAGCAAGAGGAGGAACAGATGAGTTTAAGAGAGAGAAGACGGAGAAAGAATCAGGAAGATGAGCCAACTGACGCTCTAGCTGATTCAATTGGCAGAGGAGAAGAAGAAGAAGAGCAGATGGAACAAGAAAGCGTAAGAGAAAGGAGAAGGAGGAAAAATCAGAAGGAAGATGACGATTTTGATAGAGATGAAGAAGGTGAGATAGGACAAGGAACTTTAAGGGAAAGAAGACAGAGAAGGGAACAAGAAGAAGATATGTACGAGGAGTCTGTTAGCTCCATTTCCAATGTTAGTGAAGGGGAAGACAAGGAAGAAGAACACGAAGGTCTTCAAGAAAGTTTGAGAGAGAGAAGAAGGCGACGAAATCAGGAAGATGATTATGACGGATATATCAGTCCAGTCTCTGATTTTGCAACAGAAACGACAAAAGAGGAAGAATTTGAAGAAGTAGAGGGTGGTTTCAGGGAAAGGAGAAGAAGACAGAAGCAAGAAAAACAAGATGGCGAAGAAATCAGCGGAGTGTCTGCTTTTGCTGAAGAAGCGATTGATAAAGAAGATGAACAATATGAGGAAGATCAAGCAAGTTTAAGGGACAGAAGAAGAAGGAGAGTGGTGGAAGGGGAAGAGAATGGCGATGAAAACATTGATTTGTCTAATTTTGTAGCTGAGAGAGAAAGTAAGATTGAGGAAGAAGAAGCAGAAGAGCAGACAAGTCTGAGAGAAAGAAGAAGAAGAAGACGGAATGAAGAACAAAGTGAAGAGCAGAATCACGAGGTAGATGCTAGAAATGTATCTGATTATAAAGTAGAGGCGGGTGATGATGAAATGGAAGAGCAAGAAGTAGACAAAGGGAGTTTAAGGGAGAGGAGACGAAGAAGAAAGGAGAACGATGAAGACTATGAAGAAAATGTCAGTCATGTCACTGAGTCCATAACAGAAGCCGAGAATAAGGAAGAAGATGAGACGAGAGATCAAGGAAGTTTAAGAGAAAGAAGACAAAAGAAACAAGATTATATTTTTGCATCTGAAATTGATAAAAATCAAATTGACAGGGAAAACGAAGAGTATGAAAAATTGAGGGAAAGAAGAAGAAGACAAAACAAACCAGACGAAGAAGACGAGATTAGTCCTGTGACTGACTTCGATATACAAGCAACAGACCAACGAGTTGACGAAGATAAAAAGGAGAAGGACAATTTAGAAGTGAGAAGGGATAAACGAAACAAAGAGGAGCCAAACGACGAAGAAGATGCCAGTCCCGTGTCTGACTACGTCACAGAGAGGGAAGAGGATTCTAGGAAAGAGATGTTTGAAAATCTAGAATCAATAGAGCAAAATAACAATGCAAAAGCAGATTTGCTTGCATCAGAGGAAAAAGACTTGAGTAAATTTACGAAAAATCAGAAAACGCAAGAAGATAACCAAAATACTGACAGCATTCTTCCTTCGTCCAACACTGAAGAGGACCCAGAACAATGGTCAGGGATTCAAGCAATCGCACATACAATGTTGAAACAAAACTTGGAAGTCAATCATAAGCCAGGAAAAGCTGAGTGGGAGGATAAAATACAGCTCAGAGAGACAGGGTACCTGGATAACGAACTGATAGGCAAGAGCTCTATCCATGTGAAGATAACGCTCGACAACGCTTTTGACGAGCGGTTGCTGGCCGAGGCGGAAGAACTATGCGATTGGTCAAGAATTACGCAAATCAAACGCATGAGAAGATTGAGTCAGCAAAGAGACATGACGAATAAAATGGAGAAAGAAATGAAAGCTGCTAAGAAATTGCCCCCCACAGAAATCGAAAAGGGGATTTTTCCTGATATTAGAGATGATTTGAAAGATCATCTAAGACCGAGAAATTTGCTGCCTGATGCAGCCGCAGATGATAGTGAAAGCAATCTGAAAGAAGATGCCAAAAATAAGGCTGAATCTGAGTCTGCAAATCAATCTACAGGCGATGAAGTAAAAGATGACAAGGACACTGGTGCTAGTAATGAAGCCCTGTCCAGACAGAGATATGGAAGAATAAGTGACAGAGATAAAGACGTTGAAGAGCAAGATGAAATCAAGGAACAGTTTAATAAGTTGAAGAAAATGAAAATGAAAGATTTGAAAAGTTCTTCTGTTGACTCCATGAAAACCTCTTCGTTTGACTCTCTGATTAACGCTTCGTTCGATTCTGCGACAAATGCTTCTGTCGATAGCCTGGATTTGGAGTCGCAGATTCAGGAGATGGATTCAGATAATGAAAAGAGGAGGAAGAAACTGGAGCTTCGATCACAAAAGAAGGGAAAGCGGAAACTGAAAGGAAAACATGAGAAGAAACCGGTGGAAGAAGATAGTAACGATACTGTCAAGAAAGTTCCGTTGATAAAAATCACACAACCGAGCACAGAAGTGTATTTCGACTCGGATGAGTTGGATGTTGATGATGAAGATGACAAGTTCATTGAAGAAGTTTTGAAGAAGATCCAGCAACGGAAAGAAGAACGAAAAAAGCAAATCGCAGAAGAGATATCTCAAGATCTTGAGACGATGAAAAATCTCCAAAAAGCGAAGGAAATTTTTGATGATGATTTCGATGAAGATATAGTTGGTAGAGATACACCGAATAGAAGAAGTGTTGTTGATGAAAACGAAGAAGATGATTACTCGCAACTTGCAGAGAGTGGAAGACAAGCAAGAAGAAGAAGACATAGAGATAGTGATGAATTTTCGGAAGAAACAGATGCAAAAGAGCCAGATGAGCTAGGAACAACAAGACGTGAGAAAAAGCGTTCAAGTGGCGAAGAAGATGAAGATAGCAGTGAGCTAGAGGTAAAAAAGAATGCTGATAAAGACAAGAATGAAGTTGATGCTTTATCACAAGCTGATAACGAACAGCGATCAAGAAGAAGACAAAATGAAAAAGAAGAAGATATCAGCAATTTATCTGATTTTGATACAGAAGAAATGAAAAGACGAGGAAACGAACCCGATCAGGAGCAAACTAGTTTAAGAGAGAGAAGAAGAAAACGGGGAGAAGATGAACCAGAGATTACAGAAACTGAATCTCCTGACGATTCTCAACATGATGCAGCAAACAGAGACAGAGGCGATATTAACGTGAGCGAAGTGTCGAGCTTTTTAGAGAACAAAACAAGAGCAGAAGAGTATAGAAGACGATTTGAAGAAGAAATCAGTGATTCGATGATTTGCAATCCTGATGATCACGAGAATGATGATATAGAATCAGATGAAATCAACCAGGAAGCTATCAAAAGTGAAGACAAAGAGCACGATGATAGAGCTGGAAGAAGAAATAGGAATCGTGATAATAAACAAGTTGAAGATGAGGAAAATGAAGGTAAACTAATAGATGAGGGAAACAATATGAGAGAAAACGAAGAATCTCAGAGATCAAAACGTAGGAACAGAAAACAAGACGTCTTAGAAGAAGAGAACGAAACAAGTCACAAAGGGAACTCAAAAACACCAAAGAAGGGAAGAAGAGATTCTGAAGAACATGCAAATATAAGAGAAAAAACAGAGGAAGCATATGAGGAACAACCCGAAATTTCAAGAAGAAGAAAGAAAACACAAGCAGTTTCGGATGAAGAGGTAGACTTTGAAGAATTAGTCCGATCTTCCAGATTAAAAAAAGGGAAGGAAGATTCAGAAGTTTCAAGAAGAAGGAAGAGAAGAGATGTGATGTCTGATGAAGAAGATATATACAACGAGCAAGGAACTGAGAGAGTGGACAATGGAGAAAAATCGACAGAACAAGACAATGAAAGAAACACAGAACCAAGTGCCATGCCCAGAAGAAGGAAGAAGAAGAATGAATTGGACGAAGATGATGACTTTGAGGACTCGGCAAGATCTTCCAGATCTGCACGTAGAAACGATAAAGAAGATCAAGAAGAAGAGCATACAGGAAGAATGGATAACGAACGAGCCAGAAGAAGAACAGCAAGAAAAGGTAGAAGTTCAGATGAAGAAGATACGTTACAGGAGGCCGAGAAATCTAAAAAGGCATCTCAAAGAAAAAACAGAGGGCAGAGATCTGATCAAGAGGAAGAGAGTGGTAGAGCCCAAACAAAAAATCAGAGGAGAAGAAGAGGGGAAGATGTGAACTTAGATGAAGAAAATAATGAAGAGCCAGAAAAATCTTCCTCGTCAACGAAAAGACGCAATAGAGATCTTCCGGAAAATGAACGAACCATAGAGAGCGATCAAGAACGGGCAAAGGTGTCAGGAAGAAGGAGGCGAAGAGATGTGAATTCAGATAAGGAGGAAGAATCCGAAAAAGAAGAAAGACCTTCAAGCTCAGTCAAGAGAGTCAACAGAGACCACCAATCAGTACAACAAAATGAAGAAAGTGACAGAGAACAACCACAAGTTTCACGAAGAAGAAAGAAGCGAGATGTATTTTCAGATGAAGAGCAACAGCTGAAAGAGACAGATAATCCATTCAGCTCCGATAAAAAAGACAGGGCTAGATTATCAGCAGAACAAAGTGAAGAAGAGCAATCAATTGCTTCAAGAAGGAGAAAGAAACAAAATGCAATTTCAGATGAAGAAGTAATGCAAACTGAAGAAGAACAATTACCAGCTATGAGAAGAAGAAAGGATCGAGATATGTTTTCAGATGAGCAAGTAGAACAAAGTGAAGAAGAGCAAACACCGGCTTTGAGAAGGAAGAAGAAACGGGATGTGATCTCAGATGAAGAAGTAATGCAAACTGAAGAACAACAATCACCAGCCTTGAGGAGAAGAAAGGAGCGAGATATGTTTTCAGATGAACAAGTTGAACAAAGTGAAGAAGATCTTAAACCCGCACTGAGAAGGAAGAAGAAACGGGATACGATCTCAGATGAAGAAGTAGATCAAACTAAAGAAGAACAAACACCAGCTATGAGGAGAAGAAAGGAGCGAGAAATGTTTTCAGATGAGCAAGTAGAGCAAAGTGAAGAAGAGCAAACACCGGCTTTGAGAAGGAAGAAAAAACGAGATGTGATCTCAGATGAAGAAGTAGAGCAAAGAAAACAGGAACAACCAAAAGCTTTAAGAAGGAAGAAGAAGAATGACGCTGTTTCTGATGAAGGTGATAATTCAGACCAAGGGAGAGTTTTCGGACGTTCTAAAACAAAACACAAGGATGAACAGCGAAGAGAAGAGCACAAAGAGAGTGAAGGGAACGAAAATAGAATACCAGGAAGAAGAAGATCACGGGATATTATTTCAGACGAAGAAGATACGATTGAAGAGTCAGATCGATCTTCCAGGTCTGTACAGAGACGAAGCAAAACTGATCGTTTACACGAAGAAAGTGATGGAATGGAGCAGGAAGAAACTAAAGCGCCGAGAAGAAGGAAAACAAGAGATCTAGCTTCAGAAGAAGAAGAAATAGATGAAACAAAATCTTTTTCACCAAATCAAAGAAATAAGAATGATCTCCATGCAAGGGATCGAGACGAAGAGAGTGATAAGGAACAAAGTAATGTTTCCAGAAGGCGGAAACGACAAGAGGCTGTTTCAGAGGAAGAGCGAGAGCAGGACCAGTCACGAAGATCTTCCAGGGCGTCGCAGAGGACTGACCGAGAAGAACATTCCAACCAACGACTGGAAGAGAGCAGCGAAGATGAATCTTTCACGTCCAGAAGACAAAGAAGACCACAGTCAGATGAAGAAGAAACAATGCAGGATGCAGGAAAGGTTTCCGAATCATCTCAAAGAAGCAAAAGCGACAAACGTGCAGAAAATCGAAAGAACGAGAGTGATCAGAAAGGAACGAAGACACGAAGGAAGAGAAGAGACACTGTTTCAGACGATGAAAGCTTGAGTGATGAAGAAGATACTAGGCCAAGGAGGAAGGCAAGAGGTGATGAGCATGACGAAGGGAAAACAAGAGCAAGGAGAAAGAGAAGAGACACAGTTTCAGATGAAGAATCGACGGAAACAGCCAGAAAATCAAAAGCGACGAAAAAGAGAGACAATCAAGATACAGCCAGAACAGAAAGCGATGACAGGGAAATCTTGGATTCCGAACAAGCTGATTTGAAAGAAAAACGAAGGAGGACGGAGTCAGAATTGATTGATGATATGATTGGCATCCGACGCAGTTCAACGGCCAGGGATGACTGGAGGAAAATCAACGAAAGTAAGAAAATCAACGAGAAGAAAAGCAAAGACAAATCGAAAGGTGAACAATTTTTATCTTTAATATTAAGTTTACTTCACTTTCAATCAAGGGAACATTCTTTTCATCGCACTCTTTTCATAAAAGATGCCTACCATTTTTAGAAGATCGTATAAAAATAACAGGGCTTTGGAGCCAAACCTAAATCTTTCATTTAAGATCTGCAATTGAGTTTAGCAAGTGACTTACTTCTTTTAGTAGAATAAGAAGCAACTACATCAGCAATCCATGTTTGAAAGCTAAAAAGAAATATCTAGAATGAATAATGTTATTACCAAAAGCTTGTATGAAGTCTGATGCATTGTTTAATAAGAGCGAAATGTGAAATTAAGAAGAGCCGTGATTATATTGTGAAAACATACGTCTTAGTTCTTGAAACATGTCCTTGCTATTAAGTACTTGCCAAACAATGGGAATTTCATAAGCAATCATGATAACCAAACATCTATGAGCCTAGTCAGACTGTTCTCGAGAAGAATAGGTTCTTTTAATAGTTGCTGGGTTTTACTGTACTGAACACAAGGATTTTCTGATGCACAGGGGCGCAGTGGGAGCTATATTGCAGGGGGGGGGGGGGGGGGCAAACCTGAAAATTTTCCGACAAAAACAGCATTTTTCCGACGGATTTTTTGGTAATTTTTTGGGTAATTTTTTCGTGTTTTCCGATGCGCGCAGTTACTCAGACGATTATAACTTGCTAGTATTATAATTTCATAAATCTTCCGACAAATCCACGTATTTTCAGATTTTTCCGACAAAATTTCGCCAGGAGGGGGCTGAAAATTTTAATTTTTCGGCAATAAGTCATTCTCTTCGTGTTTTCCGACACAGTCAGTTACTCAGACAATTATAACTTGCTAGTATTATAATTTTCCAAAATTTCCGACAAACCCACGTGTTTTCCGATTTTTCCGACAAAATTTTCGCCAGGGGGGGCGGCCGCCCCCCCTGCCCCCCCAGCCACTGCGCCCCTGCTGATGCAAGCCCTTGGCCTAAAGTTAACCTGTTGTTTGTTGTCATTTGCTATACATATATTCATTTTCATTTTAAATAGATAAAACCGATGAAGAATCGAAAACAAAAAAGAAAGAAAAATCATCGAAACTACCTCACAAAGAATCGCTTGATCAGATGGTTGGTTATCTGCGAAGTCCATCTACAAGAGACAGTTGGAAGAATATCAGAGAAGAATAAATCTAAGTATTTAACATTTGACTTTCATAATTCATTTTGTAAATTTTGTAATTGTGTGACGCGTAACTTAGTAGTAGGGTGGCAGCTGGGTTTTTTGAATTTACAGAACATGCTTCAAATTGAACAATTTGATGCGGAGCCTCCCAGCCCTCCCCCAAACAATTTGATTCAAACTGGAGAAAAGGGCAACTTGGGGGCAATTGATTTACGTATATATATATACGGGTAAAACGTTTGTAAAGTTCTTGAGTCAAATATCAAAAAGTATCACCCTATGCTAGAGTCCAGAGGGAATTAAGATAACCTGTCTGGAATCAATATCGGTATCAGGTTACTGGTTTCTGGAACCGAGAAGGTATTATAATACCCTGTCTAGAATCAATATAGATATTAGGATACCATGTCTGGAATGAAGATGGCGTAAGGTTACCCTATCTGGAATCAATGTTTGTATTAGCATACTCGGTCTGGAATCAATCAACGGTTCCGACAACACAGATAAGCTCCTGTTTGCAAATGAATGTTGTATTTTACGTATTGTTCTTTACTATTGTAGATGTTGGTTGTGATAATTGTAGATGTTTGTTGTGATAATTGTAGGTAATTCAAAATCATGCAGCGTGAGTATCTATCTTGCAATCTTACTTCTATTCCTCTAAAAATAAGTATGCTGGTCCTTCTAATGCCAACGGTAACATTGATAGGCAAGCTGAGGAAGATTTTTATCGAAAAATTTTTGGAAGAAACCATTTTTCCAATCTAATCAAATATGAGGTAAAGAGATGAAATTCCTTATTGAGGTAGAATTCTTCATATCATCATCATGCTAAAAATGAAGTAAAAAACTATTTCATGCGTCGCAAATAGCTATTCCCCCCTGCCAGATTTGGATAATATTGATGTCCCAGGCCGTTAGCAAGGCCTATGGAGCCGGATTGGCAAGTTTTGAAGACAGTAGAATGATTTTCATGGGGGTGGGGTAAGGATGAACATAAAAACAGATATGGACACTACAGAAACGATAACTTCCAGAATTTAGCTCATTTATCTCTAAATTACGGAATACATGCTATTTTTCAGACTTAATCTCATCGACATTTCCTTCTATTTCAAGTATATTCCAAAGGATGAAACACTGTCCAATTAGAAAACCATTGTGGTAACTTGGATATTTTTATAGTAAGGTTTGCAAAAAGCTTACTCAAATCGCACCAGGGGTGGTACTGCCAACCCGCGCCCCCCATGGCTACGGGCCTATGATGTTCCAAAGTGGAGATAGCGATGTTCGAGGATAGTAACGTCTCTAGAAATATAATAAGAATTTGTGTTATTTTGAAAGAGGTATATTCTGTTTTATGTTATGTTTCTGGTTTATTTTGATGATGGGTCTTATGACAGTAAACAATAACAGTCATGGAAATGAAAAAAAGGAACATAGGAAAATGGATCATTCAAGAGAAGACGCTTTTGGGTTTATAAAAGAGTACATAGAGATATCTTCATATGTTGATAGTTGTGGATAGGTAAACTACGCTTATTATCTTTGTAAGGTATTGGTTGAAGTGAAAAGCACAAAGGGCCCACTGATTAGGTAGAGCAGTGAAACATTGCGATGCGACACTTGTCCTTCCTCTCAATGTAACCACACCTCGTGATTCCTTTTAATTGGTATTACATAGAGCTGGCAAATCATATCCCCACAATTTGCGACAGGTCTGGGGAAAGTAGTTTCGAACCTGGAAACCTTTGAAC
The DNA here is from genome assembly GCA_963924455.1 of Pelagia noctiluca. Classification (NCBI taxonomy): domain Eukaryota; kingdom Metazoa; phylum Cnidaria; class Scyphozoa; order Semaeostomeae; family Pelagiidae; genus Pelagia; species Pelagia noctiluca. Next base: position 15,829,739 of record OZ004322.1, on the reverse strand, counting down.
AAGGTTTGAGTGCAATAACCACTTGGCCATTCCTGCCACATATAAAGGCTAGTGGCAGATTTAAAGGGTGTAGCTGGTGTAGTTGCAGCTCCCTTTTCTGAAAAAACAGCTTTTGATGAGAGCTTTCTGGTTGTTTTGCTATTCCTGTTCAAGAGTTTAATTCACAAGCGGCCCTTCAAAACAGTTGCCCCCTTCCAAGTTTCTTCTGGATCCGCCCCCAATGACAGAATGCAACAAGAAGGCAAAAAAGTATGCTTTGATTTCCAACTACTTGGTGGAAAAATGTCTCATCTTGGACATTGGTTCTATTTACACATCTTATACACTTATAGAATTATCTTTTATAAAGAAATACACCTTAAAGAATTAACTCTTGGTGTCATAAACCAGTACAACAAGTCAATTAGGTATAAATAAATGATAAAAACATAACAAAATAACTTAAACAAAACTAAATACAAAAACAAATCTAAGATTAATTCTTAAAGCTACAGTGCTCCATCCTTGATACAAGGAATTGCATTGGCCTTAAAAATACTTATTTTGGTTTGGTACAAATTTTGTTGTTAATTATTTTGACCTCAAGTGCATCTATATATCGTTTTCGCCTATTTTCCTTGTACAGTCTTAACCTTTCCGACTCCTCTTCCGAATCCGAGCAAATGTTATCCCACCTCAACGTGTCATTGGAGGAATCACACACCAAATCATTATCTGAATCACATTCTGTCTTAATTTCTGATTTACATGGAGTCTCTGCCTCGACTTTCTCACTTTGTGATTTACTTTGTTTCTTCTTTTTGCCACTTCTGCTTTGCTTCTTAACTTGTTTCGTTTTACTCTTTGTTTTACTCTGTATTTGTGTTTTCTTCTCCAAGTGCTTTTCGGCTTCTGACGATGTTGATGTTTGTTGACTAGAGCTACTCGATTCTGTACAGGAAAATAAAAAGCAAAATTAACAGACAGCAAGCATTCGCTAAGCGGCATAGGCCCTACAGCAGAGTGTGGCTTTTTCAGATCGCAATTTAACAATATAACAATAGGATAACACAGTAGAAAATGGCTCAAGCACAGCCAGGATCTCATTGAAAACTGCTTCACTCTGCAAACCAGGAATGGGGGTCGAATAGCCCAAAAACCTGCTGTTTCCTATCATTGTAGAACACCAAGTAAAGTTTATAGTCTGTGGCTCACATGTTTTCTTGGCTCTTGACTAGAAAGGGAGTAAAAGGACACTAGAATTCGCATATGAGTAACAGCTATCTACAGGTTCCAGTTTGACAAATAGGGTGGTAAAAAATTTCAAAATAGGTAGGCCTACATCTACATGTTATTCAGTAAAACGATAAGGTATCACGCTGATGGGGATCAATGCACTACCCACCCACTCCCCTCACATCTTAAGCCCAGTGAGAAAGATTTAACTCTTTTGGCCTAATGAGAATGAATAATATGATTCATAAAATGAAAAATATGTTACCTCTTTTGAAAGATACCGCAAGATTATTTTCTGGATCAGGACTTGAAAATTCAGTAGAGCTTGACTTCACTTTCCTCGAAGATTGGTGTTTCTGAATGCGAAGAGATGTGTTGTTTTGAAGAGCTTCGGCCCGGCCCCGTGGCCTAGTTGGGTTGGTGTTAATCTTGATCGCTGCTGTTGGCATTATTGCAGCTAAGAGCTCTAACTACTGCTTCTCAGCTCGATTGTGTTTATATCCCGTATCTAATCTAAATAGATTATTAAAGCAAGATCTGATTTATCATCGATAACTGATCTTTTCAATTATTCATGCATTTTCTTGATTTCATTTCATCAACATGAGAGAGAGAAGAGATACTTTGTGGGCTTTCATCCGAGTCAAAGCAAACAAAGATCGCTGTGGTAACCAGGCCTCGAGTTCGTTACGAGGCTGTTGAATTCCTGGAAGCGATTACGGAAGTAAAGTGTTACAGTAAAGGTTTACTTGCGACAAAGATTTGATGATTGTCAACAAAAATAGGCAAATATTCGCACTATCTTTATAAGTTATTAGCTTATGCAATACGTGGGCCAACTGAATATTGTTTTCATTCAGTATTTGATTTCATATAAACGAGTTTCTTATAATATGAATTATTCAGTTATCAAAAGTATAAAAATACGGGTATTCCCTATCGATAAGTTCCTGCAATTGGGTTCGATTTAATTTGACAATAGAATCTGAATCAAACAAAACTTTTCTCAAGTATATACTCCATACTGTGTGTAATACCTAATTAATTATTTCGTTCTACAGGCAAGTTAACTCGACTAAAAAATTAACAGAATTTATATAATTATCTATTTACTCAATTCACCCTTCTTACGAATAAAAACTGAAAGTTCCAATCAGTAAGCTATTTTAAACATTAAATGCAAGATTATTGAATTATCTATCTAATTAGTTTTATTTGAATTCAAGCCGAAGAAGTTTTCGAAAATTTTGTTTCTGATAAGAACAAAATTCATATTTAATATTAGCTTTTGACCATCTGATACATCATAAATAACCTAAGATTTTGTTTCGTCCTGTCCTCCTTCATCGATGTTCGCAATATCTTTCTAGATTAAATTAAATTTGCAAACTTTTTGGTGAAGAATGGACAGCTCTATGGTGCTGAAATGGCCAAAAAAATAGGCAAATCGAAGGCTCGATCCTAGAAAAAAACTAAACACAACCACGTTGAAAGTGCCAAAGATTGCGTTCATGACTTCAAAATTTCATACACTGTATTAAAAATGTATTTAGGTCTTTGACCGGTACAGAACTTAAGGACTGCGTCAGATATTGGAAAATCAGAAACATAGCAAAAGAGAACTACTGATGCTTTGCGTCTGACCCTCATCAGAGTTGTACGTTAGAAAGAGAACGAAAATGAAACCTAGCGAATCATTATAACCCAAATGTGGATCGACATTGGCCAATCAGAAAGGAGGTACGTAGCGAGAAACAACCAATCGTCATCGGCAGTTTAGCGAGACGAACAATAAAAAAACTGTTATCAAAAGAGCCTCTTTCCGTCTACACATCGTTTTCTCAAAATTGGTTCCTTCACACTTGCTTCTTATGGCTTGACTCGATGCCTTTGCTTTAGGTGGGGTATGTAGTGCAGGAGGTGGGGTAAATAGTACAAAATTAGCACGGGGATATGATGCTCATTTAGGTGATTTTGAACTTTTAAACATCAGTAAGACTTTTCTGTAAGATCCCTTATAATTTGGGTATCAAATCTAAAGAAATAGTGTTTTCATAAAGATGGGTCTGAGTTTTCGCAATTACTGTGAAAAATCAACGTAAAATGGGTTATCTTTGTATTGTTACATTCATAATGTTCATAACTGGGTATGCTTGCGAATTCTCAGCGGTACATCCTCATCCAACTGAAGGTCATTTACCCCCGGGTGCTCTACTGAGTCGTTTCTTAGCAGTACCTAATCACTGCTGAAGTAAGGTGCCTTTACCTGCCATTTTCTTCTAACTACAGGAGGTTAAATCAATGCGATCTGATTCTATTGACCTATTGACTGTAAAGACATCTTCGCATCTTTATCACGTCTCTTCTTCTTTAGCATCTCCCTCCTGCAATTGAAATAATAATTTGAATTCAGAATCTTTCAGGGCCCGTTTGTGATGACTTGATTATCCTACTTGTGGGGAAAAAGGTGAGAGGTGGGATGAAAAATAACAAGGCTTTCAGGGCTTGTCTATATGGAGATAATTTTCCCAGCTTCCCCACCAAAAGCTGAGGCGTGATGAGTTTATTTGTGAAATTCCATTTCACTTTTAAGCTTCACAAGCTGAATTGTGAGATCAAAGTTCACATAAAAATGTGAACTGTTTTCGCCTTGTATTGTTCTTTTTACTATTTCATCCTACCTTCCAGCCTTTATACAAGAAAATTTCGTCTCATCCAAGTAGGATCCCACCTTTCAATAAGGGATATCTCACTCAACCGGGATGAAAGATTTTCTATATAAGCAGATGACTAAAAATAATGTGGTTTGTATTGGAAAGTGAGATCCCAACCCTCAGCTCGCAGGGTTGAAAGAGGATTGTCCATATAAACACAAGTCAAATTGACAATAGAGTAACAACTCATTTGAAATAGAATGAAATCAGATGAAGATTTATATCATATAGTATTTCAGAGACCCCAATATAGCAAAAATTAATTTGCTTCAAGTGAAAAAATGACTACCTTAAAAATTGTATGAATAGCACTCAAGACACTATAACAGTATGACCCTCGTTTGTTTTCAAAGATATGAATGAGTAAGATGAAATAAGAGTAATAACTGACCTTAGTTGTTGTATTTCATCTTAGAATACGCAATACGAACACGAATAATAAATTGAATCCAAATAAAGATATACCAACAAATAGAATATCAATACAGTATCTTACGTCTTTTCGCCTGGCTGTATCACTCAGACATATCTCCTCCTTTAATCTTGCTATAAATTAATAAATAAATAACTTCAAAATAATAAATTAATAATAAATTAATAACTTATATAATAAAATAATAAAAAAATAATAAATAAATAACTTCAATTTAAAGTTGATCGACCTGACATGTCTAAGCTAATCAGTTTTTTTCTCTTGGCTCTTCTGGTCTTCAAAATTTCGTACAGACAGTTGCGAATTGAGACGATTCGTAACGATTCCACAACGAATCTGAGACGAATTCTAAAAGAGTTCACCCAAAATGTAACTTTCAGTGTTGTAGCCATTTTTATGCAATTTTTCGGGAAAAAAAAACTTCGGCTCTATCTCTGCATAAGATTAATAAAAATTTCAACTTTGATGTTAAAGATTTGAGATAAATGCAACACTTTTTTACTAGATAAAATACAAACTGAATAATCAAACTATTGATAAAAGTTCCGCAGAATTTCTTACATTGGGTGGTTAAGTTTGGCCAGCATTGCAGAATAATATTTTTATGTAAAAAGATATTGAAGAAAAGAAGCAAGAATCTTAACAAATAAACTTTTAAACAAATAAGAAAGAGTCAAAAAACTAAAGAAACATCACACCTATTTCGAGTCTGGCTGTATCAATATCTTGTTGCAAAATTTTCTCCGTATTTTCTTTATCGAATTGTTCAGCCATGACTCGATCCTTCAAAAACATGACCTGCAACAAAAATACAAATTTGATGAGAATTAATATGAAAATAGAATTATAAAGGTATATGAAAATAGAATAATTAAGTGATGAAGCCAGATGAACAACTGTAAAAGGTTAATATTGTATTACCTCACTTCGCAGTTGCTCTTCGATCATAGACGCATTGATTTTCATTTGTTCGAGTTTGTGATGAAGCACGCTCGCATCTTGGTTTTCTTTGCTACCCTAGAATCAAAGAAAATAAATGTTGATTGATACAATTTACTGCAAAACCATTGAGTAATGCTTGAAATGCAAGTCTCTTCCAATCTGAAAATTACTGGTCAAGACTAAGGGCCGTATAGGAAGGAAGAGGTCCATGCTCTGACGCCCCCTCTGAAGATTATAACCTATAACCTCTGAAGTGCAGCACCCTCAAATCCATAAATACTTTGAAACAATGCTTTAATTTTTCCATATTGTTTGTTTCTTCTAAAGTTATTGGTAAGGAAAAAAGCAAGTGGTAGATAAAGTCTCACCATGCTCTGTTGCTGGTCTTCGCGTAATGTTTCTTGAATCGTTTTCAAACTTGCATTTTCCTCACGTAAATGCTCCAACTGAAAAAGGAATGAAGAAGTAATAATACTTCAATCCATAATACAACATATGACAGCTCTTCTCTTATTATCAAACTCTTACCTCTTTTGCCTAAAAAGCCCTAATCGAAACTGTACAAGCAAGAATCTAGAAATAAAAGAAGCTACATACCGATTTTACAAGAAGGGCAAAAAATTAAATAAACACTGATATTTGAAATTTCACCTTAATTGTGTGAAAACCTGTGATGAGAAAACATCAAGCACTGGATATGTCACAGGAACCCACAATAGGTATCAACTTACAGACTTTTCTCGGGGAAAGGACACCAAAATAATGAAATATTATCTGTTATTTGAAATTTCATCAAGCACAATTGCTCTCTCTACACCCTGGTTGTGTGAATACCTGTGATGAGAACTCATCAGGTCCAGGAGGTGTCATTAATACCCATAAGAATCAACTGAACTAATTGCATCGGCCTGAGGGACAAATGAACTTTGGAACCAGGCACCAGTCTTATGTAGCACTTGGCATATCTAATTTTAGATGTATGAAGTCGGTTCCCCGATTTTTAGAGAGATAGTGCTCAACACATACATAAGTATAGCTGTGAATACACTCATTAACAGAAAAGAGACAAGAAATTTCTCCTTCATCTATGATGATATGAAGAAGTAATTTATGGACTCTCTTCTGCAGGTAAGTAAAATTTCGTAAAATATGTATTTTTTCTAACTCATACCTCAGCCATTAATCTGTCCCTATCTTCAGAAAGATTTCGCTGGAAATATAATTGAAAATGAGTTGCATAAACGAAATAAATTCAATCAAAGATTTCATCGTTAGATATATTCAATACAACTTAATATTTTGAATTCGATCATTCAGATTTGCCTAATATTGCATTGGGACAGTCTTTGATCGGTACAGAACTTGAGGCAGAATGGAGCACGGAGGCTGGATCCATGAATCCCTGTAGCCCCCTAAAGTCCCAATGACTTAAGCTATATCTCAACTCACATATAGTTTATCCCATACAGCAATAAGATAGTGGCTAACCCATAGTGATACTCCGAATACAATACACGCTTTTTATATAAGGAACTAGTTTATAAAAAACCTAGATCTAGGATTTCTGGTAAAAATGCAATGGATTCCTTTGTTCTATTGTTTCATAAAATAATAGAAAATAATACAAAATTTTAAGGGCTTTAGTACTAAGGCTTCAAGTAGGTACCTTGTAAAATAAAAAGCGTGTGTACTAGAAAATCAAACTTACCACTTGCAGACCTATATCTTGTTGAATCATTAAAAATTCTTGATGAAGTTCATCTAAATGCGTTTCTTGGTTCTTCTGTGTTTCAGCTTGCAGTTTTATCTGAGTATGGAATTATATTTATCACAGACTTGAAACACTGTCCCGCGAAAATCTCCAATAATATGCAATAGAGCTCCAATAAAGATTCAGTCAATTATCTTACAGTGTTCGATATTCATTCTGCTTTTGCTTTCTTTCCCATACTTGATGGTTTGGTCTGATTTCCTGCAATGTTTATCAAGCTTTATTTTGCAACTGGCAAAGCAGGCACTAATGATTCAACATTGATTTACATAAATCTTTTGTCCCATTATGTTTTTGGAACTTTTTGAAAACATGTTTGCTTGTGAGCAGGAACTGTTGTCAAAATAAACAGAATTTAAATGCTTATCGTGCCTTAAATTTGCTCCCTGACACCCAGTGGTAGCACAATAAAGTACCAATCTATATGCTGTGAGATTGAGTCCTACTCGGATCATTTTCATTCACGTAAATTATCTGGATTTAACATGTAATTTCAATGTTTTCCAAAACTGTAATAGATAAGACTTGAAAAGAAGCAAGATTTTGAAAACCAATCGAAATGCTTTGTGGGAATGAAAAATGGCCCAAGTAGGACTCGAACCCACGACCTCTAGACTGGTACTCTACTGATACCAATCTAGAGATCGTTGGTTCGAGTCCAGCTTGGGTCATTTTCATTCTCACAAATTATTTCAATACAGTAGATAAGCGGCTTCTTTCTCCTGGCTTCAAATCAATTCGATGTTTCATGATCACTTTTCAAAGATTAGTTAAGATTCAAAAGTGTTGTAAAACATTTCTTTATAAAATTCTAACTTTCAAATAAACCGTTAAGTAATAAAACATTGATAGTTCAGTGGTTATTGTGATTCGAGATAATTTGTGACAATGAGAATGACCTAAGAAGGACAATGAGTACGATTCTAGAGGTCGTGGGTTCGAGTCCTACTCGGGTCATTTTCATTCTCACAAATCATCTCGATTGATTTTCCAACTCCTGCTTCTCCTCGAGGTTATTATAAATGGAATTCGAACCTGTACTTGGGCATCTTCTGAAGCTAAGCAAATACTTTTTTCGAGTTTTTCTACTTTTTCTTTTTCGGTTCGCAAGTCGTTCTGAAAGAATATAAATAAAACATAAATAGGAATAATTACTTCAGAACCCAAATATAAGCTAAAACGTGAGGTGGCCAGGGTTAAGGAGTAAAACCCAAACATTATCTGGAAACAAACAACAGCAAATAAAAGAGAAACCTTCTTTAGGTCGCCTCTAACTGCAGTTGACTATCTTTCTGGAAATCAATATGGTTAAATAACTGGCTCACAAAAAGTTAAGCATAAACTTATTTGGTACAAACATTTCTGTGGTCTAACTGTTTGGCGAAGGAAACAATGGATATGTGAGTTTTTCTTGTGCATATCTATAGCAGTTTGTCGGTACAGCTATGTATATCACCTTAAACATTGTATCCATTCTTATTTCTGAGTGGAAATGGCGATGAATATGAGAAACAGGAAAGGAGAATGGCTTTCTGTAACTCAGAGTTTCATGCTCTCACAATCATCGGACCGACTATACTCAGAAAGGCAGTCTACTTTCTTTTTTCTGACCTTAAAATTAAAGATAGATGGGCAAATACCTTTTCCTTCTTGGCGAAAGACATGAGCGTATCTTTTCTATCTTTGAGAAGAATGCATTCTTTCTGCAATCTCTGCAGCTGTTTTTCGTAATTCTGACACATGATGCAAGCTTGACTGCTAATAGTTGACGTCTGACAGAAAAGAAAATCATTAACTAAGCAGTTGCCAACAAATTATCACTGCAAATTCTTTTTACAACTCGTTGAAATAAACAAAAAATAAGAAATTAGGATTAAGTCTAAAATGATATTATTTCTCGGGATGAGAAACGACAATTGAAGAATAACACATGAAGAAGAACAAATAACCTTTTAATCAATGATGAAGAATATGAATGTAAAATGTTCTTACTTCTTTCATTGTACTCCAGCCTGTTTCATTCAGTTGCAATTTCTTTTCAAGCTCCGCCACCGTAGGGGATGAAATAACAGCCCACGCATCTTCACCAGAAGCAGATATAAGCGTTGATACGTCCCCTTGAGATGAGGATTTCGATGTTGAAGCTGAAATTTGCATTGCTGAAAATGAAGCAATCATTCTGAAAAATAGGCCAATCTACCCTCAATGATCTAGGGGACGGTTTGTTGTTTGTGCTGCATGTTTTTGCACCGAAGAGAAATGGGTCGAGTAATTTATTTTCTGGCTTCTCCAAAAGTTGGGTAAAATACGACTTGGTTTCTTGTTTGTTTGTATAGCTTATTCTTTTTAATATGAGGAAATCCATGGTTGAAGATTCAAAGGTGGGAAAGATGCGTTGCTGGCAATCAACAATTTCAGAAAAGATGACCAATCCCACCTCACGCAAAGCATGATGGGAACACGTCCCTTAGCAACAATAAGCTATGAGAATTTTGATGGCCTAAATTTCCCGTAGCCACAGTCATTGGTTATGAAATATATTTATTACTAAAGACCAAGGGGCTTATTCCTACAATGCATTGCGTGGGATGGAAAACAATAGGCTCCTATAAGGAAGAAACCACTTCTTCGATTCAGACATCAGTTCGTTATCTGATGGTACCTATTGATAATCACGGCAAAAGCTTCGTATAGGTAGGTTATACATCACTCCTAGAAACTACAATGGTCTCAGTTTCTGTTTATACCATATTGTGCTATTAAGAAACATAACATTATTCATTTCCACTGCAGAAGGATTTTGTTTTCCTCACAATGCGCACCCTCTTAACCATACAGGAATAAAGAATGATAAATCTTGGAATTAAAAGCGTTTCAAATTCAGGTCCGTCACTTATTATTATGAAAAGAGTCCTTTGGAAAGAATTTCAGCCTGGTTTCCTATACAAGGAGGTTCCTCCTGTATCGTTCGTGGAATCGTCATTTCAATAACAAAGAGATAACTGACCTTGTTCTTTTAATTTCCTGCTGAGATCCGTGCTCGAGACTCTTCTATTCGGATCATGCTCGGGGTGAGCAGGACGATTGCCGAGTTCTTCGCTCAATTCTTCCCCTTCTTCCAGACTGCCGACCGGATGTAAGGATGTTCTCGAGTGAGAGTCAACTTCGTCGTTGCTAGTTTCGAAGCTGTCCATGCTGGATGACTTTGACAGAGAAAATTTCTGTTCATAATAAAAAAAATGTTTTAAATAGCTATCTAGCCAGTTCTTAAAAAATCAACAAGTTTCAGAGAAAATTACAAAGAAATTTCAGAGAAGTTTATTTTACCATTGGTCTAAAAATTACGAGTGTAATCATTCACCCAAGCCTTTTTGTTTTAATTTGATATCCAGTACAACATATTCCCTAAGGTGTGGGGCTGCTTACCAAAACTTTTCAACATAATGTTATTGTGACCTGGGGGATTTCTCGTCTACCACTCCTTACACATTTTGTCATGGGGACAGGCAGTATAAAGGTCTAGTACACAGCTCTCGACCCTAATAGCACCAGAAGGACTTAAACAAATTATGATAATCCATTTGAAATTGAAAAATACCGTTCTTGCAATTAGTTTTCATAAAATTTACATTTTTTCATTTCAAACGTTATTATGAATCTTAATGAATTGTATCTAAGAGGTCAAAATCAACCTACATGATTCAATTCTCAATAAAAGTAAAAATTGACCTACGACAAGCAAGATTTCGACAGGGGGTATTCTCTCCTTGATTACTTCTACTATGTAGGTAACTACTGTTTTGAATAACTCCTCCACACAACTTATTTCTTGTCATATTAATGAATTTCAAAATATTCTGACAACTGAAATCATGAATGAAATGTTTGATTATATCAACTTAAGAACGGACATCATTGCACTTTAAGAAGGGGAGGGGTACGATTATACGGTACTTGAGAGTAATTTTAATCGATTTTGGCTAGGATTTTAGAGTTTATTAGGTTGTTGATGATGGTTTTGTAAGTAGGATAGTGTACATGGAGGACTATGACGGGGTATGTAAGGGGATAGGAGGGGTAGGATGGGGGGATTAATATGGGGTGAGATGGGGTATGTATGGGGGAGAGGAAATCGATTGGATGGATCGGTTTTCCCCTGTTTCAAGGTAGGCTTGGGTGCTTTTGGGACATTTCAGAAGTATACAAGGATACATAAGGGGTTTGCAGAGGGAAGGGTGCTCGAGCTGTGATTGTGTGATTGTGACGAGATGTCTTCCCTCTGAGGTACGTAGCGGGGTATTCTGGGAATAGAAACTGAACTGAATTGATAAGTTCATCATACCTCTTGGAGTCGAATATCACTAGGCGTCAACGACCGCTGACCGCTTAGAGAAGGCTCCGGTGATTTGCTGTCTTCAAAATTGATCAAATTTTCACTTGACGAGTACGTAGCGTGAGGCTCCTCCGCAACCGTCCTGATTTTCTTCGCAGGCAGCGACTGTGACTTGCGGAATTCTTTGGAGAGTTTTTCCATTTGTGCTGGGGTTAATAATTGCCGCATTTTGTCGATTTCAAAACTTAACATCATTTGTTGTTCTAAGAATTGTTCGTTCGCTTTTCGCCATGTTTCCTTCAGGTCTCGATGCTCCGATTTTTCTTGCTCAAGAAGTCTGCAAACTAAATATAAACACTGTTAATAAATAAACATAAAAGTAAAATTTTGCTATTTAGCTTTCATTTCTCAAGACCTCTGCTATAGAAAACAGAGGACCAAAATCTTTGATTAATTGTCATCTGTCGATGGCTTGTTTTCAAAACTGGTATGCAAACGTAATCTTACGGTTTTTGTTCTTAATGCTATAACGGCCTGGGCCAGAGGTGCTGAATAAAGTTTGAATTATATTTTATTCTATTCGATTTCAAAGCTTATTACAGAATATTTGATAAATAACAATTACCATTATGCAACTCTTGTCTAAGTTTATCTGCATCTTCTTGTAATACACCTTAAAACAATGAAAATTCTAAACAAATAATAATAAATAATGAATTAAGTTATATGCATTAATATCATATGCAATGCTATAAACTGTCAAATCTTTGAAGTTTATAAACTTTAGGTTAACCCCAAAGTGCTTGTGGATTCGCTCTACTGAATATCCTCCGCAGTATAGTGATAGTATCCCTCCACACTACTGATGTTATCCTTCCACAGGACTGATGGTATCCCCCCAACAGTACCAATGGTATCCCTTCACAATATTGATGGTGTCCCTCTAAAGTACTGAAAATCTCTAAGAGAATTCATGGTACATCTCAACAGTGCTGAAAATCTTCAACAGTACTGAATGGTATCCCCCCCACAGTGTTGAACACCCTCCCGTGTACTGAAAGTATCCCAATTGTACTGATGACATCCCCCCACAGTGTTGAACACCCTCCAATGTACCCATAGTACAGTACATCCTCGATTATCCGAACAGGTTGAACTCAAATATTTGTTGGGCCGTTCGGATACGCAAAAAATTCGGATAATCGAGGAAGAACATTTTACCTACTAAACTTGCTATAAAGGTTATTATCATCGTCCTGAACAGTCAGGGATGCTCAAACTGAATGCAAATTGAAACGCTTGGCAAACGGAAGGACCAACAACAAAACTAAGGCAACAGTTTTTTGTGAATTTCAACAACGATTTGTAATAACGTGATGTCGAAGCTCCTGGATTTTCCTGTAAAAATCAATGTGTTTTTTTGTGCTTTCTTTGGATATGACTTTTATATTGGGCAACAGTTTGAGCAGACAACGGATATTTCGATTGGTTTCTCAAGAACTAGTACGCAAAAAAAATTTTTTAAGAAAACTTTTGGCGTTCGGATAATAGAGGTTTGGATAATCGAGGTTCGGATAATCGAGGTTCGGATAATCGAGGATGTACTATATCCCTCCATTGTACTGATGATATCACCCCCACAGTACTGCATAGATGTTCTAAAAGTGTTTACAACAAGAGATTGCAAGCAAGAAAGCGTATGTAAATCTCTGAAGACATAAAGGTGTAGCTTACCTTTCTGAGTATTGAGAACTGCAACAAACATCTCCAGGTCAGTTCGAGAAGACCTCTCGGCATCTAAATACCCCTGTAGCTCCTTCAGCTATCAACGAAAAATCGAACTAAACATCATATTGGTAGTATCTAAACAATAACTCTGTTAGAAATATTCATAAATAGATACATTCATTTACACAGAAAGTTTTAGCTCTACTGCAACGAAATGATGTTTAGAATAACTTTTTCTAATTAATATCATTCATAATCATACCTGTTCCTGAAGTTTTTCAGAAGAAGTATACGTCGAGTTGGCATTCTCAATGCTACCTCTTGATGCCTGAAACACCAATAATATGATTAACTCATCATCAGTTATCAGCAGCTAAATTATTCAGGCTTTACCTTTCGCAAGCTATAATTTTTCAGTAAAGCTATTAATATATCCAGTAAGGCTTTTTTCAATATTCAAATGGATATCAACTTCATACACATTAATGCTTGGTAGCATTATAGTCCCTCATTTCTTGCTGTAAGTTGATAACATCGAGTCCCTATCTGAACCTGACAAGGTTGATCTAGCTCAAACAATTCTAGATTCTGAAACAAGACTGACAAAGTGTGCCTAACTAATTTCATTCACTTATCAGAAATCCAACGAACAAGAGATGAAGGTATAAAATTCTTCTTTCTTTCAACACATCCATTAGAACCTAAGCATTGAGTTTATTTCCTTATTTCAATAATATACATTTCTTAAATTTTGAACTAACAAAATAACTAACTATTTCGAAAGTTTTGCTGTAATATGAATACGTTTATGTTTATCTTAGTGGTAGTGATATTTGAAGATTTAATTTGTACTTCATACTTTAAAATTTATATTGTTAATTAAGTGTAAGCAAATTGTAATCTACAACATCCCTAGTGGTTGATGTATTAATGGAATTCAAAATTGAAAACATTTAAAGTGTATAACAAAAAGTGAAAATTGTATTTTATTCGCTGTTGTATGTTCACGCATTTTGGTTTCAATCACTTTAACAATTTCTATCTTGAGAGGATGGTTGGCATCCATCCTTTTCATTAGATAAAACTTACGCGTGTGGTGAATCGCACATGTACATGAATTTGATTGTGGAATAATAACAATAATAGTAATAATAATTGATTTTATTCAAGTGTCAAGGTATTTAGCATTTTGGCTAATTGGGGACACTTTCAGTAATTACTCTAGTAACCTAACCAACCATAAGCTGCAAGATTGTTAGGCACTACCCCCAACGAATCCTCTCTGCAGCTCTTAATAACATGTGTAGGTCTTACGAAAGAGCAAACCCTAGACGTGAAAATAAGCTTTTGAGGGAAAGGAGTAATTGAAGGTTTTCAAAACTTACTTTTGCTTCTAATTGCCTTGCACGTGCATTTGCATCTTTCAATTTCGACTTTAATGAGGAAATTTCCTTTAATAAAATAAGAAGGCAGAATTTAAGACCTATCGTTGTGCTTCCAATTTAAAATGGGATTCAATTCATGACAGGATGTTTCTAATTTGCTAGAAATAACAAGCTACCTACCACCCCCTATCCCCAAATCCCGTTAATTTGACCGTTCCTGACATGAGGTAGGTTGTAAAAAGTCTAGGAATTATGCTAATTGGCCTGTTGCTTATTGAAACAAAACTATAAAGACATGATATAATTCTAGAGTTTCACCTTTCACCTAGGGCAGAGAAAAGACAACTTAAGCTGGAGTTACACTATACCGGATTGCTATCGGAGCGGACTGATTTTCACTCCGGGACGAAACCCTATGACGCTCCGCTTGCCCCTGCGAAATATTCCTCCCCAATTCTGGACCACAATGCAGAACAAAGTGTATCGGAATCTTGCGATTATACGGCAACGTTCCGCTACGGAGTGACTCCGGAGTGACTTTCGTACCACTTTTAAATCGGAATGGGCTTCACTCCGCTAATTGTAGCGTTATGTATCGGATTGATGAGGAGTAGTGCAACTGCAACCACTATCGGATATGAAAGTCACTACGCTCCGATAGCAATCCGGTATAGTGTAACTCCAGACTTTATCTCCTGAAGAAGCCCAGTATACCATGGTGTTAACTTGTCTTTTTGTTCTCGCAGGGTTTATTTTATGCTAGATTAGCTGGAATCTCCGGTAGTTGGAAATACTGTGGTGGAATTGGATATGAAAATCCATGGATTTGGAAATATTTCAGTTCAAGATTTGGAATAATTATAAACACAATTCAAATACTCAAGAGCTCAAGTTTGCCCCTTAAAGACAAAAAAGAATTAAAATGTTTGATTTTGAGTTGGAAGTTTTCGATTTCTTTGGGTTGAATATAATTTTTGTCCGAGCCTAATCTAGGCTTATATAACAAATAATAGATTCAAATGATGTTTTGTTCTACTCATCTGTCTACCTTAACAAACAAAGCTTTTCTATGGGAGGCCTTTTTGAAAAAGATTCTTTTGAACTGAGATTTTTCCTTAGAACAACCCCTGTCTTCTCGCATTGCTTTTTCCTGTATTGGATCAGACGAACGAGTCCTTCATCTCTTCGTCAGACAGCTTAAAACCCTTTCCTATATACCGTTCCTCTAGAGCAACAATCTCAAACAATGGGTTTCTTATCATAATTTGAGTCATAGTGCCTTCCCTTTTAGCTATGTTATTTAGAGTGTACTGTATTGGCATCGTTCAAGAATATCTTTGTGTTCTTTGGTGCCACGAAGGCTCAAAAAATTAATGGTGAAATGTCCACGCTCTATTTTTCACTCTTCAGAGAAGATTCTGGCCTAATTCTGAAATGGACTAATGTAATTTCTATGGAGTGGGACATTTTTCTGTATTCTTTTGTGCAAGCTTTCATTTAGGCCATATGAGAAAGATTTTCTTCCTCTCTGCTGTCTTTAGGGAGGCCTTGTCTCTTATGGGATAATCCGTAAAATTCACCAGGGCCCCCTTAACAATTCTTTTAAACACTTTTATATTTTACATACCAACATCTACAATTAGTTTGAAAATGACTATGGTATGATGATTGTTGATGAATCATGCAAGAAGGGGTAAAATAACAACAATTAGCAAATATGTCTTATGAAGCCATTTGAAAGATTTGAAATCAAAAGAAGTTTACCTCTTCTAGCGGTAAAACAATTGACCTCCATGCCTCTACATTATTCTGAGCCTAGAAAATCCATTTTTCATTGGTTAATTTGTTTGGTTAGTTTCATTGGTTAGTTATATTGGTTAGCTTTGTTGGCTGGTTACATTAGATAAATAAATTGGTTGGTTTCACTTGTCAATCAACATTATTCTGAGCCTAGAAAATCCATTTTTCATTGGTTAATTTGTTTGGTTAGTTTCATTGGTTAGTTATATTGGTTAGCTTTGTTGGCTGGTTACATTAGATAAATAAATTGGTTGGTTTCACTTGTCAATCAACTGTTTAACAAGCTCAATTCAAGAGAAACATTACTCATGAATAGTTTTGATTTCGTTTACTTCTTCAAACCACATGAACAGATTCAATAACTAAAACTTGAGAATTTACATACTTTTTCTGAAGTTTCAGACAAAAATCATTAATAGTATTTGGTTATGTGTTCAATCTTTCTCGCTAATCTAACTGTACGTAAATCTAAAATAAAGTTGCAGTGAGCGAAAAGAAGTGGTACTTTTGACTACACGTTGTAATATTTTGGTTCCTACAATATTTCGAAAGACATCCTATTATTTTCAAAGATTTCACTAGAATATTCTTTACTTTCATGCTTGAATGTATATTGATATGTTCAAAGTCCCTATATTTTAATTAATTCACATTTCCTAGGTTGAATAGAAAAATACAAGTCTATGAATAAAGTATGGAATGAATATAAACAATCATGACTTAAAAATGAAGCATAAATATTACCTGTGTCATATGATCGCCAAGATCAACTTTAGTGTCTGTCGATTGTGCTTGGTTTGGAGATGAAGGCAGCGAAGAAGGACCGGTTCCCCTTCTGATGACTTGAGAGACCATGGACATCAGTCCTTCTGGTTTGTCTTCCGTTTTTATTCCTTTCATTTGGTGTTCGAGTTTCTGATTGGCGGCTGTCAGCTTTTTGTAGTCTTCTTCAAACTGCTTGGCTGTTGTTGCTCTTGCTTCTCTGATTGCCTCTTTGGAAAACGAAATAGTGAATAAGTTATACTGTATCCGCCAAAAACGACAACTGAACAATTTAGCATGGATTTGATTAAATAATTGCAGTGAAGTCTCTTCATTGGCAAGAAGAGTGCTGCATACCTTAGGAGGTAGAGCAAAATACAATAGAAGTAACACACAAAGACCACCACATACAAGTTATTTCTCTGAGTTTCACGCTATTGTGATCATCAGACAACTCTGTATTGATTCAATTAAAAAGATTAAAGTTGACATTTACTGTAGAATAGTCAAAGAATTCAATCCGTATACTTTGTCAATTTTTTGAAGGTTTTTACTCTAAGGAGTCAAGAAATCATTAGATACCCACCATTGAGAACAATCAGAAACATAGGAAAACATAAAAAGAACTAACTAATCAAAATATAGGCTGCAGTCAAACTACCCTTTAAATCTTGTTATAATCTTGATTGCTTCATTCAGTGGAAACTTATCCTTATCATCGGAAAGTACATCATTACTAAGATACAAAAAGCCAGGCGAAATGGCATATATGTCCTGACGTTTGCAAATTTGCTGCATCAGTTAAAAGTAATTGCCTGGTTTTGAAGGTACAAATAAGCATGAAAGTGAAGCCACTCCATTCTCAGCATTAATCATGATTCTTTGATTCGGTAGAACATAATTTAATTAAAGTCGGCACCCTCTAATTAGCCCATTATTTTTGATTATACATTTCTATTACAGAGTATGCTATAGATATGCAGCATTAGAGGAAACACCTTCATATGAAAGAGAATTGTAGCCTGTTGTTCCAAAAGAAAGTCAGTAGGATGATGTATCTAGCATAGTCACAGTCATAAACTTTCTAACACAAATTCTAAACTTTGCAGGTACCTCTCCAGATGTGCTCCATTGAGACCATCTCTTCATGGTGCTTGACTTTTAGCTCAGCGATTTCCTCCTGCCTCGTCTCCTCAGACACCTTTGCAGCAGTCTGAATCCCTTCTGTACTCGCCTTCAAATTACTTATTTCTACTTGAAGGTTTTTAATTTCATTTTCAGCATCCGTTCTCTTCTCCTTTTCTTGTTTCAAAGAAGCTGAAAAGACAAGAAATCATCTTAAGTATCAAAACAGATTTCCCTATGAATTTGCAGGACCAATGAATGACAAGACATAAAAAGTGGGGGCTGAGCACCAAAAAGGCATAGTTTTCCAGTAAAACCACTTGAAAATAGTACTGTTTTGGATTTGTTTTAAAGGGCATAGTTTTGAGCGCAGACAATCAATGATATTGAATAGATATAAAGTAACAAAGAGAAAAAGAAAATAAAGAAACAGAGGGAATTTTAATTCATCTGCTAAAATTCAGAGCAAGGCATTTCAATCCAACTATCATGTACCAATGATTTTAATAGGTATGTGGGAGATAATTTAATTTGATGCGCCAATTGATTTAAATGTTTTCATTGAATGGGAAAACTTCCCATGCTTTTGTTGGTAACTGAAGGAATTATTTCAAACATAAAATTTGATACACTCTATAATTTCAGATGGAATATAATACCCCAAAATAAAAATCATTAATAACATCTATTGCCATTAGATATTCAAACAAGATATCAAAAATGAAAAAAATACTTTTACACATCATATTGTTTTACAATCATTTATAGAAAAAGTGCATTGCCACCAAGGCTGTCTTGGCAAAGGAGCTCAATTCACACTGGATGCGTCACAATGGGTTGTGTTACCTAGCACCTTGTCGCATCATGTCATAATTTTACTTTCCAATCACACTGGAAGCGTCACCTTTCAGTGTTTTGCTATCTCATGATATTTCTTTAGTTTGTTTTCTTTATTATGCAAATCTGTGGTGAGATATTTGATGATATCATTTGTGAAAAAAAGTGGAAGTACCGTGAAGTTTGAATTTCGAGCAGAAAAGACCAAGTTGAATGAAAATAAATGAAGTAGTTTTGCCATAGAACCAAATATATTCTTGTATATTTGTTGCATACTTTTACATGATAAAATTTAAAGTTTCTATAATACTTGTATTTTGATTTCTCTTAAAGATTGCAATTCATAACAAACAGAAATTAAACAAAAATGAATGCAGGGAATTAGACACAAGCTCTCACAACATTGATAGGTTGTCCATGCTGATACTGAGCTGAGGGGAATTTTTGGAATTTTGGTTCCCTGTTTTCCCATTCTCTTTATTGTTCTGAAGCCTTGCGTTGCCTATAGATGAATTTTATCATCTTTGATTCATACTGAGGCATTGCTCAAAAATATGATGCGTGCACAATGCGTCGTCAAGTGATGCTGACCTTGTTAGGGCAGTGTCATAATGCGACACATTGCGATAGGTTCATGTGAATTGAGCATAAGGAGCTTTTCTGGAACGGAGGATGAAAGTTGGCAATACTCACATTCACATTCAAGGTACATTTGCTTAAATTTTGCTCGTTTCAATCCAAACTCATATTCAACTTTTTCTTTCTGTTTCTTGAGTTCTTCATATTTCATCTCTAGGCTTTCGTTCGCCACTGGTTTACTTTTGTCTATAGAAAAAAAATGATTTTACATGCTAATTTTGTGGTTGTTTTGGGATGATAGCATACTGTAATTGTGTCAAATAAATAATGAGAAAAATGTCAGTGTTTCAGAATCTAAATTTAAATCCCAGATGATAGGGATGGAACACTGTTCGCATCAAAGATTTCAGCTCTATCCTTTCACCCAGAAACCCTCTACACTCTT
Source organism: Pelagia noctiluca (assembly GCA_963924455.1). Lineage (NCBI taxonomy): Eukaryota > Metazoa > Cnidaria > Scyphozoa > Semaeostomeae > Pelagiidae > Pelagia > Pelagia noctiluca. The sequence goes on along the minus strand of OZ004322.1, from coordinate 15,809,670 downwards.
TTTTTTTATAAGAATAAATTTTATAAGAATAATGAGCCTCAAAATCGGTGAAATTTAAGAATATTTTAAGAATATTGCGAGGCTCAGATCTTATGGAAAAAAATTTTAGCGAGTGTTTCTTTACTTCTGAATTGGTGTGCTTTTTACCGGGAATGGTTTAAATACACTTGCCTAAATTTTGATGCAAGTGTCGATGAGCTCTGTTTTACAGGAAATAATGATATAGTTCTGTTATCCACCATATTTGTAATACTGTAGGTGTGCTGTTTTGGCATTTATGACAATAATAACAATCTATTGCTATATATCCGTGTTTTCCGCCGTAAGAATAATTTAAGAATATTCCGAGGCTCAAAATAGCAAAAAATTAAGAATATTGAGGCTCAGAAAAAAATTAGATATTCTTATAAAAAAAAAGAGTGTATTTGGAATCTTTAATCAACTTTCTCATTCTTTGATCAACTTTCATCTAAATCTAAATCCCAGATGATAGGGATGGACCACTGTTCACATCAAAGATTTCAGCTCTATCATTTCACCCAGAAACCCTCTATTTAAAATCTTTGATCAACTTTTCCAGCCCCCTATTCTCACTTTTTCACCTCATACTATTCTTAAAAAAAATCTGTACGGTCTTCGTGAATCAGATAACACTCTGATCAAGTAAGTTCATCACAAAGATTCGTCTCGTAGGGTGGACTGTAACTGTATATGAAATGCATGCTTGCTGATGCATGCGTGCAACGTGAAGCAATCTTTCAATTTATAAGAGGGTGGGGCAAAATAGTAGACAAGGGAAAAGAGGGAGGTTGGGCCGGAGAAGTTCCACAGGCGTCCAGGGTTCCGCTCACGTACAAAATGTACCGCACAGGGCAATCGGGATTAACATGAAAATTGATGCCAATTTTATAGTTTAAAGATATACATGGCACGCAGAAGATTCGGTTGGGAAGGGACATGTTGACTGGTAGCTTGTTATGATTGGCTCGCCTACTCGATCATTGTTTTGGACTTCCTTTCTTTGCAAGCAAATATATACACACTTCATATAATATTTCTTTTGCTAGTAGCAGCCACACAGGAGTGCCCATTCGCAAAGTAATTCGTACTTGTTTACATTTGAAAACTCAATATATTTCATTTAGGCCTTTTTTGGGCCTAAAATGTTCTTCTTGTTTAATTTTTACTTTTGTTCATGACAAATTTAAACTGAATAAGGAAATCCATTTTGATAACAGCAACATCAACATCGTTAATTCATACGAACCTGCTACTGCTTCCATATTTAAATATTAGACTATCAATTGAACATCTGAAGTTAATATTTCAAGCAAGCTGTTTGATTTCTCAATAGCCTTTGTCGCTGCAAGAACATTTCATTCGCCATTTTGTTGGGCTGGTTAGTTGTCCACTTTGCTCAGCAGCATTCCCAGCATGCAAATGGAGCATCCGATTGGCTTTGCGGAAGTTTTTTCCCTTTACCCAAACCAATAAGGCTGTTTCGAACCAACAACAAGAACAAGGGTTGGTTTCAAAAAATTGGCATTTGAGCCTTGAAGCCCTTTTTATTTCGAAATTATATCATTTCTAATTCTTGCAAATGTTCTAGTAACCACTTAGAAAATTCTCTTCAATCTAAATTGACCAGATAAGGGGGATCCTCTCCTGGATTAGTTTACCTATTGAGAGAGTTCCTCCTTTGAGAAATTCAACCAACCATGCAATTTTGCTATTTTTTTTCATAGGGGGCCTATTATAGGTTTTGCGGCTTGCGGCTTCAGCCCTATTTTTACGTGCGGCTTACGGGTTTTACCATGGATGTTTGCGGCTGCGGCTTTGCGTTTACCGTTTCGTCTTCACAACCTGCGGCTTTGCGCTTCATTTCATGGCGGATTACGGCTTTTGCCAGATTTTTGTACGGCCTTGCGGTTTCAAGACCCCTTATAATAGGCCCCCTTCATAGTTTGTATATTCGGTGTTAAATATATTTTGAATTATTATTTTACATAGTTTTTGTCAGTATATTAGTAAATTGTATGCTTGTTGAATTTTAAAAATGAAACTGAACTGAACTGAACTGAACTGTCGAGTGATCAAGCCACTCGGCCATTAAGAGCCACGGATGACTGTTAAAAGTATTCTCTGAGCTTGAATCATTGGAGAAGCATTTTCTTTGAAAATTTCGATGTTTACAGAAAAGTATACGAAGAGGATATCATTATCGAAACATCTGGAAGTTTGGTTAATTCTTGTCTTATCTTTTAGATTATTTGTAAACTTAGGTAAATTGGCTTATTAGTATGTTTACTGTATGAAATAACTAAAAAACATTCAATAGATAAAAATGAATATTTACAATAACTGTGCAGTCTGAAAAGATTGCCCTAATATACCCACGATTGTTCGATCAGGAGTGCATGAAATTTCCATGAGTGATCATTATATGGTCTACTGTATTCGAAAATTTAACGGGGCAGTTGAAACAGACCATAAAATGATCAAAACTAGGAAAATGAAATACTTCAATGAGGAAGCATTCCTGGCCGATGTTTCTGGCATGCGTTGGGAGCAAATTGCAACTGAAAGTGATGACATTAATGTTGTCATAAACAATTGGTCAAATTTATTTTCTTCGACCATAGACAAACATGCACCTTTAACCGAAATGCGTGTCTCGGAGAAATATTGCCCGTGGATAAATAGAAATCTTAAGGATCTAATGCAGACTAGGGACAGGCTAAAAAAAGCTGCAACAAAAGCCAAGTCCCAACTCCTTATGGATTCCTATAGGCAGGTTAGAAATAAAGTTAACTCAATGAATAATCAGCTGAAGAAGCAATATTTCACTGACAGGATAGCTGCCTGTCAAGGCAATATGAAGGACTCTTGGAAGGCAATTAACGAACTTCTCAATAAGAGATCTAAGTCTAGCAACATCGACTGTCTCAAAGATTCTGGCACTGAAACTGTACGTAATAAAGACATTTCTGATGCAATGAATAGTTTCTTTTGCAATATTGGGAAGGAGCTCGCTGACAAAATTGACCCTGTCCCTAACCCTCTTCTAACAGGTGATTATGAGATTAACAAAAATAAAACTGTGTTTAACTTTAAGACCATTGAAGTTAGAGAGATCAGGGAAGCATTTGCCAACATAAAGACTACAAAGGGCTTTGGGACTGATAATATCTCTAGCTACTTTTTGAAGCTTGCATTACCTCTTATTGAGAACTCCCTGGCTCACTTGTTTAACACATCAATTCAAACAAGTCAATTCCCAGATTCATGGAAAGTAGCTAGAGTTACTCCAATCTTCAAAGGAGGTGACAAGACTGAGAAGTCAAACTACAGGCCAATCTCAGTCTTGCCTGTCATTTCAAGGCTCTTTGAAAAGCTAGTTTATGATCAGCTGTACCAGTATATGACTGATAATGATCTATTATCTCCAAACCAATCTGGTTTTCGGCGTCTTCATTCAACGCTAAGCTGTTTACTTAAAAACACGGATGACTGGTACAGCGGTCTTGACCTTGGACAGCTTGTAGGACTAGTATTTATCGATTTGAAAAAGGCATTTGATACTGTTGATCATGACATCCTCTGTGAAAAGCTTCAAATGTATGGCGTTTGTCAGAGGGAATTGTCATGGTTCAGGTCCTACCTATCCAACCGCAAACAATTCTGCCGGGTTAATGGGGTTTGTTCAGGCTTAGATGATATTGAAGTGGGGGTACCACAAGGCTCTTGTCTTGGACCCCTTCTCTTCCTTATCTACATCAATGATCTACCACAGGCTGTCAAAGGCTCTACTGTGTCCATGTATGCTGACGACACCAGTCTCTGCCACCAGGCATCAAGCATGACTCAGCTGAATGGGGCTATAAACAATGATCTGGCAAAACTGGACACTTGGCTACAAGGCAATAAACTTTCCTTGAATGTTGCTAAAACCCACTCAATGCTTGTAACAACCAAGCAAAAACAAAACGTTTTAAAACGCGCAGATCAGAATTTTGAATTAAGCATCCGAGGCAATGATCTTGATGTAGTTCTACAAACAAAGTACCTAGGTATTGAAATAGATTCTTCTTTGGACTGGAAAGAGCAAATTAAAGCTATTTCTACCAAAGCTTCTAGAGCAATTGCCTTTTTAAAACATGCAAAAAAGTACCTTCCAATGGAAACTTTGAAGACTCTCTACACAAGCATTGTTGAGCCTCACTTTCGATACTGTTGTTCTGTTTGGGGCTGCTGTGGCGTCACTGGGATTAACCAGCTACAGAAACTTCAGAACCGAGCTGCTCGAATTTTGACAAATAGCAGCTTTGATGCCCCAGGTGGGCCACTTATTGAAAAATTGGGCTGGAAGACCATCAGCCAACTCATCAACATTGAGTCTAAAACAATGGTCTTCAAGTCACTAAATGAGCTGGCTCCACAATACTTGGGTAGTCTTTTCAACAGAAATTCACAATGTTCCTCCCGTTGCCTCAGAAACACAGAGACTGATCTGAGGCTGCCAAAGAAAACATCAGCCAATGGGCAGAAATGTTTTTCTTTTAGGGGAGCAACATTGTGGAATAGCCTCTCAGCTGAGTCTAAAAAGGCATCCTCTCTAAATATCTTTAAAAAATCAATTGATATTTAGAGTTTCTTCTCTTTAATTTGTCTATTTATTTATTTTTGCCAATTAAGTATTTAACTGTAGTCTATATTTAATAATTAGCTTTAGAGTATTTTATAATTGTAATTTATGTTTTTATTGGAGGGCCCCTTGTTAAACCAGCATTAGCTGAAAGGGCTACCCTCCTTAAATAAATGAAATGAATGAATGAATGAATGAGTGACGTTTGACGTCAGTCAAAGTATTTATTGTATGAGATTCTAAATTGCTAAGCCACTATCGTCTGAGATACTATTGTTTGAATCACAAAAGATGAAAATTCACTTGAGCTATGTATTGAAAAAGAAATCTTTAGGGACCTTTCCTCTGTCTGTAACTCTTCGTTATGAAATTAAAATATTTTATCGTGAACAAAGGTTGTTGTGGTCACGGCTAAAACAAAGAATGATGCGCAGCTCTGATGCTGTGGGCGTGAGGAAGGGTGTGAATGAAGTGTTTTCCCCAATTTTTTCAAATACCTCGTGGATAACTGTGCGTTCTGGACAGGGCGGCGAGAAGGGTGAGGGATTTTTGTGGGGGTTTTCTCATTTACCCTCATTTTTTGCTGCGGAGGAGGATCACCGTGAGAGATGGAAAGCGCGAGTTTGTTGTCGTTGCTTGATCAAAGTCCAGATTATCAAGAAAAAATGATGGAGTTCGATGCCGAAATACGGAAAGACGAACCGCCGGGGTTTTATGAAAACTATGAACCGAAAGAGACACTTGGAAGGTATTATTTCATTGATGGATTTTTCATGTTAATTGCAGACTTAGAAACCTATTAGATTTCTGTGTATCTTATGCGGAAAAACGTGTGGCCTATTTTTAGGCCAATTCATCATCATCCGGTCCACACAGTCACAGCACACTTTCTTCTGGCACATTACATGATCGGGAAACTAGTATTTTGCCTTGTAAGGAAACCAAGTGCACTTGGCTGTAGTTTACTGTTGTATGTTACTGATGACAGAGTTGAAAATATTAGTTGACTGGGTTAGCATGATGATTGATATGATAAGCACCCTATGCAAAAGACCACTAGGGCCCCTGATGCTGTTGGTGAAGGGGGTTTGAGCCAGTCTGCAGAGCAGGGCAGCTCCACGTGCAAGTCAATTTGCCAGAAGCTTCAAGTGCACGACAAAATCTCAGCCCTGCACGCGCTGATATGCATAAAACGACGATTGTTTGCGGAGTTTCACGAGTTTTCAGACATTTCTAGGAGAAAAAGCTATGGGTGCACGCCGGAAATTTTGGGCTGCACAGGCGAGATCTTGTCCAGTTTTGCCATGCTCTGCAGGCTACGGTTCGAGGCGAAGGCGATTTGACATCATCTTAATGTGAACCAAAAATGAGACTTTGCACGCATAGTCCAAATATACATGAAAGGGGGTCTCATAGAGTTTCAAGACACTTTTTCGAGAAAAAGCTTGCCTAAAGCAACAATAAGCATGCTGTTCACTCAAAAATTTCTTGAGATCTTGTTGGGCAAATTCTATCATGCACTGCTGACTGGGGCCTCAATTTGTGATATACTTAGTACATAAAACACAACCACGCTTTAAGGCTTTAAAACTGCAAAGAATTCTCGAAAAGGTAGATGCCCCCTTAGCTACCACTGCTACATCCCTACTGTCTGTATAGCCAGTTCTAAACTCATTCCATAACCTATTGTTTGCGTTCTCAATCAAGATTATTTCCCCCCACCCTTCAGGAATGTTAACTGGTCCATCCTGAATTGTAAGTATCCAGGATAAAAAATTTTTCAATGAAAATGTGATGAAATCTTTAATTCTTCTGGTCATATAAACAGAACTGAATTTTTAAGAGCAAAACGCATTCCCCTGGCAACTGCATAAATCAAACAGATCTATGACCTGTACATGATTAAAATCAGGAGACTTGAACAGTAGTGAGTAAAGATCAAAAGTTCAGGTCCTTATAGCTTTAGACTGCACAATTTTACTAGGCCATGCATGATCATTTAAAAGACCATGATAATAAGCCATTGGAGTGTTCACTCTTACCAAAATTTAATGGTAACATTTGCTAAAAAACTCATTTAGCAGAAAAATCTTCACCTTCATTCTCATAGCTCTTTCCATTTTTAGTTTCTTTCTTCCCAATACATTTGTAGAATGCATTTACTACAACGTGAAACAACTAGAATAGAGTATGAAACTGGTAGAAATGATAGGAAACAAGAAGGTTGGAATTAGGTAATAATCCACTTATTAGGGAGGGATAGATTGCTAGGATAGCATGCCTGTTTCCTACTTGTTCCTGCTCGTTTCCTGCTCGTTTCTACTCGCTTCATGTTTAAATAACTACTTTATTTGCAGATTTGTAGTTTCTCCCTCCCCCACCCTTTTCAATTCTCCTTTTTGTCATCAAATTTTGAAAATTCTCCCTTCTTAGAACCACCAAAGGTTTTAAGTCCATACAGAAAGCATTTTCATAAAATTGACTCTGATTATTATATTCCAGTGGACTATCAAGTGTTGTACGGAGATGCGTGCACAAAGAAAGTGGAGCTGAATTCGCAGTGAAAATAATAGATCGATACAGTGACAAAGGGAAAATGATGAAGGGCAGGGACGAATCAACTCAAGTTAAAACTGAAATATTGGCTCTCAGCAAAGTTGCAGGACATCCAAATATCAGTAAGTTTTTTTGCCACTTTATTTCTTAAATTCATTTTTAACTTCTTAAGGGAATTTGACTAGGGATCTGACCTTATATCAATATGTTGCAGGCTCGGCGGAAGCCGTCCATAGATGGTCCGGTTCAAGCTAAACTTGTGGGACCTGCAGGCATGCCCCTTGAGATTTTGAAATTTATGTTCTCTGAGATGCAATTTGATTCATCTTAGAAAGTAATTTACGGGAAAATGAACCAGAAATTATGGTAAAATTCAAAAATTTTGAAAAGCAATATCATTGTCAAAAATTGGTCCGGCCAACACTGCACCAACCAGACTGGTTCTGCCAGGCCCGGTTGTAGAAATAATTTCACTTGTTCCTTATTCAGTCAAAACAGTTGGGACATTATTCGGTTGCATGTTTTAAACATGATATGAAACCCAAGCTTCCAAAAATATGTACAATCTCTTTGTTCATCTTGCTATCGAGGGGCGTTAAAATAACTTTTCTTCTGCAACGTTGGTAAACTGGGTTCCTAACTATATCTCTCATAGAATTATTTAAAAGCAATTCGAGATAGTGCCTTTTCTTGATATACCACTATTATCCTATTTGTATTTTGAGTTGCACCTGGTATAAAAATTGTTGAATTCAAATGCATCATTTTGAATTTTTTCTAATTCTAGTTCGTCTGGTTGATGTATATGAGAGCTCTGCATTCTTCTTCCTAATATTCGAACTGTGAGTATGATGAAACAATTTTATTAGAAAATACGAATTAAATTTGTCATAATTCATGCAAGTACAAGTGTAACTTATGTGACCTCTCTGCTATATGCATACACTCAACTTGTTAAGCTCTGCATGTTTGCTCAACATAAACATAAGTAAATATAGCAGCGATTGTGTTAATTTCTAGACTACTTCTCTTGTGACTATCATTGCATCTTTTTCAGTTCATTCTAGAAAATTCTTATTGAAATATTGTTCCTTTTTCAGAGCACAAGGAGGGGAACTGTTTGACTATCTTACCAAAGTAGTTACAATACCAGAAAAGGAGACAAGGTTAAGATTTTGCATTCATCTATTTCATTTCACTTTCATAGTTTTGTCAATATAACTGAATAAAATTAAATCGCATCAGAACAATTACAGCCTATCTGCATATGCAGGATTGTACATTTTGCACATAAGTTATTGGAAGCATAGTTAATTCCTTTTTTTGATAAAAACAAATCCCTTACTTATTGTCTGCTAATTAATGTTCATATTTGAATCTCTACAATTGAGTGATTTGGGAATAAACAATTTTTAGCAACCAACTGGGACATCCCCTAATCATGTTCTTTTTATTTTAGAAAAATCATGGTGCAGATATTCAGTGCAGTGGCTCACATGCATAAGTGTGAGGTCATGCACAGAGATCTGAAAGTAAGAATATACGTAGCCTCTATATCAAAATAAAAATCCCACACACTCCTCTCCTCGTTTTTCCATTTTTGTCTGTTGTGTTTCACTATGTATGATAATTACCAATGTACCAAATCATTCTCTGTGTCATTTATTTCATATTTTCCTTAGAAAAATGTCTTTACCCTAATTACTGAAAGACTTTAGCTACTAAAATGTCCCCCTTTTTGACTTTCGACTGTCAGCAGAATTTCATATCACGTTTATCTGCCTGTTCCTGTTTTTCCATTGAGCTACCCCAAGGGTGACTTTGCCTGTCATGTGAAATAAACTAATAATCCAAGAAAGTTAGAATTGGTTTGAGGTAATCCGTTGTGCATTCAAACATTTGTTGTTGTTGTGCAGAGCTACCCTTCAAATTCCGGATTTGAGGTATTAATTTCATATTCACATTAATGTTCATGTTTTGTTTTTTTTCAGCCAGAAAATATTCTCTTTGACGAAAAGAACAGAGTTGTCATATCTGACTTTGGTTTTGCTATAACTATCAACGAAAACGAAGAAATTCGAGGTGCACTTTTTTATTTGATTTCCATGCAATTTCGGATGAATATGAAATATATCCATAGTTTCCTACTTCCCTGCTTTTCAGATGTCTGTTCAGATAGGGGGGATAAAACTGACATCCACAATTGAAGAAGCTTTTACCTTAATATAGGTCCTTGATCCACATCAGCTGTTTGAAGTTCACCAAGCAAACCTATTGAAATATGGGTATATTTTATTCATTATTGATCAAAATTTGTGATAACAAAAATTGCTCACGTAGCAGTGGTGTTACCAGAAGGGGGCAGTTGGAAGATAGATGGTTATAGCTTTCCTTGTTTCTGAGCAAATTTTTGGTATTTTCATGGGTAATAGCACCTTCATCAGAGCTTCTAGCCCCCCTCCTCCTGTTTAAAGAAATCTGGCGCGACTCCTGTAGTATTTGAACCCAAGACCAGGGTACTCCTTTTATTCAACCAGCTCAAGTCATATCAGTCATACAAATTGCAACACCATTCACGAAGTATAGAGACAAATCTGTCTGGCTTCTTTAATAACTACACCAGACTTACCAAAAGGCAACAACTTTCCACGCCAGGGGGGGGGGCACTGCAGCCGACCAAGGATTGGAAGTATTTCATGTACAATGTACAAATCATCCAATCTATCAGCAGATTCAGTCCTTTACAGGAAGAAAATTGCACCAGAGTGACTAATCACTCTAGTCATTTAGAGTACAAGCTCTACTGGTTACTTAACCAGTGTGCTGACAAGAGCTTAGAGTGGTTGCTCTGGTCAAAAGACCTGCTTTTTCACAACTATTCATTATCATTAAGATGATGTTGTTTTTTAGAATTCTGTGGAACATATGGCTATCTGGCACCTGAGACATTGAGATGTTATATGTTGGAAAATGCACCTGGATATGGGAAGGAAGTTGATTTGTAAGTTTGTTGCTATTAATTCCTTTGCTGAATATATGCCATCCAAAATATTAGCATTCTATTGCATCCGACAGATGATTCAAATTCGACGGTAAGATGGTATCATTCCTTAATTGTTAAAGGCGCACACGGATCGTTTGGAAGTTTGGTAATTTGCATGTTGCGTGGTAATTCAGTTCCATCAAAAAGTTCGAACAACTTGCTGTGGACAGACACGAGATGTTGAATCTCTGCGAATAAGATTGGGTTCCAAACATCCTCGTTAGTGTGAAAGGGAAAGGAAATCAAATATTTCTGATTTTCTTTTATTGCTCTTTTTGCGAAATCTTGAGGAAGTAACTAACTATGTTTTCTGGTGAGCAGAGATTTAGGCCCAGCGAGCCCCACAAAAGATATGCTTAATCGCAGAGAATTTCTAAGGCTGGTTGAATTGAATTATAGCATATCACGTGATTCATCCGTGTGCGCCTTTAAACTTTATACTCATGTGGTATAAAGTAGGCAACTGAGAATCATCATTGAAATAAGGCTAATGGCTCTTTTACTAATTATCCTTTATCCTTTCCACAGAAGTTAGAGATCCAAAGTCTGTTATTCATCTGTTTTCTTCAAAATATTAGCCTTGGTGATCGACAATACCTTTTACTTAATACTTTGAAAAAGCTATGCAAATACCTGACATTCCATTTGAAAAAAATCAGTATTTGGTAAATCACATCAATCTGTACCAGGGCTCTTACTACGGAAGATAATTCCTTATTGCCCTTCAGTCAATAATCCTAAAAACTGAAAATTGATTCAATTTTCTTTTCACAGATGGGCATGTGGTGTGATTCTATATACTCTGTAAGTAGAACTTTTCCTATCAACTAGTCACCAAAATTAATCCATCATTCAAACTTTATTCATAGGAATCATGAAAATAAGATATAACACCCTTTACGACCAAGAAAAAGCAAAAGCCTGTCTAGCCTGGGCCGTTTTAACAACAACATTAGAGAAGTGTCTTGTATCTTAAAAAGTGGATTGAACTGCAGATGATTCTTCTCTATTTTATGTAGTTGCCAAGCCCAATATCCCTTTGATTATTGTTATTGTAATAGCAATTCTATAGATGAATACTGTTACATCATTTGAAGATTGGTGACATAATTTATTATTTATCTGTGTACGTGATTAAAAAACCCAATGTGCCCTCCTGGTCATCCACTGGCTGTGCAGCAACTCCAAGACCTACGATGTGTGGTTAGACGTATTTTTAAAATCATATCAAGAAGAATAGTTCGAAAACCTAATCCTAAAAGCAAGTCATTGTTAATAAAAATCAAAAACAAACCATGCTACTCAAAATCCTTCTAAATGAAAATCTAAGATATCTTTATTAGAAATGATAAGATGAGAGACCAATTTCCTAAGTTTATGAAATATTGATAGACTTATTCAAAAAATAAACTATTCTTCTTAGACGTTTCGATTTAATCTTCATCAAGAAACACTATCAATACTCTATTAGTTAACTCTATTAGATACTCTATTAGTTAACTTTTTTAAAAACTGTATCAAAAATATTTAATCTAAAATCTTCTGCTCTCTCTTGGTCCCGTTTCGCTCTTCATTTTTTTCACATTGTTAGGGTTCAAGAACCAAAGAGTGCTGAACACATTTTTAACACCAAAATTGTATAGCCATACATTGTATAACCAAGTTTACGAGTTGCTGCACAGCGAGTGTGGTGACAACCAAAGGGGCTTATAGGGTCATTACTTGCTCGTTATTCTTGCAACTTCTTGAGCGCTCTTAGTAGAGTGTATCTTGAACCATCTTCTACCAATTTATTATTTATCAATAATTTGATTATCTTAAACAGTTTGGTTGGCTTTGCACCTTTCTGGCATCGCCGTCAGGTGACAATGATAAAAAACATCACAGAGGGAAAATATGTTTTTGGTAGCCCGGAATGGGACGATATCACAGAGGGGCCAAAAGATTTGGTAAGAAATTACTTTATGTTTTACTCAAGGTTTTCATTCTCTGTTTCTTTCTGTATTTTTCCACCTATGTCTTCGGACAACCTGTGAAATTAAATTATGTAGCCTCTAAAAGACGTCCCCCTCCCGCTTATCAATTTATACAAAATTTTCCACTACTCCCCTCCTTTCTTATCAGCTTTTTTTGGTGACAAGTTTCAAGATATGTAAGATTTCTATTTTTCTTTCCAGATACGAAAATTACTTGAAGTCGACCCTAAACTAAGAATTTCAGCTGAACAAGCTTTACTACACCCCTGGCTAGAAGGCCTAACGGTAAGTTTGAAAATTCAAGCATATTTACTGAGGTTACGGGAGTGTACCTCTTGTGCACATTAGAAACGGGCGGGTGGGGCTTCTAAATAAGCTGAGGTGGTAAAACTTCTCAAATACTGAAAATTCTCTGAACATTTCGGGTACTGAAAGCTCCTAAGGAGTTGCTTAACCATTCAAACGGTTTTAGATGACGCTGGCCATATTTTGGGTTTATATTAGAAGGTTCAACAAAAACACTGTCAATTCATCAATAAAACACAACTAAAAACACGAATGATTTCAAAACTAGATGTAACACACAACTCTTGCATTCAAACAACAATATAGTAGTTTCTAAGAAACTCATGTCCAGCATTGGCATTATTTACTTTTTGCCCTTCAAGATTCTGATTTTCTGTCAACGAGTTCAATCCGCCGTTTCTTTTCCACTAATTCATACCGAAAATCATTGACAAACAAGTTTGTCCGTCGTTCGTCTGTCAAGAAACCCAATAATTCGGTTTCACGCAGATTAAACAGGCTACCTCATTGTTTCAATATATTTCTTGCAGACAATGTCCTGCTTATGATATCTAAAGTTATTGCAATTTCCTACCTGTTTATTAGTACACTTTAAGTTTCATTGTTTTCATACAAATGAGAGGGTGTGTTATCCTTGCATATTAGATGGAATTCTCAATAAAGTTATTCGTTTCAAGGAGACGGCACTTTGATAAATTTTCTGAAATAATTTTTCTCTACAGACACAAGTACCAAGGAGACGAACGACAAGGCGATTTAAGGTGGGTAGACAGCTGTAGATATGTTTTCTCTCTGGGATTGTATGCAAATTAAAATCACATTGTGCAGAAAAAATGGCCTTAAATCCATACTCTAGGTATTGTCTAAAAAGGGGCCTGGTGAAATATGGGTTGTATTTTGGGTCGAGTAGTCTACCTATTGGAGTACAAAAATCACAAAATAAACAAGTGTTATTTTTAAAGATTTTACCTGATAATGCTAGCAGAACTCTGGTAATTGCTTTAACCTATATTCTGACATGAAATTAGTTTCAATTTGCGCATATAAACTTGTCAATTTTCTTTTTCCTTAAAATTGCACAAAAAATTTCTATAAGGCCAAAATAATTTAAGGAACCTAGTTCCCAGGTTCCAATACTTTTTGCAGCACTGTGGGTAGATACCCTCACTGTGGGTAGATACCCCCTAAACTTATTAATTTTTTGTGAATTCAGAATTTTTCATGTATCATCTCTAAGCATGATTTTCCAGCCGAAACCCTCGATTAAAAACGTCCGTTAAAATCTTTTAGAGAAGGAAGGATACAAAATCTGTGATACGACATTATCAGCAGTATATCAATATTCATTTTTAGGCCCTTGATGCTATAAGTATAAATAACTACAAGTCATAAAATGCATGTGTTGGAGGAGCCAAAAAGCAGAAAAAATACCCTCAATCTTGGGTTATTAAGAAATGTTTAATATTTTTTGTTACGTCGTAGGCCGTGGCAGTTGCGATTCTGACGATGAAAGAACTTTACTACACCTATCACAAGAGGCATCAACCCTTCACGAAAGAAGCAGTGCTCAAAGACCCGTATGGCTACAAACCGGTCAGACGTTTGATTGACAGTTGTGCTTTCAAAATGTATTCTCATTGGGTGAAACGGAGGCACGACCAGGACCAGAACAGGGCGGCCCTTTTTCAAAATACATCGAAAATCGAGATTAGAACTGCCGGGATGGACAATGCGCCTACGTTCCTATATCAACTGAACAGTCCTTGGATCAAAAAGGCGAGTAGTTATCGAAAACTGACTGAGGCATTAAAAGGAAGGGGAAATATTGCTTTAAATTCAGGAAATTATCAATGAGTTCATAGCTGATGATTGAATTGAATTGCTGGATCGTTGATCGGAATTGCCAGATCGTTGAACAGAAATGCCAGATCATTGAATTGAATTTCCATTTCTTTGAACGGAATCGCCAGTTCATTGAATTGAATTGAAATTCACGTGGGAGCGCCTGTAACGGATCCTGAGAATATGTTTATCATGGTGGGTATGTTTCATAGTGATGACAAGTTATGCTTTGCTGGCTTTGGAAGATTTTGAGGATTCTGCGACGAAGAAATGGATGTGAAACGGTCTCGTATTTGCACTATTAATAAAAAAATCCATAATTCTTCAAATTAGCTCAACTCTTTTCATCTCTCAAAGAAAATTGCTATTTATTATCCAGTCTATTGCCCTTTAAATCTGCTATTTGCTCTTGCGTCCAGAACATACGAATGGTATAAGAAAACTGCATGATGTTCATATTCTTTCACATTTCCCAAACCACGATAAGGGCAGTTAATCAGTGGCCCTTTTTGTGGTTTGGAAATTTTCCACCCACATTTATTCCAGATTCTCGTTAATTTAGATTTGTGAATAATTAAGAGATTCCAGCCCCCCTTTCTTTTCTAGACTTGAGTGTACCCCTTCACAGGTACCCACTAAACTATAATTTTGCTGGGGATCAACTTGGATGATATCCTCGGGTGGATACTGAAGGGATATTAGTATTGGCTTTGTAAACCATAAAAGTTGTAGTACGAGCAATATAACATATGTAGTATGAGTGTATGTATGTAAATGACCATCAGTTATTGTTATTTCTCAGTAGTAATAGCTCAGCTTATCTAACAGCCATAAGTTCCATGTTAGTCAACAAGTCTCAGATTTTTGTATGTTTGTTTACAAACTATCGTTAAACCCTTCATTGCCTAGTTGAGCACAAACTCCCAACGGCTAGAACCACATTCCGTACAAATAGTATTCCATTTTTTATGCAAAACATTGTAAAACATGGAAATGTGTTCCAAGAACGAAGAAGAGATAAAACACTCTCCTTGATATTATATTGTTCTATTCCCCTCCAGGTGATGTTTAACTTTATTCTTCGTTCTTAAATCAGTTACCACATTAATCTGGATTCTAAGCAGTTCTTGGATTCTAGATGCTTAGCATAAGAAACGAAATACGATTTTCTACAGAATGTGATTCTGACCATTGGTATTTCGTGTTCACCTCTAGTTTAGTATAATGATAGACTGTCTCAAAAAGCCTGGGTCTAGTTGGAAATTTTGGATAATGGTAGATTCTGATTCTTATGTACTGTTTGCCTTGTGAGCGCATCAAGATGGTTGATAGATTGATTGGCACGTATGCTTACTATCTTCGTTAGATATTGGTTTATGTGCTAAGCACTAAGGGCCCACTGAATAGGTAGACTAATCGAGCAGTTTGCTCTTGGTCGTTCCTCTCTATGTGACCACACCTCGTGATTCCTTTTGCCTTTTTGCCTGGGATTACAAAGAACTGGCTAATTATCTCCACACAATTTTTGCGACAGACCTGAAGGTGGTTTCGAACCCGGGACACTTCGATCAAGGGTCGAGTGATCCAACCACTTGACGACCCCCGCATAGATAGGGTCAATATTAGATTTCGTACAGTTTATGCTTATCTTGAAAAGAACTACTAAAAACAGCTAGGCCGAAATTGAAGCTAAGTATTCCTTCAAAAATGTGTATAAAAATTTGAATTCAGCTTCCAAAGCAAAATGGAGACTCCCAGATTCAAAATGGCCACCATTTACCAAGAATATCACGCTCGACCTAGGCTCAAGTCTATTGATATTTATGTTTTGGTGCTAATAATCATTATTATGCATTTTTATACTACGAGAATCAAATATGATATTATTTAATCGAAGTATTATATCTTTTTACTCACCATTTCCCCTTTTGTGTTTTTCTAGCCTCCCGAATTTCTCTCTAGTTCCTTTCCATTGCTCTCGAGTCCTACTCCGCATGCGCAGATAAGAACTTTCTACGTTGGATAGATAAAATAAGCATCTTAATGCACTTTTTTTAATAAGCAACCAGTGCTGGCTAGATCATGGAGTTGCTTACGTCATGTCTAAGTAAATGAAGACAGTAATGACAATGAATCTCGTTTTCGTAATAATGCACAATCGCCTTCCCTAACGAGTTGTTGTGTGATTTCGATTCAAAATTTTCTACAGTGTTCAACCTAATGTTGGAAACTAAGTTTTTAAATCAACAAGAATATGGGCCCACGATAGCTAAAGCATGCGTGGAAGCATGAGCAATTAATCGATCTAGCAACATCTCCTTGTCAGGCATATACCTCTACGCAAGTTATCAAAATCTCTTCATATAAATAGGCCCTTTAAAATTTTAACAACCAGGACGGCAACACAACAAGAAAGCAAAAGCATTAGGTACAATAAATTGTACGTTACCTCTTTCTCTTATCAAAGATTTGAAGACAGATCGTCTTCTCCGGTTAAGATGCTTCCAAAATATAGATTGGTTTAGACTGACTAATGAATTAACGATTTTGACTTCGACCACGCTAATTTGAAGAGCAGCACGTCAAAAATGATGCAAGTTCTTCCTTTGAAAGAATCACGCACATCTCTCATGGGAATAAAACTCTTCTCGTGGGATTAAAAAACGCACAAGAAACACAAATTCCGTTCATGCCGAAACTGACTGCGTATTCCGAAAATGTCTGTTTAGCTCGTCAACAGTCCTGCCAAAATAACAAAATGGCAGCCCAGCTCAATGCACCCTTTGCGCTTTCTGCATAAACCAATACCTTACGGAGATAGTTATCGTATTCGCACATTAACTATCGGATGCACTGCTTCCATATGCTTACCATCTTTGTAAGTTATTGGTTTATGTGCAAATCACAAAAAGCCCACTGCATAAAGCGTATTTAGCTTCTATCAATTTGATAATCAATTTCGATTTGAAACATTCTCTTTGATTAAAGAGTAAGGAAACAAAAAAGAATTTCACAATGTTTATTAAACTCAGGTCAACTGAGTTTTTAATAATACTCTTCAGCAGTGTCGAATACATTTGGTATCAAATTATTGTTCTTGACAGCATCTTGAAATAGCCTCACTTTGGCCGGAGGTTGGTCGTGTCTCTTGGATTTCAGACACTTGTACAGCCTGTTGATTTGCTCAATATCGCCGATGCTAAACATGATTCTTTGCCCGAATTGCAGACTGGGATCGTTTCTGGCCACTAACGTTGCTGCGCCATTTTTCGAGAAGGCATTGTTTCTGTAATGCATCAAACTCTACAAAGAAAAATTTTCGAGTTTTTTAGGATTTCATAAAATTCAGTAAGATTATAGTTACCTGAGGCTAGGGGCGAGTATTGTCTATCTCATGATTGTGAGAGCATGAAACTTTGATTTACAGAGAGCAAGTCTCCTTCCTTGTTTCTCATCTAGTTAGGTTGCTACTAGAAGTATAGTCATGAGGGAAGAAGTCTAGAAAATAAAACAATAGCGTTCTCTTGCTACGGTTTGTTGAGCGGACATGTACCTAGTGGTACCAAACTTGTCAAATAGAATAGCAGTAGCTATGAGAATATATCACAGCAAAGAAATTCCATTCCAATCACTGGGATTCTAATGATCAGAGATCGATAAAAATATGAAGATGATAAAAAATTACTGATAGAAATGATATAAAAAGATCTTACTGCGTAATTGTAAGGGACATTCACGTTGGTTATATCTTCGAAGCTATATTTTTGAAAATTGTGAAGATATTCTGCAAGAGAAAAATTGATTTGAAATCATCAGGTCGTAATCAAAAACATAACAAAGAATTAGAAGAAAATTATTTAAATTTGAAATCATCATTCATATAATAACCTTTTTCAGTAATTTCTACCATACCCGTATTAACGATGAAACTAGCATATTGTGATGATTAAGAATTCGAATCTGAAATTCGTTTCGTTTTATCACCAGTCAATTTTCCAAGATGAGAGTTGCTTTCAACTAGACTTATTACATTAGTCCCAGAAATCGCTCATCATGAAACTGAGGCTAGCACTAAACCGAGTCCACTCATACTGGTAGTTTGAGCGTTCGTCGAATTTATCAATAGCGATAACTGCGGCTCATATATTCAGTCTACCTTTTAGCACTTCAGTTAATTGTCTCGTTTGCATATAGCGTCTTCTGACGTCATAGGGGTCTCCCATATTTGGTAAAATGAGAATGCAACAACTTAGGCCACGTGTGGAACCTTGCATGTTCGTCTTCACAAGATGTCTGTCTTATAGAGTACGAAAGAGCATGCAGCATTTCAAATATGGTTACATTGAGACTTCAAGATCTGGTCAAAAGTGAGGGAGGGGGTTTCTTGCCCCACTCATGATATGCTTTCATACAACTAAACATCTCCAAAAATAAACAAACACACCCAAAGTGATTGACCTAAAAAGGTGCTCACTTTACAGAGGTCTCTGCTTATGGAGAGTTGACTCAATCAAAATATCTCCCGTCTCCCTTCTAACGGAATAAACTTTTTTCCAACGAAAATAAAGTGAAGTAGAAATAGATGAAATGTTCTTACTTTCTTCGATATTTTCCATTTTGACGATGATATGCTCATCCCTGTCTGGTCTGCTCTGTTCATGGATGACCCCCAGTGCATGCATCATCTCGTGCAAGACGGTGCCGATTCGCATGCATCCAGAACCAAGGGTCACGTGTTGACCCCCACCTCGCCTGCCCACATGTGAACTGCACCTGAACGAAAAAGAAAGTTCGATATTGTTATATGGTGATTAGAGTGAAATACTGGATTAGAGTGCGATAGAAACTGAGGGAAAGGCTGGGTAGACTAATAACACAGTTTTCATATTTTCATATACCAAGAACATGGCCTGGCTTATTGACCTCCCACCGTCCCACATACCCAGGGTTGAACTGCATCATACAAATCTTTAAATGGTGAGTGATTAAGAAATATTTACGATTGATATTGGTGGTGCAATGTAAAGTGATATGAACAGTACAAAGGCATATCATTTTTTTCAAATTTTCTAAAACCCGAAACCAAGAGCTATAAGTTGACTGCCACATCCCATGCTTTTATTTGAAATCCATCTTAATATAAAATTATGTCTGATATTGTTTTATATTGTGTGTGGGTGTGAAATTATTTGGACACAAATATTGCTAATGTGTCCTATAAAGTAGAAGAAATAATACATGGGTCTAGGAATATATTGCATTCTTCCAATTCAGATACATTTTCGTTACAGAAGTTTTCAATATCAAAATTTCGACCCCCTGACAATATCCAATTTTTAGCTCGACTTAGTGGTGCTGTTGCTCCTGGATGTGAATCGTAACACCGGGGCGAGATCAAGAAAAGATGGCATGGCAAGTCTAAGGCATAAGGCAGTAAAAATTGAAAAATAATTGAACTTACACGTGTGGTTTCGATCTGAAAATGACGTAATCCTCTTCGTTTTTCCTTGGCACAAATTTGACGCAAGTGTATTTTTGGTACAGACCAATGCCTCTTATGATCTGACGACGAACCTTTGGAACTGAAAGTCAAGTCGAGTAGATTAGTACGGTCTAAATAAACATAACCAGCAATGATAACTTAACAAATGTTCTAATCCTACGCTAGGTAACACTCAATGATGAAGGAATATTTCTCATAAAAAAGATATAAACTTCGTAAATCAAATCATAATTTTTCCAAGACGCTGAAATTTGAAATGCACTGACTGCTGATAATGTAAAAATATCTCCCAATATCAAAGAATTATAAGATCTGATCAAAATCTGGTTCCTAGGAAATGTTGTTTTCGAAGCTTGCTCCTTTTGAAGTAGATAAATTGCCACAAGACTTTCGTTTCTATTTTACTCATCTTGGCATTTCGCAACGCACGATCATTTTGACGAAAGTGAGTTCAACTTCAAGACGACCCGATAGATATTGACGAAGGATAAAACGAAAGTTATGAATAGTATGAGTAATATAAGATACAAAACGTCGATGAATTGTAAAATTAACTTACGTAAACTGGTATGAAATTCATAAGGCACGACAGCGTCCGGCCACTTATACTTTTCATCTGACATTGCACTTCGTTTGGAGCCTCCTCGTTCAATTGCATTTCTCAATTGAGGACTCATCACTATATCTCCTTCAAACAGCTCTGAGAAAGAAAATCAGATCACTAGCATCGTATAACTTGACATTCATAACTGAATAATTGATATAATTTGTGTGAATGAAAAAGATCCAAAGCAAAGCCTCTGAGTCTGCACTTCAATCACGCTACTAACTGAGCTACCGAGGCAATCCATTTCATCGGACCAACCCGAAGTATATGAATCATACAGATTGCAGCAGCAATCACCGAATGTACAGACGAACCTATCTGGCTCTCACAAATTGTTTCGATTAATTTTCCAAATTCTGCTCCTTCTCAAGTTTAGCAAGAGTATCAACTACGTATCATAAATGTGTACCAATGCACCACTTGTACCAAATGTACCAATCATAAGGAAGCTAATGCAGTAGAGTAAAGAGTGCCTTACCTCCATCCGGGGGCACATAATTTGCTCCTCTATCCTTCTTAACCAGTTTTCTCAGATACGACAAAACATCTATGAGAAAAAATACATTGAAATTCCAACTGGGACGTGCTTTTTCTCTGGTGATTGTTGAAAAAATATAAATGCCCAGCACGAGACTGAAAAATCGTGCAGCTCTTGTTAGTAGAATAGAGTTTACAATGATTTCTTTGGCAGCCATATTGGGAGGCCAAGCACAAGCAGAAGCAATGGCTTCAACCATTTGGCTCCAGAAACGAAAGAATGCTCGATCCAGTCTTTATTTTGAGATCAGTGTTTGCACCTCGTTGAGACAGATCCATTGAGATGTGGGGGAAGTCACTGTGGAGGAGAAAGTGTGTCTGCTTAACTTTCTTTTTCTTTCTTTTATTGTTCTACGACGGTATGAACAGCTGCAAAGGCAGGCTACCCCCGTCTTTTGTGAGACACAACACAAATAGGATATTGAATTTGGAGAGTTGCAGGTGGTACACTGTTTAAGATTCGAGAATTGAAATTGGATGACAAAATTAAGCGCACAACATGTACGCGAGTCAAATAACTTTGAAATTAAAATTAAAACCTAAAAACACGTTAAGACAAATAATAAATAGGGCTTCTTTCGTACAAGAGAGCCCAAACTAACATTAGCTTTGGAAGATTGATATGTTTCATACGCTCGCCTAACAAAGGCCAGTTCTTGTTCATCACTACATAAAGTAGTACCAGGGCCTAGGCTACAAGCAGCTAGTTTAAAAAGGCACACCACTGCTCCTGTAAACACTACTCGTGGAGCCTATCTGAATTTGAATCACTGACTCGTTTTGAATACGAGATATCACATTGAATATCAGATGAAATATCAGATTGTTGTTACGTTAAGGGCTGCTACACGATTAAACATTTTCATACAAAACATCACCAAGCATGTGTTGGATGTTTTTAACAACAAATATTTAGCGTGTAGCTTATTTTAACTTCATTACGTACCTTTTAACATAGAGAAACATGTTGTAAAGTCGGTCACAAAGATGAAAAATTGTCATATAAAAATCATCAAACATACTTAGGATGTTGTTCAAGAACAATCATATCAGCGTGTGGACCATTTCATCATGTACCTTGAACATCATCATTCATGTTTCCCTATGTTTGAAGATTTCGTTACATGCAGCAAAGTTCTATCGACGTTTGATGATGTTGAAGATATTGTCCAATCCAATTTGATGATGCTCCATCACGTCCAATCAAATAAGATGATGTATCAAGATTTTTTACGACGAAGTTTGGATGTGTTTTATGTTCTCTGAGCATCTTCTTCCAATAAATGTTTGATGATTTTTGTATGATAATGTTTTGTATGATAATGTGTTATCATGTGGACAGGCCTTTAAACAAAAATTTTCACCATGTTTCGCTTAGCCTCACCATTTGGTTATCTGAAGAAAGATGTTTAGGACTGATTCTTATCTGCTCAAGTCAGGCCTAAAAAAGCCTCTGTTTTTATCTGAGATAATATGTTTTCATCGATACATTTGTTTTCATAACGTTAACAATCGTTGCATAAATTCGGCAGTGCAGCATTACATGCGAATAAAGTTCCTCAAACTTTCATCAAACGCAACTCAAATCGTAAGACTATGAATGGGTTCTAACCAGTGAAAAATCCAATTTATCTTATCCAGGGATGTAGGAGCTTATTATTGTAAACGTTTGAAAGCGTTAAGATCTGCTTGCAAAATAATCTGACATAAAAACATTTCCAATAAGGCATGAAGGTATATTATTGCATCTTGGCGTTTAATGAACATCGCGTCAAAGTTCTTAAAAGATATCTGAACGTTTCTTTGACATTTCTTCAGCTTGTAATGTGAGTAAGTTGAAATTTAAAATGACCTCACCTTAAGTCTACCTTTTTCGTTTAACCTAAATGTGAACTAATCCAAGTACTATACTGTACTATACTATAAATGACCTTTCACAGCGAACATATCTACAAGATGTTTTAACCATAGAATATGGTTTCATCCAGCCCCGATATCACAATGTTGTCAGCAGGGTGGTAAGATTAAATGGATAACCAAGAGTGTCGAGGTAAAGAAATAAAAACTAAAATAAAAGATAAGAAATAATAATGAATGAAGAGGCAGGTTGGGTATTTCAATAATTTTACCGCAATTTAGCAAACTAGGGGACGTTGTTTGTTGCCTCACAGCAATAACTAAGGCATAAATTTCTATTATTAATATTTACAGAATTCATTACTGGTGGCTGTTCGAGCGATATCCAAGTCCTGAATGTCAAAGTTTTCGAAAATGAAACCTTACCTCTTCGGCCACCGAAATCATCTTCATACGAGATGGGTCGAGCCGATCCACAGCTCAAAAGACAAGTAAAAAATATAGCTTTAAGAAACGAAAATATCATCTTCTTGACAACTTTCTTAGTTCATCTTTATATCAGATCGTGGTTGAGAAGACTTCGTATTTCTTCGGCTGTGTTATTATAGCAATTTGTCATTCCGAATACTTGCCAATGTTTGGTGGATGTAGGCAAACATCTCGCCCATCACATCCCGCCGGCGCTCTATTGAAAATCGACAGGGGGTAATGAAGTACGTTCTTAACACCTGCTCATCGGCTTGGAGAGAAAATTCGCTTCCTCGTCATTATTTCGCTCGCTCCCTCGCTTTATCAACCCGAAACTAAACTCATTGACGTATATGAAGCATCTCAAACTTGAAGTAGCACGACCTACAAGGACATCTTTGCATTAAGGTTAAGTAAGAGGGGTATTTCTCGAAATAAAAGGGACCTCAAATGACCCCCATCAATTTACGCTTTCACGCCTAAAAATCGCAAGTTTAGGAATCAAGCAGTTAAAAAAAATACATTGCAGGCATTGTAGAGAAGAAACATTTCTTGGACCATTAAGTCCCTGTTCGTCTTTTACAACCCATTCTATAGGGAAAAACCCTTGGAAATGGATAAAAGAAGGGCAAGAAAATAATGAAAAGGCGACTTCGTCGTTTTTCGCAAAGTCTTGGGGGGCACGTGACTCTGGGTGCTGTCTAAGCTCTTACGTCCCATGCAAAACTCATGTATAGTTTCTCAAGCATGCTACTCAATACGAAATTTAAACATTCTAAGATCTAACAACTTTTTATTGAAAGGATAATATGAAAGGAAGAATACAAACAAAGTAATTGTATTTTTACTGAAATTCTTATACCTCGCATTGAATCGATTTCACAAAAAGAAATGAGGATAGAAACACCGTTGCTAGAAAAATGTAGATTTGACGTTAATTTGAGGAGAAGCAGGATTTGGAAAATCAATCGAGATAATTTGTGAGAATGAAAATGACCCGAGTAGGACTCGAACCCACGACCCGGTTGCGCAGTGGTAGCGTTCTAGAGTACAAAACTAGAGGTCGTGGGTTCGAGTCCTACTCGGATCATTTTCATTCTCACAAATTATCTCGATTAACGTTAATTCAATGTTTACTATGACGTCGCGTTCATATGGCGTTTTTACCGTTGATGACAGCAAAGAACGGAAACGCTGATTTAAATATCCAATGTTATCGGGCTAAAATAAAATGCAAAGCCTTTTCAGCCATTTTATTTTAGACCGATAACTTTGGATACTAAAGTCAGCGTTTCCGTTCTTTGCTGTCATCAACGGTAAAAAACGTTACTTGATCTGCGTCAGGAAAAATATTTTTGCACATTTTTAAGAATAATCCATAATGGCTCCTTTTTTGGTGGTCATTTACACCCGAACGGTCTTAATCTGTGGCAGTGTGGTCAATATCGGCATCAGAAGGTTTTAGTTGCCTTACTAAAGATGTCACTCGCAGCTAAGAACTGCATACCTCCCAAGACCTGCACATGCGAAGATTGATTCCTCTCACAATCATAGCGAATCATAGCATATCTTAAAAAGAAATTATTAAAAGCTAGGTTGAACTACTTGTTAATCCAAATGTGGTCGATTGCAGTGACTGATTCAGTAATTAGGAAGATGATAGGGTAAGTTTCTTGGTAAATAACAATCAGTTTTGGGAGGTAGGCAGTCCCTAGCTGCGAGTGAAGACGTCCGCACTATCAGCATCAGTGCATTGAACACACAGTCTTATCACAGCGCTGTTTCAACGTGCTGCGACCTCAATTGAACGATTTCTCAACGCAGATGCCACGCAGATGTTTAAACGTGAGATTAGAACTCCAGAAGGACTGACTGATCAATAATTCACGAACGACAGCTCAGCTTCCTTTGTAAAGGAAATTGCTTTCCTACTTTCTGAACAAACGCTATCCAACAAAGAGGAGTTCCGTCTTTTGAGCATGTGCTATTACCATGACAATGCAGGAAATTATTCAAATATCATTCATGCCCTTGCCAAATTCATCATTTAGGCCAACAAACTCAAACGAGCTTCCTCTAATTATAAGTAACTGGATGTTCCATCACCTGAAGTTACTATAATGTATTGCGTTTTAGTTGTTCTGTTCGTTCATTCGAACTTTTACTTTTACATTAATCTTTTAGTTTTAACTTTATATGCTGCCATACCTTGTAAAGTTAGGTAGTGCAATTTGCATTGATTGAATCCTTCGCTGTAGATGCATTTTTTCATCAGATATTTCATTGTCTGAAAATGTGCTATTTTCATAGTAACATTCAGTATTCGAAAACATGAGCATTGAGTGAAGTGTGCGTTGTTGGCTTAGCTACGTGTAAGTGAACAAATTATTTCATTATTTTTGATTAGGCCAAATTCATCTCCACAAATGATAGAGAATCTACACTAGCCTCTTTCTCGTTTCGCACCACTTTATTCAAAATGGTGCCGTAGCAACATAATTTTGGGGACTAGACCAAAGCTAAAATGGCCATAACTTTAGTCAGACAATACACGAGTAATTATGTACATTGTCTATCTCCCGACAAGCTGTATAAAGAGACATTATCAAAGCAGTTTGTGTTTATGTATTTTATCTTTCTGTTAATTCAGACGGTGGTTTTCATTGTATAAAGATATTCATCATCATCATTATCCCATCTGTTTGGGCGCTGCAAGAAGATCAAATGTAAGCAAAGAACTTCTTGAAGTTGTGAATTCCCACAGCAGAAATATTTCATAGCACACTTTTATCTGTTTTATATCGATAAATTTGATATTTCGTATAAAAAGTGATTCATGTCTTATAAACCAAAATTACTTTTGATTATAGAAACGGATATAGAACTCATAAAGATCGTGCATTTGAATTTGTAGAAGTTACCTTCGGAATCAAATGTTTAGGTGCAATATACACAAATCGTACACCATTAGAATCAGAAGATATATATGCCTCTCTGCTTAGCACTAAACAGAAAGAGATGGATTGAGGAGTGGCTCTTGGGCCAGGGTAGGAGCCTCTCCCCAACCTCTATCTGAAAAGATAAAGCAAAAAGGAGCCTTCAAAAGAATCAGAAGTCCACAGACCACCTAATCCAATGATATCAGAGTTATTGGTAAATTCCAAGATATAACCTCTCCACGCAAAACTAATCTTAAAATAGTGCACATCTTTCAAAAGCAATTGCAGCCACTTGAAACTTGTTTACAACTATTGAAGGGAAGAAAATATACAGAATACGTGCAACATGAAATATTTTCTAAATACAAGACAATAAAAATTTGATTGCGAAAGAACTAAACTTCTAGATGTTGCTAGTTAGATTTCGCTATGTTGAGCGAAAGGGTACAAAATAGCTTTTGAAGGCTGTGTACTATTTTACGATGGAATCTGCCTGGAACGTTTTCCTTGGAGTTCGCCGATAATTTTGAAATGATTGTATTTCCGATGGTTTTCTGATTCTAGTGGTGTACAATTGTGAATATTGGAACAGCATTTGACATTAGGAACAGGAAACCGAGTCTGGCACCACAAATTCTGTCTCTATCCTTAAGTCTTGGTTTGCTACTTGCTGTGAGATCCAGAAGACCTTTTAACACCAAAAACTCGATCTAGTCCGCCAGGTTACCACTTCTCAGTGTGGTCTGTGAGCAAGGGGTATGTCAGTTCTAGGCATTGAAGTGGGGCATGAAATGCACCTCGTGGTGCTAGATAGTAAAAGACATACGCTTCACCTCGATTCCATCCTGGATGACGTCAGCCTTCACGTGCAAAATGCAAATTATCACGTGTCGAATAGCAGTAAAGACGAGTTCGTTTCAAGTTCTTTTTGAATTTCTTCGATGTCTTCCGGATCCATGTTTCTGATTCCGAGCCAGTCGTTCAGGATGGAAGAAGACAGAGGGGCGTTATCGAACAGGCCTCCTTCCCTTTCTCCACTCCTGCATTCTCGTCCTTGATTCCAACTAGAAATCAGAAATATCATGTCATTCAATAAGTACACGGGAGAATTTCGGGTTTATGGAGAAAGATGGCCAGCAAAACCGAATAAAAATGAAATTACTGGAGTCAAAGATCATTACAACAAGCAAACT
Organism: Pelagia noctiluca; assembly: GCA_963924455.1. Lineage (NCBI taxonomy): Eukaryota > Metazoa > Cnidaria > Scyphozoa > Semaeostomeae > Pelagiidae > Pelagia > Pelagia noctiluca. Next base: position 15,782,198 of record OZ004322.1, on the reverse strand, counting down.
TTGGATAGGTGACCTTCAAAGATGCAGTTTGCAGTCACGAACGCACATGAACATTCGTTTTCAAATATAAAAGTTTGTGGTAAAACTTGGATGTTACTCACTACTATATGAAGTGATGAAGTGCAAGCTACTCCGTCCCTTCTAGCAATGAGGCCTCTTGCGGCTTCACTCATTCACAATTGGGAGCAATAAGCATATTTGTACCTCATTTACTACTATCAGCAATGATGTTGTGCAAGCTGCAGTGCCCCTTCTAGCAAAAGAACCTTAGTTTCCTTCAAAAGAACGGTAGAGTGAGTGGTTTATTCAACACATCAAAGGCTACCCATCCACATGTGATCCTCACACAACCAAGATTGACTTCAGCTGCACAGCAAACCTTTCAACTACTAAACATGGATAGAAAAGGTATTAGGATTTTTTTCGGCAATTGAGAAAATATAATATATAGCAAAAACTTACAATTCTTGAGGATTCAAATCTTCCAAATCCAGCCCGAGCCCATATCCATAGGCCCCACTTTTAGGTGTTCGGGGAGTCAGTAAAGTCGTCAACAGTACATCTCTGGTCGCAGGGTTGCTATCACTGATCATTCCCATCTGATCCTTGTCGTTAGAATACGATAAATCATCAGTCATTAGCGAGAAAGACAAGCTGGGAACATTGATGTCGTCCCTTCGTTGCAGGGTCTGCTTGTCTGCCGAGAAAGACAGTTCAGGATTAGCCTCGATAGTTTTAGATGCTGCAGTATCAGATAAAACAGGAAAATCAGTAGAAGTATTACCCCCCTCTTTGATAGCTGCAGGGTATCTGATAACAGGGTCTCTGACGGCAGTGGTGTCTCTAGCAATAGGCTCCGTTGCAGCGGGGTCCATTTGAGCAGGATCCGTTGTGTCAGGGTCCCTTGTTTCATGCTCATATTCCATCTCCTGAACAAGTTCAACGATATTTCTTTCTTGCGGATCTAATTTCCTTATTTCTGCACTTAATTTTTCACTCTCTACTTTTTCTTCCTTTTCAGTACTTTGAGGGGTAATTGGGGTAAATTTAACCCTTGGGGAGCCCTTTCTCTTTGCTGATTGCCTGGCATCATATGCAGGGGTTTTCGAAGGACTGTCCGCAGTGGGTTGTGTAATGGTAGAGACGATTGAAGTTGGTAAGACGGTTGTTGGGCTGATCACAATAGGCTGCCCAACAGGAATAGGATAAACGGATGCAGGGCCGGATTGAATATTATCGGCCGGGCTAATCGCCACGGGGTGCCGAACAGATGGAATCGATGTTGGTGCAATAGAGGGAATATTTGTATTCTTGGACGGACTTATTAACAAAGGGTGTCCGACCGCAGTAGGAACAGAAGATGGAACAATACAAGGTGCGTTTGCTGGAATGAAGGAAGATGCAAGGTCGAGAGGAGAGACCGCTTTGACTTTCCCGTCCGGGGTTACCATACAAACTGCGCTTGCATCTTGCTTCGGTGATATCTTCTGAAGTTTCCTGCCTAAAAAAACTTCCGGTCCGGTATCCTTCGGCAATACAAGCTTCGGGTTAGTTTTATCCGGTATTATGTTGATAACTTGAGACCGTGTGTCGGCAGTGTTCGGTTTCATTCCACCGGAAACTGTTAATGAGCCTTGTTGTGTTGACGATGCAATAACTTTGGAAACAATATTTGGAATAACAGTTGAGATGTTCATGGTATTTCCAAGAATCATAGAATGCGGAAGCGTCGTCTTGGCAACAAAATTAGGCTGCTGACTTGTAGAAGTTTGAAGTTTTGGTAGAATTATGATCTGTCCTTTGGGGTTAAAAGGACCTTTGATTTGATAGCAAGGAATTGCCCCCATTGGCACTAGGACCGTTTCTTGACCTGTAAAAACCATACAATATTATGAGAAAAATTCAACTTAAAAACTTTAGGTCTACAGGCACAGAAAGAGAAATGTTGCATGAAACAGAAAATGTTGAATCGAAAGTATTGATGTAATTGATGTGTTGGCAGGAAACAAAAGTTTGAATATGAATTCACAAACAAGAACAAAGACAAGAAATATTTTAGGGAGGGCACTAAAACAAGGAAGGACAAATCAATGATTTTAAAACCATGGCAAATCCCGATCTCGACATATGAAGACAAGTCCATTATCGTTATGGTTTGGAATGACGTGCTTTATTTCATCGTCAGAACTCAAACATTGCAGTAAAAAAAGGTTTGTATACTGACTGGTTACAGAAGATTGTGTTAATTGCGATGTTTTTAAATACATGACTAGTAGAATTTACAAAAGCAGAAAAGCACGATAAAAAGAATGAAGAAAAGGGAACATTGGTTGTCCTGGAACATCAAGGGTGCTTTGGCATACATCTGCAAACCAGTTACAAGGTATTCCGAATGTTGTAAATTCAATCACATTTAGGATAAGTTCACAATTTTGGAATGTATTTTCTAGATTATTCGTCAAACAATTAGCGTAGATGTATGAACATTAATTCCTGTAGATATTACAGGCTGGAATGAGATGGATTCTTAAGAATTGAAGCATTAATGCGAAACGTTAGATTGAAAGTGTCTTTAAAGCAAGAAGTCGGTGGTCCAATTTAGAGAGACGGTGCTCCAACACATTTACAGTAGAGCGGTAAATACACTTATTAGTTGAAAAGAGACAAGAAATCACTCCTAGATATCTGCAAGCTTGTTTCGCAATTGCCCCCTCGTCTCGTCAATGTACTATGGATATAGCAAGAAAGGTCTGTATTGAAAACAGTTTTAACAGTTAATGGTCTTCGATCGGTGTGCAGAACATCAAAATAGCGAAGGAAATTGCAGAAATGCAGTTAAACAAAAGATTCCAGGATAACTAAGCTTTGCTATGTTTTTGATTTCGTCAAAGCTTCGCTATGTCTTATTTTCGTCGCTTTTATGAAAGACATTTTTATTGAAGAATTTTCTGCCTCCTCCACCGTTCAACAAAGCACGTAGGCAAGCGTAGGCTAGACTTCGTGAAACATGCAGGGCGGCGTGAGAGACCAGCAGCTGCTCAAACGCAAAATAAAGAATAGAGCATCCGAAACGCCTTAAAGATAAACAAGTTTTTAATATTCATGAGCCATTCAATCCGAAATTCTAAGAGGCTTCCAAGGGAAACGGATTTGCTAAAAAGTTAAGACCACCAGTAATATTTTACACAGACTTTCTTGGGCCCCCCATTTACGTGGTGATTCACGTGTAAAAGTTTTACTTTTCACGAAATCACGAAAAAACAATTCACGAAATCACGCAATGAATTAATCGGATTCCAAGATTTTACGCACTAAAAATGGCTAATAACGCATAACGCAAAATATGGGATGACCTATTTTGATATGCTTAAACAAAAAGGGGTACTTCCTGTTGAGACACTCCTAGAAGAATGATAACAATTATAACAATACTTGATTCTCGATTGCTATTCTAAACTTTCCGTTACTTATATAGAATTCTTCTAAATAAAGGTGCTCGACTCAGGAATGAGCTACCTCAATCTCTAAAAAACGTAAATAAAACTTCTACAAAGAAACTTTTACAAAATGTCTTAAGAGACATTTCATTACTTGATTCTAATGTTAATAATATAAATCTAAAATCAACTAGCATCATCTTATTTATTTTTAAATTCTTCCAATCTTCTTAACATTTGTAACAAATAATTTCATCATCTAATACTCTTTAGTCCCCTTCATAGCCTGGTTTTTATCACATATTTATTGTTATTGTTGAACTACTTTGCACTAGCGTTAGAATAGTATAGTTTTATATTTTCTGTAATAGCTTCAAATTTCATTTCACGGCCCAGGCTAGATAAGCTTTGCCTTTTTGGGTCGTGTAGATTACATGTTTTAGTATCCTGTATTTAGATGTAATTTGCAAATAATATTAAAGTGAACTGAATTGTTTTTCTCAGTTTTGACCCTAACATCCTTACAAACATTTTTGCTTTACCGAAAGATTGCACCAGTGAACAAAGAAAATCTTTAAAAATGAAAACAAACCTTTTGGTTTGATATCTTCACTAGAAATGGAGGTGGTTGTCGTTATTTTAGACGAAGGGTCCGCTGCATGCTGAGTTATGACTAGCTGTGGCTGAGCTGTGGTGTTCTTTGAGAATACCGAGGTTGTTGTTGTTGCTGTTGTTTTAGCCTCCCCTTGAGAAATATTTGACTGTGACGTCATCTTTTCAGTAGGCTCTCTTACAAGTGTGATAGCATCTCCTTTCCTTGATGGTATAAGATTGGTGAATTGAAACCGCGTCTAAAGGAATAGATTGGATTAATTAACATACTGAAAACTAAACACTGAATACAAAAACAAAATATAGGATGATCATTATTACTAGATTAGATAAATTCAAAAATGAACTATGTTGTGTTAAACGTTTCGATATACATCTTCATCAGTAACGGTTCTTACAATGATTTGGGGACTTACTTAAAAACCTAATTTACAAAGCACAGGGTTACAATGAGTTAAACCTAAAACAAGGACCTACTTAAATTAACTACTAGATTGGTATCTGTCTGATGAGTGCGTAGGTATGGAACTCGGAATCACATAAGGATATGTATGTCTATTTCTTAATGTGTTTATTCTGCATGATTATTATCATTATTGATTTTAACAATTTTCAATGTTGAAAATATGCAGTAGTCATTGCCAGAACAGGGAGAAGTTTTTGTTCATTCTCCATTAAAAACAGTCCCTTGTTTGATCTCTGTTGTGATTTCTAACAAACATTGACTGTATTCTTCTATTCTACTACATCTTATACTCTTGGTTTGATGAAAAGTTAGTCTCTTCATAATTTCTTCAAGAAAAACTCCCTAACTTTCTATTTGAACGAATGCAGGATCAGACATTAGGATGGATTGATAGAGTTAATGAGTATATCAAGAAAAAATAAAAGCTGAAACTTATTGATAAAATACCTAAACTATGTGCAATAACATGAGAATGTGCAATGACATGGGTTGACATTAATAATGCTTGGTTTCAACTCTCGTTTCTCTGCTGGTAGGCTTGGTAATATATAAAGTGCTAACAAAGCTGCTTTCGGTCGAAGTAATTTATAGCCATAAGTTTTCAATTATTTATCTCTTGTGAAATGAATATCAACTTAAATATTTGCAGTCGACCTGATATATTATCCGGTATAGCCAGTCGAAGATTATTCGCATTTGGGGTGTTGGGTGCTCCCGTAGGGCGTCTGTGCAGTACACTGGAGGAGGTAAAGTACACTGGAGGATACAATATTCGACATGATAGTCACCACTTATCATGACAAGCCTTTGATATTTAGCGGGGCAACGTTTCGGGAGAGATCTGTCTCCCATCATCGGGCAATGAGAAATGTGGTTTCATCCCTATTTAAGCAAAGGTCGGATCGAGAGGTGTGAACACTGAGTGAACCTCACTATCATGTCGAATATTGTGTCAGAAACAGCCTTGATAAGACCAAATGTATTTACACACTGGAGGATATTTAGTACACCGCAGGGATAGCATTCAGTACCCTTGAGTGATAACCTCAATACACTGGAGGTTGTGCAGAGCTCTGGAACCAGAAGGATAACATTCAGTACATCGGAGAGATAGCATCTGTTCAGATTGTGCTGTACACTGCACTGGAGGGATATCCTCCGGTGAACTGCACAGACCTTCTAAGTGGTGGTTTTGAATTGATCACTGATTCTAAGTAAACTGCTAATACCTCTGACTCATTGGAAGTAGTCGTGACGTCACAATTATCAACAATCGTGTCTTTCTTGATCTTAATCAACTCCTGCATGTGTTTTCTGATGGGGTGAACAAATGGGGTTGTTGACTTTTGCATTTTCGTCCATCTTTCCAGCATTTGTTTGTCTTGATCAGAAAGTGATGATTTTCCATCCGCATTTGCTACCTCCTCCTCCTTTGCTTTCTTAGCCTTCGATTCTCTTCGGTTTCGTTTTTGTTTTCTCTTCTGTTTTAATTCGACTTTTTTAGCGACTGAAGGAGTCGTTGATATCACAGATTCCGTCGTTACTTTTCCGCAATCGCCTGGTAAATTGAATAACACATATATTACTAAACTATAAAAACATGATGTTTTTATACATTAATCCTTGCACAATATAATCAATAGGGAGTTAAAATAACAAGGAAAGCAATGCCAGCAATTTCGTATGATAAACAAAGACAATCTGACGTTGCAGTCAAACTTGCCATCCTAGCAGCTTATAAACTCCCTCATAAATTAACAGGGTCCCAGATCTAGCCATTTATTTTAGAACAAAAACCTATAGTACAATCCCAGGGGTAAACTTGGTTGTCTAAGGTGACGTACCCGTTGCAAAATTAAGGGTCCCCAATTTCGCAATTGACTACCTCTTAGGGGCGGGGGGTTTTCAAAGATACTACCGCTTAGGTTTGTAAAAAATTGCTTTGATTAGCTAACAAGAAAGTTAAGTAAATTGGATTCAATCGAAGTAAGGTTGAATAAAAACAGAACAACATAAGTGAGATTCTACATAGGCCTATTTTCTATTATTGTTGCGAAAATCTAAATGAATACCTATTCCTATTGTTCTAGTGCCTAGTCTAGGGCTATTATAGACTAAGTGCTTGAAACATAATATAATTTCTTTTAATCTAGCAAGTTTGAATTCATCATGAACATAACATTTACAACAGGTGCAGACCTATACCTTAGTGCAGTCATAATGCCAAAAAGCGGTGTACATCATTCGAATCCATTGTACTTGTCGCTCTTGTTGTTGTGCTAAATTTAGTTGCTTGGGTTTTTGTCATTTATTAGGTAGTCCTAGACTTTATAGACTCACGTCATGTTTGATTGTGACATTGCAATATCAAGGTATTCAGTTCATTCTCTCACAGTAAAAATTGATGCGTTCTTAACAGTAATAGTCGATGCATTGTTATTTCTGTTTATGCATAAATTTACTACCGTGAAGGCTAAAATATACTAAAACTTAGGGTAAAAGTTACTCCCACTAAGGGTTTAGGGTTTTATAACATTTTGGAAAACTTAGTCTCCCACCCTGGGAGTATAATCCAAAGTCCCCTTCAATGTAAAGGAAAACTTTAGAAGAAGAGAAGCATGATTTGGAAAAATCAATCGATTTGTTAAAGAGCCCGGATAGCTTCGTATCTGCATGCGGTAAGTGGTGGTGCAATTTGTGTGAATGAAATGGCCTGGGTTTCTCGAAGGCCTGGTGCGCAGTGGTAGCACACTACAGTACGAATCTAGTGGCTATGGGTTTGAGTCTTACTTGGGTCGTTTTCATTCTCATAAATTATCTTCATTGATTTTCCAAATCCTACTTATTCTCTAGTTTACTCCTACAACTCTATCCAGTGGTAGGACTACGATGGTCCTCCTGGTGTGAGAGAGTTGTCGCCTTCAGCAGGTTCTGTCAGCTTTAAAGAGCCCAGATAGGTTCATCCCTACATGCTCACAAATCAACTCAAATGTAAAGGTACCACACTTAAGGGTAGGCTGTTCCAGATTTTTGGTCTAGATAAGTGGCAACCTTTTGCAATTTGGTTTTGGAAACAAAAAATATTTTGATTTACCCACCTACATTCGTAATCTGGTTATTCTTGACAGAAACATTTTTGACATTCGCTGGCTTGGGAGCGAATTTTGTAGTTAATGGGGTGAGTTTTGGTTTTGGATTTTTGGAGTGATATTCTCTGATTTCTTTGATTATTGCTTCTTTCAGAGCAGCTTTTTCCAAGGGTGTATCTTCAAAATCACACTCTAATGGTCTTGATGAGGGTTCGTCGTCAATATCGTGGTATCTGTAGGAGAAAAGGTAAATTGGTTAGAGAACATCATAGTTGAATTGGTTCAAAAGTGATGATGCTCTTAAAAATATAACCATAGTCTACCTTACAGACCCTACTTAACGAATATCCGATATGTAACTTTCTATTGAGCAAAAATGAAAAAGGACACATTGTGAAACACTATAGCTACTGAAATTTAGGTTGCAACACTCACAATGGTAGTAAGTTAGAACAGTCTTATATCAAAACAAAACGTGAGGATGGTAAGGAAAATCCGAAACGTAGTGAAACATAATAACTGCTGAAGCTTAGGGTCTAACACTCATCATAGTAGTACATCAGGAAGAGAATGAAAATGAAACCAAACAAATTGTTACATTAAGAGATGGATTGAAATTGATCAATCGGAATACTAAAGTTTTGTACGAATCAAATACTGTTCAAATATCACGGGGAGAAAAGTAAGAAAAGAAAGACAAACACAAATGTAAACAAATAATAGATAGTCTATGAAAGGTACAGAACTTTAAAATAACCAGAAATATCGTAAACATAACAAAACAAACACTTGGATGACTTGGATAAGCTTTTCGTCTGACACTCAACAGAGTAATACATCAGAAAGAGAACGAAACAAAAACCTAACAGATTTGTGGATCGAAACAGGCCAATCAGAAAAGAGGTAAATGATTGAAATAGTGTTAGAAAACCAAACACCTATGATACAGTGAGCTGACCAATATAATTTCTTAATGAGTCCTAAATCGAAAACTAACTCTTTCTGTCTACACAATAGGGGATCCTGGTTTTTATGTAGACCCATTTTAAAATAGGTAAATGAAATATAGACCTTACTATGCCAATTATTCGAAAACCATTCTCACTGTGGGCTTGAGCAAATTCTGGCTTGTCGAGCAAATTTTGACCTTTAGCAGAATCATTTTTAAGAGTTCTTTTAGTTTTACAGGTGCGAGGTTTAGATGGTTGTCGTCCTTGTGGCACAGTCTTTTGGTGTGTGCTAGACGACACGTAATGTTTTATCCCACATACCTGGCTTCACACTGGCACGAGTATTCATATACTAAAAGGCTGTTTCGTGTTGCAGGTACACTATCTTTGCGAATGGACCGAAGGTTTATCTTATTGGATAAGATGAGACGGGAGCTGACCGCAGTGTAGCCCTTTGTGATGGCTGTCTTTATTTTTTTTTCAAATTGCAAGGAAATGTTGCTAATATAAGGATGTTTAAGATAAACAACAATCTGAAAGGGTTTTTATTTCGTTCTCTTTCTGACGTATTACTCCGTTGAGTGCCAAACAAAAAGCTTATAAGTAATCAAGGTTTTCCTCTCCCCATGTTTCCGATATTTCTAGCTATTTTGAAACGATAGATAGTAATGTACTAAAAAACAACAAACAACTAAAAACAAATCACATAAGGAAACTGACAAATAAAAAGAATACCTTGCAAGATAAGGATGAGCAAGAGCCTCAACTGTTGAGCATCTTTCTCTTGGATCTAATTTGAGCATTTTTTCAAGAAGATCAATTGCGTCTGAAGTGGCATTTGGAAACAACTTGGTAAGTGAGACTGCCTCCTTCTGAGGCAATTTACTTATGTAGATCCGCACTCTTTCTGATGCAATTTCAGAGAGAAAACTTGCAGATGGTAGTCCAACTACGCCGAGGATTAGCTGAAATTTGGAATAGATGGATAAGACATTTATTTTCATGAATAACATGACCATACATAGGGTTAATTTTGATTTTGAAAACTTGCAGATGGTAGTCCAACTACGCCGAGGATTAGCTGAAATTTTGAATAGATGGATAAGACATTCATTTTCATGAATAACATGACCATACATAGGGTTAATTTTGATTAGGAAAAGAGTAGCTAGGGGCAGGAGTTTCAACCACCCCTAGGGAAAAATCTGTCAGCAATGGAAATATTGGAAAACATGGGAGTTTGGGAAGGAGATGATAAAATTCCAATATGTTGAAAATTGCCCAAAACTGTTTCTTTGTTGGGAGCATCTATAGCAGGGGCATTTTTTGGGCACCCCTCTCATCAAAAGGCAAATTTGCACCCGTTTTATCCGTCCTGTCAACGCTACCAAGAATATCAACTGATATTCAGACATGCGTAGTCTAAAAAAGTTTTTGTTCCTTCTTTACTTCTCTTATACGAAATTATAAATTGCGATACTTTTTTGGCACCACTGGTAAAAAGATGCGAGGAATACTGTCTCACCTAACCAGGTCTATCTAACTCTGGTGCGAGAGTCTCAAATTAAAAACATCAAAAATTTGCTCAAAATGAGTGATAGACATTGCTAAGTGATAAATATTTCTAAACACCTCTAATCTATTACCTATCAATAGTTTGACGTTTGATAAGGCCTACAGTACATTTGATATTATGGTTTCTGTGAGATTTCAGGATGTTCCTTTGAAAAATGTGGCTCCCCTTTTGATCCTATGGTTTCTGTTCCAAAACCCATTTATGGGCTTCTACCCATATACACATATTTTTTCTATAAGCAATTTCAGCCAGGGTTCAGTACTGAAGAAAATTGCTTAGCTGAAGGCAGGCCCGTAGGAAGCGGGGGGGGGGGCAGGGGTTGCTTATGAAAAAAATATGTGTACCCCAATACCTCTATACGACCCTTGGGGCTTTTAAAGGGTATAAAGACTGCCAAGACCAACATGCTTCCAATCATGCCTCAAATTAACTATCCCTGTCACTGCTTCAACTTTTCTATTGGTTCATATTTCAGAAAATAGATTTCACCTGAAGTTGGTTCAAATAATTGGCGCCAGGGAAAAACGGCCGTCTTCCAAGCATCTCAGCAAAAATGCAACCAACTGACCAAATATCAATCCCTGGGGTGAATTGATGCATGGAGAGCATTAGCTCCGGGGCACGGTACCAGCGCGTAGCCACATATTCTGTCATATACCTCTTCTGTTCGTTTGGTGACGATAACAAACTACGGGCCATCCCAAAATCTCCTATCTTCAGTTCACAATCATGATTCACCAATAAATTACTTGGCTTCAAGTCTCTGTGGATGACGTTAGCAGAGTGAATGCATTTCAATCCTCGTAATAACTGGTACAAGAAGTACTTGATATGCTCGTTACTTAACGGTTGTTTTGAGTGAATAATATGATGCAAGTCACTCTCCATCAAATCCAGTACAACATATACATCTTGGAAGAGTTTTACGTCATCTGGCGGTCGCAATATTTCTTTTATATTGATTATATTTTCATGTTTGAAATGTTTCAATATCTTCAACTCCCTGAGGGTTCGTTTGGCAATTGCAGGCACATCAAAAGCTCCAGAAATTTTCTTGATTGCAACTTTGCAGTTAGTTTTCTTATCAATAGCAGAGCAGACAACTCCATAAGCCCCATTTCCGATCGTCTCCACCACAGTGTACCTTGCATCAACTTCGAATTTCACCTCGATTTGCTTCTTCAAATCGCTCATTTTAATTTGCTCTTATTGAGTATTTGTATTTGCTCTGAAGTAAAAGATAAAATGGGCCTAGCCCACACAACAAGGCGGTAAAATTCTGCAAGTATTACACTTCGTGATTTCGGCTGATCAAGGAAACATGGCAACTGCAGAAAATGACAGTTAAAGTATCAATATCCTATTCATCAGCATAGCTTAAAAGATTGAATGTATCACATGTCCTTTCAGAAATATTTACAATTTTGCTTCACTTTATATCCATCTGCTTACCCTTTTCTGTCTTTTTTGGTCCATCTTTTACTATGCCTCGTTATCAATCAACTAGCCTCTTTTCGGTTTTATAGTCCAATTTATTCTTAGATATGACGTAATTGGGAACCAATAGAAAGTCTAGAAGGTTTTGTAGCAGACTTCTGCAATATTTAAAAATTTAAAAATCATAGTGCTACATTTTATAGTGGTATTGAGTTACTTTTATTAAAAGTTGTACGTGTAATAAACCCAAAATATTGAATACAGCGCTTCCATCACTTAGATGGGAGAGTCGTAAGAAATCGAAGATTAAAACAAGCAAAGGAAATTTCATAATTCAATTACATGGTTTATTAACAGTGTGTGCAGTATTATTAACAACATGATCACAGGGACAGATTGTCCACACAATTCTCGTTACTATGGCATTATCAATCGCATATAACATTTCATTATCAGAAGGATTGACATCAATGGTGATGTCTGAAAAATCAACAAAGGGGGCTCTAAAAGCAACTCTGTTATCTTTTATATACTGGAACGACAGAGACCTAAGAAATATCAAAAGAAATTTTAAATTTGTATCATAAAACTTTCCGTTCAGTAACCCAAAAATATCATAGAATTCTACTTCATTTTTCTGCAACCCAAAACTACCAGACGCTTTCTATTATTTCCCCCAATAATATCATTTTGGCTTTTCAGAAATTTTGCACCCAAAATTATTAGCTTTATGGAAAATTACTGACCCAAAAATATCGGACTGACATTCCCGTATGTAAAAGTCTTGAGTGGCCCCCCTGGGTGCCAAGCATCGCTTTTCGAGGAAGTTGTAAAATGTTTCCCAACGCTAGTCTTTATTACGCCGAGATTCGACACGGCTTAGAGCTCGCGTAAAAGGAGGCGACGAGGTAGTATACGCACCAGACATCTAAATGGTTAACATAAAAGCTGGAACATTAGACTAACTATAACATATGACAACAGTGAATCTCTAAAAATGAGAAAATTCGAATAATATCTGCTTAGAAACTTCCAGGAGAAATTAAGCTTCAACCACAACATGTGAATTTTGCCAGCCTGTACAATACTTTAACCTCGAATTTTTTAACATTTGTTTGCTCTTGACGCGTTACATAGCAGCTCTTATAAACTTATCTAATACAACTCAATTAATGAATTCAAAAGTGAACATTGGTAACCGTTGGAAAAATTGGATATGGATACCAAATAGGCTTACAAGCCTGAACACTATCCCATTAATTTGTAATTGCAATTTTATTAATCTAAAAGTTATTTACACAATATGCGACTCTGCAAAAGATGGCCGACATCAATTCACGCAATGCATGGGAACAATATGCCCCTTGACAACGCATAGCTACAATTCCCACCAAAAGTAGTTGGTACAACCTTGTTTTTCTCAACAATAACAACTTTCTTTAGCTTTCCTTGCATTTTATTTCCAATTTTAATTTAAAGCCCCCCTCCCCCTCAAAACAATGCTGTTTTTAAAAGGAACTAAATCAGACTATATCAAACCCTAGGTGAATGTTATTAGGCTAATTTTTGTTATCAGAGACAACCTTGTTAAGGGGGGAGGGAAGGGGGCAAAATGTAGGAAACTGAAAAAAATAACTAAAAATTCTGCACGTGTTCCAAGACTTTTGGCGTGGATTGTAATAAATTTAACGACTGCAGCTTGATTAGACTTGTTTCCCTGCGTTCTCTGACATGCTGAAGCCACTCTGGCAATAAGATTGATTGAATGAAGGGAGCACAGGGAAAAAAGGATTCGTTGAGCAAGTCTACAACTTGACTGCAGCTAAGTCAGATTTAGGCCGATGCAATTCCTGTAGCTATGCGTTGCTAAGGAGCGTATTCCCGTGATGCATTGCGTGAAAAGATGGTCGCGATCTTTTGAGTAATCTATTCAATTCAATGATATTCAAATTGAAGAGAAGATCACTCAATTGTGAACCAAATCGAGTACGTCTTCATTGTCAATATCCAAGTCCTGTGGAGTTTGGTTCATGTCGATTTTCTCCCCGTCGAAATAAACTTTTAAAGTAGCCATCTTTATTTTTCGGTCCTGGCAATACGATGTGATGATCTTCTTCAATGTGTCAGTCTACGAGAGAATATTCAAAATTGAATTAAGGTGAAGCAGTGCACCATCTCGCAAGGAGTGAATAAGTTAATGTTTATCTCTATAGCGATTGCGTTGTCAACGCCACATCACAGTGCTCGATGTACGAACGTACAGAGCGATATAGGAGTTACTCTGTCTGATGATTGCGTGAGCATGAAACTTTAAGTAACAGAGAGCCAGTCTCCTTTCTTGTTTCACTCCTAAGTTAATGTTTAACATGCTAGTCTTCGCAAGGCCACAAGAGGCCTTATTTCAAGGAGGAGTACGGTAGCATAGGTACGTAAGGTCCTAGTACTTTTAATAATCGAGTGATCCAGAAAGGCCAGATGATGAAATATTCGGATAACGGGAATGTTTTCAGGCAGAAGGGGCGAGTAAGTGAGTGTTGTTTTTAACGTGCGAGCCTAGGATAGACCATAAAAGGCCTCGTTTCCAGAATGGTTCCGGTAGCCTATACTTTAACATTACACATAGTAGCTAATAAATGAGATCCTAATATGTTGCTACCATATGTGGAAACTTAAATTTGTATTTGAAAACAGCACCAGTTTGGCTCGTTCTGAATGTAGAATGTCTGTGTTCTAAATTTTAGAATGTGCAGTGTCTATGCGAGATGGTCATCTGCACCACCTAAAAACTGGCGCATGCGTTGGACACTGTCCCGCCATTCTTTCCAATATTTATCATAAGTGATTTACGAACGAAGCTGTGATATTTCTAATTTCTTCTTTTTCCAGCTCCTTTGCTTCTTGTAAACAAGCAGCTTTGGTGCTAGCAATTCTTGACAGTGTGGATTCGAAACCACTTTTAAACCTAATTTCAGAAGCAATCTAGCAGGCAGTCATTTATCAAATTTATTCTTCTTGCACAAATTGGGAGTACAGGAAGTCCCCGCATATAAGAAATGAACATATAAGAAACTCCGGCCTAAAACTGTATTTCCTTCATTAAGATTATTTTTCCCATGAATTCTTAGATTGAGTTGATCCTTACATGGCATTCTTAAACAAACGATATACAATTTGTAGGTACTTTCAAAGAGTAGCCACTTTAATTGTTTGTAGATATATGACATTTCTTTCTGCTTCCTTAAATACCCATTTGATAGATTACTTTGTATAAGGAACAAGAAAGCCTCATTTGATAATTTGAGTTTCTTTTATGCGTTAACTTACTGTGTATGTAAAACATACCAGAATCTCATTTACTGCAATATGTAGTGATTCAAGAGCCTGCTACTTTGTACTGCAGAAAGTAAGGCCTCCTATGGGCCTTGTTTGGAAAGCTCGTTAAAGAAAATGCACTCACTTACCTATTCTGCATGAAATCACTTCCCTACATTAAATCACAAGGTATGGGCAGTGGTTAGTACACTCGCCTGTGGTGGCAAATACCTAGGTTCGAGACCCAATGATGGCATATGACAATTGCAAAAGCATGCTCCGGTAAAAATTCGGTATTTTCAAAGATAACGACTTTAAATCTTACCTTGTAAATGGAGTATTCTTTTTTCGAATGAGCCTCTTTCGTTTGCAATTTTACAACAATTTTTTCAGGATCTTTATCTTCAACCGAGGTCTCCAGTGAGTCGGTCATTATGACACACTCTGCAAAGACAATTCATCTAATGAATGACGTCATGAAGTACAGTAAAAGCCTGCATATAAAAACCTACCTATTTCTTACCAGGCTGATACGGTTCTTATCTAAAGGATACCTTTTACGAAACCTGGATGGGGGGGTTCTTTTAGGCTGTTGTAGGAGATTGTTAAAGTTTTTGAAAACATTTTGTGCAGAGGTCCTTATATTTCATTTTTGGGAGAAAACCGTGAGGGGAGTTTAGAGGCGCGACCCCGTTGAACATACTACGTACATTTACAAACTACAGATGTTTTTAGAGATTGAAACAAATACTTGTTAAAAAGAACGTTTTTGAAATTCAGGGTGAAAAGATTGTTAGGTTAAGGGGAAAATAATTGAAATTTCAGGCTGTAGGTTCTTATTTGATGAAGTTTTTATGTGCATGTTTTCTTATACCATTTTCATACTTAAAACCCTTCTAACAATAATTTCTTGCAAACAGTAGGCCCTTTTTGCTTCTTCCCCAATCTTACTTTTTACAACTTCTAGTGACAAACTTAATGCTTATTCATCTTCAGATACTGGTAAGATTGGCGTTGAAGATGATATCGTTCATATTTGTTTTTCTTTTAAAGACAATCCTCTTTCAATTGATTTGACAAGAAAGTTCCTGTGGATGTCAACGCTTTGCAGCATCAATTTGGACTTGCAACATTTTGACAAAGCCTGCAAGAGAGCTGCTTTCATTTAGCTGCCCAATTGCTGACACAGAAACTCCTGTCACTTCACAGGCATTTTATTGATGAAAATTTTTGGCTGACAAAGGGACTTTAGCACCCTAAGTATAAGCAAATGAATATTGCATGATTGCATGCAGCAAAAATCTGATGAAGTTTGATGATGCTTGATAAATTGTCCAATAAAATTTGCTGAATGGATGATGTACCAAGATGTTTTATCTTCGAGGACATCACCAAACAAAATACTGATGATGGTTTTAATCATCCAACACATGCTTGATGATTGTTTGTATCAGTAGTAGAATCAAGGGGGTGCAGTTTGGGGCAGGTTTCTTCCCTTGCTGTTAAAAACATCCCTCAGTGCCCAGTTTCCAGAAGTTTTGCACCCATTTGATAGCTGATTTTTCGTATTTCTGTTAGAAAATACCTGTCCCTCCTCCTCGATTCTTGTGGGCTGTTGCAGCCATGATTTGTAGGACAATGTCTTATCATGTGACCGGTATTAATGCTGAATTCTGCATGCTTTTGGAAGGGATTACAATCATAGGATTTCTTACCAATGATATCAGCGACAGTACAACCAATTGATTTTGGGGTATCTGATCCTTTGATGGGTTGATCCCGCAGTGTGATAAGAACCTTTTCTCTTGTCGTATTCTCTTTGTCAGATATCTTATCTTGTAAAGTGAAAAACATGTCGGTCTATAAAACAAGACAGGTAAACAAATCTTAAATACAAAATAGCTTTTGAAGGCTGTGTTATATGATCTTCTTATTCTAACGGTGTAGAGTTTGTGCATATTGCATTAAAATTCTGGTATTTCAAGCAGGAAACCAATTTTGACAACCTAAATGTTGTCTGTATCCTTAAATGTGGACGTTGAGATAGAAATTTTGATAATCATTTTAAACGATTACTTATTTAGTCAGAAAAATCTGAAGCATAGGAAAAACATGGGTACTTAAGCTTCTCGTCTGACACTCTACAGAGTTATATGTCAGAAAGGGAATGAAACAAAAATCTAACAAATTAAATACTTAAACATGGATTGAAATAGGCCAATCAGAAAAGGGGTGAATGATTGGTATAGTGTAGGAAACCCAATCACTATCCACGATACAGAGAGCTGACCAATAAGATTACTTCAAGAGTCCTAAGGCAAAAACGAACTCCTTCTGTCTACACAATAGGGGATCCCTGGTTTTTATGTAGACTGATTCCAAAATACGTAAATAAAATGTAGACCTTGCTATGCCAATTATGATTACAATTCTATAAAGACTAAAGACAGTTTGATTACCTGTTTCATTTTGAATTTGCTCACAATGCCATGGCACATCACTTTCACCATCATTTCGCGAACAGGAGTATCGTCCAGTAAAACAACATCTTCTCTTGCACCAAAACTTGTTGTCATTGGGGAAGATATCTGATTTTCTTTTAGAATTTTCAGTGCTTGGTCTAGCGCTCTGCAATTAAAATCAAACACATCTTAAAGAGTACTGGCAATACAAAGGTGTGTGATATATGGATGTATCAGGTGATGAAGAAACACCAAAATCTTGGTTCATGGAATGACACACTCTTCTGCATTTTTCTGACATATATCCATTGTAAGCTTCATCCTTTCAGCCATAACCAATCTCCAACAAACCCATGAATCTTCCAATGTGACCTAAGGATTTTTGCTAGCGGGCATTCTGCCCCTGAATACAAAGGTTATTGTATATCATTACCTTACAGAGTTGGCAGCTTTTCTATTCTTTGTGATTTGCGTTACAATCTTAGGAGGCGGTGGTGGAGACGGTGACATAAATGAATCATCTTTATCTTCTTCATCTTTCCTAATAAAAAGAATAATTTCATTCTAAAATGACTTATATAGAATAAAATTTATAAATATCTAATCAGGAAGAACAAAATATTTTCTTAGGCGTGCATCTCATTCAGGTGCATCAGTTGCAGCACCAGCTTTCAAATAGTGGGGAGATAGGGCCCGGTCAAGACTTTTACGACTTCAACCAAAAACCATCAATAATGAATTTCTCTGGATTTGGTTGATAATAAGAGGTTCATCTTTTGCAAAAGGGGGAGACTAGTTCCAGTGTAGAAAGTTTAAATTTTATGCGCTGGACAAGATATTGTGAGTCTTTCAGTGTACGTCTGAGAAAGCGCATTGCCCTATAGTAAAGTATAGTGCAGTTTGGGGTGAATAGGCACTGGAAGGTGAATAGGGACAAAAACAGACAAAAAATTTTGACATTTAAGATTAGCTTCAGAGGTTTCTGGCTATAGCAACAATATTACGTATGATAAAAAGATCAAATTGTTTCAAAATGAGAAGGCCCTCTGTAATTTTTGAAGTCCATAATCTTTGTTTCTTTTTTGTCCCTATTCACCTTCCTGCCCCTATCAACCCCAAACTATGGTATGAATGTTCCGGAAGTATATAATATGTAAGCTAGTAACCCAAGATGTATGTCTGACATGTCCGGTTTTACAGCCTTTAGATTAGGCAAGTTGTACCCTGGAGATCTTCAGGCCTAAGTACATGGGTTAACCATAAATTCCAAACTTCAAAATCACTTTTACTACTTTTATGCAACCAACTTAATTGAACTAAATCCTTCCAAACCCTTCTAAACTCTTGTAGACCCTGTTAAACCATGCACGGCGGAACCGGTCCGGTTGGTGCGGCTTTGGCCGGACCAACTTTTGGGGCAAATGATTCTTTGACCCAAAATAACATTGCCTTCTTTTAAAACATTAAGACTTTTATAGTAACTTTGGGTTCATTTTTGCCTAAACTGTTTTATAAAAATGCACTAAATTGTATCTCTGAGAACCTAAATTCCAGGGGGTATTCCCGTGGGTCCACAAATTTAGCTTGAACCGGACCAACTAAACTATGGACAGCTTCCGTTGGACCTGTAAACCCTCACTAAACCCCCTTAATCCTCAAATCCATCGAGGCATTCTAAACCCTTATTTAGAGCTAATTCCCAGAAGCCCCTAGAATTCACTTCAATTGTGATATTAAAGCTTAGAAATAACAGCTAGCCAAGCACATAAAAATGCACCCTTGTATGTACTCAGGCTTTCTACATATTGATGACTTACTTATCAACAGACTGATTGATATTTGACAATTCGCTACTGTCTTCATCAGAATCGGACACTTCTTGGTTCTTCTTCCACGCGTCGTCGTCACTATCGGAGTCCAGAGATGGTCTCTCTTCGTCGCTATCATCGTCTGAGGACGAGTCACTGAAATCTGGCCGAGGCTGGCCTTTGGTCTTCATCGTCCTCTTTCCAAATGCTAGCTCCATTGTATTTGTGTAGGAGAACAATTCATCGTCGTCACTCTTCCTTTTTGTCATTTTATTCAGTAGTAATTATCTGTTAATTGCAAGAAAGGGGCTAAACTTGTAGCTTTTTAGAATTGCAGCTTTAGCATTTGCTCCTGATGTTTGGTTTTATTTTTGGCGGGATGTTTCTAAAAGCGAGGCTGGTTATGTTTCAAATAGAGGCTGCAGTGCTACAAACCAGGTTTGCCATATTGGCTTTTTCTAAGAAATTATGCTGTTTTTAGAAAGTACTTTGCTTGGAAAATGATTTAGGTTAGACCTGAAACATGGCTTAATCTGGATTTTTGATTCTCCTAGTCACTGACTAAAGCAGAACACCCGGTCAACTAATCGTTGGAAATCCAAAGTCTAATGCTATCTCATCATTTCGATATTTTTAGTGTTATATCAATTAAAGAGGGATATTTAATTATCACAATTTTTCGATACACTTTTTTTTCAATAAGCAACTCGACTTTGGTCCCAGCCCTCAAATTTGAATTTATGTTTTTTTATTTTCCGCCCTCAAAATTGTTTAAGAGTTGCTTTTGAAAAAAAAGGAAGGATTTCCTTGTAAATTCAGGGTGTACCTGAAAGAAAACCTATAAAATGCAAATTATTGTTCTTTAAACAATATAACATAGTAGTGTGAAAAAACAAGGTTAAGCACTTTCAGGGTATTCCATACTTACCTGCTCATTCTATTCCTTCGAAAAAACATAAATTCATATATGAATAATTGTCGATGCTGCTTGTGTTCATCGATACAATATTTTTCATTTTTTCATTTTATATATAAAGCACAATACAATAAATATTACATTGTATACGGCCTAACTACAATAACAACCATGCAATTTTCACACATCGCATATTCTTATTCATTGCAGGTTACCTGGGTTCGATACTCGCTGCTTTCAATGAGAGAAGAGCAGACTTTTATGAGTCAACTTTTGAGAAGCTGCAGTTGATATATTTGTATGATGAACAAATTATAGTACTAACTGATATAGATCTTAATTTGGCTTCATCTAGATCTGTGAATATTCAATCTTGATAATATACCAAAATGTGTGAACACCAAAATAAACCTTCTGGACATCATTTTGGCTTGAACTGCAGACTTTGATGGCTTTATATTCTGATTGCCATCCTCACCCCTTAGAAATATCGACAGAATACTTTGAGCGAGTGAGTTTCTGTTTAAAGTGCTAGCCTAGCTCAAGACATCAAGACCCTGACTTAACATCAGACTAAGGTTGGGCATTGTTTCCTGATCAGTTCTGGTAGTATGCCCATCATTCACAAAATTTCATAGTTTGTATTTTGAGAATGAGGTTCTAATCTAGTATCATTGTTGTAGCGAGGGAGGAGGGGGGGCAGAGTAAGGGACTTTGCATCGTGGTTCAAAACCTGCACCATTCATTATCTTTGGCACTAAGCAGCTGGCTCAAAAGGTGCATACTACTGTACTCACTAGGACAAGCTGTATATATATAATATATTTTTTTACTGAATATCAACAAATACTCTCACATTAATTCCAGGACTCTACAATGCAATACATGAAAAGACATAACATCCCAAGTGAGGTGCAAAGAAGAGTTCGCTTATGATATGCCTAGAGTCATTCAAGGTAAGGAAAAACGTTGGTGTGTCCAAAAAAACCTTCTACTGCCTCGAGTTATTTTTTTTGAAACAACATGAACTCGAACCCGTGACCTCCAGTCTTGTACGTTATTTTAAAACGAAAATTGTAAACCATGAAAAAAAGAAATACTGTAATTAAAATCTGAAGTAAGATCTCGATGAGATTCTAGCTACCTTGGCCTTGATTAGAAAAACTTATTTGGACTAAATTACTATACCCAGATGTGGATCGAAATAGGCCAATCAGAAAAGAGGTGAATGATTGGTATAGCGTAGGAAAACCAATCAACACCCACGATACAGTGAGCTGACCGATGAGATAAGTTCAAAGAGTCCTAAGGCGAACGAACTCTTTCAATCGACACAGTAAATTATTCCTTGTTTGTCTATATAAAACCAGGGTTCCTCTAATATGTAACCATCCGGCTTTTTTCCATTTTTTGGCTGATTTAAAGGGCAGTTTTATGTTGTTATATATGTTCTCTACAGAAGAATTTATCTTGGGGCAAATTTGACCAAAAAGTATGGTCATTTTTAATTATTTAACCATTGGGTATTTTTCCTATTTTTTGCCGATTTTGAATGAAATTTCTGTTTGTGATTTAACGCGTTTTCTAAGTCTATTGTCGCCTAATCTTGCTTCCTGGACAGTCCTTAGTGGATCTAACGCTTTTATGGAAGAATTTATTTTTTGACAAATTTGAACAAAGACTATAGCCAACTATCAGGCTTTTTTCTAATTTTTGGCTGATTGACGATTTTATGCCTTTTTCTAAGGCTATGATTACCTCATGTTGCACTGAAAAAGTTTATATGGGCCTAATTTTGAGATTTTTGAGATTTGAATTCATATGATATGGCAAGGCAAGTGCAAATTATGCTTTTGGAAATATTTTCAGCCCCATACGTAGAAACCTTATGCGCATAGTCACAGGACGTAAACTTTTTCACCTTTGAAAAACATGTTAAAAACTACATATTTTACTTTCTAAAACTCTTCTAAATAAATATTCTCTTACCTAGGGTTTATGTAAGCTTCAACATTGTTTGTGCCGTGAATATATCACTGAATTTGCCTCATCGGAAAATGAAACAGGCTCAGTGTCAATATCATCAAGAAACATAATCAAAACCACCAGGAGAATCGGACTAATTGCCAAACAAAGTAGTCTGGCACGGTGAAAACCTTTGCGTACGAAATTCGAGCCTATATATCACATCATAACAAGTGACTAATTTGCTTTTAAAGGAAAACAACGGTCTACAACTCTAACAACTAGCTTTGTTGCTGAGTCAATGTTAAAGCATAGCCGCCATAGGGATGAAAATTACTACACGTTTATATAGATCTGAGTTATAGCACCCCATTAGAAATGACCACTTATCATTCGTGGCTAACAGAGCTGAAATGTTTAGGCCCATCGAGGTCATTCTCGAGCGGTTTTTATTGTGTGAAAGGCATAGACACGTGTTTGCCAACATACCCGATTCTCTCGACAAATTTTGGGATGTTTCTGTCACCCATTGCCCCCTACTCAGCCCTGAGTACGCTAGCATGAATATCAACGTCATTATCCAACTCAATGTTCACATCAGTGATAGGGTCAGTAGTTACGCCGCCTACCTCATCGTTCAGTTGAGTGAGAGCCTGGGACAGAGAGTAGCTGGCCTTGGCGTGATTCGCTTCGTGCTTCGCGTGACTCTGCTTGCTGTTGAAGCCTTTCAGGCATACGCTGCACTCGAACTTCTTGATGCCGAGATGGATTTGCTGGTGACGTGTCAGGCCGATGGGACGACGAAAGCTTTTGCCGCATGCGTCACAAGAGTAGGGTTTCTCCGTGCTGTGCACGTGCATGTGGGTGAGTAGATTGCACTGCGCACGGAAGCGTTTGCCGCACTCTTTGCATTCGTAAGGCTTCTCGTCTGAATGCGTGCGCATGTGCGTGATCAGATTGCACTGCACGCTGAACTGTTTCTGGCACACGCTGCACAGGTACGGCTTTTCCCCACTGTGCGTGCGTTTGTGCGTGATGAGATTGTGGTACACGCTGAACGCCTTGCCACAGAAGTCGCACGAGTAGGGTTTTTCTCCCGAATGGGTTCGCTCGTGGGTTGTCAGGTTGCATTGAACGCTGAACCCCTTTCCGCAGGTGTTGCACACGTAGGGTTTCTCCCCCGTGTGGATTCGCTGATGCGTGACCAAATTGCACATGGCGGTGAAACCCTTTTTGCACACGTCGCATTTGTAGGGTTTTTCACCGGTGTGGACACGCTGGTGTTTGAGAAGTGCTGAATTCTGTGAAGCAATGAAAAAGGTTATACTTGTAGAAACAGTTAATGAACTAACATTAATGAACAATCGATCCTAACCCTTAAATGAATGACTAACTTTTATTCTGGCGCTAAATGGAAACCCCAATCTTACTTAAGACGCCCTGCCAACAGTACTTCATATCCACACAGAACTCAACATGCCTCGCCATGTTACTTCATATCCCCCAAAATACTCAAAGTAGCCTCTTTTAATGTACTGAACATCCCTATGGTACAGCAAATGCCCACAATACTGCGTAAACACGGGTGGAAAATCTATAATTTATATTTGAATCAAGCAACTTCATTCCATTCTCATCGCTTCAGCAATATTGGTTGGTCCTTATTTCTATTCCAACTTCATCATGTACTGAAACATGAACGCCCTAGGCCTAGAAATGTAAGAGCAGAGAGGGGGTAATTAGGGTAGTTCTTAGGGGGCCTTTAGGGCCCATTAGAAATAAGCAGGTTCTTCTCTATTAACCACAAGATTTTCTTCGGTGGAAGTTAGGCCACCGTATCTGCCATTACCCTGGGGCCCTACCAATCATTCGACGAGCCTGACCGAGTTTGCAAGAAGAACACAAAACAAATACTTTCGTATTTGGAATTCTAAGAAGTAAACACTTATTCTTGACTTTCTACTTGTATTGGAGCCTACAATAAGAGCCAACAGCAACGTGGAAATGCGATTTCTTTATAAGCCTTTCAGGTAGTTGTCTGGAGACCTCCTGAAGAGCAATCCCAATGGATTGACGAGGGTAACTTGCATAGATAATTGATAATAAAAAATAATGATAACTGTAGAGAATTACCTGCGAGAACTCTTTATTGCAAATGTCACATACGGTGCTTTTGGTAGCCAGTTCGGGATGAGATAAGAGATGAGTCTTGAGCTCGCGTTTCTTCTTGAATTCTTCTAAACATACACTACAACTAAATGTTCTTTTTCTCAGCAAGGTTTGCTTCTTCGACGGGGTAATTGCCTTTGGGGGCTCAGTAATGGGGGCTTCGATGGGGTCGCAAGTGGGCTGGTCATTTTCCATGTCGTTTTCTGAGTTGACTACTTCCTGCTTGATCATGCCGTTAGGAGAGTCTGCCATGTGTTGTTTGGGTATTACATCCATCTGTCTGTCTTCTTCATTGCCTGAAAAAGGTGAAATTTGAATAAGAATCCGAGGCATTGCAAATATTATCATACCATAGATTAATTCCCATAAATAACATTATTTTTCATACTCATCTTCCTCCAACCATCTCACAGGCTCACTTACAACTTTTGCTATCCCTTTATTTTCATCCTAGTTTTTTTCATTTTTCAGAACATTTATTTTCGATCAACAATATAAAAAAATGACAGCTTGTGTCTGTTTGATACTAATATCTTTTACAATCTCTTTTCCTTTTTCCTCTTCTAGATCCATGTCTTAGTATAGTAATTTGTCATGTTTCCATTTTTTGTCTTCCTGACAATTAGTTTATCTGTTTGCTTTTGATTAGTTCTGCCATACCTTTTCATTAGGCACTGCATTTTTGAATTAGAAATGAAAAAATAAATTACTCAGATGAGATTGTGATGAAAGCATTAAGCACGTTCCGCTATGTAAATACATTTGGTCTTATCAAGGCTTTTTCTGAAACTATATTCGACATGATCATACACAATCCCAGAAATCTGGTTGAAAAATATCAAGCGCACCGAACGCAACATTGGCGCCACTAATGATAGAAGTTAAGCGCCAATATCTCGAGAAACTCCTCAGAAGTTTGCTCAGTGTTCACACCTCTCGATTTGACCTTTGCATTAAAAGGGAAGAAACCACATTTCTCATTGCCTGATGATGGAAGACGGATCTCTCCTGAAACGTTGCCCTACTATATATCAAACGTTCCGCTATGTTCTCCTTCTTTCTGTTGCTTTCAGAAGTTCTGCACTGCATCGATCAAATATTATCTTTTTCACAAAGTCTCCCAAGTACCGTAAGACTGACCTCATTGTAAAAGCATGCACAAGCACAACAAATGACCACCCATACAGGCCAACGCAAGCATCTTGTTTCCAACTCTTTTCTTGCTATTAACTTCTAGATCTCTTCTTCAATTTGGATTCGCTCTACTTATTTAAAAATCTTGTTGATCAAAACAGAGTTCTTCCCTAAATCAAGTTCTGTCCATCAAACTCAGTTTTCAAAGATGACTGTAAAAACAACCTAGAAACACAACAGGGAGAAAGTCGAAATCGTAGCCAAACATTGTTAATCTGGGCAAAACATTTATTCTAGCACTCATATGAGCTCATCAGAGATATAATAAGCTAATTAAGTTTTTTGTCTGACACTCATCAGGGACATAATAAACTAGTTTAGCTTTTCTTCTGAAATTGTTAAAACCTTTTAAAGAACAGTGGTGTTGAATAAAGATCACTTGCTACAGAGTTTTGTCGTGGTCCTTGCTGGCTATGTATTATAAAGTTAGCAATACAAGGCGGTACAAGAACTGTAAGCAGCAAACGGTGGCGGTTTTAGGAACTGCGAGGCCTGGGGCCGAAAAAATTTGCGGGGCCCCTACATCCGGTAAAAAATTTGGTCCTAATATTATTTTTGCATTTTCTTTACCGAGAGCTTGTACAACTCAAATTTTTGCTAGGTCTGAGCATAACGTTATTCAAACCAAATAAAAAGTAAAACAAACAGTACAGTATAGCTTATATATTTCATTATGAAGGAGAGAATTTTTTTATTTTATGAAAGGTGTGGGGCCCCTTTTTTCTAGCAAAAGCGCAGGGCCTGGGGCCATGGCCCCCCTGCCCCCCCCCGTAAAACCGCCACTGGCAGCAAATATGCATAACCTCTGGCAGCCCAAGACAAATAGTTTAGTAGAATAGATAGTTGATATTTACAGCAGGATTACTGAATAATTTGACGCCCTTCTTTAATGGTTCCATTAAAAATATTTTCGAAGCACATCTTATGGAAAAAATTTTAAATTCATCTGCATCTAACCTAGTTGAGAAAGTACTATTCAAAAAACTAGCCATAAAATAAAAAAAGTATATGAAAATATCATTTTGGTAGCGAATCTTTCTGTTATGTCCTGAATAAGCATCTATTTACATATATAATAATCGCAGTTATGGATTAAATAGATTTCTACTTACGGTACAAGGGCTAAATAACTAATATGCTGAATTTAAAGGTACTCATAAATATGCTCGTTTTACATATTTCACACTATTTATGTAAAAAAAAATAATTCTAGGCAGCAAGAAAACTCGGAAACATAGCGAGACTAAACAACTACCCAAGCTTTGCAAGGGGCAATTAAGAAGTACGCCAGAAAAATTCATGAGAATACAGAATTCTGTGGCCTCTTGTTTTAGCTATCTTTCGAAAAATTTTCTTTCTAAATAATATTGTAGGTAAAAAGCAATTAGGAGGAAGTGTAGCATACAAGGAAAGAGCATTTCAAATGATATTTATTGAAAACCTGGATGGGAAAATAAAAGTGTATTTGTCATCATCACCATAAAATTGTCATCATCAGTATACGGCAGGTTTTCTTTCTCCTACATAAGTGAATGTTCTTTGATTGGGAAGCATATATCACATCAATAATGCATGCCATGATCATCATCATATTCGTTTTCTGAATTAACATCATCATCATCATCACCATAACATCTGTCTAATGGGATTGCAAAAACCATGAAATTCCTAATTATATTTACAAATGGTGAATAGAAATAAATTATTCATCATCATCATCATCATCATCATCATCATCATCATCATCATCATCATCGTCATCATCGTCATCATCATCATCATCATCATCATCATCATCATCATCAAAGTCATTTCCACCACAACATCTGTTTTTATATCTGTCTTCTGCAGAGCACATCAATTTAATCTTATAAGTTAGTTAAAGGCTAACAAATGAGGAAAATAGATGCACTTCTCTGATGAGAGTCAGGAAAAAAGCTTTAGAAGTTCCAGCATGTTTCTCATTTCTCACTATTCTGTAGTCCAGTACCAATCAAAGAATTTTCAGCATTGTCTGTCTAAATCCATTGCCAACCCTTCCAAATCCCAAGCATTCAGGCCTGAAGGGGAAGCTGAGGAGAGTCATCCTTTGAAGAAAAGTCTTCACAAATGTGTAGAACTCACTTTTTATGAGTTATTTTCCACAACTGAAATTGGTCAATGCCCGGTCCCTTTCAGAGCTACTGGCTATGTCCCTGTTCAAATAACATAAAAATTCTTCTGGCTAAGTAGACAAATTGAGAAAAATGGAAACTGGAATCCTTACCCTGAATGCTACTGATCTCCATGCAGCTATTTGCATTAGCCAAATGAAAAGCAATGTTGTGTTCGGCAAGATTTTCCTCTGTTTTGAATCCTTTTCCACAGGACTGGCAGACAAAAATCATAGATACAGGAGCACTACTTCCACTGGCAACCTCCATTCTTGCTTATTTGAGCATTGGGGCATTCCAGCAAGATGGACAAAGAAAGGGTAGTGTTCTTTTTAAGCTAGAATAAAAAACATTAGTTTAGTCACAACAATTATTAGTTTGCAAAAGAATTAAGCAAACTGTCAATGACTGAAATATAGCAACATGGATTGTATTGACATCTTTTCAAAATCCTGAGCTGGTCAGCTAGTACAAAATTACGTAAAAAGAAACAACTTAGAAGGCGTATAGGAGTTGGTGATTTGCAAACTTTGCAGTGAAATACGACTGTCTTTCTTACATCTTACCCACATCACCTTCTATTTGATTTAACAAAACTTAAGCCAGAAATAGGATTGAATTACTTGCTGACCACTTCTCAAGATCAAAATACATGTTTTCCATTTCAGACCTGCAGACAGTTAATTTCAGCACTTGACTAAAAGGAAAGTTTGGGCTGACGGAAATTAGCAAAACAGCTCAAGCATAGTAGTAAAATACAAAACAAATTATTTATTTAAGAATAAGACATCAAGACGGAAGACACTATCCTACAAAAGTAACATACTTTTTATGTATTGTTTTGTTGTTCTTAAATTATTTACCTTACGCTTTTGTTTTGTGATGTGCTGTTTTGCCAGAGGTGTGTTTTGCTTAATGTGGTAGCTATTTGTACGGCAACCATATGTTGATTTCTATTTGCTATTCATCTGAGCATGCATAAAATCAAATATGAAATACTTTGATACTTCTGAATTAGTGCATGAATAAATATTGCTCCGAGAGAGCCTACATTTCTACTTCTACAAAACTAATCAACTACTTCATAAAGCAGGTTATGATAATGAAAGTTGTACTAAATCCTTTCCATGTAATATCCCTTCCCTAACGAGAGTGATCAGTGCCTAACTCGACCTTGAAAATCGTAGTGTGTTCAAACAAAATGAATTTTTAGTCTCGTAGACTTGAGGGTAAAACTCCAGCCCTCTTGCTTAACATTTAAATATACTTAAAATAGCATTTCAGCCAAGCTTAACATTGAACTTTACGGCAGATACTTTTAGATCTTGTATCATGCAGATATTATGTATATGCACAAATTTTCTATGACATGTATGAGTTGAGAACAATAAGACTTACCCAAAATATTCAGGAGGCAAGTCTTAAGAAAGTTTTGGCACTGAAATTAGCAAATTGCTAAGAAAGTTTCGGTACCATGATCATTTTAGACTTGGAGACGAGTATGCTTGAATTCTCCCGCGTACATTACAAAACCATACATATGTTCAAGATGGGATCATTGGGGGGCAAAAATCCGAGAATAATATTTTTTTATTACACTACACTTTCCATAGATTTTGACAATATTTGTCCCTGAGTGTTTTATCCCTTCTATGTGGCTGTTTCCTATTTGACAGACAAAAGTTGTTACCTACAAGTTCGGTCTTACCCCCCCTGCTGCACGCCTTGCTCCCCCCCCCCCTAAGCCCCTGCTTTCACATTTGATGTATTTTTTCAATTCTCCATTGTTCAATGCCAGAAACAAATGTTATACAGCAGATTTCTCTATACATATCCTCCAGTTAGGGCAAGTACGAAGATGCAACTTAACTTCAGCATTTTGAATAGATAGAGTGGCTCCAATTATTGGCTTATTTCAATCTGATGGAAACCTGAGAAAAACTTAGGCCTATTATTTTGAATGGCCTTTTCTTTAGATCGAAGCTTTTCAACAAACCCTTCCTGCTCCATTCCAGAAGTCAGGATTTTACTCTGTCTTCTTCAGTAAAAGCATTGTAAAATTATGAATCACAATTATAGATAACAAAAAAGAATGAGTCATTGCTTACCATTACATTTGACTGAAGTAGACTGATGTTTGTGAGGATCGCAAGACGCTTGTGTTTTTGTATTGAGCTCACTGAAAGAGATGAAATTACCCTTTTGAATAGAAGACAGTGCTGCCACGCGCAATAAAGAACTTCCACCTACCGCTTAGCTACTGTTTAGTTTAGTTTATTTTAGCTTATTTTATCTTATACTCTTTGTTATGACGACACAATAAAACCAGTCGTTGTAAGTCATTAATTTGAAATGAAATGAAATAGAGCACAAGCAAAATTTTCAAAACAAATGATATGAAGTACCTTTGGAAATTCAGATTATCACATTCATGCCCAGCTTTTGGACAAAAGGTAAATAAGTAGACCAATATCCTTACTCACAATGAAAGTCTGAAAGACAAATAGTCCTCCAGATACCCAATATTTCACATCTACCCAACGTTAAACAAAAATTAAAATTCATACAAAAATTTCTCTCTTTTCCCCAAATTTGGAAAAAAAACCTAATTTTCAAGATTTCTACCGTAGATTTTCCTTATACAGGTTTTTTTATAAAGAACCTAGCTCAGGGCCTAGTTCTTTAAGTTCCTTATTTTGAGACCTCTTTTGACCACTTTTAAGTTCTAAAAGTTCCTTCGTAGTTCCTTAATTTGAAGTGTTTACTTAGTAGATAGGAATAAGTATTGACGCAAGAAAAACATTGAAATTCAACATTTTGCAATAAACTCGTGATAAGGGAACATGAAACATATTATAACACAAAGAAGCTTAGGCTAGGTCTATAAAACGTAAAAGTTAGTTACATAGTCATTAGAGAAGTTGCATATCTACAACTAATCAATATATGCAAAATAAAAAGTTCCTTAGTGATTTTACCTTAGATAGTAAAAGTTCCTGAAGTTTTTTGACCTTCGATATGTAGGTTCCTTATAAAAGGTTCTTTATAAAAAAGCGTGTAATTCACTAAGTAATGTAAATCCCCACTGTAGGTAGAAATCCCTACGAGTGGCAGCACTAATAGCAGATCGAAGGCCCAATACACTCCTGTGCAGCGGTCTTGCGTAGCGTATATAGCTATAATATAAAATATCATAATAATGACAATAATTAATAAGTTAAAAGAATCGATAAAGGCTCAGGAAGGTCTTCGCCAACTTTTATGATGGGAAGGATAATGTAGATATTCGTGGTCTGGAATTCAGATAGTGAAAATATACTTGAGGTCTGGAAATTTGACGGATGAAAAAACAAGTGAAGATAATACGCAAACTGCTCGTGGTTTCCCTTCACAGTAACAGTGAATACCCTCCACAATACTGAATACCCTCCACAGTACTGAATATCCTCCACAGTACTGATGGTATCCAACCCGTACTGAACACTCTCCAATGTTCTGATGTTCCTCCAGTATACCCCCAGAGTAATGATGATATACTCCCACAGTACTCAACATCCTCAAGGGTACTAAATATTCTCCATGGTACTGATGGTAGTATCCCTCTACACAGCACTGAATATCCTCAACAGTAACAATGGTATCCCTCCACAGTACTGAACATCCTCCAGAGTACTTAATCTTCTCCAGAGTATATATGGTATCCCCCTACAGTACCAATCACCCTCTTCAACGTAGTGATTTTATCCTCCCCAGGGTACTGCAAAACCTCGAAAGTACATCACACAGACGTTTCAAAGGGTGATAAAATTCCAGATCAACGTCAAGTCAAGCCCACTTGTAAACGAATCCTCTGCATTTTTCATAACATACCAAAGCAGGCATCCTATCCCTTAGTATGTCGTAGTATGTACAATAAATGATGCAAGTATTCTCAGAAATTTAACAAGTAGATGAGCAGGTCTGCAACGTAACAATTTTTGATTATCAATCAATGAATTAACTGACGTCACAATGGATTTCGCATTAAAAACAAACAAAATCCCGATACATTCAAATCAATTTAAATCTGTTTTGTTTGGTTATCATCAGGTAAATCATTCGTGAATTTGGTTAAATATTGCAAATTTTGAATTGATTTCAACTATAGACTTTTTCTTGTTTCTTACGATTTACGTGTTACCATTCTAGATGCGATTGCTAGCTTCGACTAGTAGTATTAACACAAAAATATGATAATCAACGAAATAAAACATGCATCTGACATATCTATTATATTTTAAGATGATTTCGTGAAAGTCCCACCTCAAGATGGTGGTGACTTCTATGGTGCAGGATGGCAAATGCCCCTAGAGGTACAAATAATCTATAGATTTCATTATCATCAGAATATGTTCAATTTGGGGGTTCATCTTTATCAGTATATAAAACATGCATCTAACATTTCTATTCTATTCTAGAATGATTTCATGAATGTCCCACCTCAAGATGGTGGTGACTTCGATGGTGCAGGATGGCAAATGCCCCTACAGGTACAAATTATCTATAGATTTCATTACTATCTCAATATATTCAATTTGGGATTTAATTTTATCTATGATACAACAAATGTATTTACTAATATTTGCATTTATTTAATCGACAACGGAGGCAATGCCATGAGAATATTCCAAGTTTCAAACGGGTACCGATTTCATACTTTTTGTGTCTTCCAGCTTTTTAAAGCTGTTATTAACTTCCATAAACAATCCAATAAAAAACAAGCATAAAATCTTGTTAAAATGGCGAAGTTCTCTACAACTATATATGGTCCTATTTCTCAGAGTCGTTTATCTCTGTGCCCCTTCATCTTTGAACAAAAGGTAGAGAAATGTGGCTAAGGTGTTGACATGTTTTTGCTCCTGGTAGTATCGTACTTGTTCCTGTATCTTTACAATTTTTGAATTGAAATTATAATTTATGTGCATCCTTGTGATCCATATCCCTATGATAACTAAGACTCTTTACCCCTGTGACTTATTCCAATTGTTGCATATTGTTTATTTGATTTCAGAGAGAAAAATTTGGGTTTGCAGCTCCAAATAATCAAGACGTCGAGCAAAGAGAGAGACAAAGACATCTTGACATCCCGAGGGGTCTCTTATCATAAGTTTATTAGTTTTTAATCATAACCATTCATTCATATTTGCTATCCTTTAAACATTTGTTGACCCTGGCAGAATTTTTTGCCAGGTTCTGAATGTATAGAGTTGTAACCTTAATGATCGAGAAAGACAAAGTATTGGTAGTCTATTTACGAAGATATTTATCAACTTATTTGATTCAGGGGACAACGCAAAACGACTGTAAAAAACAACACAAGACGATAGGAACAAAAGCAATAATAAAACATTTATAACGAGGGTTTCTAAAAGACTGACCTTGTTTTAAGACTTTACCGCTCATGTCTTCTTGACGACAACATATGGATTTAGCATTCAACAAGGACTATGTTACTAAGACAGGATTAATTCAATTTCTAGGAGAATTGAAGGATTGAGAAATCGCTGGGCTGTACTGAAAGAAGCAAGAACGGAAAGACATAAAACCTACAATGAAGAATTTGAATTGATTAATCTTGTATTTTTAATTCGATTCGAAATCTACTCGGCCTCAGGCTAAAGATTATTTCAATCAATGTGCCAAGTCATACTTCTTCTAAAAAAATAACATTGCTTCCCTCTTGGTTCTTAAAAAGCTAACTGTTCAACAAGTTTAGCAATATGAAAGATATGTTTGTAGTCTCCCCGATAAATGAAATCATATCTATTCATTTCCAGAAAATTTATGGAGAACAAGAAAATTATGAAAATCAAAATCTGAAGATTGCAAAGAGAATGATTGGTGAAGCACAGGAGAAGTTGAAGGAAGAAGAGGAACTGCTGGGTGTAGCAGAAGAAGAACTCGAAAGCAAGAACCAGGCGATCTAAAAATACAAGGACGACGATTTGCAAACAAAAAGCGCTGCTGCTATCTTTCTTCTGCACAAAAATAAACGTTTGACATTTTGTGCAGAAGAAAGAAAGGATTTTTTCTTTCAAAGATCTTTTGAAAGCTTTCAGCTTTTCAAGATGTTCCCATTCCTCTTTCATTTCTCCAATCTCCGCCTGAATATCTTCCATGCTTTCTTTTGATGCCTTTATATCAAGAAGCATCTTCGAGTTTTTCTCTTTACATTCTTCGAGCTCTCTCCTTAGTGCAAGGAACTCATTTTGCTTTCTGTCTTTGGAGGCTTTCTCCTTCGCTATTTTTCCTTTCTTCTCTCCAAGCGTGTTTTGCAAACTTTTTGTATTTTTCTTGGCCGCTTTGATGTCTTTTTTCATAGCACTTCTATTTTTTTGCTTTGCATCAAGCTGCTTGAAGAGCTTCTTCTTATCATCTACGCATTTGCGTCGGTATAAGTCGAACTGCTTACTACCTTGGTTCAATACCTGTTTCAGAAACAGTTCGCTCATAGCAGCAGCGCTTTTTGTTTGCAAATCGTCGTCCTTGTATTTTTAGATCGCCTGGTTCTTGCTTTCGAGTTCTTCTTTTGCTACACCCAGCAGTTCCTCTTCTTCCTTCAACTTCTCTTGCGCTTCACCAATTATTTTCTTGTCAATCTTCAGGTTTTATTTTTCATAATTTTCTTGTTCTCCGTAAATTTTTTAAAAAAGTATAAGTTTGATTTCATTTATCGAAGAGATAAAAAACATGTTTTTCATTGTGCTCAACTTGTTAAACAGTTAGCTTTTTAAGAAATAAGAGGGAAGCAATGTTATTTTTTTAGAATTGGTAGGTTTTGAAAAATCAATTGAGATAATTTCTAGCCTAAGGCCGAGTAGATTTCGAATCGAATTAAAAATACAAAATGAATCACTTCAAATTCTTCATTGTAGGTTTTATGTCTTTCTGTTCTTGCTTCTTTCAGTACAGCCCAGCGATTTCTCAATCCTTCAATTCTCCTTGAAATGAATTAAATCTGTCATAGTAACGTAGTCCTTGTTGAATGCTAAATCCATATGTTGCAGTCCAGAAGACATGAGCGGTTAAGTTTCAAAATAAGGTCAGTCCTTTAGAAACCCTCGTTAGAAATGTTTTATTATTGCTTTTGTGCATGTCGTCTTGTGTTGTTTTTTACAGTCGTTTGGCGTTGTCCCCTGAATCAAATAAGTTGATAAATATCTTCGTAAATAGACTACCAATACTTTGTCTTTCTCTATCAGTAAGGTTACAACTCCATACGTTCAGAACCTGGCAAAAAAGTCTGCCAGGTTCAATAAATGTTTCAAGGATATCAAGTATAAATGAGTGGTTATGATATAAAAACTAATAAACTTATGATAAGAGATCTCTCGGGATGTCAAGATGTCTTTGTCTCTCTCTTTGCTTGATGTCTTGGTCATTTGGAGCTGCAAACCAAAATCTTTCTCTCTGAAATCAAATAAACAATATGCAACAATTGGATTACATCACAGGGGTAAAGAGTCTTAGTTATTATAGGGATATGAATCATAAGGACGCACATAAATTATAATTACAATTCAAAAATTGTAAAGATACAAGGACAATTACGATTCTACTAGGAGCAAAAACATGTCAACACCTTAGCCACATTCTGTACCTTTTGTTCAAAGATAAAGGGACACAGAGACAAATGACACTGAGAAATAGGACCATATATAGTTGTAGAGAACTTCGCCATTGGAACAAGATTTTATGCTTGGTTTTTATTGGATTGTTTATGGAAGTTAATATAAGCTTTAAAAAGCTGGAAGACAGAAAAAGTATGAAATCGGTACCCGATTGAAACTTGGAATATTCTCATGGCATTGCCTCCGTTGTCGATAAAATAAATGAAAATATTAGTAAATACATTTGTTTTATCATAGATAAAATTAAATCCTAAATTGAATATATTGAGATGATAATAAATCTATAGATTATTTGTGCCTGTTGGGGCATTTGCCATCCTGCACCATCGAAGTCACCACCATCTTGAGGTGGGACATTCACAAAATCATTCCAGAATAAAATAGATATGTCAGATGCATGTTTTATAAGCTAATTAAGATGAAATCCCAAATTGAATGTATTGAGATAATAATGAAATCTATAGATTATTTGTACCTGTAGGGGCATTTGCCATCCTGCACCATTGAAGTCACCACAAAATAAACAGGATATGTTAGATGCATGTTTATAAACTAATATAGATGAACTATTAAATTGAATTCACGAAATCATCCTAAAATAGAATAGATATGTCAGATGCATGTTTATAAACTAATATAGATTAACTCTTAAGTTGAATATATTGAGATAATAATGAAATCTGTAGATTATTTGTACCTGTAGGGACATTTACCATCCTGCACCATTGAAGTCACCACCATCTTGAGGTGGGACATTTACGAAATAATTCTTGAATGAAATAGATATGTCAAATAAATGTTTCATTTCGTTGATTATCATATTTCTATGTTTATACTACTAGTCGAGGCTAGCTCGCATTTAGAATCGTAACATGTAAATCGTAAGGAACAAGAAAAAGTCTATAGTTGAAATCAATCTAAAATTCCAATATTAATCCA
This sequence comes from Pelagia noctiluca, assembly GCA_963924455.1. Lineage (NCBI taxonomy): Eukaryota > Metazoa > Cnidaria > Scyphozoa > Semaeostomeae > Pelagiidae > Pelagia > Pelagia noctiluca. The sequence goes on along the minus strand of OZ004322.1, from coordinate 15,746,043 downwards.
CGAATGATTTACCTGATGATAACCAAACAACTCATCTACCATTATCCTTCTAAAGCATTGATCAACACAAGCCTTCACCATGATCGAATGATTTTCAATTCAAATCTTCTATCTTTTGCAAGGTAACTATTAGATAATTATCCTCAACATAAGAAAACAGATTTAGATTAATTGGAATGTATCGGGATTTCTGGTTTTTGATGCGAAATCGATTATGACGTCAGTTCATTCAATGATTGATAATCAAGGATTGTTACGTCGCAACGATTTCCGAAGCAACGTTACAATTGTTTTTAGTTCATTGATTCCCTGTGGTCTCGTAATGCCACTGCAATGCTGCATGATACTTCTACCCAATGTTACTGTCCTTAATATTGGATGCGTTCAATGAAAAGTCTGATTTAGCCTCAGTCAGTTGGTGCTCTATTTTTCTGGTTCCTGTTTCCTTCTAGAGCGCATGTGCTCTTCTGGTCAAGTCTCCGGAATTTCTTAGAATCTGTAGAAATGTCTCGTGCTAGCTTGCGAAAGGCCTTATTTCAAGAAGTAGCACGGGATTTCAAGTTTAATGTTCCTCTCAACGGACAGCGGGGTCATTTTTTTCATTTACACTTTTAAGGTCACCCATCCATATGTTGACCCGACACGACCGAGCTTGACTTCAGCTGCAAGATTGCTTTGGAGATGTTGGATGATAAAATTCCAAATTCTCGTTGAGTTAAGTTCAAATTGAATCCCCCCCCTTCCTCGGGATACTGCCCCTTGCAAGCCAAACCAAAGCATTTTTGATGTCACAACAAAGCATGTATTCTGAACCTTGATATGTCGTGGCATGTTCAAAAAATGATGCAAATATTCTCAGAAACTCAACATGTAAAACAGAAATGTTACAATCCAATAGCGTTTTCTACAAAATCTGGTTTCTTCTCAAAAAATCATCCTTACTTCAACTAAATTCATCACAAACCAAATATAATGTAATGACATATCCATTATATTGGCCGATTTTATTGCTCAATCGATCTTGAAACGCTCATACTCGTGCAAAAGATTTTGCTTTAAGCTTGAATATATTGCTTTTGATGTCTCTGTCTTGGGAGAATGTTATTCAATAGTTTTACTACATAATCTTGCAAGAAGACCTGACATCTGCAACAAAGTGTTGACTCCTTCTGTAATACGCATATGTGTGTATCCTATCTCCTGAAAAGAAAAAAGTATTTCAGTATAGTTTGCAACAGAACGATGGATGTTTACAAATAAGTAAAAGACAGTTAGACCGGCAAGTCAGTGAGTTTCTGTTTAACATGCTAGCCGAATAGTTTTCAGCAGAGGCTCATTAGCTTTTAAAACCCATTCGCATAACATAAAACAAAATTCATAATTTTAACTCTCAGCCCCTAATCACAAAGTTGATAGACAAATACGCTTATGATCTCCGTAATATATTGGTTTATGTGCAAAGGAGAGGGGCCCACTGAATAAGTAGAACAATGGAGAGTGCGCCTATATCAGGCTATGCGGAAACTGTCCATAGTTGGTTTGGTTCAAGTTTGACTTGTGGGGCCCGGGGGCATATTGAAAATCTACCTAGACCGTCTCGCGGAAAAACAGAAAAGAATTGATAGAAGATATATGATATATATACGATGATATTACCTATCTGCCTCATCTAAAATAATAATTTTATGTCTTCCCTTTGGTAAAGTAACTTTCTGTTGAGCAAATATCTTGATCTTGTTTCTGACAACATCAATACCTCTAAAAACAAACGGATTAAATTGAAAACTGGTTTTAAAAACATGATAGTTGAAAAGAAAAGCACACCGAAATCATAAATGATTTTCACGAAAATTTGTCAATGAACATTTGGTGACTTAAGCGAATTTGGCCAGTGTATTGGGCAATTTTTGTGACTGTGCCTCCTACCTGGGTTTAGGGCCATGGAAAGACCGGCTGGGCCGCCGGATAAAGGCTAATGCAATTGCACAAATCGCTTATCACTTCACACTAAAGAAGGTATGACCAAAATAAATCAGTTACAACAATTAAAATCTGATCTAATCTAAAAATTGGTAGTAAACGATAGGATAGGATGTGGTTATGTTATAAGGTCATAATCGCTTTAAAATTATGCTGCAATTACATTAGAGTTATGTTAAAACTAATCATATTAAATATGTCAGGGACAGTGACATTGCGTGGAAGTACCAAAGAAAATTGCAATAGCATTGCAAGACCACAGGGAATCAATGGAATAGAAATAATTGCAACGTAACAATGTTTGATTATCAATCAATTAATTAACTGACGTCACAATGGATTTCACATTAAAAACAAACAAAATCCCGGTACATTAAAATCAATTTAAATCTGTTTTGTTTGGTTATCATCAGGTAAATCATTCGTGAATTTTGTTAAATATTGGAAATTTTAGATTTATTTCAACTATAGACTTTTTCTTGTTTCTTACGATTTACGTGTTACCATTCTAGATGCGATTGCTAGCTTCGACTAGTAGTATTGACACAGAAATATGATAATCAACGAAATAAAACATGCATCTGACATATCTATTATATTTTAAGATGATTTCGTGAATTTCCCACCTCAAGATGGTGGTGACTTCAATGATACAGGATGGCAAATGCCCCTACAGGTACAAATAATCTATAGATTTCATTATGATCAAAATATATTCTATTTGGGAGTTTATCTTAATTAGTATGTTAAACATACATCTGACATATCTATTCTATTTTAGGATGATTTCGCGAAAGTCCCACCTCAAGATGGTGGTGACTTCAATGGTGCAGGATGGCAAATGTCCCTACAGGTACAAATAATCTATAGATTTCATTATCATCAAAATATATTCTATTTGGGAGTTCATTTTATCTATGATAGCTACAACAAATGCATCTACTAATCTTTCCATTTATTTTATCGACAAGGGAGGCAATGCCATGAAAATATTCCAAGTTTCCAACGGAAGCAAAATTCTAACAGGAGCAAAAACATGTGTACGCGTTAGCCACATTTCTCTACTTTGTGTTCAAAGACAAAGAGACACAGAGACAAAGGACACAGAGAAAAAGGACCATATATAGTTGAAGAGAGCTTCGCCATTGGAACAAGATTTTATGCTTGGTTTTTATTGGATTGTTTATGGAAGTTGATTTAGGCTTTAAAAAGCTGGAAGACGGAAAAAGTATGAAATCAGTACCCGTTGGAAACTTGGAATATTTTCATGGCATTGCCTCTCTTGTCGATAAAATAAATAAATAGATTAGTAGATGCATTTGTTGTATTATAGATAAAATCAAATCTGAAATAGAATATATTGAGATGATATTAAAATCTTTAGAATATTTGTACCTGTTGGAGCATTTGCCATTCTGCACCATTGAAGTCACCACCTTCTTGAGGTGGGACATTCACGAAATCATCCTAAAATAGAATAGATATGTCAGATGTATGTTTTATATACTAATAAAGATGAACTATCAAAATGAATATATTGAGATAATAATGAAATATTTAGATTATTTGTACCTGTAGGGGCATTTGCCATCCTGCACCATTGAAGTCACCACCATCTTGAGGTGGGACATTCACGAAATCATCCTAGAATAAAATGTATATGTCAGATGGATGTTTTATTTCGTTGATTATCATATTTCTTTTATGTCTTAATACTACTAGTCGAGGCTAGCATTTGTATCTTGAATCGTAATATGTAGATCGCAAGGAACTAGAAAAAGTCTATAGTTGAAATCAATCTAAAAATTGCAATATTTGACGAAACTCACGAATGATTTAACTGATTATTACCGAACAACTCATCTACCGTTATCCTTCTGAAGCATTGATCATCACAAGCCTCCACGATGATCGAATGATTTTCAATTTAAACGTATTTATATATCTCAAGGTAACTTATAGATAATTATCCTCAACATAAGAAAACAGATTTAGATTAATTGGAATGTATCGAGATTTTTGTGTTTTTGATGCGAAATTGATTGTGACGTCAGTTAATTTATTAATTGATAATCAAAATTGTTACGTCGCAATGATTTCTGACGCGACATAACGATTGCTTTTATTCCATTGATTCCCTGTTATCTTGCAATGCAAGTGCAATGTTGCATGGTACTTCCACCTAATGATACTGTCCCTAATATTGGATGCGTTAAATGAAAAGTCTGATTTAGCCTCAAGCACTGAACATCCTTTACAGTACTTATTGTATCCTTCCAAATTAATGAACATCCTCCACAGTATTGACGGTATCCTTCCACATTAATGAGCATTCTCCATAGTACTGATTGTATCCAACCCGTACTGAACACCCTCAAATTTAGTCATTGATATTCCTCCAATAAACCCCCAGAGTAATGAAGATATACTCCCTCGGTACTTAACATCTTCCAGAGTACTAAATATCCACCACAGTATCAATGGTGTCCCCTTGTAGAACTGATAACCCTCCACTGCAATGTACTGTTTTAATACTTCCCAGAGTACTGAACACCTCGATATTACTAAACACTAACGTTCCACAGGGTGATAGATTTCCAGATTTATGTCGAGTCAAGTGCATAATTAAGTACCTCCTCTTGGGATACTCCCCCAACCTTGTAGCTAAGTGAATCCGCAGCATTTTTGATGGCATCCTAAAGCATGCATTCTATCCCCTTGATATGTCTTGGTATGTACAAAAAATGATGCAAGTATTATCATGAATAGAATATATAAAACAGAAATGTTACAATCTAATAGTGTTTTCTACAATATCTGGTTTCTTTTCAAAGCATTATCCTTTACTGAAATGATCAAAAACCAGATGTAATGTAATGACATCTTTGGCATATTGGCCCAATTTATTGCTCAATCGATCTTTAAACACTCATACTCGTGCAGAAGATTTTGCTTTAAGCTTGAATATATTGTTTTTGGTGTATCTGTCTTGGGAGAATGCTATTCAATAGTTTTACTACATAATCTTGCAAGAAGACCTGACATCTGCAACAAAGTGTTGACGCCTTCTGTAATCCGCATATGCGTGTATCCTATCTCCTGAAAAGAAAACAGTATTTCAGTATGGTTGGCAACGAATCGATGGATGTTGACAAATAACTAAAGATAGTTAGACTGGCGAGTCAGTGAGTTTCTGTTTAACATGCTAGCCGGACTAAAGCTATGACACGAACCTCATTCATAATTTTAACTCTCAGCCCCTAATCACATAGTTGATAGGCAAATATGCTTATGATCTTCATAATATATTGGTTTATGTGCAAAGCACAAGGACCCACTGAATAGGTATAACAATGGAGTAGTGAGCATATCTAAATCGACAACGCAGATTCCACATTTCTACTCTACTAACCAATTATTATTCATAGAAATAACGTTTTAGGCCATGTAAGGTTTCAATGTTAAACAATGGTGATTATAATATGCCTTAAACACTATTACCGTACATAATAATTGTTCAATCCGAGTAGTAGGCAAAATCCATGAAAAACATGGAGACAAGCATATTCTAAAAATAGCTCAATTATGACGTCATTTGACAATATCGCTGAATCAAAAGTAAGTCGAAAGGATGAAGATCCAATAGTTAGGCCCCTATCAATTTCATTGTCTTACAGAGAACAGAATTTTGCTTTTTCACATCAGAAGACACCGAATCACCTTGATGTATTCCAGCTTCAGATACTCCGCCATTTGCATATTCTTGCAGACTCTGAAGATATTGGTGATGATGTCAACAGCAGAATAGCCCAAGCGCCAGAGATGTGACATGATTTTGTATGCCTCGTCGATGTCGTTGTTGATGCAGTGTCCCAACATGTCCTTCACCATAAGTGGGTGGGGCTCGTCGCATACCTGCACAAATAAACAAATTCAATCCGTACTCAATATCCATTATCTAATCACTGACATTCTGTTTATGCAGGGGTAGGGTATTAAAAAGGGGCAGAAAGTGCCTGTTATTTTGAGCCACCAAATATCGAGAGCTTGAGAGAAAGCGTGCAACTCGTTTAAAGGTTAGAAACTGACTAGTCATAAACAATCTAAACAAACAATGCATAGAAATATCGAATTACGAAAACGATTGATTAGGAAAATGATATGAAATAAAGAGATTTGTCCTGCTTCAATATGTAGGGTTAGGGTACGTAGGGTTACTTTGGTATGTGTACCTATTCTGTACCTAAGACCAATGAACACTCACTTTGAATACGTTTTCACTATTCACAAATCCAAATCCTGCGTAAGTTGATTGTAAATTATTCAACGCCTGCAATTTAACGAGAAAAGCACGATGAAAGAAGAGTATACCCTACAATCATTAGAATGGGTCTTAAGTTTTGCTGTTGAATTGAATTGTCAGGTGTTGCAACTGCAGCGTCTACCAATTCAATTCAATAGGAAAATCTATCAATCTTATTATAAGTCCAAGAATTCTCTTTAACGCAACAAGAGTGTGTACATAAGTACATCCTGGATTCCACAAGTGTTAAAAATCTAAGTTCCAGGTTTTACACCAAAGATTAGCAACTCAGTTAATCATTTTAAGGGGTCTAACTACAAAGCAATAACACATTGGTAATAGCGAACTTTTTCAATCGAGCCTATTACGTAGATTATCAATATGTTGTTTTAAGGTTCGTAGATAGCTTGAATATGTAGCTATCATAGACGAACTCTTGGAGTAAAACCTAGAGCTAGAAAAATACTCTGGTTTATGGAAACTAAGACGTACTATGTATGTCAAGTTGTTATCCTACAATTAGATCAGGTAATGACGATGGACTTGGGTTTATTTGCTACACGTACGCAGGTCCTACATACATAGTAGCCATTTTGATAAGTAGCTAGTCCGAGTTGTGGCTGAGTTTTGAAAATACTTATCCCTCTCATACACATATACAGTAATACTATAGATCGAGCATTTTTACAAGGATAGACATCCAGAGCTGCAAAACGCATCGGAACTTCCCAGAAATTTATTTTGGGCTGGCAGAAAATGTTCAGCTCAATTAACAATATTAACAAATAATATCTATGGACACTTATTCCGGATTGATGACAGATATGAAATTATTTTTAATCAGATCTTTAAAAAGAATTCATCAAACCTGTCGCATATCCCCCTGAGCAGTAAAAACGATGGCTTCCAGTCCTTCGTCATTTCGTGGTACCTGAAATATGGCGCAAGGATTAGAGAGTAAGAAAAAATAATCATGACATAGACAGATTACAGCATACCATCATCATCATCATCATTAAGTTAGTATTTACATATTTTGATGAGCGGTACAGAACTTGAGGATGGCGAGTAAAATCGGAGACATAATAACTACTAAAGCTAAATGAGTGTCAACTAGAGCTAAAGCTTTCAAACTTACTATGTTTCGTTATGTTTCCATTTATTTACAGAAAGCTTAATTGAAAAAATCAAAAATGCCAAATAATAGCTAATCTAGGCCTACTGTACACATTTCATAATCACTCGTTTGACATTACATTGATTACTTTTAATCGGTAGAAAGAAACCAAGAAAATATTCTTTCATATCTACAAGCCTGCTTCACGGTTTCCCACTCATCTGGAGAGGAGATATACAGGGGGTAGTGGTAAGAAGGGAAAATTGGCCAAAAATTTGTGAGGGAAAGGGATAATTAGAAGGAGGGAGAAACTATAAAGGTTCCGCTAGGGAAAAAAGGAGAAACTTAATTCTTTTCACAAGGGAAAGGAGAAATACCCTAATTTTGAGGGGGAGGAGGAGACTTGGACTCCGATTCCACCCCCTAGAAGTACTAATCCTTCTTATATCAATTACTTGATACTTTTTAAGAAAATGTCTAGCTCATAGATTATTTCAAATCTTTCCTGGGGTAACAGTAGACTTGCGACGTGATTCCATGTATTCGTTCAACATTTCCTATCTAATTTTAAGGTCAGTCGTGTAAATGACCAGCGGCCAAACAGTTTCTAGACAGAGACTGAAATATGAATTTCGAAGGTCTCCTTTCCAAGATTTCGTCTCATAATCGAGTTTGAAGCTATCACAGCAATTTAGTTTAGTGTGGAAAACTGAGACCCCGTTCAAACTGTTCCGTATTTGAACGAATTCGGAACAAATCTTATCCGTTTCGGTCTTACGTTCACAATGATTTCCTTCAAATACAGAGCTGCTCGAATACGCAAAAAAATACGCATACTTTCAAATATGGTGCGTATCGAATTTGAAACTCCCTTTTCAGTATGAACACCAAATACGAAGACATTTGAATACAACGGTATTCTTTCAATGGAAACATTTGTCTGGAAATGGCATTATGAGCATCGTATTTGCCGGGAGCAGTGTAAACACTTTACCGTATTCATAGCGTATTTGCTTGAAAACAGAGAAGTGTGGACAGGCACTGTTTTTCCTCTTCAAATACGGAAACAAACAAATACGGAGCAGTGTGAACGGGCCTGAAACTCATCTGGTGAGTCTAGGTTAACATCTGCCAACGGTTTTCTTACCTTTTCTTGCTCACAGACGTCAAGTAGTCTTTCTAGAATTTGTGCATCGCTCAGTTTTGAATACCTAAGGACAGCACATCTTGACTGAATGGCCTCTAAAATCAAACCAACATTAATTGAGTAAATTAAGTAATACAGATGATGATGTGTGGCCTTTGAGCAGTCTCAACGGCAACGTTAACTAGATCGTCGTTTCACATGATAGCACCAAAAATTGCTCTCTTTGCATTACTTCTGCATATGATAAAAAGTACGAAGAAAAATGTTTTTGTTCTTTTATTCTCATGGATGGCACTAAGTGAAAAGATTTCATACGTTTCTTCCTCATCTTCTCCCTGATAAAACCCTGATGAAAAATACTGGTGGCGTGGGAGAAATGTTTCTGATTCTTGATTGGGTTAGAATGACTGAGGCAATGAATGGTCCTTTGTTATGAAATGTGGATGATTCTAGCAGAAAACTTAAGACTAGAGTGCAGTGATAGATTTCAATGTCAATGATGAATGATACAATAAGGTTACGACATTCGGAAGAGAAATGGGATTTTAGATCTTACCGATAATTTTTCCTGATTGATTGCAAGCCAGTGCGAATCTTGTTGTTTTTGAATAAATTTCCATAGTTCTCCTCAACGCTTGCTGTGCTCCATCAGTCATACTAAAAAGCAAAATTAGTCTTTCTCAACTACAATGAAAAAGTCAACAAAAAAGTAGGTGTGATGTATAGTCAGGGGCAGAGGAGAGTGCTAAACAGTGGAGGGGCACGTGGAAAAAGGGACACTCTTTAAAGGAATGTGCCCACCAGGGGGCTTCAGGCGTCTGAATTCAGACTCTGCAGAAATGTTTGAATATTAGCTACTTTGGCTTTAAAGCCTCCTTTTGACTAAACTTGAAGAAAAGTCATACAGTGACAAAGAAACACAGGGGCACTTCTTAGATAATAAAGAGGAATGCATAATTGTTGGCTTAAAAGTGGAGGCTCCTACATCACGATGTATGATATCGAAAATTCTGTTTCAAAATAAGTAATCCTAGAAACCAATCTTTTGAGTTGTGAGCGAAATTGAAAAATTACCAAGGCTGCCTTGCGGAAATACAGAAACAAAATTGATTGAAGATATATATACAATAATGTTACCTATCTGCCTCATCTAAAATAATAACTTTATGTCTTCCTTTTGGTAAAGTAACTTTCTGTTGAGCAAACATCTTGATCTTGTTTCTGACAACATCAATACCTCTAAAACAAACGGATAACATTGAAAACTGTTTTTAAAAACGTAATAGTTGAAAAGAAAAGCACACCGAAATCATAACTGATTTTCAGGAAAATTTGTCAATAAACATTTAGTGACTTGAGCAAGTTTGGGCAGTGTATTGGGCAATTTTTGTGACTGTACCTCCTACCTAGGTTCAGGGCCATGGAAAGACTGGCTGGGCCCCCGGATAAAGGCTAATGCAATTTGGGAGTTCATTTTTATTAGTATATAAAACATGCATCTGTCATATCTATTTTCTTTTAGAATGATTTCGTGAATGTCCCACAACAAGATGGTGGTAACTTCAATTGTGCAGGATGGCAAATGCTCCAACAGGTAGAAATAATCTATAGATTTCATTATTTTCTCAATATATTAAATTTGAGATTTCATTCTATCTATAATACGACAAATGCATCTACAAATCTTTTCATTTATTTTAGGGGACTTTTGCAAGTTTTCGACCTCGACAAGGCAGGCAGTACATGTACATGGACTTGTAACCAAAATTATTAAGAAAGATATGGATATTAAGTTTTATTGGTTTTCATAGTCTATTCATATAGATATTTATCAACTTATCTGATTCAGGGGACAGCGCAAAACGACTGTAAAAAAACAACACAAGACAACAGGTTCAAAAGCAATAATAAAACATTTATAACGAGAGTTTCTAAAGGACTTGCTTTACTTTGAGTGTTGACTTAACCGCTCATATCTTCTAAACAAGGACTCAAGCATTCAACAAGGACTAAGTTACTAAGACAGTTTCATTTCGTTTCTAGGAGAATTGAAGAATTGAGAAATCACTGGGCTGTACTGAAAGAAGCAAGAACAGAAAGACTTAAATCCTACAATGAACAATTTGATGTGAGTAAATTTGTATTTTTAATTCGTCTCGAAATCTACTCAGCATCAGGCTAAAAATTAACTCAATTGATTTTCCAAATCAAGCTTCTTCTAAAGAAATAACATTGCTTCCCTCTTGGTTCTTAAAAAGCTAACTGTTCGACAAGTTGAGCAATATGAAAGACATACTTGTTATCTTCCTGATAAATTAAATCATATTTATTCATTTCCAGAAAATTTATGGAGAACAAGAAAATTATGAGAAAGAAAACCTGAAGATTGCGAAGAGAATAATTGGTGAAGCACAGGACAAGTTAAAGGAAGAAGAGAAACTGCTGGGTGTAGCAGAAAAAGAACTCGAAAGCAAGAACCGGGAGATCCAAAAAGACAAGGACGACGATTTGCAAACAAAATGCGCTGCTGCTATGAGCGAACTGTTTCTGAAACAGGTATTGAACCAAGGTAGCAAGCAGTTCGACTTATACTGACGTAAATACGTATATGATAAGAAGAAGCTCTTCGAGCAGCTTGATGCAAAGCAAAATTATAGAAAAGCTATGAAAAAAGATATCAAAGCTGCCAAGAAAAATACAAAAAGTTTGCAAAACACGCTTGGAGAGAAGAAAGGAAAAATAGCTAAGGAGAAAGCCTCCAAAGACAGAAAGCAAAAGGAGTTTCTTGCACTAAAGAGAGAGCTCGGAGAATGTAAAGAGAAAAACTCGAAGCAAAGCATGGAAGATATCCAGGCAGAGATTGGAGAAATGAAAGAGAAATTGGAACATCTTGAAAAGCTGAAAGCTTTCAAAAGATCTTGGAAAGGATAAATCCTTTCTTTCTTGTGCATAAAAATAAACGTTTGAAATAACATTGGATTCTGTAATTGTTGTATATTTATTTACTCATTCTGGTATGTAAGGTTTTGGTTTATTGGTAATACGAATTATAAATCGATGTTTTCTTTTGAGTATCAATCTTTGCACGATAGCGTTTTGCTGAACTTACTTAGCAGGAAGAAAAGTAGAAATATAAGGCCCACACCAGGGCCTGTAGAGCTGCAGTGGTTTTGGGTTCCCAAATGATTTCCAAATCATTATATTCTAGTTCGATTAGATGTATTAGTATTATTTCAACTTGTGTTTAAACTTGGGTGTTGTTGATTGATTGCTTTTAGCCCCCTAACCAAAGTAGGCTCCACGGTACCTGGACTATACCAACAGATGTATATGATGATTACAAAGTCTGCAATTCGGTTTACCAAAACAGTGCTTTATACCTTGAAGAAGATGGGTATAATGTACTAAGAAGGCAAGACTTAAGAAAGTAAACTCTCTATTTCAACAAACCAGTTTCGTGGTTTCCCACTGATCAGGAGATGTAGGGCACAAAGGCTTGTCGATATTGAAAGTTTATTTTCTTGAGTCTTACCTTCTCAGTACATTAATGGATAACTACAGTGGATTTATTTAATTGCACGTGAAAATAAGTAGCCCTTATCTCTGGGGATGAGTAGACTTTCTCTGGACTACTTGGTACTCTTATTTTCAGTCATCAAGAAAGACACCCTATTGAATCCTATGAAAAGCTTTCTAAGAAGTCAGTTTTAAGGATCAGCAAATGCCCTCCCCCAAATTGAAAATAAGACGGACATTTTTCTGAAAAGTTGGACATTTGTACCTGGAAGTTGAATTAGATATCAAGCTTGAAATTTTTGATACCAGTGATTTAAAAAATTATTTTGAAAGCTCCAAAATAATTTCTTTAACACTTGGCTCTTAGGAATTGGTCAGTTCTTGCTAGAGAAAACGAAAAGTAAATTAGACTTTAATAATTTCCTTTGAATCGAACTCACTCTATCGCAAGGGACATTAAACTTGGGGTTACCTGCTTCAAAGCATTGTTTGATGTAATTACACTACCATAATAAACATACTGTATTCAAAAATCTTAAAACCAAACATTGAAATTAGGAAATCATTCCCCTGCCCATTTTGTTTATTCTAGACTGTGTAGTAACCTATCTAACAATAAAAAGTTTGGAACGGATTGCACTTCTAATTTCATTTACCAGGGCAAATGGTTGCCAATGTGGTATACTTTTGATAATAAGAGATGAGTTACCTGTCATTTGAAGCATTGAGTTCCATGACAGCATCTTTGAATGAGTTACCAAGGAGACCCCTGGCAAGGCATAATATACTGGTTGTTTTCCCTGTACCTGGAGGACCCTGAAAGATTAAGAATTCACAGCAATGTATCTATGTTATGAAAAGAAAGCATATCTTTATCTTATACCAATCTTAAAAGAATACAAGCTTCAAATTTTGGCAAAATCCAAAAAAAGCTAGGAAAAACGGAAGCTGACCATTTTCAGCTAAACATACAAATTTCAAGAGATAGCCTTCAGACTGAAAAATAATCACAAAGCAAACAAATTGGCAGCTCATACTTATGTCAGTTGGTCAACAATTACAACAATTAAACAAACCTAATAGCGAAAACAGGCTCACAAATAATAATGAAAGTAAGAACCAATTTAAGAACATTTCAGGCTGAAAATAAATGAATATCTAAGAACAGCTAGCTTTAAACCAATTTTACTGATTCTTATAAAAAGTAAAGAGTTTAATAAGCAAGAAATGAAATAAATCAAATGCACTAAATTAAGAAAAATAAAATAAATGAGGATTAAATTCATACTTACTGCAATAATCAGATTAGGGACATTTCCATTTTCAGCAAACACCTGAAACAATAAATGATAGAATATTTCATATGGGGTGTCTTAAAAACTTTTTTATAGCAAAAGTGGGATGTAGGGGTTAGGTGTAACACCCCCTGGACTCAAACTTTTCTGCCAATTTGAGGAAATTTCTGGTTTGTAAATTTTGAAGCCATATGTTATAAAATGAAGCTCTTCATGTTGATAAAGTGAATAATCACACTGGAAAAGCTTGAAAACCAGGGCAATATCTTACCATAAAAGGAAATTTATCAGTACTTTTTTAGGTTATAAAACTAATATTTTTCTTTGCTTTACTGTGCCTACATTTCTTCTAGTAGGCTTCTACAGTGCCTACATAAAGCTTGAAAATTGCACACTGGAAAAGGAAAACCAGGTAATATCTTACCATAAAATAAAATTTATCAGTACTTTTTTTAGGTTATAAGACTAATATTTTTCCTTGCTTTACTGTGCCTACATTTCTTGTATATGGTATGCCTAAACCAGCAAGATTGTTCATTAATATAATTCAATTCCCAAAGTATTTACCTTTAGCCTGCTTATTGTTTCCTCATTGCCAACTATCTCTGATAGCTTGATTGGGCGATATTTTTCTACCCTGAAAAGAAAAGGATATTTTTCATGTTCTCTGGGTGAGCAGCATATTTTCTATTGATTTAGGTTATCTTGTAGCTTCTTTGTTGAAAGTCAATTGTTGAAAGAAAAAACAATTTGTTCTGATCAAAACTTCAAGGAATGTAATGGTAATGTAATTCAAGAATGTAATTGGCAATGGTATCCGCAAAACAATAATGATAAATTGATTGTTCTAGAACCAGATGAGAATTTTCTACGCTCAGTGGACAAACTTTCCACTCTCAGCTAAGTTAATATTGCTTCCTACGAGATCTTGCAAATTTTATACAGGGCAATGGGAATGGTAGAGTGTTTTCTTACTGCATTGCTGAGTCCTGGCACATGGTTTGACTTTTTTCAAAGTTTCAGGTTTGGTCTTCTGAGAATTATCATTAATCATTTGTTCTTAAATAAAAAAGTGATTGTTCTTGAATCACACACGACAAGTGCTTTTAGAACAAACAATGACTGTAGACCAAAAGCCATAATTTGGGTAGCACTTTTGGTATTATCTCCACATCGCTTTTAATTTCCCCCCACGCTACTGATGGCATCAACACCCCACACCACAGTACTCAATAGACCATTTTCAGTCTTTACATTTTTGGACAAGCAAATGAGATTCTTTTGAAATTCAAATTAGAACATCAATAAGATGTTACACCTTTTGACAATGAATTCAAGGCCAATTGTGCAGTACAACAGGCCTAAAATGTAAACATTGAAACTGGTCTATACCCTTCTAATGTACAAGTAATTGTATCCCCAACATTAGACAATATCCCCCGTTGCTGCAAGTTGTTGCAACCCAGTCTGAGAAGTAAATCCCTTCCCCGAAAAAATCTTGCGCAGGCAAGAGCTAGTTTCTATTATCTTATCCTATTGTTCTATTGTTTAACTGGTAAGATCAACACTCTACAGTCTGGTTTGCAACGACACTGACGACAATATCCCCCCACAGTGAATATCCTCCACAGTTACTGTATATCCACATATACCGCAGAACTGAATATCCTCCAATAATGTACTGATGGCATCCCCCAACAGTATAGATCCAAACACAAAATATGAAATGCAGTCTGGCAGTTGGCAATATATAGGCCCGCCTAAACTTGTAGTATCGTTTCATTATTTCTTACCAAGGTAGGTCATATCTTTGCGGTCGCTTTGAAGCCTGTTGAATACTAATGCTAGCATCATTGTCAACTTCCATGCTTTCCTCGGCCATTGCAAATAGGTTTCAGACGTTTCTTCCAAGAACAACTTCCACTGTCTGTCTACTTCACTTTCAAATCACCGCAGCTAGAGCTAGATGATTTCCCGCCATTCCGATTCGATGCACACGACGGGAAGGAAAAAACACCAACCTCGTATTCATGTTGAGAAGTGAGACAAATCAAATATGGCTGCTTGATTTGCCAAGTAGATTTCCGCGATTTCTGAAAATGATGATTAGATCTGCTGGAAATAGGTAGGCTGTTAAGAAGATAATTCCAGGCTTGAGTTGCCATCAATTTGCACTTTTGGACAAGAAAAGCGAGGCAATCATTACTTACCAGCTATTTAAAAAGATGAACTAATATTCTGGCAACATTATTCGCTTTCTGCAGTGCAGGCCACTCAACAACGATTACATAACAATTCTGGATTTGACAAGATCAAGAAAAGAAATGAACACTTCTGTTAAAAAATTCAATGTTCTCCAACTGCTGATGGTATTTGGCGTACAAACATTAATTTGGAATCAGTCTATTCAGTGAACGAAATCAAGAAAAAAAATATTTTCCCATCTTAGGTACTGTTTGAATTCAGTGAATATGAGTCCCCTCCTGAAAGGAAGATATACTTCACCTAGAACTATATCCCATTATATTCCTCATCAACTACTTCTCTCAAAAATTTATTGCAATAAATGTAACAACATATTCAAATCTCAGCTATCCAGGAGTTACACCAGGCAGATGAAGAGGGACCCAAAAACGAAAGATTATTACAGCATCTTAAAAGTTTCTCCCAATGCGAGTGCTTCCCAAATCAAAACAGCGTATTACAAACTGTGTCTAATTCACCATCCTGACAAAAACAAAGGTACAGCTGAGTCGCAAGAGAAATTTGCAAGCATTTCTGAAGCTTATAAGGTCCTCAGCGATAAAGCTTCCAAGAGAAATTACGATAGGACTTTAGCAAAGACTTCTTACGACCCCCAGGGGGCTAGCAGTGATATCAAATTTAAATTCAAGCCAATACAAGACAAAAGTCTGTACGATGAGTGGACCAGAGCACATTATGGTGAAGCGTTTCGACGCAGCCAGGATCTTGCAAATAAACATCAGGAATTCATGAAATTGAGAAAAATGCAGGAACAAAGAAAAGATATGAATAAAAAGTTATTTCCAGCAGTTGCTATTCTTTCTGTAATAATGATTTTAGTGAGCATATTTGATTGATGGCTGCGTAAACAGCGTGTTTGTTACATTATGTTGTTTTACTTGTTGATATCTAACGAGAGGGTTGGCCAAATCTAAAGTTTTAATTTTTTTCATTTACTTGGCTCATCAAGGTTATCTAAAACTTAAGGTCCCTAGTTTTGGGTATACAGGTTATTTTCATCTCAGGAACCAGTTAAGGCACCTACATGTAGACAGAGACAAAGGAAGGAAAGATGCCCCCTATGGCTTTTCAATAAACAATTAGCCCTTTTTATTTCAATATCGTACCCCTTCAGCTTAATAGGAAAAGTACCCTTTCAGCAGTATCATCCCCAGGTTTGAGATGCTTCCTGTACATATATAGAAAGTTCATTACTATATACAATCTTCCCCAAAACAGCGTATCTTTTGCACTCTCTAAAGTTGGTCTTTGGTCCCTTACTTCAAGATGCGGGATACAGCCCTTGCAAGCCATTGCCTCGTGCAATCTTGAAAAAACGAATCTTGCTGCATGTGGAATTTTATTGAAGTGGTGGTTATGTAAGGGTGTAAAAATCCGCCGTTCCGCACGATTTACAATTAAGATCTGCGGTTCCGCTGATTTGTAGGCTAGATAACAAAAGGCTGGATAACCCTAACTGGAAATCCAAGAGAAACCTTCCGTTTTGCTATGAAATACGTAAATAATCCCATCATTCTGTAGCCATTTATAAAGATTTCGTATTCCGTCTATCATTTTTAAGAAAATCCGCCAGTGGGTGGGCTGAAGAATTCTGCCGTTCTGTCACAAAATTGCAAGAATTCCGCAAGGAATTGAGCCCAATTCAAGAGTCACGCAAACCTTTTTGTGATCCCCACATTGAAAGTCGAGTCTGCGCATAGCTTTTAAAGTATTCCCATTTAAAATGACACGGTTAAGAGTTGGCCAGCACAAAGCAAGAAATAGATATATTGTATTCAACAACTCAACGATAGAGCTTCGACTTCAATGCTAACTATAATGAGAACTTCAAGGATAAAGAATTCTAGTCACTTCTTTGAAAAACGATTTAACATCAACTTAATTGATACAACTTCCCAGTCATCAATAAATTTAATGCATTTGTTTTTTGTTGATTGATATTTTTGAAATAAATCGTTGAAAAAAGCCAGTGTATGGGTGATTAGCTGGGGAAAAAATTGTTTCAAGATCAAGCAGAACTATAAATTATTTCGAGAATAAGGCATTGTGTTGTATTTCGTTCGTTTTCACTATGCCAAAGATTCAGAGCTGAAGATATTTTTCGGCTTTTTATCAAAGCAGTAGCTGACTTCAAGTGAAATTGCTTAGAAGTGGTATCTTATTTCTGCTTCACCCTTTAGTAGCTATGAATCAGGATTTGGTATATCACTGCTCCTCCTATCCAACGTAGAGCCCTGACACCAATAACCGTAGATTTAGATGTTACTAGTAGTAAAAACAAAACGGCAATAAAGTTTATCTTTTATTAAGAAATATCTAGCAGCTTTACTTCAGATGAAGTAGGCTCAAATAACGATTTGATCGTCCATAAATCGCAAACAAAGAAACGATTCGAGGCCAAATTCAATGTGCAATACAACAGTGCATTTACAGATGATAATTAAACAACTCTCTTCACTTCAAAGAATCTTTTGAGGTAGTACACCTGTCCTAGTGTCATGGCAACAAGAATCAAACACTCGAAAAAGGCCCACCACACCACTCTGCTGTTTGTGCTGTCGTTTACTGCAAAGAGAAAAAATTGAATTATGGAAATGTTTGGCTAGATACTTCAACTCATCTAGTAAATTTACCGTATTAATGTGATTAAGCCCGGTCTCGAATAAGACCATCATGGATCTCACTTTATCAAAAACTTATAATATGAAAACATTCATGTTAAAGACATACTGTAGGAAGATGTAAGTATGGAAACGGTGGGCCTAAATTTACGACAGCAAAAACGAGGCTGTGCAATTTTTTAAAAACATTTTCGCACGAAAAAATAAAAACTTACGTCACCAAAACAAAAAAATGTAAACAAACGCACTTTTTCTGAAGATTATCAAGTCTCGTTTTAAGTTTTTGCTGTCATAAATTTAGGTCCACCGTTTCCATACTTTCATCCCCTTACAGAAGTTATAGAGTTCGTAGTTGAGCTGCGTTTCATAGGAACATAACTGGAGATTTTAAAATAGAGTAAAAAACCATCTAAGTCCCGATTGAAGTTAGCCCTTCTCTGAAGCATGAGTTTTGAACAAGCTTTCCCAGTCTTATCTCTTCCATGTTTAGGTAAGGATCAAGTCAGTTTACATAGGAGGGACCAAAAAGATTTAGTTTACAAATCTTGTTTGCACTGCAACAGTTTGTTATGCTTTTTTGAATGTGCATGCGTACATGCATACAACTCATTCAAATAAAAAACGCATTGGCTGTGAATGTGCAAGATTCTATTACAGTTGTCATACTATATCAGTATACCTTAGAGCGGTAAGAGAACCAAAAAAAAGTAATACACATTTTTGGTAACTTCCTCCAATGTCAATGTTTTACTGGTATCTGCTAAAACAAGGAAGAACCTAAAATCATCTGAAACCACCTATAGTTCTTTCTTAAATCAATTGGTATTTGTCAGGGTCGATTTCAGGGACGATTTAAAATTAGGGAGAGAGCAGATAAAGGTTTTATTATAGAGATGTTATCAATTATAGAGAACCTTTTCATATATTGTAGGTAGAAGGTGGTGGTTTAAATGTGGCTTCAGATGATGACAGAAGTTTTTAGGGTTCCATTATAGAGTAAGTGCGTTTCTAAGGCATTTGAGCCAGAATTGATAAAGTTGAAGACACAAATTTGAAAAAATGACAATTCTGGATTCATAGAACTAACAACTTACTTGCTCTGTGTACTCTATCCCTCACTTCCATGTATTCTTGCTCATGTTTCACCCCAACCAAGGTGGAAGAAAGCTGGTGAATCATCGTATTCAATTTATCATGTTCAGCTGCAATAGAATGGCACATGCAGTTTAACATGATGCGGGAACACTATATATGTGTGAATGCAATCACAAAAAAGATCAAACAAAGTCAATCTTTTCAAGGATAAAGTCAGATGGCACTTTGTTTAATTGATGGGATAGCAACGGGGTGTAGTGCCCAAACATCAAAAATGTGACCTAATTCCATACCAAAAATGGTATTTTCTGTCAAATCTACCAAAATAAAGCCAATCATAGGGATTATGACTCATTTCTATACAAACTTTTAAAAAATCAAGAGCCAATTCAGTGGCACATATTCATCCACTTAAAATAAGTAGTGCCCCCCTACGGGATACTAGTGAGATATTGAAACGGAGACACAATTTTAATCTTCTATCTTCTGTCAAGGAACGTAAATGTATCTACGAGCCGAAGGTCTTTTGTTTTGACAAATTGATATTTTAAAATATCTTATCTCTTTTCTTTTTTGCCAGACTGACCCCAAAATGGATAAAATACAACAACACAAATCAAATATTTTCTTCTCTATTCAAAAGGTTTTTTGGACACAGTTTTCTAGGCCGACATGACAAATAACCACATATCAACAATGGCTAATGGCAATTTTCTATCTAATAACATTGAAGTCTATAAAAAATTAAAATAACTAAGATAAAAACTCATATTCTAATATGAATGATTGCAAAAACAAACAAGTAATATTCTGCTTACAACTCATGGCATAATATTAAAAATTTTAGCGTCTTTTATTTCAATAACGTAGGTTCTCCTTTCGAATGAATCTTTTAATAGTCTCATACAATCTTAGTGACATGTCTGTCCTCATGACTCATAAGCCAAAAGAATAATCATAGTGATGTCTTTTTGGTTCAAGGATTTTAGAGCTGCAACTCTTTCATAAACATAAAGCAAAATTTTTTTAACTTTATAAAAAGGGCCAAAAGTCAAAAAATGAATTTCGTCCTCAACCAAATGTGGTCCAGATTATTTGCAGTAATGGCAAAACAGTTTTAACGACCAAAGATTGCAATCGATTGCAACTCACCATCATCATCTTTACCAGCCTCCTTGGGTGCCTCACCAATGTCCATACCAAATTTGACAATTTTTGGAGTCATGGTGGACATTTTGTTGCTAAAGCAGTAAGTGTATACCCCATCCATGTGAGCTGCAAATGTGTATTTACCATTGCTCTCTCTGTCTCCCGAATAAATCACCTTCTGGTCAGGGCCAACAATCTACAAACAAATTAAACGTGTATTAATAAATATACATAAGAATAAAGTCTCAAGCCATAGTTTAAATGGGCAAGTAAATGTTTAATGCAGAGGCGGTTTTAGGGGGGCCATGGCCCCTCGCTTTGCTAGTAAAAAGGGGCCCCGCATCTTTCATAAAATAAAAAACCGCAATGCTAAGACTGTAAAAATTTGAGTTGTTTAAGCTCTCTGTAAAGAAAACGTAAAAAATAATATTAGGACCAAATTCTTTACCGCGGGTAGGGGCCCCGCAAATTTTTTTGGCCCCAGGCAGCGCAGTTCCTAAAACCTACACTGGTTTCATGATAGTAGATCATGTACTATTAATATTGTTAACCACTTGGAATAAACTTAGCTCAAGTTAGTCTTTCAAATGGAGTGTCCCTTTAGCTCAATTAGTAGAGCAATTATGCACCAAGTCAGTAGCTGTGAGTTTAAATCTAGCGCTGAGCATTTTTGATAGTGGAAGGGATGGCCAAGTAGATCACTCGAAACCCTTGTTCTTAAGTTCATGGGCTCGAAACCACATTCACACCTGTCACATGAGGCATGAAGTAAATTTGGTAGTTTTTTGTAACTCCAGGAAAATGAGGCAAAAAAAGAGCAACCAGGTGTGTTCACTTTGGAATTGATTACTTTGTCTATTCAGTGCAGTGGCGCCTTTACCATTTGGACATAAACTGTACGAAGATAGTAAGCATATTTGCCTATCACTATCATCTAATCAGATTATCTTGATTAATCATTCTTTCCATTTTACGTCCTGCCGATAGCATTTTAAAACACTCTGTGCGACAACTGTTTGGTGAGCCCGCATTTGGCCCTTATGACTGAGATGTCAGACATGAAAGAGTGATCTTCTGATGCTCAATCTTTTTTAACTTATGTTAGAATCAACAAAGTCAAGCTAAAAACTGACTCACCCACCCAAGTTGAAAATAAATCTTATTGCTATCCAACAACTTAAACACCTCCCTATGGTCCAGACTGTAGAGGGTATGGCACTTAGACACACAAGTTCAACAATAGAAAATAGTTTGAACAATAGAAAATGACTCTTTAAATAACTGTTTGCTGAGAGCTATCTGACCAGGTCTATTTCCTTTAGTCTTCAAGGGTGAATCTGATATTCTATTTGCACCAAACATTGTTTTCCTCTGAGTTTTTCTGAGCCAAAATTTGATTTGAAATTGCAAAAATCTTCTGTATTTATTACCAAGATACAGTACTTTTGCGCCAAAGATCTTGTTAAATTACTACTCAGATTCATTTTGGTTAATTTTGAGTGGGCAAGTGGAGTAGAGTCATACTCTGATGAAAAAACTGAAATGGCTCGGCTTTAGGTCCTGGGGGACTAAACCACTCATATATGAATACTTGGAACGTCTAAATTCCAACCAATTTGAACTTTACAGAACAGCTCATTTATGGTTGATATATTTATGTGTGACTGAAAAGGCGGCCTACCTAAGTTGTTCTTTGTTGTTTGGGTTTCAGCAGGTTCCTTGCTTAGGTTTTGGTGACTTTCAAGTTTTTTTTCTAGCTACACAGAGGTTGTATAGAATACAATTGCATATTCAGGAAGCTTATACCATAATGTTTCATTTCATATGATTACAGCCATATTAAAAGGTGTCCCCTCCATCTATACCTCAGATTCAGAGTACAAAAAGACGTGATTAATATTCTATTCCTTTTTATCCTTCCCACATCGAATTATACCAAGATCATTGCAGTAATTTAGGTTACTACATCGTTATACTACGTTTGGACCTGGACTGTCAGTACGTACAGTGACTGTGTCTGGTGGGGGGACAAAACCCACAAAAATTCCATGAAACGTCCTACTTACTCTACATCTACTCCATATTCATAATAGAAATAGATGCAAGTAAAATTAAACTCCACTATTTTATACCTTGACGTCAATATCAAGAAAACCTCCATCTGCGACTTCAAACATCAGCGCCATTTTGGTTCCTGGAGACACTCGGTCGTGAAAACATTCTTCGCCGTGAGCATCGATGTTGATGAAGTAAGAAAAGCTAGGAGCTATGAGAGTGCATAGCAGTGATAGCAGTAAGTTCAAATACATTTTTCTTGTTGCTTTTAGTCACCCTTTCCACTTCGCAACTCTAGAGAGATTTCTTCCTTCTCGGCCTCCTGTTTCCTTTGTTTAATTTGAGTGACACGTTTGTACTTTACCTCGTTTCCGTTCCTATGATATGAAAATGAGGCTACAGCGTTCTGGGCTCCAAAATAACTTTTGCTACTTTTGTGCAATTGAAGTGAATTGAACAGAACCCCAATAAACCTTCATTAACTCCACTAAAATTGTTTCAATGCTAAATATTGAAAGCAGCCATACATTAAAGGGTTAGGATTAGCATTAAGGTTGAGGTCATCCCTAACAGTACCCCTTATCCTGTAATGCATGGATGTTAAATTTTAGCATAGAACCCAGATCTAGAAAAGGCCTTCCTGAGAGCGGTTTAGTTTTTCACCTACTGCTGTCGAAATTACAAGAAATAAATAGATGAAGGTGAACTAACGTAAGCTTTTACCCAATTCATCTGATGGTTATTAACCTTTTTCTATAAATGGAACTGAAAAAACTGTTGTTAAATACAGGATAAACTGGGTGCTCGATAAATTGGCCTTTTTAAGAAGACAACAACCGTGGTTTCGTAGACGCATACGTGCTTCAGATGAATAAATTGCATGCCATTCATAAAATGTTTACATTAACACCTCAGGCGTATGCCCGTCATCAAATTTATAGGAAAACCCCAGTCCTAAAAAGTGCTTTCATGTTATTCAAAAGATCTTCATGATTAGTCTGCATAATCTCAATAAGTTCCTCAGTGTCGATATTCTTATTCTTGCGACTTCTTCTGCCAGGACTCTGGTGTTTATCGTTCGTATTAACGTCCGTATCTTTATCTTTATCGTCCACTTCGTTATTAACAACCACCGACAGACCGGACAGCCCCTTTTCCAATTTAATGGATTTCAGTTCTGATGACCTCTTCTCTAAAGTCGGGGATCGTATCCCAGCAACGAAAGTAGACGCAGGCTACATTGCTGGGTTAATGGCGGACATCATGGCGCCTTGAAGGACGCTGTGGCTGTGCGTGAATTTGTCAGATATCGGTAAAACCTTAGTCAGCATTGACGGTTTAGAATCTTTCTTCACGGGACCTGGAATTTTCCCCAGGTGCAACAGGGATCAATCCTTACAATTCTGCTTCTATGTTACGTGGAAAGGTTCGAAAACAAGGAGCCAAGAATAGAAATGCTCTTGTGACATTTAAATATTAGTGAATAGAGATAATTACAAATACTACAACTTACCAAAATGATATTTTTGCGTGAAAGAAAAGCATCACATAGTTTTGTGTTGCAGAAAATAAAGTAGAATTGAAGGCATTTCAAATATGTTTTTAGGTTACTTAATTGAAATTCTTATACTTCTTAGGGCTATGTAAATTTTTTTAAATGACGTTCCCGTTTATAAAGTCTTGAGTGCGTCCCCCTGGGGTATTTTCAGGATCCTACATCGTCGCGCTTCGTTGTCTTTCGTTGTGATATTCTGACGGAAGCTACTCTGTTAGGCTTTTAATCAACTCAGGACTGTTTAGAGTGCAATTGCAATATTAGGCAATTATTTAAAAGCTTTAGAAAACATACAAAATCGCTGAAACATTTCCCTCGAAATCAGCCAAAAAATTCAAAAGATCTAGATAACTAGCCCATGTTTCTTGATCGAAATAGGCCCTAAATGTGGTTCAAAAAGTCTCCTAATCTACTCAAGACTGTTCAGGGAGCAACATTAGGCGATAGTGGCCTTAGAAAAGGCATGTAATTACAATAACTTTTCACTTCAAGGTCAGCCGAAATTGGAAAAAAGCCTGATGGTTAGCCCATAGTTTCTGGTCAAATTTTCCTCAAATCAAATGTTTCGAAATAGGCTAATAATCAACTTACAACTTTTCAGGGAGCAACATTAGGTTACAATAGCCTTAGAAGACGCATCACAAAAAAATTTCCCTTTAAGATCAGCCAAAAATTGGAAAGATGCCCGATGGCTAGCCTATGATTCTTGCTCTAATTTTCCCCTTAATGAATGGTTTCAAATAGGCTTTTAATCCTTTCTGGACTGTTCAGGGAGCAATATTAGGCTGTAATAGCCTTAGAGAGACTACAGGTGTTCGGAACGTAATTCGAGTCCTCACAAGGTAAGACTTTTAATTTCCAAGATTTATAGCGTTTGGTAAAACTCGGGTGGTTGAGGTAAAAGAGAAGCACTGTCAATTCTCTTTAAAAAGAAATATCCTTCTCAATGAAAGCACTGCCATTCTTCCTTTAAAGTTGAGAGTCCCAACTCGTTAAAAGCTGGTTTATCATATTCAACACTCTCAAGTACATTAACCAAAAAGTGAATTATAAATAATAAACAATGGAAGTTACATACTTCATTCCCGACTAGAAGTTAGATTGTCTTTACTTACAAAATACTAATTTCATTTCTTTAACCATTTGAAGCCAGGGATTCTAGATTTCTCTGGGACGTCTTCGTTAATCTCTCCATGAACGGAAGAAGCGGTTTCGTCTCCCTGTTCCTTCGTGAAACGCCGTTTTAAGGTGTCAGTGAAGGAGGCAGTGCCAGTTTTTAATATGTTTCTTATTTCCCATTTAGAGCTGTCTTGTGTCAGGCGCAGTATTTCGTTCATCGTCTTTTCTTGGTACATTTGAAGCTCCAGGGACTAAAAGAGGGCGAGATTCAATAACTCACATTACAAGAAAGTCATCAGAGAGGGAAGGTCTTTTTGATTCATCACCCTTTGTTTTCATCTGGATGTTGAATTGGTTTCGACTGTGTACAAAGTTTGTTTGAATTCGTTAGAATATTGCTGTATGAATAACCAAAAATATTGTCCATCGAGTTGTATATTCAAATATTCTAAAAGGATCGATTATAAACTAGAATACATCGAACAATTAGTAAAACAGAAACATTTAGGTTCAGTTGGACAGCCATGTTGATTCAGATGAAACAATAGCGAGTCAAAAAGTTTGTACACGGTTATTGTTTAAAAATGTTGACAAAGACATACAACAGTAGGCTTCAAGACCACTCAATCAATCGATTATGATTACACTTCATAACTGCACATACAATTACACATGCAATAAAACGTTACGTATCAGTTAGATAGTCATACGAAAATATGAGGTTCTCACAATCCGAAATATTTATAAACTTTCAGCTAAAAAAACAGACATGTCCTTCTGTTACTCCGAGTTTCGTGCTTGTGCACTCATCAGACAGACTATACCAACTATACAGACTATTGGTATAGTCTGTCTGATGAGTAACAGAGGGACATGTCTGTTTTTTAACGCGTTCATTCTGCCTTATAATTGCTCTATACTAATGTATATTGAGCACTTTAGCCAGGATAGGCACTCTCTTCTCGTGTTAGATGTAAACTTTCAGCTAAATATTTTTTGTTTCTTATAAAAAGATACGTGAAGGACAAAAATGAAATGATTGGTTTACCTCATCCTTAAGAAACCTAAGCTCTGACGTCACCATGACCGAGTTCTCAGTGAGTTTCTGGACGCTCTTGTTCAACAGGTCCAATTTATGAGCCATTTTGTCCACTGCTGGATTGTCAGAAAACCCATTTCCGTCCGGGCCACCTTCTGAAATTACCTATAAAATGGATGAACAGATATGAAATGAGAAATGCTAGGAACAACACCTTTTACCCTTAACCTCTATCAGATTTTGTGTTTACCCATACCTACCCAGCTAGCATTGGTTCAGCAGCAATTACCCTTGTGAGATTAGAGTGTTCATCACTGTTGGCATTGCTGATTGTGTCGATTTCTGCTGGCATCATACGAACGACTATCAAAAAACGTTAAGGACAAGTCCAAGATTTATAAAGTTTCTGTAGGAACTACCGAACACTAGTTGAACAAAATTTATTTCATTTCGATTCGATATGATTTGATTTTGATTTCAATTTAATTTCTGAGTTTTGCAGTAATTTCGAATCTCTGCCAGCTATAAGTTTGTATTTTCTGATTCCTAAAATATTACTTTGGCTCATGACCAGCAGCTTTGGCTCGTCACCAGCATTATTCATCACATGTATCCTGGTAACCAACACAATGGTAGTCAATCTCAAAACTGTAACCTTCATCTTTTAATAGTAGAAGGTTTGGGAGAACTCGATAACCTTTTGTTTTTAGAAGAGTGGCTTTGAAAACACAAACTCCTAAAAAAGAGGGCAACCAAAAAAGCATTGGTGTAGAAGAACACGCCCAAAGTCAGTACTTATGTTCAATGTTTATGATAAATACTGGACCTGGAAATCTTGACTCAAACCATGTTATAATTCACCCACCATCTTTCAACAAATGCAAGTCTAAAATTTGTTGTTTTTAAAAGAATAGATTTGAAAGTACAAACTCTGAAAAAGAGGGCTACCGTTAAAGAATTTGTTTAGAAAGACACGCCGTAATATGATTCCGATTTTTCTCGCATTGCTGAAGTTGAAAACGGATGAAAAACAATTGAAATGTCGCTCACCTGTGGGGAGCAGCTCTTCAGGAGAACTTCTGACATTTCTACATGTTTGAATTCACTCAGATTCTCCTCCGTGATGAGCAGTTCAGATGCCTGGGACATAAAAGCGTTGGCCGTCGCTCTGTTCCAAATCCTGGCAAACGTATCCGACATCAATGCGATGTACAGATTCAGACAAACCAGGCTGGCGAGGGCCAGGTACGTGCCGACAAGAATCTGGGCCATAAGTTTATCCTGGCTTTCTATCTGACCGAACTTGTAATCCGCAGTGAGGGTCATCAGGAACACTTGGTACATGAGGTCGTTCAATTTACTGAAATACAAAACAAACATGATTTAGGCCCGTTTTTTAAATAATCATAATAATAACAACAATTTACGTTATTCAAGTGCCAAGGTATTAAGCATTTCCACTGATTAGGGACACTGTCAGTTATTCCCCTAGTTTATCCACCTCTGAAGAATGGACAGCTGAGTTGGATGACAACTTGTAGTTCATGGTTCCGACATTGAATCGAACCCACGGAGGTAGAATTAATTTCACATCATGTGATTTTTCAACACCAGAAACATAGAGAAGCTAGATACGAAGTCTGTATTTCGGTTTTCTCAAAGAAACTCGATGCACAGATGAGAACGTGATAAATATTGTGGAGATAAGAGTCAAGAGACTAACTCTGCATATTTACAAGCCTGTTTCTTGGCTTCCCACTCATCAGGAGATGTACATATTAATGGAAACTACGAAACAAGCCCGTCGAGATGCAGAGTTAACTCTCTTTTCTCCACAACAAAGATACGCTAGGGTGCATCTCTACAACAGTCTCAATAAGAAGGATTTTGACTTTGTTTCTTCCGTGGTGTACTCTACATGAAGTCAAAGTAATGTACTGAATCGAGCATAGTATTCAGGCCCCATTCACGCATATCCATCTTTGCAAAGAGATTATTAATGCTAAATGTACCCTAAAAACAAGCTAAATGGATACGCTGAGGTAAAGAAAAATTGATATTTGGAGTTTGGGGAATCGAGCCCCCTAGCTGATAACTGTGGTGTGTGGTGATAATTGAAAGGGCACATTGGGTCTCATGATCACATACTCACATTTACTTACGCTTTATGCTCTTAAAGCTTCTTGAGAACTAATTATTCGTTAATTTCACCATGCTTCCGATTAATCTGGCTATATTGAAGTCTTGTACTGATCAAAGACTGAATAAAAATATGTAATATTAATGATTTATGTTCTTAGCTATGAAGTTAACGAATTCCTTTACAGTCTCGTCTAGAAGTAGGAAGAAGAAGCAGGATTTACAACATCAATTTATTTGTGAAATGAAATGACCCGGGTAGGATTTGAACCCACGACCTCTTAGTCTGCACTTGACCACTCTACGTAGACTCAAAGGTTGTGGGTTTGAGTCCAACCCAGGAAATTTCATTATCACAAATTAATTTTGAGAATTATGAGTATTAGAAAATAAAATACGATATCATGTAAAAGTAGGCCTTACTTGAATTCAGTGCCTTCTTTCTCGCCAAAGATTATCCAAAAAGCACAGCAATACGGGATAAAAAGCTCGAAGAACAGAAAGGCGAATTTCAACGTTGCAGTGATGATGTGCCCAATCATGGTGATGAACGGACCGAGCGTCTGAAAAGCGCGCCAAAACTTCATCAGCCGAAGCCAGATGATGATGAGGACGATGGCAGATATTCTTTGATGCAGTGTGTACACGGAGGAGACGTCCATCAAGATGGCGGACACTCGCGTGCTCATGATGAGCAGAACACCGAGGTAGGTGATGAATTCGAAGATCAACCAAGGATCGGCTAGGAACGAGCCATGGGATGTCTTGACGAGGTTCATCTCTGCGTTGATGAAGCGTTCCTCTTCAGGCCACTGTGGGTGACAGTACTGTTTATCCCGCTCTATTTCTCTCAGCTTCCACTGCTTGTACACCGTGAACCTTGCTTGGTTGCGGCGGTATGCTATTACTTGCTGTTTGGAAGAACACAATCATTATCAGTCGAAGATGATGGAAATGATTTAGAAAACTAACCCTGTCAATAGGAGACACACTGATTTGACGCAGGGCTGAAATCATGTGCAATACTTGGGTATTTCGACTTTTAGATTGATGCGTTTGGAACATTTTAGCAATCGACAATCATGATTTTATGATAGGGGGGGGGGATTCCATACGAAATTCATACCCCCTTGAAGTTCCGTAAGTGTTAAGTGAGCCCGAGGGTCTATTAAACGTTTAAAAGGGTCCAGTAAGCATTTAAGGGTCCAGTAATCGTTTAGTAAGGGTTCTACAAGCGTTTTAACGGGTTCAGTAAAGTGTTTAGCATGGGTTCTGTAAGCGTTTAGTAAAGGGTTCTGTAAGCGTTTAGTAAAGGGTTCTGTAAGTGTTTAGTTCTGTAAGCGTTTAGTAAAGGGTTCTGTAAGCGTTTAGTTCTGTAAGTGTTTAGTAAAGGGTTCAGTAATCGTTTAATAAGGGTTCTGCAAGCGTTTCGTACAGACTCGGTAAGTGGTTAGCTTTGGTTCTGCAAGCGTTTATTAAAGGGTTCTGTTTAAGCGTTTAGTAAGAGTTCTGTTTAAGCGCACTGAGGGGCCAGTACACGATAAAAAGGGTTCAGTAAGCGTTTAAGGGTTCGGTAATCGTTTAGTAAGGGCTCTGCAAGCGTTTGGTATTGGCTCAATAATTGCTTAGTACAGGTTCTGTAAGCGTCGTGTAAAGGGTTCAGCAAGCGTTTGGTACGGGTTCAGTAAGCATCTTTTCAGGCCCCTTAAGTAACTAACCTGAATGATGAAAACCAGCGTCATTATAACTCCAAGCGCTTCCACGATGATTTTGAATACGTGGTCTTTCATCGGAGTGTAGTGTGTCGTTACATGTCTCTTTTCCGCCACTATCGCGATAGCAGTCCACACGATCGTGTAGAAGACGTTGATGAGCACGTTGATGATGGCGAATTTCTGACCGAACATGCTCCACTTGAGTTTCACCAGTTGCAAGATAACAGGGTGCATTATCAGGTTCAGCTCATTGTACAGAACGATCATCTGCAAATATAGAATCAATATCAGGAAATCAACAATTAATCTTGTTTGAGTACGATTCAGCATCAAATAAGTGCCCAGACTCAATTTAATTTTTGGCTCTGGATTATTAAGTAAGTAAGTTTTTTTGCTACCACAATGAAAAACCTATTTACAAGTGATAAAAAATCATATTACTCTAATTTTGTTATAATCAAAAATACAAATAGGTAAGGTAAAAAGTTCTAATCATAAAATCATTAAAGGTTCTTATCATAATAAAATCAACAAAAAACCTCTTTCTACGGTGACAGGGAAAGCTTTGAAAGGGTCGATCGGACCTTATCTTCATAATGGTCACTGATCTCTAAAAAAAGGGAGACTCATGCACGGAGAGACTCTCTTGTCCTTCGACAGTGAGGCAGCGTTGGCGGCCATCTTGGCCGTCCCCAAGAGCTGTTGGGAAGGTCTGATTTCTGGATTTCACGAAGTGTGCTGCTTCAAATTTGTTCCAAGTCATCCTTCAACTTAGTAGAACAAGGAATATACTTGAATAGCTTAGATTATTTTCTAGGCCTAAAGCATCTTGAGGGTTACTTACAAGTAAATTACGAATAAATCTTGTATGAGCAAACATGCTTGCTGCAATATGAATTAGACTAAACCAATCGGGTTCAACTCTTTCTTAGTCGTGCAGCATTAGGGGGTTTACAGCCCCAGCCAAACACACTGAACATTTCATCATACATAGCTTTGGTGAATTAAGACATTTCAGTGTGTTTGAAAAGTGTTCAGTACAATGGAAGAGGTTCAGTACTCTGGGGATATCATCAGTAATGTGGTGGATACCATCAGTTCATTGGAGGGTGTTTAGTACGGTGGGGAAACCATTAGTTTTCTGTATAGTTACCATCGGTACTGTTGAGTATATTCAGTACTGTGATGGGATACCATTTGCTCTGGGAGTATTACCTCCACAGCACCCCAAAACTTATTGTTTTCAGCAAAGTGCCTAGTTCTTCTTTTGTTCTCGAGCAATGGTTTCCCCCCTCCCCAATAATGCTTCTCGAGCTACAGCACTGCTTTAGGACAGAAATTGCCCAATAGACCAGTTCCTTAGAAAAATAATCAGCCTCAAACATGGAGTGTTTTTAAAGAATTGAATGTAATGAAAATAGAAATACCTTAAGAGGTGACCTTGCGTACGATTGCCGCAACGGCTTCCCTTCGCGCTGACCAAGAGCTCGCCAGTAAGACACTTCTAAGTAATTCAGATAAAAATACTTCTTTCTGAGGGCAGTGTTGACTTCCTGGAACTGGGAGAGCGCATCTTCTGCAATGTTCGGCATCTTCTCTATCATAACGGACAGGGCTGAGGTACCACAGTCATCATAAACTCCAGCCGGTGCTCCGTACTCCAGTAAGAAAGCACATGCTTCATTCATTCCTGCAATCAGATAGAAAAGTAACATAGCATTTCATATTAAGTATCGAGACGCCTTACAGGCAGGATTTACACTGTGCCAGATTACAGTCACAGTGGTGCGACTTTCCAGGGCTGGGAAATATAGCGGGGCACAGCACCAATGACTGCAGAAAATTTCCAGCTTTCAGAAAGATAAAAGGATCCATATTGTACGTAGGGGCTATCGTTTTATGGTCAGTCTTTTATCGTGGCTTTTAAGGATATCATGAAACGTTTTACACTAGGCTTATTAGTATATTTATTAGGTTATCACAGGCAAATACGAGATCTAACTTCTTCCTGTATTGATAAGCACTGTTAGAATCAGCTTTACCACCTTATGTTGTATTTTTGGTAAATTTCTTCAATATGCACGCAGAAATTTGAAAAGTAATTCATGGTCCAAGAAAGCTAAATATTTTTCCACTCATGTTCATATAGGATAAGCAGAGGCATAAGGTTGCAGAGGCATAAGGTTGCAGAGGCATAAGGTTGCAGAGGCATAAGGTTGCAAAGGCATAAGGTTGCAGAGGCATAAGGTTGCAAAGGCATAAGGTTGCAGAGGCATAAGGTTGCAAAGGCATAAGGTTGCAGAGGCATAAGGTTGCAGAGGCATAAGGTTGCAAAGGCATAAGGTTGCAGAGGCATAAGGTTGCAGAGGCATAAGGTTGCAGAGGCATAAGGTTGCAAAGGCATAAGGTTGCAGAGGCATAAGGTTGCAAAGGCATAAGGTTGCAGAGGCATAAGGTTGCAGAGGCATAAGGTTGCAAAGGCATAAGGTTGCAGAGGCATAAGGTTGCAGAGGCATAAGGTTGCAAAGGCATAAGGTTGCAAAGGCATAAGGTTGCAGAGGCATAAGGTTGCAGAGGCATAAGGTTGCAAAGGCATAAGGTTGCAAAGGCATAAGGTTGCAGAGGCATAAGGTTGCAGAGGCATAAGGTTGCAAAGGCATAAGGTTGCAGAGGCATAAGGTTGCAGAGGCATAAGGTTGCAGAGGCATAAGGTTGCAAAGGCATAAGGTTGCAGAGGCATAAGGTTGCCAAGGCATAAGGTTGCAGAGGCATAAGGTTGCAGAGGCATAAGGTTGCAAAGGCATAAGGTTGCAGAGGCATAAGGTTGCAGAGGCATAAGGTTGCAAAGGCATAAGGTTGCAAAGGCATAAGGTTGCAGAGGCATAAGGTTGCAGAGACATAAAATACCAATCAGTGGTTTAAAGCTCACAACTACGAAGTAGGTTCTGTTGACGGTCGTTTTAGGTGCTTTCAAATAGCAAAATGAATCCATGTTTAACAATTTTCTTCAGTACCACCGAGTTATGGTTATTTTTTAATAAGCTTTTGAAATTAATACCCAAATAAAACACAAAATTTTACTCAAATAGGCCTGGTTTTTCGAATAACACGTCAGAAATGAGATAACCAAGTTCTACATTAGGCATGAACGGTAATACATCTCAACAAAGGAATTTAAAAAGCATGAAAAGTGAGGGCTCTGTTGATTCAGAGAATCGAAAGCAAAGGAAATCTGACGTTGCAGTCGAATTTGTCATCCTTGCCGCTTAAACTCCCTAATGTTTATTAAACTGGTTCTAAAATCTCGACTATTAACAAACTGGACAGTTCATTACTTGTGCAGAAGGTTGGCACCGATTAGAAATTGGCCGGGTAATCTATTATCTGCCTTTTTTATAGGTTAGGTAAAAACAATTTGGTTCCTTCGAAGGGTTTGGGTTGAGAATATATTGACCAGAATATTGCAAAACATCACTGAAAGTCAGGAAAAATCATCTCATGGTTGGGGAAGATTTTCCACTTTTAATTTGGTTGGGCAATTACCTTTTTGATTTGTGTAAAGGCTGAGTAAATGAAAAAAAATAATTTAAGTTTTTTTCTTTTCGCTGTCAGCCTGAGGCATAAAAATAAATCGAGGAATAAAAATGGACTAAGTAGCAAGAAAATGATTTTGATGATGTAACGAATGTTACCTTGTTCGGCAGCAACAGACAGTGGAGTTCTTTCCTTGAAATCACGATCCAGAATATCAGCATCGTTCTTCAGCAGTGTTTGCATTCCTTGGATGGCGTTTCCTTTCGCAGCGTAATGGATGGGTGTCTGCAGCTCCCCGAATGTTTTTCTCTGAACGTCAGCTGTAATGAGAAGGAAGTGAAATTACTGAATGTTGCATGTCTTATCAGGCTGGTTTGGTCATAAAAATGTATTTTTTAACAATAACATGAATAACATTTTTTTTTTTTTTTTGTATAGTCTGTCTGACGAGTGCGCAAGCACGAAACACGGAGTAACAGAAGAACATGTCTGTTTTTTAATGTGTTCATTCTACTTTAACAATAACATGATATAACTTTTTTTAAGTTACTCTTAATGTTAGTTCTACGGTAATAAATAAGAAAAATCTCTTGTGCCCACTAGACAATTGTGTCAACTCTTGCGTCAACTAGGAAATATCAATTTGGTCATAAGGTTATTACTTTCGAAGGATAAAGCTTTTTTTAGAGATTTCTTAAGACTTTTAGAAATATATTTCAAGATTTTCTCTCAATTGCCCTAAGATTTCGGCTGCAATGGTACCCATGATACTTGTTTGGCTTTTTTTGCTAGTTTAAGGCGATATCATTATGAAACAAATGTCCCAATCGGAATATCGTCGGATTGTGCCCTAACAAGAAGACCCTGCAGATATCAAGATTCAAAAAATACCTTATTTGGTAAATTCTATTGCAAAGACAGGCTGCTATCTTATAGAGTAGTATTCCTGATGCGATAAAGAGTTTTTACAGTATCCTCTCCTTCAAACAACAGATAAAGGTGGAAGGGGGCTTGCAGAGCCTGTAAATACACCTGTAGAGCTTGTAAATAGACATTTAGGAATATTGTTACTCTTAAGAGTTGCATCACTCAGTCTTTAGGTAAACGAGATTTCTGAAAGAACAAAAGCAATTTTTGAGATTTTTAGAGATTTTTTGTATGTTAAAAAAAATATTATTTTTGGAGAAGTGTAAGAGATTCTAAAGAGTGATTCAACCCTCGGTTAATCAGTAAAAAGTTAATTGAGTAAAGTTATGATTTTCCTTTACCTCCATGGTCGATGAGCCATTGGATCATCTCTGTGTAATTGATACTCGCAGCCAAGTGAAGGGGGGTTCTCCCAAACGAATCTGGCTTGTCAATGTCTGCCCCTTTCTCCATGCAGAACTGTGCCACATCAACGTGCCACTCTCTGGCCACTTCATGCATGATGCTCTGACCATGGCAGTCTGTCACATTTATGTCTGCACCACCTCGCAGCAGCGATTCCACGAATTCAACATCGATCGTCTCATCTTCGGGAGAGTTTGCTAATTTTGCGAAGTAAGTGAGCAGACCAATACTTCCTGCGCGCGAAACCTGCAAATCACTCGCGAAATCGTCTTCACCTGTCAACTTCACACTAGTCGGGTCCTCCAAGTTTCTGTCATCCAACATACCAGGGTATAACGCAACATTACTCTGTCCTGTCAGAGCCAAATCTTGGAGCGGAGCAGGCCCTTTTCGTAATATAACTTTTCCAGTGTGGGCTCGTTTGCCGAGGGAAAGCTGTGGCTTCGTAGATTCGGTGCCAGACCATACCGAAGCAACCTCCGATTCGAACCCATCATTAGCGGCACCAATGTCGCCAAGTTCGAACTCCATTATTTTCTCTAGATCATTTCCTGCCGAACTCAACCATCATTTGTTCACTAAACTTCAAGACGCAAAACATATTTTTCACTCTCCTAAGACTAATTTATTTTCTTCTATGATTCAATCGCTGATTTCTTTTCAACTACCCGTTTTTTATAGGAACAATTTTGAAAAGAAACAACAGGGAGTATTTGTGTCAGTGTGTTACGCTGTCTCCAAAAGTATTCGAGAAAAACACAAGAAAAGTTCACCAATGTAAAGCCTGTGTAGGCCCATTGCCTAAAAATAGATTTTGAGAGGGGAGAGGCTGATATGTTGGCGAAAAATCCCTTTAAAAACGAGAAACAGGCAGGTTGAAGCCAAAATCAAGGGTCCTCATAAAAAATCGTGTTAAGATTTGACAGAACTTTCATGGAACATTGGATAGCTTTTTAATTCTGACCTCAAAAAAAGGCAATTGTTTGAGGACAAAGGGAATTAATCAAGGATGAAGCTCATATCAGACACTGGAATGAACAACACAAGGTTTTAAAGAAACACAAAATTCCGGTGATACAAAGAAAAGTCCTGGATTCATAGAAATCCGGATAATAAGCGGGTGTATAACGAGCATCACAGAATAGTTATCTCTTCTCGTTAGGTTAGTCTCTTTTATCTCTTTGCCACAAGAACATGAATTCATAAGAGGAGCGCGCTAACCACTGTCCTAAACCAGGACAATAAGTTAGCACAGTAACCTTGATGTGTTCACAACTCCAG
The DNA here is from genome assembly GCA_963924455.1 of Pelagia noctiluca. Classification (NCBI taxonomy): domain Eukaryota; kingdom Metazoa; phylum Cnidaria; class Scyphozoa; order Semaeostomeae; family Pelagiidae; genus Pelagia; species Pelagia noctiluca. The sequence goes on along the minus strand of OZ004322.1, from coordinate 15,709,786 downwards.
ACCATATCCACGGTGGGGCATTAATTCGTGTTTCAGAGCCATGTAATATTAAAATTAATTCATAAGGCATGGTCTAACACGGGTAATTAAATTATACCAGAGCAGGCTACTGTAATTGACATATGCCTCCACCGGGTCACGAATTAATGCCTCATCGTGGATAAGCCTGGAGTTGTGAAGACATCAAGGTTACTGTGCTAACTTATTGTCCTGGTTTAGGACAGTGGTTAGCGTGCTCGCCTGTGTCCGCACAAACCCGGTTTTGAGACCCAGTGGAGGCATATGTCAATTGCAGTAACCTGCTCTGGTATAATTTAATTACCCGTGTTAGACCATGTCTGATGAATTAATATGAATTCATAAGGCATGGTCGGACACTGGTATGCAATCTACCAATGTGTGCTACCACCATTCGGATGTGCCTGCACCGATCTTGCGCACGGCTATGTCGTCTTATGAATTCAAGTAATTATATACATGGCTCTGAAGAAGGATTTTATTCCAAAACAAGAATCAATGCCTACTGTGGATAGGCCTGGAGACGGATATAGAAGGCTACTGTGCTAATCTTTTGTTCTGATTTAGGACAGTGGACAGCACGCTCGTCTGTGATGGGTACGGTCCTCGGTTCGAAACCTGGTCTGACATATCAGAATTGTGAAATGCCACAACAACTAAGACAGAGCAAGTGCGAAGGAGACTATACAATAAGGTAAAGAGAGACCTGACCTATTGAACTGCTAATGTTGGGGAGCGTTGCAGCCATTTTAGCTAGTTTAAAGCAATATTCGATTCATAGAGGTTTATCAAACTCAAGCATCTTACAGATGTAGGGGGGTATTTAGCAGTGTGGGTGATCTCCGAGTGACAAAGATATCCCTCCACACTAGTTGTGATACCCCTCCACGCTACTTAACATCCCCATATTACTCAGATACAATACCCTACATGACTAAACAACCCTCAGATTACTGCACAACCCGCATCAATATAGAAACGTTGTATCAGTGACTATTTGCTATCATTATCACATTATCAGACCCGTTTTAAGCTAACAATACTTAACCTAACCATCTTCCTTAATCAAGGGGAAAGCAGCTCAGTTATAAAACATGAGAACTTAAAAAGTGCTTTGCTAACCAAGACATACACTGATTTGAAGATGAAAGTGGATTGCGCATTAATTATGTCTAGTCACCGAAGTGCTTACATGCTGCTACGCAATGGACTCACATCTTACACCTTCGCAACCAACACAAGTCAACCATGATTTAAATCCAGATTCATCGAGCTCTTTAATGACGTCATTCACCAAGGTACGGCTGATGGCTAGGAAGATAAAAGTGCATAGGATTATGGGATATCACCCTGTGGAACATCTGTTCAGTACTGTGAAGGGTGTTTAATACTGTGGGGGAAACCATCACTATTGTGGGGGATACTCTACTATAACTATGTAGCGGTAGATATCTAAGCTGTTGTCCAGTACAAATTGAACGGGTTGACTAGTAAGCAGTCATTTTCAAATTGAAGACTTCTATAGTACAAAAGGGTGCGATCAACATACCAGGACATGATGCTACTATGTGAAGTGAAGATGCATGCTTAAGTAACCAGCTGAGAACAAGGTCTAGCCTAATAACTCAAAGAAACTCACCAGGGTTGATGATTGCAAATACACATCCCCCAGCTCCTGCACCCGTCAGTTTGCCTTTTATTTCGTGCTTCTTGAAAATATCAAGAATAGCTTCAATTGAATCATGACTAACTCCGATTGCTCTCAAAAGATGTTGATTTATGTCTGTGAGTGCCTAAAAGGAAATAAACTGGATAGAAACCTCATTCGGTGATTTTTTAACTTACTCGTATTTGAGATGACGAGAAAAATCAGAAAAATGGCGAAAGATAGTAAAAACCACTGTACTTTCAACATTACCCCCTACCCAAGTTTTGCGGTCAATAGGAATCAACCCCTCTAAATCAGGACTTGAACACGAAGAGCTAAGATGGTGACCATGGATTCATAACATGAAGTACCAAGCCCTAAACGGAACACTCTTAATAATAATGATAATAACAATAATAATAATAATAATAATAACAATAAAAATAATGATAATAACAACTAACGGTCTCCGTCTGATATTCATTTGAGTAGAATGTCTGAATCAGAACGAAAATAAAACCCAGCGAATATTATAACGATTATACTTCAACCCAGGGTCTCCTAAATTTGTCCATGTTTACATACAATTGTCGGCTTGAGTCCTGGCGTTGTTTGCCAGCTCCTGGATTCTGGATGAAGGATTAATGTTATCAAATTAATTTTGATAATGAATTATGTTTCTTACAATGAGCTTATTGTACAGGCCATCCAGCTCTGTTGAGGTTTCTACATCTCTGGAGGCTAAGAATCAAATATAACAAGATAGATTACGTAAAATATGTTATGCTAAGCTGAGCCTTGTTAAAGATATTATATATTGTATTCCGAGCCAACAAAGTATGTGGCGAAGGAAATGACGCACTTGTGGGAATTTCTGGAGCCTATCTATAAAAGCTTATCAATATCGCTGTCTATTCCAAAAAGTATTCTATAGGAAAAATATTGATTCTTTATCTTTATGGGCCCCTATTCCATTCCCATTATACCTAGCTTGTGTATTGAAAACAACATCATCATCATCATCATCAGTTTATTTCAAGTAGACTTATCAACAAAAAATAGCTGATTGAGCTAGCTAAGGCCTACTTAAGTCCATAAATACCCTCTTGACTCACGCTAATATTAGAAATATCCAATCTCCTATCAATTTCCCTAAGTATCATTCGGGTTCTTCGACGTTCAAGCCAATTGCTTGGTGGTAGGGATTTGGAACAGCGTGGGATCTAAACCATCGTGGACTAAATTCAATCAAAGGGCTGTCTAGTGAGCAGTGATTTTCAAATCAAAGATTTCTGTAGTAGACACTGCTCCAATACACATACCAGGGCCTCATGCTATTTTATTTTGTCATTTCCTAACGTAATGTTACTAGAAACAAAGCCCAGTATTGGTCAGTCTAATACATTAACAAGATAACTTATTCCAAGTTATTCAAAGAGCAAAACAGAAATTTTGTTGATCGATTTCGTTCGATTCTAAACCATGGCATTAGATACAAAGAAATTTCATTAAATCCCATGACATTAGAGAATTGCTGAAAAAAGTCCAGCTTCAAAAGATTCTCTCCTGTTCTAGCAATTTTCAATAACCTTCGGGGGAGTCAAAAACTTTGAATCGGATTTGGGAACTTTGAGACAAAATACAAACTAACCTTGGCCCATTGCTTGGAAATTGGTTTTTGCTTCCTCTGTCAATTGTTGCATTGCATCAAAGAGGGCATTGTAAACTGCAGGCATCTTCGAAAATTATAAACGAGTTTTAGAATGAACATCATAATTATTTTCTAACCGTGACTTTGTTTCTACCAAGGCAGGCCTTAATCCTTAATGAGTGAAGATAAAATGTAAAGATATTTAGAATTAGGATTTAATAACCTTTTCAAAAAGAAAATACTGACGAAGGGCCCAGCACGTTTGATTTTATCTTTTCAATGCGTTGTAGGAATTATATCACTTTACACTAAACAACTAAAGCTGATTCTAAACATAATATAAAAAAACTTGTTGTAATCCTACAACGTTATTTAAGGAGAATCTTGAAAATTATATGGGATTATGTGAACAACAAAGATGTTTGTAGAAGTATTGATCACAAGTGTAGAGGCCATCGAAATTAAGCTGATTAGAAGTAGGATGAGGAGGTTAGGTCATGTGACCAGAAAGGATAAGAAACGATTAACTAAAGTGCTTCTCCACAGTGAGTTCACTGTAGGCCCTTGCCCCATTTGTCTCTCGATATCAAGATATAAAATAAACGCGCAAAAATATTTTCAAATGTAGCAAGTGGCATACAACTAAATGAATTGGGAATGAATATATGATAGTTTTCTACCGAGAACTGCTATGAACCGCATTTGCAGATTATGTCAGAGTCAAGCAAGCTCACAACCCTCCAGACATGAACCATGCACTTTTTTTTGCCCCTCATTTCAGAAAGTCTCTCTTGAAAATCATAGCTAGTCCAGCCTGAATGCCATAACATGAAAAACATGGAGAATAAACGTACATACGTTGCTGTGTCGCTCTTTCACACCTTTCACCACATCAAGAGTGCTCCTTGACACTCCTGAACTGACCAGTAACACGTGAATGACAGGAAAACTGCAAATATACCAAGATCAGAGTTGAACTATCAAATGAGTGCTTCATTATAAAATAGTGCATGTACAAAAACATTAATCTATTGTTCACTGTCTATAATAAGACAAGTATTAAGTAAGTTCATCAACAAGATGGACATCTCCCTTAAACATTCACAACAAATGATGGGAAGTGTATAGAATCAATAAATCAAGCACCTAAGCAGAGAAACAGATTTCATAGTATGGTAGGTTATCTGTGAATTGGCTATGAATAGATTTTGCTGATGAAATTTGAAGTACAGAATAGGGTTTTCGAATATAAATGTTAACCTGGGAAAAATTGAAAGTTTGTAGCAGAGCAGCATTGTAGCTTCGGTCAAATTATTGGGGAGGGCAACAATTGTTCAAAAAAAATTAAACAAGACGCTCCATGCTGAGAACAGTAGATTTAGGAATTATTGCAGGGGATGCAAGTCTAGAAGCTGATATTGGGTACATCACAGAAAATCCACCATAAGCTAAGCTAGCTCTACCTGGTAAGCAAGGTATATCTTGCAGAGAAAGCATTAACTATCATTTTTATACTTGTATCAGTGCAATAGAGTAGATATGTTTTCTTGACATATTCAGCTGAATGTAGCAATACAGGTAAGAAATACCTTTCCAGGAATGAAATTTTACTCTTCTTGTAGCAGAGAGCACCACCTACAAAAAGAGACCAAAACAAATTATTATCTACTCAAGCGTGTGTGACTCAGTCACGGACCTTTGTATTTGGTGTTTCAATCGTGTGGTGAAAATTTTCTACAATTTTGGGAATTGTTGCAAAACTGTTGCAAACCATTTAAATCGCAATAATAATTCATGGAAGCTCTCTTGATACAACACAAATAACTCCCAAAGGAAATTAGCATGATTACCAATTATATCCCATAAATAGGAATTATATCACACAGGAAATTTGCATAATTACCAGTAATACCCCATATAATGAATAAATCCAAAATGAATTTGCATGGTTTGGAATAATATCCCATAAAAATGAATAATATCACGCATGAAATTTGCTTAAAGGGGAAGTTCGGTCAAAAAAAATATTCTCCAATTTCACTGCAAATGTGTTCTAAAGTCGTTATAGGATACAATTTTAACTCTTACATTGCTCCCGGTGTCGATAATCCACTAATATCCGTTGCGAAAAGTCGCATGATTTTAGGCCGCCATTCTCGAAAATCTGAGCAAGAATGTTGTTGCTGTTTTTGACGTCATCACGGTCAAAAGAAAAAATCATGCAACAACACTTCTTGTGATAATTCTGAAACTTTCTTTGTTTTTGTGACACAATATAATGTGTTGAAAATATATTCTATTACTAGAAATAGATTAAAATCTGCAATTTCAATAGAAACTACTCAAACTTCAACACAAAATGGCTGAAAAAAGTAGTCAAACTTCGAACGACTTTAAAGTGGTGATGAAGAATAATTAGAAGTTCATAATTACAGATAGCGTCTATTGGAAACCTTGAATTGTCTGTTGCAAAACTGTATAGTGGCAATACTTTTACCGCAGGATTCATGAACTGATGTCCCTTTGAATTAAAAACTTACAATAAAACATTTCATTTATCAACAAAATATAATACAAAACGACTTTGATATAGGTATCTAATGAAAATCAAGCAGATAACTTTTCCAGTTCGAAAACAGGGAATGGTATAGGAATGTTTTTAATTAACCTACTCTGTGGTCTCCAATAGACGAGGGGGGGTCGGAATAGTAGGAGAGGTTGGAAAAATCACAAAATAATTGATACGGAGGCGGAGGGGGGCTGGAATAAGAATATCCTGGGTGGAAAATTTTCAGAAAATTGTTAAAATGGGAACCTCTGTGAGAGACAGAATGTAGCAACAATGAGACGTTAAAGACATAGTGCAATAACTTTACTGATTTAACTCGAAATTCTCAATCTTATAGATTTTTGTAGTGAAACTCTTATTTTGCTTGTAACTCGTCACCAGAATTAATTAGTAGGGGGGCTGGAACAAGAATGTCCTGGGTGGAAATTTTCAGAAGATTTATAGGCGAAGGCAACGTCTATTAGAGACTAGAGAGTATTTGTTACAAGTGGTCATTCAATCTCCCCTAAGATTGTTAACGCCGTTTCAAGGACTGGTCTAGTCAAGTAGACCAAACTGAAATTTCCCCACGATGAAAGCACTGTATTGGCTAAGGCTAGAATCAAAACTTCCACAGTGGAGAATATGGGGCTAAACCAAGAATACATACTCAACCCTTTTCAGACAACAAACTCCAGAATTCTATATAAAATAAAGAAAATTGTTGACTTATAAGTTCTTTTAATAATGGTTGTGGTCAGGGGGGAGGCTCAATATTTACCCCACATCGTTTCCCTTTACTTTTGCCTTATGGTACTTTACTTTTACTGCTAGTGTTTTTCTCAGTCCAGATCAAAACATTCTCATTTCTATATATTTCTACTTTGGGGTATCTCTAAAAAGAGGATTGGTTGCCCCTCAAACTTTCTTATATATTTATGTAAGGCAATTAAATAAATAATATGTAAACTGCTTCTTCCTTGAAGATATGTTTCTTCAATTTTGTTGGTTTCTTGGCAGCAAAGACTCTTGGTATATGTCTCCATTGCTTCGCATTTTTACCCCAAACACACCATTCATCATTACCTATCATTTCGTTCTCAAGCTCTTCTTCTTCGTCAGAATTCAGGGAGTCTTCGCTATCCAGCTCTTCAAGCACATTTTCTTTTAATTTTCTCACTGGTTTCGTATCCAAAGGTTTCGAACGAATCAAATTAAGAACTTCTTATTATTCTTCATTGCCACTTTTTAGCCGCTACTAATTTGTTCAAATTCGTTCGAAGTTTGACTATATTTTTCTGCCATTTTGTGTTGAAGTTTGAGTAGTTTCTACTGATATTGCAGTTTTTAATCTATTTCTAGTAATAAAATATATTTTCAAAACATTATATTGTGTCACAAAAACAAAGAAAGATTCAGAATTATCACAAGAAGTGTTGTCCGCAATACGCGTTTCACCGCATGATTTTTTCTTTTGACCGTGATGACGTCAAAAACAGCAACAACATTCTTGCTCAGATTTTCGAGAATGGCGGCCTAAAATCATGCGACTTTTCGCAACGGATATTAGTGGATTATCGACACCGGGAGCAAGGTAAGAGTTAAAATTGTATCCTATAACGACTTAAGAACACATTTGCAGTGAAATTGGAGAATATTTTTTTTGACCGAACTTCCCCTTTAACTACCAATAACATTCTATAAATATGAATTATATCACCCATGAAATTTGCATAATTACCATAGCAAACAATGCTGTTATCGACTCCTGAAGGGCTCCCATGAACAACTCTCTCTGCTTCAAATGCCCATGCATTTATAAGTTCCAAGTCTTGCTCCAGATACCTTAGATGGAATTCATTTCCAGCAGAATCTTTCCTCACCGGATTGACAAATTCGCAAATAGTCAGATAAGCGGCAGCCATGCACACCGACAAAGAAGCAGAGGACCCAACACCGGCTCCTAGTGGCAGCTCTGACTTAATTTCCAATAAAAAGCCATGGTCACTAAAATAAAAATATAATTAACATTACAGTTAAACATCAAAATCATTTTTAGATTGCTTCCAAAGATTTTGATATTAAATATTTGTCATTTACATATTGTACACCAATGGGGAGGGTGAACCCATAAACCATGTGATATTTCCTTTGGGTTTAAAACAAAAGGCTGTTGTTTTCTAAAAGCATTAGGGGCGACTGCATCCCCTGCCCCTAAGTGTCGGCCACAAAAATTTGCACAACTATCAAAACTCAAAGATATATAAGCTAATTATAAGGAAATTTGGGTATCCAATCATACTGATCAGCAAAATACATCTTTTTCTGAACAACAACGGTTATTTTCCAATGAAATTTGAATTAAATAAAAATTTCAACAAGGGGATTGAAACAAATAGCAGAAAATGTCACTATTTATTTTTTCTCCCTCTGCCCGACTTCTACAGTTGAAACATTTGCAAGGCTTTGATTGTCAAACAAAAAACCTTCCAATCAAGCTGATTGAACAGAACAATTATTTTTCAATCAAAAGTTGATTCTATCTGATTAACTAACTGTTGATCTGCAGTTTTAATTAGCCCCAAAGACAGGACTTGTTACGGGTCACATGTATCCAAGTATGTGCCCTAAACCAACAACAGTGAGAATTGTTTTGTGTCATCAGTAGAGAAGGGTCTGAATTTCAATTAAGCACTTTGCTGTCTGCTAATCAAACTATGGATCCCTTATGGTGTAGATAGAAAGAGTTACTATTTTCCACACGGGTCCTTCTTCTTTTCCATACTTCAACTTCTCCTTAGCTTTGGCACCCCTTGCAGGCAAAATCAATTCTTAGATTCTCTCAGAGAAAATATTCCCTTCCCTTACTCCTGTAATGGTTGTGCTTAACAAAAGTGTCAAATCAGTCAAAAAAGTTCAGAACAAAAACTACTTTTGCTAACCTTTTGCTGACGTAATTTGAAGCAATGCTGAGATACAGGCCTACCCATATGAAAAGCAAAAATTTGTCAATTTTTCCAATGTGTTCGTTCTCCTTTGATTGCAACAGAACTTCCAATTCATGAATTGTAAGTGGGCTTGGTTTTCTTGAATCCGAGCAAGATTCTGTAAGAGAACAAGAAATGGTAAAACAATATTTTTAAACAGGATATGACAAATGATGTCAAATTAGTGGTCTGCATCCACAAAGTAGGTTCTTGGTAGAAATCGTAAAATATGTGGGATCAAAAAAGAACAGGACATATAAATTTGGTGGTTATTCTTTAGAGATATTCCTAGCCCTGTAATTTGGGCAAATCATTGAGTGCAACCGCTATTAGGAAAATAAGATGGACTTGTAAAACTAAGTGGAACAGATTAGAAAAACAATAAACAAATACATTTTTTCTCATTGCTTTCAATCGCACAAGATTATTAATCTCTTGTTTGTGTCTCTTTTTGCTAAGCAGCTGAAGCCCTTTGTTTCAGAAAGCATTGGGAAAGCCATTGATCGATGGCCTGGTAAAAAATCCCGGGACACATGCTTGTACGTGCCATCAAAATCACTTGCAATCCAACTTGTAATGTGCCAGTGTGATTGCATGCACTAAATGAAGAGGATTACTTTATTTACCATCTTTTAATTGTAACAAGAAATCTTTCTTGTAGTTCCACTCCACTAACTTCCCGTCTGAATAAACTTTAAGGCATACTCGATCTGAATGGTCAAGTTTTGTTACTGTGCACTCCGTTCTCTTATTAATGCAACTTGCCAAAGCCTCCTGAAAAAAAGATGAAATTTTTATATACTTCATTGTTAGGATGATGACGTAATGCCAAGATGAAAGGCCAATCCCCTTGAATCCAGGCCCTAATATTCTTGGCAAAAATTATTTTCGGGGAGTATATTGAGAATGAAGAGAATAACAAGAAGTTTGCATTAAATGATATTTTGAGCAACACTTTCCAGAGGTAGAGGTCACTTTCAACTGACTTGTCCAGTCAAAATAATGAGCTTGGGTTGGGAAGTAGGTCAAAATTGTTTAATGAATCTACCATCATATTGAAGCAGGCCTTTTCGTTTGACGCGGGCGATCGCCCTCGCCCTCGCCATTGCCCTTGCCGAATGATTTACGAGGGCTCTTGATCGCCCTCGCAAAGACGTGTTTCGCCCTCAAGAGAAAAACGTTAGAAAACTTTATTATTGTAGTTTTCAAATTATTCTGATTTATAGACATCCATTTTACGCAAAGAAAGAAGCAATATCGATAAGTTTATTTGCGAAAGCAAGAAATCTAATTCGAAAATCGAATAGGCCCGTCACCAAAAAGGCAAGCAACCTTCACACAAGGCGATTCTCTGTTCTAGCTGTTCCATTGAATATTGAATAAGGTAAAAGTTTGTCTTCTCAGCTTTGAAATCCATTGACACTCTCTTTGCCAAAGTAGACAGTTCATCAATCATTTAGTCAGTATCATTGCTAGTTCATTAATCGTTGATTCGAATCCGTTGGAACGAATGATGAGTTTCTAGACGGCAACCTTGCCCGATTTGAAGTCAACGACTGTTTGGGACATACTTGAAGGCAGGCAACGCAACGAAAAACCTGTGAATCGTGAGTTCGTAAAGCATGAATTCAAAGGGATGTGCTACATGGAAATGAACAGTAGGTGAAATGCAAGCAATGCCAAGGTAGAAGTAATGGATGAGATTAAAAAATTACTTGAAGAAAGGTTTAAAGACTTCAAGAGGGAATATACGACGTGATGTGATTTTTCGACCCCAAAAACTGGACAGATAGGTACGACTATGGAAATGAGGATATCAAAAATTTGCAACCCATTTCAGATCAACCCTTGCCATTGCTTCTTTTAACGAAGATAAGGTTATTCCCGAGTGGAAAAGCTTAAGAAAACTTTAAGTTTCTTAAGCTTAAGAAAGCTTAAGAAACTTTACTACGTAAAGATTTGGATGAAACACGTAGATTCTGAGGAGCTTTGGAAAAAGATCTTGGAATCAAAACGTCTAAATGTATGGGGTATGTGCCCTGGTCGAGATCCTTATCTCTATCAGTGGTTCCAACTTGACCGTTGAACGTGAATTCAGAACATTGACCAACATTTTGACTGACAGGCGTCTTTCAATGAAGCACAAACGGATGGAACAAATCCTCATCATCAGTAGCAATGACAAAAATTGGACAGTCCAAGAAAGAAACGAAATCATCGAAAGAGCGCCCCCACATCTATTTGGAAAAAAGACGGAAGACATAGTAGGGGAGGGGTGTGTAGGCCTAAGCTGGATGAAACCACAATAACTTAACCTTTGACTTCATGTGCCATTTATCTTCTCAATGTGGACATTTACCTTAATCCTGAATATTGTTTACAAATTAACCATAATCAAGCATCCTGAAACCAAAGATTAAGAAATTGTGGTCAGGCCAATAGAGTAATATCTTTTTGGGACCCTGGGGGCTGTCTGCAAAAATATTTTTGGAGGGGCTATCGCCCTCCTGAGCTTATCAACGTGGGCGATTTACCGCCCTCGTGACAATTTCTATACGAAAAGGCCTGTATTGAAGGTTCTGGAAATTTTTTCATTGCTGTTGCTATTTGACCGGTAGCCAGTAATGGTTCTTAGAAAACTATTCAACCAGCATTCATCGGCACATGGGCAATTAGATCAAATTGGAAAATCTCTAAGTTGACATTAATTTTTGTATTAATGAAAAGTTCATTCAGGAGACCATTACTAACCCCTCCCTAATAAGTGGATCTGTACTTCAGGAGATCTATCTTAAAACCAAGGTTCAACCTAGTTGTAATTCAATTTTCTTAACCTGGTAGATCGGGGTAGCTTTTTAGCTGCCTTACATACCTAGCGCATGCGTAAAAAACTGCTGGTCATTTAATAGGCTCTGGATAAACTTGACCGGCTGCCGGTCAAATAGACACTTTGCTTTTCATCCACTGATTCTGAAAGTTTTTGACTAAATGCTTCAACCTAAATGCCCCCTTCCATCAAATATCTCCCTGTAATAGACAAAAATATATCCCTGGAAGGGCGCGCAAAAACCATAGTGGCTAGCAATTATTGCAAAGCTCACCTTTCACACTTGATTGAAGTGAGTTTTTAGGGGTGTTTCATGGGGCTAATTTTGAATAAGGATTTGGGGGGGGGTTCAGTGGGGTGGTAGGCTTAAAAAGGATTTAGTAGGGTTGTTCAGTTCAATTCACTTCAATCAGTTTTAGATAAAAAGTAGAAGTGACAAAATGTTTTTGCTGGCCTATAATATAACAACATACCCTTCCATATACAACAGCATGCTCACCGTGAATTATAATTTTGCCAGGAGCAGAGACTTTCACACAGGTTGGCATATCACTTTGTATACATCAGTTTTCCAATGCCGAAATACATTTAGGCCTGGTCTGTCGATTTTCTTTCTCCAAGACTTCTTGATTCCCTGTATTTCTCCAGGAGTCCGGCGTTCTTGTTTCCCTGTGTTTATCCACCAGTCATTGTTTCCCTGTGTTCTTTAATATGCTGACGTCACAACGTTCAATCAATAGCAAGGGAGTTTTAAGGTTTGGAAACAATTGATAACCGATTTTTAAGTTGGGGGGGGGGGGGTGAACATAACATCATCTTTTGGGTCTGACCGGGACACTCCTATCTGTACCAATGGTTCCTACATCTTATTTAGCTGTCAGCACAATATAGAGTTAGGCCAGAACGTTCACTATCACCATACCATTACCGGTCCCCATTGAGTAGTTGGTAGATTGCCATTTCCCTATCACTCCAATCAGTAAGTTACATGTGACCGGAATGGCCGAATGGTTACGTCAATGAGCCTTTAAAAACCTGGGTTTGATCCTACCTTTAGGTCTGTCACGTGAAATGTGAAGAGAGAATTCTTTATTCACAAGGATTTTTCACATTGAGAAGAACGACCAGAGTAAGCCTAATTTCTATTAGTCTAGCTATCAAGTGAGACTTCAGTGCATAAACTAACGGCTTTTGAAAACAGCGAGCAGTGCTATTTTTCGGAGACATACAGAGTAAAAAAGATACAGTTGAGTACGAATCTATCTATCTGATAATGTACAAAACCCAAAAATTGGGTATTACGCACAATTTGTTAGTGATTAATGATAAAATATATATTGTTACCTTTTAGGAAACTACATACTGCTAGAGACATTACAAACGAAATGCAACTAGTTGGTGCAATGAAAGTAAATATTGAGCTTTGGAGTATATGGTTCGTGTTGAGCGAGCAGTATTAGTTTCGTAAAAGGAAACAAAATTAAACAAGTTATATCAAATTTTGTGTTCCGTTTTCAGTTCTAAATAAAATGATAATAATAATAATAATAAAAACAGAGTCTGTGCTCTTCAATAAAAACAAGAAACATTAATGTCATCTATACTAGTTTTGAAGCTATTTAATGACCGACTATCCCTGACTTGAGGAGGAAGTCCATTCCAGATTTTAATACATGTTGGGACAAATGAAAATTTGTACCCGTCTGTTCTGCAGTAAGGCAGGATAAACACTGCTTGACTTCTACGAGAATGACGAGAATATTGCTGAAATAAAGTTTGCGGTATTGAAATCATGTCGTTTTGAACCTTATACATCATCACTGCTTTAGCTTTTGCTCTTCGTTCCGCAAGCGACTGCCAACCTAATTCTTTAATCATTGCTGTGGGACTTGCGTGGTAGCTGTAATTTCCGAAAACGAATCGGGCGGCCCTTCTTTGTACCATCTCTATTTTATCAACGTTTTGTTTGCTATGAGGGTCCCATACTGTGGAGGAATATTCTAAAATTGGTCTTACAAGTGATGTATAGCAACGCTGTTTTACAGCACGTGGGCAGGTCCTCATATTTCTTCGCAAAAGGCTCAAGGTGTTGTTGGCCTTTGTACATACGGCTTGAACTTGTTTGTTCCATTTCAATTTATCATTGATAGTTATACCGAGGTACTTTTTATCTTCAACTTCCTTGAGGGTGTGCTCACTCATTACGTATGAAGTTTTAGTTGGCTGTCTTTTGTTAGTAATCCTCAGCAGCTCACACTTTTCAGGATGGAATGACATGGACCATTGTTGTGCCCACGATTGCAACTGATTAAGGTCTTCTTGGAGAGCAAGGGCATCTCCATCCTTCTTTATTGTTCTGTATATTATGCAGTCATCTGCAAACAATCGCACATGGGAAGATACAACTGATGGTAGATCGTTTATGAATACAGCAAAGAGCAGTGGTCCCAGTACAGAACCTTGTGGTACTCCAGATGTCACAGAAATATCTTCTGATCTAGCACCGTCAAGTACCACTGACTGTGCTCTATTTGATAAAAAGCTGGACACCCATTTGTTTAACTGGCCTCTGATGCCATACTGGCTCAGCTTGTATAAGAGCTTCAGATGAGATACCTTGTCAAATGCTTTTTGAAAATCCAGCAAGATAACGTCAGTTTGATATCCAGAGTCTAATGATTTTGCTATGTCATTTACGCATAAAATTAGTTGGGATTCACAAGATCTGTGTCTTCTAAAACCATGCTGTGCGTCTGATAATAATTTGTAGTTTTCTAGATGATCCATCACTTTCGAACAAACAATGTGTTCCAGAACTTTGCAAGCCACACAAGTTAGAGAAATTGGACGGTAATTTCCAGGGTCTGACCTGTCTCCTTTTTTAAATAAAGGTGTGACATTCGCTTTTGTCCAGTCACTTGGAACTGATCCTTGGTCTAAAGAAGCTTGATATAAACTAGTTAGTACTGGAGCTATAGAACCTGCACATTCTTTCAGCAAATAGGCAGGAATCTCATCAGGGCCTGGTGCTTTATTTGGGTCAAGGTTTTTCAATAACTTGAGTACACCTTCTTGGTCTACTTTGATGCATGATATTTCATTGATGATATTAATTCCTAACTGAGGAAATTCTGCTCTATTGTGTTGGTTATCAATCGAAAAAACTGACTCAAACTGTTTATTCAGGATGTTTGCCTTAGATTTACTGTCTGTATATGTTATCCCATCGTCAGCTCTTAAGGATGACACACCTACCGCGTCGCATCTTTTGCTTTTGATGTACGACCAAAATTTTTTAGGCTTTGCATTTATTTCAGGGCAAACAATATTTGAAACATAGTTATTATGGGCTTTCCTGCACTCTAATTTCTGTTGCTTTTTGAGATTATTATAGCATGACCAGTCTCTCTCCTTCCCAGATCTTTTTGCCCTGTTATAAAGTCTTTGTTTCCTTTTAGAGAGACGTTTTATCTTTTTGTTTATCCAGGGCTGGTGAAAACGTGATGATGACAGTTTGGATGGCACATGTTTTTCAATTATGTGTTTACAATGATTTCTAAATGACTGCCACATTTCTTCAACTGGTGTTGTCTCTTTGAACTCGTTCATGAACTTTTTGCTGTATTCTTCAAATAAGTCATTAATGACATCCAGATCAGCTCTTTTCCATAATAGAATTTTCCTCTTGGTTGGTTTGCTTCTATGGGGTTCGATATTCATGTTGATGAATACTACTTCGTGGTCACTTATTCCAGGGATTACTTCACATCTGTTTAATAGTGTAGGGCGGTTTGTAAGGAAGAGATCTAGGACATTCGTTTTTCGAGTTGGTGTGATTACCATTTGCTGCAGTGAATTGTCCTCAACAAAACTGAGAAATTCTTCGTTAATTTCCTTTGTGTACTGGTGGTTTTGTATCAAGAGGCTATTCCAGTCTATATCAGGTAAATTCAAATCACCCCCAATCCATAAAATAGCATTTTTATTTCTTTTTATTATACTTTCAGCTCCTTGCCTTATCTGTTGAATATACTCCAAGTCTGATTTTGGAGGCCTATACAGAGATCCAATCAAGATAGGACTTTTTCTTTTCCTTGATATTTTCACCCATACCTGCTCTCCTGCTAATTTTACAGATATCTCTTGACTGTTTAGATTTTTCTTGGCTGCTATCAGAACACCTCCATACCCGTCTGGTCTGTCTTTACGTGATACCTCATAAATATCAGGTTGAAATATCTCACTATTTTTTACAGATGAGTTTAGCCATGTTTCGGAAGCAATAACTATATCAGGATCAGTTGAGTCAATAAGATTTACAAGATTTTCATTTTTACTCAGGATGCCTTGTAAATTGGTGACCAGAATTCTGACATTTTTTGCACTTTTCGTATCACCTTTAGATCTGATTGACTTGTGATTTTCTGATGTACAAGGCCCCTTTCTTTTGACATTTTTGTGTTGAATGGCCCTGGGTGTAGATGTAAATTTGGGTGCCACAATGTGGAATCTATTTCATCTACTGTATAATAATCGTGTAATCAATTTCTAAATATGTACAAACATGTAAACGTATTAAATATAATATAAATCATTTATGTACTGATGCAAAGATTAACATATTAAAATATTTAAGAATAAAGACGGTTATTAGTCATTGAAGGACGAATATAGGATTGCTCACTATAGCTTCAAAACCTGAAAAACAAGGAATAAAACTGACGAGGCAGTTGTTCAGCAATACTACTGTGATGGGTCGATATGGGGGTCTTGGTTAGCAGCCAGTCTTTCAAACGCAGTGGGAAAGGGTGCAGCCAAGACTAAAATGTGTAAAGCCATACCCTTTTCACACCATAAAGTATTCAAATTGGTTGAGTAACAATCGAAGACCAGGCTTGCAAAAAGGGAGGGAATAATTCCCC
Source organism: Pelagia noctiluca (assembly GCA_963924455.1). NCBI lineage: Eukaryota > Metazoa > Cnidaria > Scyphozoa > Semaeostomeae > Pelagiidae > Pelagia > Pelagia noctiluca. The sequence goes on along the minus strand of OZ004322.1, from coordinate 15,693,185 downwards.
AGTTCAGCCGAGGGGTATATCACTCGAAAAAATCTCGTACACTTTTTGAAAAAAATCTCAAAAAAATCACAGGAAAATCACAAAAATCAGAGAAAAATAGAAGAAAAATCACACAGAAATCAAATAAAAATCACTAAAAAATCACTGTGATTTTTGAAATCACAAAAATCTCGTACACTTTTTTGTGAGTGATATACCCGTAGCACAGCCACTGTGGCCTCAATATGATAAATTCTTCTGAAATGATTTATCCATTTCCTTTGAGAGAGTCTGGTACCTGGGTAAATATGATCGAATTCTACCAAAGAAAGGCCTAAACAATAAACTTAGTTTGCCAACTCTGTGAGTAAGTGAACACACAGAGTGAGAATCCTATATGCGACCTTCGTAAAAAACATTACTAAATGTTTGTCTAACTAGAACCGTGATAATTTGATTTCTAATTTGACCTTCTCCAGAATAAATTCTAATCAAAATGTGATGAGAACATAATTCATAATTCCTAACCAGGGGTAAAAGGATACTGAATATTATAGGGGCAGGTTGAAAAACAGGTAATTGTTCAAAGATTGCACCTAATTTGCACACCTACTACAGGAGTCCGAAATTCATATGCTATTTAAGAAAATGCTGCATGTCAAAACAGCTACTTTGGCACTTGTGACCTCTTTTTGGCTAAAAGTTGAAGAAGAGGCATACGTTAACAAAGAAAAGTAGGGACACATTAAATTCAAAAGGGGGCATGCATAATTTTTGGCTGAGTGGGAGAGGACGTAACCGGGGGCCTCCTAGCTCCTTGTCCATTTTCCCTAACACCTAAAATATGTATGTTGGGCATGCTTGAGAGTGAAATATGAAATCATCACGGTAACGTTAAATAATATAAGATATTTGAGTATTCTAAATCTAATGTCAAGATAATATAATCATATTTTACAAAAACTGTCCCAAATATAATCACAACAAAAATAGAATATATCCTGGCATGTACTGCTCTAAAATAAATTATTATTTTGACACATGATACTCTTTGAAATGAATGGTGAGGAGGTAACGAAATTCCATCCAACTTTTCTTGTGTTTTGAGTTTTTGTTTGTTTATTTTGAGTTTCATTTGTCCCCTACGGTGTCATCTTGATTGGCTACCAAGATTTCTTTTCAATGATTATGTTTATGGGATCTACGTACGGTCATCAAAAATATTCGAAAACTCATGCGAAATCTACAAAAAATTCAGGATTTCATTTTAGGGGAGCCTGCCTAGGTACGTTCGAGCATTTTGTGCATCCAGAAATCAGAGTATAAATCAGAAATTATGCTAAATGATTAAATGATTTTAAATTCGATCGTTGGACCCAAACATCCTCCAGTTCAGGGGAAAACCCCTTTTTCCTATATACTTGATTGTTTGTGAAAAGTTCCATGTTCTATTGCTAAAACTAGTAGAAAAAATGGACGAATTATCAACTTGAGTGTGTAAAGAGGTTTCAGAACACCAAACATTTCAAATTAAAACTTAAAATGAATTTTTCAGTTTAATAACAGTTTGCGTTTCAATGAAATATGTCACTTTGTTATGTTAAGAATTTCATAAGTCAACGTGCAAACACGTGACTATATTGTCCTGGTACCCCCAACCTTCAGGGGTAAATCACCCCAAATATCGTACGATTATTCAATGAATCTCTATCGAAATCACTAATCTTTGTAAATCTTTTAAGACTCACTCGAGTCCCTAGATCAGTATTTGATCAGTACAGAGCTCGCGGGGATGGTGATTTAATCGGATAAATCATTGAATCTCGTACGATATTGTAACTTAGTTATCAGAAGGGAATGGTTTGGAAGCGTTTTGTATCATTGCTTCGTTTTGATCTGAACACTGGTTTCAGCCGGGTTGCAACTTTGTTTGAATTCGTTGGAATATGGCAATATGAATAACCAAAAATATTGTCCATCAAATGATTTATTGAAATATTCTATCATGTTGATTTGAAACTAGAATACACCGAGCAATCAGTAAAATGGAAAGATTTGGGTTCAAATCCTCAATCATGTCGATTTCAGACAAAATAATAACATGACAAATGGTTTGTGCACGGTGAAGGTTTGAAAATTTTAGCAAAGACACACAACCAATGGCTTCCAGACCACTCAATCTATTGAATATGATTTCATGGAGTGATTCAAACCTCGATCATAACTCTCCCCGGAGTGAACGGAATCAGTGTCTTGCGTGGCGTTGTATCTGCCAAAACTTATCTTCAAAATCATCTACTATCATACATATGTATACAAGCTCTTCTTTTACCTGTAATAAAGATGCAAGATCATTTAAATTCAGAAAATTGTTTTGATAAAGTTTATAAAGCTTTTTAATTCATTCCATTTTCATACAAGTACAGATCAGTAATGGTATAGGGCCTAAACGTAACAACGAGTTAAACTAATAGAGCTTAACCTATAATATGAACGGATAAACAAAATATATAATTTGGAGTTATGGCAATAAACATTGTCTTTTGAGTTAAGTCTAAGTCGATTTATTCTTAATGTATATCTATTAGCCTCTAAGTTCTGCGAATTTATTTTTCGAAATTCTGGTTGGACAAAACATCAATAAATTTTGTCAAGTGAGCAGATCGTACGATATTTTTGAGTGATTCACTGCTCGAAGTGGAGAGGATCACAAAAATATTGTCAGGTGACTTATCAAACTTTTTAACGTCGTAAAGTGAGGTATTTCCATGAAAACAGCTTCTATTTGCGTCTCAGTTAGAAAATCATCTAAATTCAAAATTGGCTATGCTCTGATATATGATATATATATTGCACTCTATTCATGATTGCTTGCTTACCCAGTAATTTTGAAAGAATTGTTTTACAACCATTGTTAGTTCCACTCTTATCATTAATGTTTTAAGTATGCAAAGTGAAGCTTGATATTAGTTTTTGGAAAAACGAGCCGAACTGATTACTTACACAAGATTGGAAGGCACTGAGTCTGAAAGACCTTCTCTCGCGGCTACTTCTTTCATGATAACTTGATCAGGTTGTGAGAGTTTATAGAAGCGCTACAACAACGAAAAGATAATATGTATAGAATTTGATAATCATGTAATCATCTACAGTCGGTTGGCTTCCTGCTTGATAAAATGAGAGAGAATACCATCGACATAGATGAGAACTATTGTCGTTGAGAATAGATAAAAATAAGATGAAATGTTTCCATCTAATATTAGAGATCGTCTAGAAATTATCGTTGGGAAGTTCTATAATAGGCAAATGTTGAGAAGGGTATACTTTCTATAAATTGTAGTCTAAAAGCATTTGGTATTAAACAGGTTTATGTACAAATTAACTATGCAATCTCGACTATTTCTCAAGGGGACCCCTAGATAAACATAACAGTTTCAGTCCTAGGAACCATGGCAGAAAGGACTAACACAGAAACTTCTCCATTCTCAAAATTCTAGAATAGGTTCTTTTCGCACAGCAAAGACTATGCGATGCTGTACCCTTATTCGAGAGAGGAGGGGGCTTTTTGAAAAACTCACACTAAAAAGAAGGGGGCTCATTCTAGAACGGGCTTATTCGAGAAAGGGTTTATACAGATTATGACAATAATAATAAATCCTTCTTACGTTTTGAATATATCCTTTTGCACAACAAACCGAACAATACACCGAATAGGTATGTAAATCATAGAGTAATAGTTTACACTTATAAGGGTTTCCGCATTACCTTCCCCCTACATGTGAATGGGGTGAGTAAAAATGAATAGCTTTCATAATAAAGCCAGCTTACATCTTGAAGAGATCCTTTTGCACAACAAAACCGAACAATACGTCGAATAGGTATTCAAATCATACAGTAATTGTTTACGGTTATAGGGGTCTTGGCCTTACCATTTCCCCCTAAATGCTAATGCAGTGAACAAAAATAAATATCTATAATAATAATAAAGCCTGCTTACGTCTTGAAGAGATCCTTTTGCACGGCAAAGTCCAGCAATAAACCCGATAGGTATGCAAATCATAGAACTGATTGCAAACATCCAGCCGACTGCTTCAGCCCAGTCCGGGTATTTATATCCATTGTAAGTCACCCCATTCCACTTCACCAAGCTGAATATGAAGACAGCCAGTATAATAGACGGACTGAAGTATTTCCAGCAAAGCACCCACCAAATACCAGGTCTACTACCAATCATGGACTCAATGTTCTGTCTCAGTCGCTCGGTGCCGTAAAACCAGCCAACGCATATGACTTCGCAGAGGGCCAGGAATAGAAGGGACACTCCACCAGATTGCCAGTCAAACAAATTCAAAATATAAGCACCGGCCTAAATGGAATAACAAGACAAAATCATACAAAAGGCCAATAACATTACAACAAATTTTTTGTAATAGAAACTCACATCAAAAGTGATACGGATCAGCTTTTCGTTTACACTTCTCCTAGTGATCCGTAGCAAAACTAGTACGGATAGCTGTTCCACTTTTGATCCTTCCATCAAAAATATCAAAAGCGATTCGGACTCGCAAAAGCCTAGTGTAAACTTTGATATAGATTCACAATAAGGCATAAAACCGAGCGAGCGAGGCCATACAGGCCAAAATGTATAGAAATAAGTGCCAACTACCAAAATTTATAGAAATTGGTGCCAACTACCAAAAGACGTCATGAACTTGTAGTGGTGTAAATGGAAAGCCTATCTGGATCAAAAGTGATTTGTGGCAGTGTAAACGAGACCTATCCATACAACTCTAGATCCGTATCAAAAGCGATTCGTAGCAGTGAAAACGGGAAGTAAGTCCAAAAAAAAATTATTTAGCTTACCCTTGTCACATTTGATATACCAATCAGGTAGCAAACTACAGAAATTCCAAGAATGAAGACTTCCTTGTACTTCCGCAACACTCGTGGGTATTCATCTGTTAGGCCTGTTACCACACATTCAACCATGGCAAACTGTAACAAATTCAAAGGTTTAAACCCTGCGAATCAAATTCTGATGAACTTGAATTATTGCAAGCAGCGATGTATGGAGTGATAAAAATATATGATCATTGTTAATTGTTTGTAGTTAAACAGTCTTTGAGTGTTATAGAACTCGAGGATGAGGAGGAAAATCGAAAACATTGTGAAACATAACGAATCTTTGCGTCTGGCAAAAGCTCATCAGGGTAGTACAGTAAGTAGCATGTTTGTAGTTACATCAATAAAAGAATTGACTGGGGAAATACAGTTCAAAATATCTTTGAACAATATCCGGATTCTGCTATAGGCCTATCAGTTTTTGCAATGAAAATCTCCTCAAATTATCTTGAATAGAGCAAACAATACATGTATAGAAATTTTACATGAAGTTGTACTCTGTTTTTTTCATAGAAATACTTTTTGCAATTGAAAATGACCAAAACTCGAGCCCAAGACTTCTACAGTCCTACTTGGGTCATTTCATTCACACAAAATCCGAAACAAACTTGTAGCAGGTGTTTCAGAACACTAAGGATACTGGACACAGCGGTGGTGTAACCTAGCTGTTAAGGCACTGGATTTCTGATCCTTGAAGGGGAACGTTCGTGGGTTCGTATCCACAAATGGTCGGAATCGTGAACTAAAAGCCGTCAGTCAAATCAGCTGTCCATCCTTCCGAGGTCGGTAAATGAGTACCTAGGATATTCGTTCTAGAATATTAATTCTGGAGGCACAAGCTGCAGGTCAACATGAGCTGTAAAGCTACCACAAACCCCGACCTGCGTTAAAAGATAAACATGCCGGCTTCCTTGCTTGCTGGACCTTGCCTTAATATTATAAAGAAAGGTACATACCTCGCTGTCTAATCCAAGCGTGAGCAACATAAGGAAGAACAGAACTGCCCACAGTGGTGCAACCGGCATCTGTGCGATTCCTTCTGGGTATGCGACGAAAGCTAACCCAGGACCTACAATCAGGTGTAAAGATTTATCGTTGAGTTAATTCATCTATAGCCATTACCTATCACCGTATCAAGGGACTCGATGAACGAAGGCACAGGGTGATAAAGATGAGAGACAAGAAAGAAGACTGGTTCTCTGTAACTCCAAGTTTCATGCTCTCACAATCATCACATACTGAATATATCCCGATTTAAGATATAAAACAAGGATGTAATTCAGTAATGTCTGTAGGATGATTGCAAGAACATGAAAATTTGAGTTACAGCGAGCTAGTCTCCTTTCTTGTTTCTCGTCAATTAGTTTCCTTTCACGTTTTTCATCAATGAGTAACTTTATCTAATAATAAACTAAAATCATTAGAGACTTAAGTAACAGACACAGAGCAAACTCATATTTGAAAATCACATCTTTTCCAATGTGAAGATACCACTTGAGTACACCAATAACTTATCTTCTTGCATGTCGAGGTTTGGATGAATTAGGGAAATTACTCTTGCAAAAGCACATCATATGTACCAGAAAAAGTAAAGATAGTTGAAAAATCAATAAAAACTCGAATATTGTCTGAAACACATGAAAAATATTTCAAATTGATGCCAAATATACCTACTTAGATATGATCATTTTTCGAAACGATGGTTTTGGAGCTAAGAATAGTTTTTTTAGGTATATGATCTCGTCGTTGGTGAAGAATCACAAAGCTACAGAGAACAGCATACCGAAGGTCTCTATCATTTTACGGAAAATGAGGGAAAGTGTGATTTGCTGACAGCTGTTGCTAAAATCACGGTGAAGAGCTAATCTCCCAAAAAGTAACCTCATTAGCCTGTTTTGATTTTGACATGATAAAACGATAAGAATGATCTTTGGGAATTGAAGAAATATGAATATCTGTTCACTTACCGGAGGTGACAACTTCCTCAATTGGCTTTTGCAACTGCTCTGCCATTGATCCAATAACGCTGAATATAACAAAGCCAGCAAATATACTCGTTCCACAGTTGATCAATGACACTGTCACCGCATCTCTGAAACGCAAATGAAACGTTGCTAAATCCTGTAGATTTTCTCAACCATTAAAAAGCCTATACTTCAATAATCATTATGATTATATAAAATGAGATATTGTGTCAGAACTAAGAAAAAAGAATACTATTTCATGAGGCTCAGAGTTTCATTTCAACAAGCAGCCGGTATGGTTCAAAATAGTCTTTCTTTCTTCTTGAACATGACACTAATAGCTCCACAAGTTGAGCACTATGAAAATCATAGCCAATTTCGTTATCTCCACGATACATAAAGATGATATTGAATAGAAAGAACGTACTTGAGACAGTTGTTGTTGAATCTGTTATAGCTGCCCATAGCTAGAAGCGATCCAAATCCGATTCCAAGAGAATAAAATATTTGAGTAGCTGCCTTGATCCAAACCTGATTGATTGAAATATAAATGATTAGTATTTACAGGAAGTATTCATCATTCGGAAGAAATATTTTCAAGTTTTATTCGCGAGTTTCTAAAGCAATTCGCCGAAACACTAATTTGAATCAATTTGGCCTGTTCACACTTTGAGACGAGGTGAGATTTGAAAATGAACCTAATAACTTCTGAGACAACATGGCCAATAGCTTAGTGGAGATTGCAATGACGTGCAAATCTATCTCGACAAGCCTGCTTCGTGGTTTCTCACTCACCAGGAGATATACATCTCTTGAGACATTACTTTGAAATTATATTTTCAATCATCAAAATTAACATAATGCTTATTCTTAAACCGTGTATTGAGAGATATGAAATATTAGAAAGAAATAGGGATAAAAAAAAACCTCAGGATCTTGGAGCTTCTTGAAATCCGGTTTCAGGTAGAACAAGATCCCTTTTGATGCTCCAGGCAGGGTGACTCCACGGATCAACAGGGCAAACAACACAACGTACGGAAATGTGGCGGTGAAGTAAACAACCTAAAATAGGATGAAATAATATTGTAAAATTCTTTTTTGATTAATTGGTTGTGTGCAAGTTATTTCCACAGACATTCTGAAATGAAGTGATAATAGATTGGAAATGTTGAGTACGGAAATTCAAATTGATATTTCACTTCAGAACAATTAGGCCCAGACAGATCCTTTTTTTCAACGATTTCTCGAAGATTTAAAGATTTTACAATGATTTGAAAACTGATTGGGCGATTCGAAACATTGAGGAACTATTTGCAAGCTTTGAAATGAGCTGGGACAATTTGTTACGAATTCAGACGATTTTCAGTGATTATGAAATTATATTGCAACACTTTAAATTCGTTTATTTCAACGATTTTTGAAACGAATTCGCAACAATTATTTGAGCGATATATTATTCATCACTAGTCATTAAAGATTATGTGATTTGGCCAATAACCTGGGCTATATTTTCCTTTCATAGAAGAATCCTTACTTTCTAACTCCTATCCATCGATTCGACGTTCTGTATTTTACACGGTTTGCTAGCCTTACGCCAATATGCCATTAGCCTCGGAGAAGAAAATCTAGTTAACAATGACTGTCGGTAAAATTTCCTCTCAATTCTTACGCAAAACAAACAAGCGCAGGTTTTCATTACACAGCCATTGCTTGTATTGATATTGAATTGACGACGTTTAAACATGGATCAAACTCTTCAATTGAAAGGGACGAAAACACTTGGATGATTCCGCAATCTCAATTAAACAGTTGGAAACTGAAAAGACACAGTGGTGGTGCCACTTGAAGGGGAGAATTAGGACTGTAGGGTGTCGTAGGCTGGAAATGTGAGATTATAAGGAAATGAATAAGGTGGAATGAATAAAATAGGGTGGATGTGAAGCTACTGGGTATATAACGAAAAAACACACTTTACTGACTTACTTGGGGAGGGGTTATAAAGAATATGTAGTAAATCACTTAATTTCTGACCCCACGCCCCTTCCCCTGATAAACTTTCAACTACATTGTCGCAGCTGAGAGAGATCATAGTCAACAGAGGAAATGATCTGGAAGCCCATTATTGTGTGTTTTGTTCAATTTTGTCCAACATCAATGAAACGCGCGTTCTTTGCATGGTTTAAGCGTAAATTTCCAGGGTTGAGTAACTGAATTCAAATGTTTATTTTCCACTGCTTACTTGATCTATCATGATCCAATGCTTATCATATTGCGATGTTTCAATAGATTATTTGTTAGAAAACCGTTCAGCTAATTCATACTGCCATTCCGTTGTGAATTCAAGCAAACTTTGAGTACGGTTAAGACCAGTTCAACAACCAGATTAGAACAAAGAAATGAAACACAAGGCTTACAGACCATTCCCGCTACCGACTATTCTGTAAGTCAATTCATTATCGATCAATTCCATCTAAAGCAAACTTGTCAATAGAAAGGAAGAAGTCTTGGGCTATTCGGCAAAAGTAAATTGGCTTATCCAAATCTGATTGCTTTGGGACCTATGTACCAAATCAAAATCTAATAATACTGTATGGGGCACATTTTTACGGTAGGGAAGTAGAGAGACCTTACAAGCACTGTAGGAAAAAAACTAACTGCAAAGTGGCAACAACACTGAAGACGGCTTTCGACTTTGATACTACGACATAATCATGTCTTTAACTTTGTTAATACGATGTGATAAAGTCGTTAAGTTTGATAATGAAACGAATAAAGATCCAAAACAATGTCAAAGATTTTTAATCCCGCTGGATATACCGCGCAGAGGCATGTTCAAAGTCGAATTGTATTTTCATTTAATGTTTGCAAATTTATATATATGCCTGTGTCTTTAGGAAATCTTTTGTAAATATTCTAATATCTTAATAACTGAAAAAGTATCGTACGATAGCTAACATTAAAAAGTCTTTTTTAGTAACATTGGTCTTTATCAGGAAAAGAATTTGAATTTTCCCATGTTCTAAAAATTGGGATGAGGTAAGAATCTGGATGACAAGAGTTGTTTGCAGACTATCTTGCACTAAACATAAAAGCGAGGGTCTGACTAGAAGGCAGCAATTTTCCAATTGAAGATTTCTTAAGCGTAAATGGTTGCAACCAAACATTACTATTGGACCTTAGACCACTATGTCTAGCTATGTAGTTATATGACTTCATTAGGCATGGTCTGACACATGGAAACTTATTCTACAAATTTGAGCTACCTCAATTGTTATTTGCCTCGACCAGGTCTCAAAACCCGGGCCTTACTCACTTTATACAGTATGTAGCATATGCTAACATACTCCTGCCTAAAACAAGGCCTTTTAATAGTCCTACACGCTAAACAAAACTCAGTAGTGCACTTTTCATGAAACCTTTCCCTAACTGCATATAAGATTTATTGCTTCGACGAATGGCCCCATTCTAAAGCTTCCCCACAGTCAACGCTCAGCTCATGATAGTACAGAAATTTGAATGATCGATAATGGGAGTGTGTTACCTCAGAAAGTTTACATTCAGATATCTCCTAATAGAAGTCCAATCCTACACAAGTGTGATGTCTATTATTTTCCTTCATTTCAAAACATCAACTTGAAGAACCTAAAAGATCCTTTTGAAGACCCTATTTTTGTTATCCGCCTCTTTTATTATAGAAACGCGGTGTCCAACTCAGACCCATTCCTATTTTGACTTGGATCTCTCATAAAACTTTGGATCTAGCACAATCATATTTTAGCAGATCGGTTATAATAACTTATAATGGAACATGTTTCCTCATGATTCATCATAAGAGATTTCTGATGAAAAAGTATGATGTAAAATATTAGAGTCAGTTTTGTTGCAAAACTGCTCTCAACATATGGGTCTGGGTCAAACTCTATCAATTTTTTCTGGGTTTACAAAACTTTTCTTTGGGTCAACGAAACTTCTCTTTGGGTAAGTCTTTGAATGGTACAAAACTCGAAAATAGCCAGAAATATCGGAAACATAGCGAAACGAACACATGGATGACTTTTTGGGTTTCGCTGTCTTTCTGACGTATTACTCTATTGAGTGTCAGACGAAAAGTTTAAGAAATCTATGTGTTCGTTTCACTATGTTTCCAATATTTCTGGCTATTTTTTTTGGTTGGTTCTACATCCTTTGAATCTGACTTGGTAGCCCCTCTAGAAGATAATGACAAACCTTTCCTGATGACTTGACTCCCTTCCACATGCAGAAATAAACAAGAACCCAGGCAGCGAGAAGTGTCATTGCCAGTTGCCATTTCACACCTCCAGTGTTGTCAATACCATCAGTAAGTTCCAACACGTACCTCCTACAAAACAAACACAAAATTATCATCCTGGACTCACTGAAGTCAACTTGGAAGAAACGCTTCCATCAGGAACAAGTTTGAGACAAAATGGATCACATAACTAAAGATTTTGTGAAAACATATCGCATATTGAAATGGAAGTTTTGATGGCACTTGTTTTTTCAATAAGCAACTGGACAAGATCCAGCTAGCTACCAACCACGCCCAATCCGTTAAATGCATGTTCTTGGCGAGAGGAAAAAACAACCCTTGAAAGTTATTGCCTTCATTAAATACCTTTTTTGCTGAAAACATTATATCAATCAAGAGCCTGTTGCTTTATCGACCTGTTGCTTATTGAAAAAGAAAGTGTAACGTTTCTTAGCAAAACGGAAAAATAGTTACTACAAATAAAATTTTTAAGCATGGAAAGGTTTCTGATGGCAAGAAGATATGTTTATTATCAAGTAAAAGATATGGGTTCTCCACTTAAAAATGTGCAATTTAGTTAACATATGGGAGTCAAAGTTGGGAGAATAGCGTTTCGTTATAATTTTCGTTGGTGATTCAGGTAAAATTTTAAGAACAGTTTTAAAATGGCTCCGTTTTTAATGTCAAGCACTTAAGCAGGTCTGGATATTTAAAAGCTCGTCTAGTTTTTCTACCTAAATACGGAAACATTTGATGAATGCTTGATTTTGCAGATCATAATAGTTGCCTGATGAAGCATTTTCATTGCTAAGTTTCTCCTGAACCGTGGCAGCCATTCATACTCACATATTAATGCTAAAAATGGATCAAGCATGTGCAACCCAATCAGTCTTTATTTCCTCAATAAAAATAATTGCTCCCAAAATTTCCAAGGTACTCCGGGTATGTTAAGGGTTTTCCAAAACTACAGGGTGTATAGTCGTAACACTGCTACTGCTCAAAATGGGGAAAATGGATTTTCAACAGCAAATCAACATTTTTGTTATATTTCCTTCCAGAAACCTTCCCATGCAAGTGAACTTCTAAAGGACTCATTTGCAATTGAAGAGATACCAAATCTCTTTTAAACACCCATCACACGTGAATGGTATCATATTCTTTCGAGTATGCCATAGACACCTTTACCCCACATTTCAAAAGCACTTTTCACATACTTGTTCCTGGTTTCAATAAAATATTAATATTTCTTACTCGAACTGTCATGTTTTACACGGTTCGGTATTTAAAGAGCAGATTTTCATTCTGCATGAATCTGGGTCCAAAATATCGGAAATCGGGCCCACAATCCATTCCATTCTTATTCCATGTAATAGCTAAGGTGGGTTTTTCAAGAAATTCGGTACAAAAACTCTTAGCGTGCTTAGTCATCAGACGATTTTGCTCATTGATTAATTTCAGGTTAACTTCTTTACTGGGTATGGGTAACAGAGGGGATTCTTCCAAAGTAAAAGCATCTAGGGATGGACTTCTGTAGGGGGTATACTGTTTCAGAATTCTATCTGGTCAGACGAGTGTATGATTCATAGTAATTTTGGTCGAGGCAACATTACTGCATTTGACAATGGAGCTGCAACGTCTTCTCTGGTAGCATTAGAAAGTAGAAACTTCATAATTAGCCTTTTAAAAAGGAGCTTATCAAAAGAAAGAAAAATCCAAAATTTGAATTCTCAGACCTTAACCCAACACTTTTGAGCGTATTTAATTAGCCCGGGTAATTTAAATAATACTGAAGTGCTCCATCTAGGTGTAATATCTTTTCGTATATGCTATATCGTGCGATGGGTGTTTAAAAGAAATGTACCTAGCAACAAACAGCCAAGAAACAAATCATTCAATCGTAATATTTTGTCTTTTGTCTATTTTATTGATTTTAGGATTCTTGGTGATTAATTTGCGAAATTAAAAACTCAGCGCAAGACAAAAAGCAGTGTTTTGCCCCTTGGCAATCCACAAAATATTTTGCATTCAGTTACAGAAGTGCTTGGTTCCAATAGAGCCTGCTCAAAGGCAAAGAAAACTAAAAACTCAATTTAGCTATTGTTTTCTAGGAAACATTATTGAGATGTTGATAATCATAGTTTGGTATCCTCAGCCGCATCAAAACTTTTGACTTGAGGGTGAATTTCACTGTTTAACATAGAAACGATGAAATAGTCACCACTGATAGCTACTAATGCTACAGCACTGTTCGTTTAAGAAAAGTCTCGAGACAAACAGGTAGAATATTCAAAGAAATCACTTCACTCAAATATTAATTTACGAGAAAAGTATTTTAACCAAAATGTTGGTGATTATCAAACTAGAAACAGTTTTTCACTTTAGCGTTAACAGTCGCAGATGGAATGGTGTGTTTGAAAAGGTTTGTCTCCCTGTGCTAATAAACTGCTGCATCATTCTAGAAGACAATCTTTTCTAATGAGACTAGCATGGAACCAAACCACTTTTCTCGAAAATAGAACAGTAAGCTTACTTTCAGGGCAGAAGATATTGCAGGCAGAAAGTTTTTAGAACAGAAAAAATCGCAATTTCGCATTGAAAAACAAAAAAATATACGGTGAATTTAAATACGCAAAGTTTTCTGCCTGCAAAAATTTATTCCCTTAAGGTAACGTAATATAGCCGTCATAAACAGAAAATAAATCTATTCAAGAATCAATGGGAGGAACTTACTAAAAAGTTAAATAACTTGTACTAAACTTGTAAAACAGTGCCAATTTATTGGTATTAGAAGCCCAAGGAGAAAAAATTAGAACATTTGCTACTTTATCACGATACACTGTGTCTAAACATGGATATACATATATAATGATATTACCGATATCAAATTTGGCAGCAAAATGCTGGAGTATACCTGATAAATAGAAAATCAAAACACTTGATTAAAACGGTTGCAAATACAGTGAAACCCCATGGATGAAGAGCGACTCTAGCTGGCAAGGAGAACAAATTGGGAATGGTTTGAATGGATGAATTGAATCTGAATGGATGTGGGTGGTAGAAAGTTAAGGGTCACAAGCTTAAGAAAGAGCAGTGTGTGAAACACCCTAGATAAGAGTCTGAGGAAAAGCCAGGCTTGTTGGACATGGATTTAGGCCCTCTCCCCTTCAAGCTAGAGTTCCAGGAGATTACTGTGTTTCCCTTGAGCTATTGGTTTATCATGATTATTACGATCATTTCTAGAGTTGTGAGTTCTTCCTATAAAAAACTCTGCAAAACACCAACATCTTTGAAGATGTACTCAAAGTTAACGTTTTGAGTCAAATGTGATATCCTTTATCAAAAGACAACATTTAGGAGATATCAATTTCTTATCTTTTTAACCTATTTCTAAGTAATGTAGGGTGTTTATTTTATACTACAGTTTTTACCATTATAATCTTATTCCATCATAAAATCTTATTATAATCATTTTTCTCTGTCCCATAGGTTCTAAGCTTATTATTTTTAACACAGGTAGGCACAGAGCCTGTTTCAGTAGTGCCAGCACTGGCCTCAACCATAATGAGATATAAATGTATTTATAGACTGACCCTGTGAAATTGAGAGGTAGCATTTGCTACATGGCACAGCTGAGCAAGATTGTGGATGGATAAGTAGCTTCAACAATCAGAAAAGATATATTTCCTGATGAAGATTCAAGTTACTTAGGAGTAAGATTTCAGGTGATCAAGGGTCAGAGATTATGAGTGGCAGGTCCACAAGTTTGATTGCCCAATTTCTAACCCCACTAAACCTAAAAGAATATTTCTCCACAGGTGTGATCCCTATTTCAGATAATACTGCAACCGGTAACATTCCCATTGCTTCATGACTATGTAACTACAGTAAAGTCTCACAAAACGAGGCTGCATTATAACCGAGAGAGTGGTTTTAAAACCTGTATATCTAAAACCAAGCTATCTGAATATAAGTTGATACTCTTGCGTGGGTAATAAACATATTACTCTGCTACCTCTCTATGGAATTTTTGACAAGGTTTCTATACCCTGCCGTCTAATTCTTAACAATCAAAATTTTGGTTTCTTTTTTCACAGTTTTTATCATTCTGTGTTGTTTAGAGTTTTTGAAAAAGTGATGTTGGAACAAAGTAGCAAAACTATGATCTTATTTTTTAGGATTTGTGCCAGCCTTTCCAATATCATCTGATGAAGATTTTTACCCCTTCCCCTCTTACAATGGACACAAGAGTCCGAATTTGAACACTATCAATAAAAATGAAACAAAAATTCAACTTACTCCCAATATTCTGAGCTTGGTGACACTCTGGTCAAAGTTCCATTGTAGGTGCAGTTTGCCAGACTTCCATTGGCAAAATAACCAGGTGAATAATTTTTCAAGCACTCGATTATCTTGCTGCCATTGGACTTGAATCCACTCATGCTGTTTGGCTTGTATGCTCCTTCTACACAATTTTCAGTGTTCCAACTATTTTTACAATGTCGCCAAGGAACATCGGCTCGGAAGGAATTAAATAAGTAGTACAAGCACCATGCGATGATCACATTATAGTATATAGCCACCAGAAAGGACACTATCAGCATTGCATAACCAATACCTGAAAATGGCAACACAGATGAGTTGATAACAAAAAACTGAGAGAAAAATTGGAAATATACCAAATTAATTTACTAAAACCTTTCACCATCACTCATTAGATCAGGGGCCACAGAGCCATGTTTTCCAAAAAATTAAAATATAAAGTTTTTAGCCTTATCTTATATTTTAGTTGTACTTTGTTTGGAGATTGTCTCAGTAGTACTCACGTCTGAAGCCTATATATACCAGTTTTTGCATTTTGCATTTTTGCAATAGATCTTCTGGAACAGTAGTGATATTTAGAGCAATTGGGTGTGGTCAGTACTCTTTATTTTCTGACCCAAGATATTCTTGATGGTCCCTGCCCTGCATCAGAGGGGAATAAAAACACATACAAATTGATGCTCAGAGTTAAAGTTTCAAAGTGGGCCGAAAGCCGAGTGAATGACAAAATCATAAATTACCTTGAAATAATGGACAAACGGCTTTCCAGCAGCCAATTGGTCCAAGTTGGAGGTACTGTCCAATTGATAGTTCCATGAAGAACAACGGCATGCCGCACAGAAATAAGAAGAAGATGTACGGCAACAGAAATGCACCTGACAAAACAAAAGACTATTAGTTAGTTTTAAAAAGTTGGAGTCTAAGAGGAGAGGGGACAAAAACTAGCATGCCTGCATTTCTCAAGAAGATCATCATGGTTCTTTGAGATTTTAGTTAGTGAGATTTTTGTCTTATGTCTTTGGATCAGAGCGGCCCTGGTGATTCCTTGTTTCATTGCCGAGAGGGAAAGACTACATGACCCTGTTTCTCTTATATTTCATACATTGAACTTCGTTGTAATTTATTATTAAAATTTCTTGTTTATCTACATGTTACTTAGGTTATCTATTTGAAGTTGTGTTAGATTGGTAGACTTGTAGTTGCAAAATTAAATTGATGAAAAATGTACAATGTCTGCTCTTAGGTAGAATTAAGCTTGAAAACCACAGAAATAAATATTTCCCACAATGTGGTTAATCACTTAAAGTTTAATCTTCCACCAGATTAAAATGGTCCAACTAACATCCAATACACCATTTCTTAAAGTTTCTCAAATTTCAAAGACATTTCAGAACAGAAATTTTCTTACTTACGTTTTTCAAAATCACTTAGTTACAAGGCTGGTTTGATTGATTTTCAGTCAAACTCTTGCACTCTGTTAGGGGCAAATCCCTCTAAAAAGTGAACTTTTTAAATTTCTTAAGATATTCACAGATAATTGAGAAACAGCGTTTTTATCAAGAAAAATGTAGAACTGCAAATATTGTGTTTCTGGAAAGTTTTTGATAAAAGGAATCAAAAGCTTAATTTCTTTGTGTTTCCTTTTACCATTCAAAACAAATATGATGATTTGATTTGAATCTAATTTGCTTGAGATAAAGTCAGCAGTGTGTACCAACATTTTCCATTGATTAGCTATCTTCAAACCTATATGCTTCTTGAGGCAGCAACATGTTTCCTGATAAATTTGGCGAGCATTTTGAATCATAATGATTGTAGGTTGCTGGAAATGGCCAATCTAACGTTATTATCATTATCATCATTCCCTTTTTTATTATTCTTAACCACCAATATATTTAGATCTGCATGATATTTTCTTTAGACTTGCAAAGCATGAGTTTAGAAAAGCACATTTTGTGTACAACTGCATTTCAAAAAAACTCTGGGTTAGGGGGTGTTAATAAATGACATCATGAGAAACTCACTTCTACAACAAACAGGCAGGCTTAAATCTTGTATCCATGTGTTCTTATAAAAAAGTGTGTAGCTACATCAATTTTCAAAGTCAGGAAGTCTTCCACTTTTCAACCCAGACCTTATCTTCTATTCTAAGGAGGGGCTCTTATTGCCCTTGATGTAAGGAAACGCCCAACCCAAAACGGGAAGCATCCACCCTATCAGAATAATATCGCCATGATCCATTTTCAGTGAGATGACCCCATGACTTGTCATTAGCAAGATATTCATATGATACTGCCAATCAGTTTTCATGCTATGCCATCAAAGTCTGCTCCATAGGGGTCCATCAAATTTTGTATAATCCTCTTGCCTTTCCTGTCTTACGTTTCACACTGCTACAATTCTTCAACGGTATAAACAAACAAAAATGAAAACTGTTTGGTGTTGCAGAATGGTTCTGCGCTATTCCTGTGCACTGAACATCTTCCTGTAAAAATCTTCCTGTGCACAGAAATTTCAGTTTTTAGTGATAGGATTATGTCGTTTTCTAGGCGGTTGCTTACTTAGTTGTGTTATGATAAATTTCGATAACAATCAAACAAAAACAAACAAAAACTTAAAAAAAACCCTGATGGCAAAATCAATGATGACGTCATCTGTAAATGGGCCTACACAAAATTATTTTTTAACCATCATAACCGGAAACCAAAAAAATGCTGAAAGGAATTCTTGTGACTCCTCATTCCTGAATCTAGGTAGGTTTCTTTGGGTTAGTCCATTATTTGTGTACTTAACAAAAACAATCTTTGATCGGTACAAAACATGAGGTTGGCGAAAAAAATCTGAAGCATAGTGAAACACAATAACTACAACTGCGTCTGACACTCATTTACTAATTAGAGTACAGAACAGACAAAAAAGGAGTCTAGTAGTCAGAAAGAGAATGAACTTTTCGAAAAACAAACATTCATTCCCCGTTTCGCTCGTAAGAATCAGTTCTTTTGATTTGTTTTGATGTGTCCTGTTATCGTACTCATCTTCGGCCTAAACAAGATAATGAATATATAAGAGGAATATCAGTATTTCCGCTTACCACCGCCATTTTCGTAGGCCAAGTACGGAAAACGCCAGACATTGCCAAGGCCTACAGCATACCCGATGCAAGACAACATGAAATCCAGTTTTCTGCCCCATTGTTCCCGTTCCACTGTTTTTACGCTGGCTGTATCGTCTTCTGTTTTTGCCTTCTCCAAGTTTTTCTTCTTTTCGATCGCAACTGGATCCCGCCGATCCGGAGATTCGTTTAGTTCGATAGATTCCGCCATGCTCTAATAAGGATTTGCTTATCAAAACTCTTATCTGTTAAACTAATAAATATAGATCTATTCTATTGAAATAAAAAGCGATAATTTCTCTGTATATATATACAAAAGTTTTACAGTAAGACTAAGTGAGTAATTCTATCACGTTCTTGAAATAAAATGTCAACTTCCTACACTCACAATGTGCGAGTGATATTTAAACCGAACGCGTTATTTCCGGCTATATGACAAGCGTCAATACCACGTGACATAGTGATTCAGCACTTGACAACATCGTCAGTCAGTTGAATGAATCACTTCTTGACGTAACACTGTGTTGAATGACAATTATTACTAGTAGGAATACTGTGGTCCGTGTTTTCTATTCCACGTGTCCGTATCTCGGACCTTCTAACCCTGGATATATGGAATATGTGGCATTTTGATGAAATCAAATCAATTTTCACTCAGCAACAATGTGCGTACACGGAGTTTAAAAGTAAATAAGTTAAAAAATTATTTGAAATACATTAGAAAAGATAAAGAGTTCTAACTACTTTTAAACCTTGCAGAAAAAAGACAGTTCGCCATAAGAAGTTGCCAAGGACACTGGAACAAACCCAAGGGTCGTCTAGCCCAGTCCCCTTTGTATTGGAAAGCTTCCTGCAGGGGTTCTGCGTATGTTGGGGCTGCTTCTTGTGAAAGGCAGGGCCGGATCCAGCATCCATAGAAAGGGGGGCGTAACACACATATCAAAGGATAATGTAAGAGAAAAAGGGTATTATCAAGCTAATTGTATTGTTTTACTACCAAAATAGGGGGGGCGTACGCCCCTTACGCCCCCCCTTGGATCCGGCCCTGAAAGGGATGTACAATGATTAAAACATGTATTTTTAAGGGATCTAAGCCGAGTCCAAAAGGAGGAACTTTTTCAAAGATGAACTTTATGCAGCATTACTTATATAACTCGAGTAAGAATGGTTTGACACTTTTTTCATTTCACTTTTTACATCAATTATCAATCATGTTTCTGTTTTCCTCGAATACTCTGCAATTGCGTTCTCTCTTCTATACCACTACCTCTGTGCTCTTGTCAAAATTCTAATATTGTCTCTGGTATGGACGAATTCTTAGTTTAAGATCATAGTTAAACTTTTGGTATGGAAACGATTATAACACAAGAAAGTTACTCGTGTCCGCAATTGCCGGGCGCTTCAATCACTCAACCAGTGTTCGTGGGTTCATGCCCACTTTCAAATCGAAATCTGTAACTTAAAATGTGAGAAGAAAA
Organism: Pelagia noctiluca; assembly: GCA_963924455.1. Taxonomy (NCBI): domain Eukaryota; kingdom Metazoa; phylum Cnidaria; class Scyphozoa; order Semaeostomeae; family Pelagiidae; genus Pelagia; species Pelagia noctiluca. The sequence continues at coordinate 15,673,160 of OZ004322.1, read as the reverse complement.
TTCGCCACCTTTATGGTCACTTTCGAAAGGAGGACCAAAGACTAACTGATCAATCGGTTCACCTATTTCACTAGACCTCGGTACTTTGCAAATAAACCAATACCAATAACTTGCGAAGATAGTTGGCGACAAATTGGCTGATCCACTACCAACAATAATAACAACAACAACATCGAAAATGACAACAACAACAACACCATATCCTTCAGAGACCTTACTACTAAGTTAAGGCTATACACACGCTGTCTCTGACCACTGTCGGTGCCGATTCAACTCTGTTAAAGATTATATTTCCTTTTACATATGGAATATGATACGCTTATTTCAGTGAAAATCCAATAATTCAAAGATGCACGTTGTGCACTTGATAAGAATAAATTCAAGAGACTCCCGGGAAACGTCATGTAGTACTGTGGAGGGTATACAGGACAGCGGAGAAAGCATAGGCGTAAACTTACTTGATCTCCAGGGGGGCTGAAGAGCAAAACGTTATTTATGAAAGTTAATACAAATCATGCTTCATAAGGGGTTTGTTATGAAAGAGGACCAGATATGAGTAAATTGTAACCTGTAATTCATCAAATGGTTTTAGATGATAATAAAGTATACCGTAGACTTGCAATAAATCCAGACTAGCGTCTACCGCGGGGCGCTGCGCGGTATCTAGCGGTATCTAGCTTCTTTCTCAGTGCTGCGCACTTCGTCCTGTCCATTACCTCAGCGCTTCGTGCCTCGTATTCATACAGTCTGCGCGCCCTTGCGAGTATCCACTTGCTCAGTGCTTCGCACTTCACGATGATCATCGTATTCATATATTTTGTGTTTTTACAACATTTGAACAAATAGTTCTATGGTAACTAAAATAATTCCATGACAACAAATACTATACTCTAATGCAAACATTACATATATTTGACGTCACATTAGATGAACCTTTAATCATTTGTGTGTGTCTCTAACTAAGAAACTTGTAACTAAGAAAGAAATGCAACCAACGACTGATTTGACGTCATCATGGCTTCAAAGAAATCCACATTCGAATTCATTTTATCTCGACTTCTCGTCCCTTTTTTGCTTTTCCTCTCTTATTTCTAAACGATTTGTAAAATATTTTCAGTTAAGGACACCCCCGAATAAATTCTGGTTAGAATGATACCTTGGAATTAACTTAAAAAGCGTGCATACATACATACAAACACACACACACAAACACATACAAACAAACAGTTCTGTTTTATATATATAGAAGCGTTCCAGTTAGTGAATTTTGATTGTTTGTTCGTTTTTTCCCAGGGGAGACCCAATCCTCCCACAAATTTTCCAGATGGGGCTCTAGCCCCATAGCCCCTCCCAATTTTACGAGAGAAAGTTCAGTACTTTTTCTATGAGAGAAAGTTCAGTACTGTGAGGGATAATATTTGTACTGTGGTGTGGAGGAATACCATCAGTACTGTGGTGTGGAGAGACACTATCTAGTACTGTGGAGGATATTTAGTGCTGTGGAGGGAAACAATAAGCACTTAAGCTATTACCTCCACAGTACTGATGATTGTTTCCCTCCACAGTACTGATGATATCCCCCAAAGAACTGAATAACCTCGACAGTACTGATGGCACCCTCCTTTTCTGATTCCACCCAGACTTATTTGAAAGACAAAATCACTTTAATATCTCAAGTGTCTTTAATAACGTATAGATACAACAAGTTAAATAAAATATCTATGACTAGTATAAAACTTCAAAATAGCGAGGAAAAACTTGGCGATAAATATCAAAATGAAGCTATTTCTTTTCACCTGGGTTAATGCACTCGTTAGATTTGCATATCTTTCTCTTCTATCGCATTTCTTCTGGTGAATGATGTCGTAAAATAGGTCCTACAGATGGAAATTCTCGTTTTTCGTAATTCGTTTCATAGTTCGTTGAAATAATAAACGAGTTCGAAGCGTCACATAATTTTGTTTTATAATCCTTGGAGTTTCCAATTCATTGCGAATTGCTCCAAATCATTTCAAAATCGACCAAGAATTTCAGAAATTATTGCAAAATCCTCGCAGAATTGATTCAACATTGTTACGAAATCGTTTCCAATTCGCTGCAAATTGTTTCGATTCACAACAATGATTACTGAAAGCTCTTGTTGTATCAAATTTCTCTCGCTATTGTGAATTAGAGCATAGAGTTTTCATCTTTATAACAGTAGTGTCCAACATATAATAAGGAACAATGACCTGATTTTCTAATAAATGACTTCCAATTTTACAAGAAACTTCTATTGAGTTGAATTGAGAAGTGTCAGAAAGGCCCAGACCTGATGTTGAAAATGTTGCTTCTTATATGCAGGACACTTCACACAAATAGGACTGCACCACTGATCTCAAAATTGAGACTGGATCGATCATTCTTTTCTTTCTGGAGCCAGATGTTTGAAGCCAATTGATTCGGCTTCCACTTGGCCTCCCAATATGGCTGCCAAAGAAATATTGTTGACTTGATTCTTTGTAAAACAAAAGCTGCACGATTATTCAGTCTCGTGCTTATTATTCATAACATTCCAAAAATCATAAAAAAAGGCATTCCCTAGTGTAATCTCAATGTATTGAATTGGGCCTCCCAATATGGCTGCCAATCGACTTCATTTCAGAACGACAGATGCTCGATCCAGTCTTTATGTTGAGATCAGTGGACTGCACTTAAGTAGATAGAGTTTTTTGCAAATTTCAAATAAATTGAATTACAAAGGGGTTGAAGTTTGTAAGGTAAATGACAGGGGAAAATTGTACTTTCAACGAAAATCCAGTTACTATATTTTATCATGTCTGTTTAATCTCTTTAGTTAGGATGCTACCGTCCGTAAGCCCCCGTCAGCTCGTCAATAACTTTTCTAAAAAACGTTTCATGTTTTAAGGCCTTTTCATATTTTCCATTCGTTCAATATCAACGTTGCTTGGCTAATTCAATTCAATTTCAAACTTGCAACAAAACTCTATCCGCTAAAAGGCAGTCTAGCCAAGTTAGTGCATTACAAAGTGAGTAACTGAATAAACTCAACTGTGATATGGTTGGACACTAGATTCTGGTTAAAACCATATAAAATAAAAATAGCACACGTGTCTGTCGTAAATAAGAATCATAGAATAGTCGTCTGCAGCCTGATTTACAGTAGAGACTTAAAGTTAAGAATTTCTCATGAAATAACTGCTGATATTGACTTTCATGAATATTTCAAGCTGAAGCAAAGTATACTTGAGGATGATAGGTATAGTGGGGGAATTCCAAGTATACTGTGGAGGATACCATCAGTAATGTGGTGAGATATCATTAGTACTGTGAGGGGATACCATCAATACTATCTATCAGTACTGTGGACTCAAGTTGTAGAAGGAAAAATATTGAAGCTGCTCGGACAATCAACTAATAAATGAATGTTGATGAATTACTATTGCTAAATTGAAACAGAGCAACTGCATTTCTCTTGACTGTGAATCAGGCTAAATGTGTAAATGAGTATACCATCATTTTAATGTCAATTATAGATTACTATAATTGGAGTTATCACAAGGGCCTGGGTTCTCGTTTTCGTTTCCTGTTACTAGGCATTTCTTAGCGGGGGGTCTAGCGTGGTTATCCCTCGCGTTGGGCTACAAATATTTCTCTTCGTTACTTGGAACGCTCGCGCACGGAGGACACAATTTCTTATAATTTTTCCCTCCCACCTCCCCTCTACTGTAATATGATTTTATCTAGGTGGTTAATTTAAGGCTTGCTCCTGTCTGCCATCTGGCTCTTTTTCCTTCTGCCCTTCTGTTCCAAAGGCGTTTCATCTGGCCTCTTTCAGATGGACTGGTGTGCATCGGCTCGTTGCCGGAACAGGGGCTGGAAATGTTTTCCCTGTTTTCGTCACCGACTTAAAGATTGTATTGTCTGGGCAGTTCAGGGCCGGTGCGACTCCGCAGCCCATTTCCCAGAGTTCCAGGACCTTAAAGGGATAAATACGGGATGCCAAAATCAACTAATTTAATTCTTTAATCTGGGTCTACCAAAATTATTGGATCTAGGGAAATCTTTGTTGGGTCATTCGATATTTGGGCTTTTGAATTATTATAATAGTTTAATCATCTGGAATCATACTAAATGCAAATCCTTGGTAAAATCATCTAACTAAATAAAATGTCGCAAACTTTCTCACATACTTCATTACGCATCCGGTGCGATTGTCGGACTGTCATCTCCACTATCTTTACCAGTCTCAGCCGTAAGGACTTTTCTGCGTAGATCAGGTGAACCGGGGGGTGTGTGCAAGGGGGTGGATGTCATCGAGCCTGCAGCCTCTCCTCCAAAGTTGAGCTGGCGTAACACGAGTTTTTTATAAGTACCTTCCAACTTGATGAGCTGCTCGTGTGTCCCTTGTTCGACGATTTGGCCTTTGTCGATGACAAGAACCTGAGGAAATGAGATTGAAATATTTACTCTTGATTAAGAATTTCTCATCACCTGGAAAAACTAGGCCTAAAACCTACTTTCAAATTAATTTCAACATCTTGGTGCATATCACTGCATTGAGCTTGTCTTTGAAATTGCAAAGGATCCTGGGATAATATTTCCCAGAGTCCTTTGCACAAGGGGACGAATTTGCAGTAATCCAAGATGGTAGCATTGATGGGAAAGTAAGTGAAATGGAATCAAATGGAATCAATGAAGTGAGATGGAATTTAGTGAGTTAAATGGAAACCATAGTCTTAAGCCTATCGAGTGAGACAAATTATTGTGTGAATATTTTGAGATTGATTATTCAGTCAGGCATACCTACCTACTCTTGTTAAATATTTAGTTAAATGTTAAAGTAGAATGAACACATTAAAAAACAGACATGTTCTTCTGTGACTCTGAGTTTCGTGCTTCTCATACACTCTACATGCTTCTTCATTCAAGCACGAAACTCAGAGTCACAGTAGAACATGTCTATTTTTTAATGTGTTCATTCTACTTTATGATTGCTCAATACCCAGGTATATCGAGCACTATAGCCAGTATAGGCACTCTCTTCTCGAGGTAGTTAAATGTTATATTTTCTCAACCTTATTGTATGGTTCAAAAATCATTCTTCAAAATATACACGAGTATAAAATAATTGAACAGCAGGATTTGCACTCGATGAAGAGATATGTTTGCTGCTACTCCGAGTTTCGTGCTCAGCACTCACCAGACAGACTATACCGAATCGTAGATGGAAGAAGAATTTTTGATGATTGAAAGTTTCAAAGGCAACATCTTGAAAAGAAACGAAAATAGTGACGTACCCTTGAAGCATTCCTCACAGTAGAAAGGCGATGAGCAATGACCAAAACAGTACGACCAACCATCGCGCGATCAATAGCTTCTTTTACCAGATGTTCACTCTCAGCATCCAAAGCACTGGTGGCCTAAAACATTGACAGTACAATATTCAAGCTATATAATAAGATAAGAACAGTTTTGATCGGTACATTGGAAACATAGCGAAAATAACTGCTGCAGCTTTGAGTCATAAAACAAATCTTTAAGGAGAGGCTGAAAGTTCGCACCCCCTTATGCAGTTCTGGTAATGGTCCCGGGAATAATAGATGGATCGTAGGCACTTATTCTATAAATACAGGTCCTCCAGAATTTTACACTCTCCCCCTCCACTTGAGAATCTTTAAGAAGGCCCTGGAGCACCCTATTACTAGAGTTATGCTAGGTAGTAACGTTATCATCCGTTGAGAGTATGAATAAAGAATTAACAGTGCAAAGATTCTTCCAATCACCATGGAGAACGTATGTGCAGTACCGAGGAGGGTGTTTAGTACTCAAGAGGATGTATAGTAATGCGGAGGGTGTTCAGAACCTATACTGCAGGGTATCATTAGGACTGCGAAGGTAAGTGCTTGTAGTTTCTCTCTACAGCAGGAACTGAATATCCCTACAGTGCTGATGGTATCCCCCCACAGTACTCAACACCCTCCAATATACTGATGGTATCCCTCCATAGTACTGAACATAATGCACAGTACTGAGCACCCCCTCCCAAAGTACTGCACAGTCGTTCCCCAGAGTGCCAACATGAAGATTAGAAACTAAGAAATGAATCTACCTCATCAAGGAGGAGTATCTCTGGGTTGAGAAGCAAGGCTCTAGCAATGGCAACTCTCTGCTTTTGACCGCCTGATAACTTGATGCCACGCTCGCCAACTGTCGTCTGGTAGCCATCCTGCAACAAATACATACATCTAAGTTCATCAATATTTCCTGTTTTGTTATAAATGCCACCAGGCATGGCCAAGTTTTCGTCCCACTCTACATGCTTTTTCATTTATAAGGAACGAGGAGAATCAGAAACACAGCGAAACATCTGAACTACTTAAACTTCGCGTCTGAAACTTATCAGAGTAGTACGTAGTCAGAAATAAAACGAAAAAGAAATCTAACGGTTTGGACCTCTCCCTCGATAAGATTACATTAAGCTTGCAAATTATGTTTTCACACTTTTTATGACAGGTCTGAAAATTCGAGCCCACGACCCTTTGAACCAAGGTTGAGGGATAAAACAACTTGGCCATCCCCGTAGACTCAAACATACCAGGACCTTATTGTAATGGTGTAGTTGATGTCCAGCCTTAGTCAGTTAGCATGTTAAATATAAATCATGCACCTTGAAAAGCACATGAAAATGACCCGTAGGGTAACCAGTTTCAATTCCCCCACTTAACTATAAGCTGTGGATAATTGCATTGAACTCTGTTGATAAAAACACGATTAGTTGCAATTATAGCGGTAATGCCACAAATTATATGCAACAACGATGTCTGAGAAAGCAAGATACAAGGAGATTGATTAGCTTAATCTAATTAATTCAACTTCTAATAGACAATCAGGGTGACATATGAACCGAAGAAAGGAAAGATGCAGGGATGCTAAACATGCAATAAGAGGTAAGGCTTGCTATGAGCCATGGTTTAGAACGATATAAACAATTGGTATTGTGATGATAATGACCACGAGCAATGAATTTATTCAATTATACATGGCTCTGAAAAAGGGTTTAATCCGAAACACGAATCAATACTTCAGCAACTAGAAAAAATCATAAATAAATCATGCTTAAAACGATTCGATAAAATCTTCATTCTTAATATAAACTTAGGACATTTTGCTATTGCAATTATTAATTCAGCTATGGACAGGTCTGGAGTAGGATAAAGTAGAAGCATACAGCATTGTCCTGATTTAGGACCGTAGGTAGTGCACTGGCCTTTCGTGGGTAAGGTACCAGTTTCAAGACCTGGTGGAGGCATATCAGAATAGTGGTAGATTACCGTGTTGGACCACGCCTAACGAATTCATGCCTCAGCTATACCTTGGGCTGAATAATCCAGAGGGCTACATCGCTAACTTCTGTCCAGGTTCAGGACAGTGCATAGCAGGCTGACCACCTGGTGGAGGCATATTAGAATTGAGGCACCTGAGAATATATTTCCCCGTGTTGGAGTATCCAAGTATGTGTGTATATTACAAACAAACGAGTGGAAAGACTAAACTATCTCTATAAGCCTATTTCTTGGTTGCCCACTCATTAGCCCTTTCGGAGTTGCACGAGAGACTGGTAACTAGTAAGGTGCAAGATGTATTGTGGGATAGTTTTATGGAACGCTTCGCTTCGAAAATAAAACAGGCGTCCTATAATACTGTCTCACAATACATCTTGCACCGTACTAGTTACCAGTTTCTCGTGCAACTCCAAAAGGGCTAATAGGAGACGCACCAAGATCATTTCATCTTCGGATGAGTGGACAAAGGAGTATGAATATATCTTCAATAATACTTCCAAGCGTACTAAAATCGGTACATCTCCTGATGAGGGGAAAAACTATCATCATTTGAGGTGTACTAAGTTGGTCATATGGACATATCTCCCTTTATCAACTCTTCCGAGAGGCATTTCACTCCCCGAAAATCTCGAAAACTTTTCCTGAAAATCCTATTGTTCTAATGAGAATCGTTGGAAATCCTTTTGTTCTTGAAAACATCTGGTACACTTTGGACGGGAGTGAAATTCCCCTATAGCTTTTCTGTCAAAAGATTTAGACAAAAATTTAAACAAAGAAATATAGCCACGAATGCCTTGCGCCTACCCTTCCCTCTTATCAACGTGCTCAGAATGCCGTGTTATCACACACCAGCATATCTTCTTTCGGATCACGTAAAGAGCTCGACACACTGGAAGACGATTTCGCGCAAAACCCATCCCTATCGATAAACGCAGATGAGTGTTTTGGAAATTGGCAGAGATATTAATCTTGTTAGTTGCAAATAGGAGGGTTAAGATAACATTTATTATTTTCATTAATTCGTTTAGTGGAAAGAAAAGGGACAAAATGGCTGCTCGCAACCGCAGAATCTCTCTCAAATGACCCACTGTTTCAGCGTTTAGCAAGCGAGGTCACACAATCATGCGAAACAGCTAGCTGACTGATGAGTAAGCCCGTTGCATGGGCAGAATCAAAAGAACAACAAAGGCCTGGGCATAATTAGCGTTTATGAAGCACTTATGTAACATGCAATGCTTTGCAAACGAGGAGGTCAGCACTGAAGGACATCAGCACGTCACAACAGCATATACAATTAGCTTTCTCAATCTGATGAACTTTTATTACGGATCGGATAATCTATTAGTAGCGCTGTAGCTTGGGTAGAATTATTGGGGGGGCAACCATTGTTAGAGAACAAAAGGAAGACCAGGGACCATGCTGTGAACAATTGAATTTTAGGATTTATGGGGGGGGGCAAATTCCCCCCCTGCCCCCCCGCTTCCTAAGGGCCTGCTATTAGTGATGACTACTTGCAGGGCAGTCAAGAGACTTTCCAGCCCCCAAGGTAAAAGCCCCCCTCTCCACGGTTCATACTGTTCCGATTTCATTCCTGGGAGCTTATGATTCCTCAACTGGTTCTCACAGCAATTTTTGTGGTGCCGTGAAAACCGGGAGAGATTTAGCTTTCAATGCTCGCTTAGAGCAATCTAAGTTTACCAACTGCATGCGTTACCGTAAGAAAGGCGTTGTTACCGGGAGAGTAAAAGCTGGTAGAGAGGCAGGAAATAATGGTATGCAACCTTGTACTGGCTGTATATGCTATTGGCCATCTTTATATTCTAGCTTACATATTAGCTATTCCAATTATATAAACTAGCTATTGATACAAACTAACTCATAGACTATTTTGGCTGGCTATATCGAGACTAGGCTTATATCATGTAATTCATGCTGTTAGCCTGTTATTAAGAAGTCGTTAAAACTATCCTAATCGTTTTTGATTAATCTTACTGAGCAATCCATTTGCAGTGACGAACACAGTGAGTAATTGGGATATTCAAATTCATTGATTCAATTACAGCTAACAAGGGATTTCATGCCGATCTTGCTAAGCACGTACACTGGATAATCTTGTTTAAGATCTCACACAGCTCCAAAGCCAATTAAACACAACTTGACCTCTTAAGATACCATTCAAGTCGAAGATACAGGGGTCTGATACTCGCAGCTCCTAATTCCCTATGCAACGCGAACGCAGCAAAACCCTGGGTGTTGAAACTAGGGCGTTCCATCACGTAAACTTGTTAGGGAGGCGAGGTCTGTATCTGTAAATACCGAGACAGCCCCAGTCTGGTTGCAAGAATTTACACAGGGCTCTCAGGTACAACAATGATTTGAGTAACACAAAGATGCAGGACAATGTCACCATTGAAGTGAAAGCCGTCCAGTGGCACGCTTTCAGGCTCACATTTTGTTGTAAGGAAGTCGAGGTGTATATTTGCAAATATCTAAACCACCCTTCTGACTTTGTACGGTCAGTGGTAGAGCTCTAGCGTGCATCCACAGGCAAAAGTCGTGGGTTCGAGTCCACTGACCTTAAAATAAAGATTGGATCGAGCACTCTTTGGTTTTTGGAGCCCAATGTTTGAGGGTAACTGCTTCGGCTTGCACTTGGCCTCCCAATATGGCTTCCAAAGAGAATATATTGACTTGATTCTTTGTTAACAATAGCTGCACGATTATTCTCTCTCGTGTTGATCATTCATGACATTCCACAATTCTTCAAAGAGAAAGCACGCCCCAGTGGAATCTCAGTTGGACCTACCAATATGGCTGCCGATGACTTCATTTTAGAACGATGGATGCTCGATCCAGTCTTCATTTTGAGATCAGTGTTCGAGTCCCGTTCGACTCATTTTCATTCACCCAAATTACCTCAGTTGCAAAAATCTTCATTTCAAAAATATCAGTGGTAATGGTTTCGAGTTCTGCTCGGTTAATTCAATATGAGAATAATCTTGATCTCAAAAATTAGGTATTACATATAATCTGAATCATTTAAAAAAGAATCTCAGTTTGAAAAATAAAAGATATCTTGCTCATATTTCAAAACTGCCAAAGGCTACCTTAAGAAAGTTTCTGATTCTTAGTAATTTCTTGGTTTTGTCCCCCTGCGTCAGATATTTACCTGTTCTGGGTCAGGTATCAAATTGTTGCTGATCAAAAAGAGTGTATTTGAACTGGAGACACTCATTATTAGATTACGAATCTTGAATTTTTCCAAGTAATCCGAAAAGATTGCCAAGCATTAACCCTGCTTTCAAACAGATCCCCATTTGGGATGATATTACAGATGCTAAACACCATTATATGCTCGCTAATTAAAAAGGAATTAGACAGGATTTGGGTAACATTGCATGCGATTTAAGCCAAATTACTAATTACAAAGGAAGAACAAGCATTGTTAATCACATTGGATTCTGATAAACTATTTTAAACGCCTGGCGTCTGGTGAATTAAATTTTCAGAAGATAGCAACAATTGCTGCTAATAGGCCTAATAGCCCATCACACTCACTAAAAGAAAAGCTTTTGATTTTTGACAATGTTGAGCTAAAATGTTTCAATAAGATTCATTCTTTGAAAATTGTCTAAAATAATCTAATAGCAAGGCCTTCATTACTGAATATCCTCCACATTACTTCAAGATACCCCTACATGTACATGCTTACATCCCTTCAAATTCTTAAATCAAGATATCCTTCCACATTACCAAACATCCCCACATTACTTCAAGATACCCCTACACGTACATGATGACATCCCTTCACGTACTAAAAAAGTCCCTACACATTTTAATGCAAGATATCCTTCCACATTACCAAACATCCCCCACAAGACTCAAGATATCCCTCCATGTTAATGATGACATCCCTTCACATTGCTTCGAAAGTCTTACATCCCTTATATCCCTTTACATTACTTCGAAATAATTTCAAGATATCCATCCACATTACCAAACACCCTCCATGTTATTGTAAGATATCCCTCTAGATCAAATCCCTCGAGTCCTTCCGTGTTACTGATAATATCCCTCCGCATTACTACGAAAGTCCCTCCCATTACTCTACCCCCTCCACATTACTGAGAACATTAACCAAGTGTAGGACAGTGGATCATTATCTTTGGATATAGGAATCTTTTAAGGTTTGATGCCGATACAAATCAATGAATTCAACGCTCAAGAAGAAGGAATATTCTTTGAAATTTGGCTTCATATCTCTTGAGTCTGCTTCGATGAGAAGGGGGGGGGGGGGGGGGGTTTCTCCTAGCACCAGCCCATATTGAGGACAGCTACAGCCAAACATGAACCCTCCCTTTCACGCAGGTCAAACGAAGTCGTGGTTAGAAAGATAGATTTGAGCTGTCTTACGCGAACATAATGTTATCTGCAGTGTTTCTAAAGAGCAGATTAGACCCTCAGCCAACTCCTGATAAGGTTATACAGTTGTAAAATGTTAATTTAAAGCACTTAACTGATGATATAAATCAGTTTACAGCTTTTGGTTACTTTCTCTTGTTTGAATTACGCATTTATCAATAAATTTAGATGATTCCAGAAGATAACGGTATCTCAATACGGCCTTATTCGAGTAGGTCATCTATCGGAGCTAGGTCGACACTATTTCATATTCAAAATACGAACATGTTACGTAATAACTGTTTATAATCCTAACTCGTGCACTATTTTGAATTTGAAAGTTAAGGAAGAATCATAAATGAGTAATTCTCTCATATGACTGATGCAACACTCCTAAGTTTTGAAAAGTAAAATGAGGAATCCATTATTTCCCAACAGCGTTCAAATCTTGACTATGACTTACTGCTGACCTAGTGCTAACACTATCACAGAAGTGAATAGGAGGCGAGGAATATATTTTGCTATTGCACATTCTTCATCTGCGTATTCAACCTTGGGAACGCCTGTGCAGTAGAGTGGAGGGTGCTGATTACTGTGGAGGATATTCAGTACTGTGGAAGGAGAGAACAAGCACTGTGGAGGCAATACCCAATGTGCTTGTTGCTTTCCTACACGGTACTGAATATCCTCCACAGTGCTGATTGTGCCCCCCCCAAAAAAAATACTGCTGGGATCCCTCTACAGTACTGGTTGATATCCCTCCACAGTACCTGATGTTATCCCCCGAAAGTACTAATGATATACTACTACAGTACTGAACCTCCTCTAATGCACTCCAGAGACGCTCCCCAGGGTGGTTTTGCTCGTAGTAAAAGAGAATATTCCCATAATGCATTGCGCGAAATAAAATCTGCCATCTCATGTCATCTTTTTATTCACTTCGACAATAAAGGTGCATATTCAGATTGTTCATATCTAGGCCTACGTTTGCGGTATTCCGTTAACAAACGGATATATTTGTGTCAAAAATGAAGCAGGGTTCTACAAGACCCCTTAAAGAATTCAAATGACAATGATAATGAATAATGATGATGAAAGAACAATATCGAATGGACTTTTTAGAACATGTCCATGGGTTCTTTAATTTTTCAATACAAATAATGAAGAATTTAATGAATTGCTAGTTTGTGATTTTTATATGATTAACTTCGCTTTTAGTAAAAGAGTTCCATAAACTTTCCACTGTTCTTCAGATCATAAAGCGGTTTCTCTATGAAAACATGTGCCGTCTTACGCACAACTATTGTCTAGTTGGGAGCAGCTGAGCCATAAAATTGGGTGGTCTTGACTTTGGTCTTGAAAGAATAAACATTGATTGTCCACAGGCTTAACAGATATTGCATTAGTTTTATTAATTGTATTAAAGATATAAGCGATACAAATGAGAACAAAAAGTGGAAAAGCAAGGAGTTATGCGCGGGTAAGGCGATAAGAGGAGTGTCTCTCGCATATCTGCGGGATTTAAGAGTTAATGTAAGGCCATAAAGCAGACCTAGCCATTTGACGCGGGCGATGAGCTGCTCTCCTCATTTATTGAATTTGAAGGGGATTGCCCACATTTAAAGTGCACTTTTACTACAGCACAGCCCACCTGAAAGCAGCGAGGAGGGCTATTTACTGCCCACCTACTAATAGTTTCATGGCCAGGTCTGCATAAAAAACATAAGAAAAGTGGGTATTCCAACGCGACAGTGGCACAAACCATCCACACCAACAAGAAGAAGTAACATAAACACCCATTAGAGATTATCGATCACCTATCATTTGAAACTACCCTTGATTGTGATCATTAATCATTACTGTTGTAGTAAGCAAGTTATGGAACATCTCAAAGACAGCCATTCTTCGAACAGACCCCACAAATGGGCCTATCAACCTATATTAGTAACTAATAGAACATATAAGCATTAGCCATGCCTCCCCACTAACCCTGAAAGTGTACCTGACTAACTGACTTATAGATTGATAATTCTTGGTTTTCGGTCGAAATTGGCCAAAATGACTTGCTATAAATAAGCTTTGGATCCAGTCAGGGATGAAATGATGTGCTGAAATAGCACCAGAAAACACATAAAAAATACCAACAAACAAATACAATACCAACAGCATCCGGGTCTAAACACATACCCCGAGATCATAGCTTTGCAGCCTCTTCTTTTAGATTATGGAACATTTCAAACTGTAACCACTAAACAGCACAGAACCCGTTGCTAGTAACCTATTTCTTTTAATTATGGAAGATATTATTTTACCGGTACCCATGGCTCAAAACGAATCCAACATGTGCCCCCACAATCGTTGATATATGTAGCCTCAAGCAGTAAATCAAAGAACATTTTAAAAGGAACCCTTTCGCAACACAGACTTCAGGTGTGGCTAGTGGGTGTAGCACACTGACCTCAGTAGGTGTGGCCTCTCACTGTGAATTAAGAAACATTTTAATCGCCCTTATGGACGCCTGTGTAGTACTGTGGAGGGGTTACAGTACTGTGGAGTGATATCAACATCACTATGGGGGATACAAGGGGTCAGCAACTTCATATAAACTCATTCATAAATCCTCATCTTCGAACAGAACTATCAAGAATAAGTTCTTCTAGGGGCAAAAACTTCTGCAAAGTGGGTTTAGAAAGCTGTTTACGGTCAGTGAAGGGAAGGGTAACTACCCCCAACTGCATCCCCATAAATGTCTTTAAACACTGTTTTTAACGACTGCATATTCATATATATTGGTTGTTTAACTAATTGTAAAAAGAAAATGGGTGCATTGGATTTGTTTGGGCCAGGTGGACATCACGCTTGAAGAGAGGAGAACTCGATTCCGCCTGATTTGGTTTTCAATAAATGTCTCACTAATTCAATAAAGTTCGGAGATACCACAGATAGGCGTATAATTGAGAGGCGAATTCTAATGTCGTCAAGAACGTAAGGTCACATGTTTGAAAATCATCCAATAGATGGTATCAAGGGTTCCAGGGTTGCAATGCATGGTGGGAGCATATCAGGGAAAGAAATTCCAACTGTCGTTATTGTAATGATAGAATGCAAAGCATGATGACAAGACTGCAGCCCTAATTGCTCCCAGAATGCATTGCAATCTAGGATCTTTGATATCGTCTATTTCGTCAGAGCACACTGCATAAGAGCAGCCTTATGTCAGGACAACAATACGAGGCTAGAGTTGCTGACTTGATGGTAAGCAGAATTCGCAAAGAACCAAACATAATTTTGCCATATCTTTATGTTGCAAAATACATGTTTTGTCTCAGCCTTTTTTCACAAAACGTACTAGTTGTGATAGGGGAAAGAGTTCATTTTTCTTGCATACACTCATCATATTTTACAGGATCAATTTATACTCAATAAACTATGATCTGCATTTATATGCCTAACAACTCTACTACTGTAAAACCCCCTGTGCCTTTATCAATCCATCAAACCTGGGATGTTTATTCTAAGCTTGTACCTATGAAAGGAAGCTTATTTGAGAGGGGAGGTAATTCAAAATTTACAAAGGTTGGCAACCTACACTTACTTTTAAAATAAAGTAGTGGCCTACTTAACCGCATAGACATCTTCAGACCCATCCTTCTAAGACTACATCATCACTTTATCCATAATTCCATACTCCGTCATACATCATCTCTACGGCTCCGTCGTAAATATTTTCATAATACATGGGATTTCAAACTAACGTGAGAAAAAGGGGGTCTTATTGGATGAGGGCAGCTTATCCAAGTCTTAATCTTGAAAAGATTCGAGAGTGGTGGCTTAATCGAATGAAATGTTAAACTATTTCAATTTATCTTCCATCAACTCAACTCTGCAAGAGCAAAATTACGATACCGCTAGTTTCACGGTTGAGGCTTCGTAAGATTGATAAATCTCCATATTCAATATTCAATATTCTAAAAGAAACCAAACTGACAAAGATATCTATAAAAATATTCTACTTTACAGGAAACTAATTGGAGAAGGATTCATCTATGTCCCAAATAACCTTGGTCAATTACAATGTATCATTTTCTATACAATTAGTTTCGAAATTTTAGTATCGCTCACACGCACTTGGAAAACGATGACAGCAATTACATGTCTCTCTTTGAAACCCATGTGTTGAAAACGGGTGGCTCAAAATACCACATTCAACATACGGGAACTTAAGATGAGAGTGAGACTCGTAGTGTCGATGTATAAACGAGGGCAGGCTATTCACAGCATGAAGCGACGTTGAGAGACCTTCTGATGCGATTCGCAGCTCTGTCGATGGAGAGATTGGTCCTACAGATGGACAGCTCGGTCCAACGGCCGAGCATAATGGTCCGTTAGAGGGACAGGTTGGTCCATTAACATCTTGTCCAGGATTTTGTTTCTTCCACTTGGTTCTTCTATTCTGGTACCATATTTTGACCTGTGTTTCACTAAGGCCTAGGCTCAGAGCCAGGTTTAGTCTCTCGCATACAGAGAGATAGCGAGTAGTCCTGAATTTATTCTCCAAAGCAACGAGCTGTTCGTAGGTAAAAGCTGTCCTGATTCGACGGGGCTTGGAAGCCTTGGCCTCGCTTTCTTTCGGCTTTTTCGTGTATTTCGCAACAGTTAAGTCTTCGTGTTTCTTCTCTCTTTGAACGGCTGATAGACTAGGTTGGCATTGTGAAACGTCTCGGTACACGAAAGACGAGGTTTGCGTGCCTGCACAAAAAGAGATTTCATTTCATTATAAGTGCGCGAGAAAGAAGTTTAATGAACCCCTTCATAAGTAGGAACTCTTACGGTTAAAAGTTAAAAAATAATTTTTTCTCTTCAAATCTCTATAGGCTGCCTAAAGTGATAATAATTTATGAGCATGTTTTTTGCAGGACTGTTACCCAGCATCTAAAATCAATCCAGATTATTTGGAACAAAAGACTGAAAAGGAAGATCTACTGTTGATCCTTGATGAGCATTGGAATCCTTACATGAGGAAGTTAAGTACTGTAAGTGGACATAAAAGTTTGTCTCTCTTGCCTATTCCTAAATATCTAAGTAAGAAATCTAAATAATGACAACAAAAAGGATTATAGCTTCATATAAGTAGGAGTTGTCAATGTGCCTTTATTGATTATTACTCATCGTTTAAATTTTATTATTGTTTATTTAGAGTCATTAGCTTTAAAAAGTTTTTCCCAAGACATATGCTTAGTAGAAGTTCTCTCTTAGTTAAATAGGAAAAAGTGACTAGGACTTGTGAGCATGGTTTTGCAAGACTGTCACACAACGTCGTGCAAATGTATTTTTGAATCGGTTCCGGCTCCCCTTTTGGGTCATGAAGCGAAGCCTCCTTAGTTAAACCTTCTTCTATTGGACAATCTACAAAAACCTCCTCAGGCTATTTTGCTTATTTGGTATTCCCTGAAGCCCTGTGTTTTCGAATATCTGCAAATCATGTTATAAAGACCTTGCATTGTATTCTTATCTTGTACTGAATAGCTAGTATTGTAGAAGTCAAATCAATTTGTGACAATGAATGACAATGAACATTATATCTGAAATAAATTCGATTGATTTTCCAAATCCTGTTTCTTCTCAAGCATTCTAGAAAGAAAGAACCGATCAGGTCCCTTCTTACTAAAGCTACTGGATTGGACATCTTAACAAGACATTGTTACAAAATGAATTGGAACTGGTTTGTTAGCTCCTTTTACCCGTATCACGCGGTGTATTTTAGTTAGTTTAAGCTGGAATAAACTCTATTGAAGCATTGTTGTTTACTCAATACTAAATCATTTTATTGCTATAACAGAATAAACTATGGCTTATCTGTCCAACCGTTTATTAAATATTCAACTAGTTCATTATTATCAAAAACATAGTCTAAACACACAGTATATCTGTATGCGAACGACGCGTTCATTATCAGGCAGATAGTCGAAGTATTTCGGAAAAGTAGCCTCAAATAAGATAAAATAAATGATCTTTTCAAAGATGTGGCTTGACTTGATAAAACAGACGTAAAGACTAATTTCCTAGCCTATAATAGTAGACAGGTTATCTTGCAAAACAAGGAGAATCGAGAATTGATATAATTTGAAACTAAAATATTTAATTATATCATAATTGGTATGCTTTTGGTGTTATGAAGTTAGCGGGCTTCCTTCTCCCAGGGGGTATATGTATGCCTCTTTACATACGGACAGGGGTATGAGCTCAAATGCGCACATTCTAGGGTGTAATACACTTTCTTCTTAGGTTCGAGTCCTGTTTGGAAATCCTGCATTTTCTCAAATTCTAAACTCCCATGCGTCGAACTTTGATTGAAGCGGCTATCAAGTGTACACTCGCTTTGATAGTGAAATCTCTATATCACGAGGTGATACACCCAAACATACTAAGACCTAAGATGTAAAGGTATGGTGTACTCTATCGTGCACCTACTGGAAAAAGGACGAGGCCTTAGCCAGACTAGCACGTTAAACAGAAACATGTTCACGTAGTCACTCACTCGGTAACAATGCACAAATTATCTCACGTGCAATACGTGCATCATCTTTAGACAAGTGGTTTATTGCTAAACACTAATAGGGATGCAGGTTCAAAACCATCAAAGTAAACTAAATCAGGCGATGTCTACTGGGGTGTGTTGTGGGTGACGCAGGTTTCGAACCCAGAACCTTGTCCAACACAAATAATTATACTGGCTGAATACCAAGGGAAATCCTTCTTGTTTCTCATTTGCAATACGTGCTTAACATCGAAAAGTAACGAAGGATGATTAAGTTTTATCTTCAGATCAGGGAGAAAGAATATGTCTAACTTTGAAAGACATCAGAAAGATGCTTCTAAATCCTTAGTTCATCGTACTTGAATTTGAAACAATTCTCGCTCAGCAGGGCATTGGTGCTATTTCTTGCCTTTACGACCAGTTATACGACCTATTTATGACCATCCCGAGGCATGGGAAAGTTTTAAATATGACACCAACCTCTTCCAGATCTTTTAAACTTAACATTAATTACACTTTAAAAAGTTACATTTCAGTTTATGTCTTACGTATGGTAATTTTCAAGACCAATTTAACCATGGAAGACATGATAAGTCTGCAAATCTTTTTTAGTCACATATTGTTTAAACTTGAGCTTTAATCAAACTTTGAAAACCTTTATTTTCATTTTGGTCAGGCAATCTTTTAGACCGAGATCTGAAAACCTGGGGTGTCTGAATACCAGAAAGGTGCTGCATATTGTTACAGGTTGGCCATATGCCAATGCAAGGGGTCGCGATTTTGGGAAAACTAGTGGATGATTTCTTTGTCCCATATTTTGGTACAGCTTTGAGGCGTGAATTTTCATTCTTGATGCTACCCGCCCCAGAAAATACCCAGAATTCTTTCTATATAAAAGAAATCAGCTTATTTTGCCATTTTCACTCCTCTCGAACGAGGAAGTTTCTGTGGGCATGAAAATTAAATATGTACAATCTGGTACAAAAATAACTCCATTATTGTAAGAGTTGCACATTCCTACTCATCAATTATACTTACAAGTGCCACATGGGTTCTATACATGCTATTTTAGAGCTTTACTGTTTTATTTTCTGTTCATGTTGATGGGAATAATCTCTAAAACACAAAGAAATAAAGCAGAAACAAATAAACATAAAGTGAAAACTCACGCTGCTTGGAGGAATGGTGAAAGTCATCTTCTGAAAAAGCTCCATCTTGCAGTTTGTCGTAAAACACATCGTCTTTATATAAAATGGGCTTTTCTTCTTTCTCGACATAATTCGTCCTTCGTGAGATGCTGTTCATTAGTTCTCGCTTGCTCTCTGAAAAGTCAAAGCTGTCACGTCTGGGGCTAGCCTTGGGTTTCTTGCTCGATTCTCGATTGCCAAGGAGGGCGTCGATGCTGAAGTTGCTCATTTTCCAGTTGTGTGTAGATGAATTAGAGAGTTTGACACCTCTGGGCCTGATTGATGACTGGAGTGGCAAGATAGATTACAAGGCGAGGTAAGTGGAAAACAAACAGAACTCTTTACAGTTCACGTGCCAATCAGCTGGTTGATAAGCTGGGGTTTAGCAGTAGCTGTGTCTTCCACTGTTACCAAGAAAACATCTAATACAGCAGATATATAAATACCTTGGCAGATCCCAACACAGAGTTATATGATACACCTTGACCTTGAACTAGAGCTAGCAATACAGGTCATTTAGTTAAATTCTACATATGCAGCGAAAATAAGCTGTATAGATCACAGAATGCTCGTCACCCCAGAGTCTTTAGTAGGTCGTCGATGTATATCTTTCAGAAATATCTCGAAAATAAAGTCAACACTTTCCGAACTTCACATCTGTATCAAAAAAAGCAACCAAAGTGAATCCATATGTAATATTTAATCTTGTTTCAACACAAAGAGTCTGTTTTCTGTAGATTATCAACAACACATATTTCGCAGAAATATCTTGAATGTTATACCAGCACTCCCCGCATATCCAAAGCATAAATCCAAATTATTACTAGGTTTATAGCTCTTTTCTGCACAAAAATCTACTTTTCAGTAGGTTTAATATACACTTCATTAACAATAGCCTCTATCCTGTAAAAACACTGGCCAAATGAACCAATAAGCGAAATATATCGCCTCCTATCTCCACTGTATGATTCAGCCAAACAACATAAGCATATCTTGAATCACGAGTTTAAACACGAGCTATTGAGAAATAAATGGCAGTGACCTGTTTGTATAGTTGACGACCGATGCTACGTCCCCAGATGTAACGACGTCTAAAATACTCCAACTACGGTTGTCCTTTTACAGCTTCTCTCTCCAGCAACCTGTGTGTAGAGCTGAACACCTCAAATGACAAACGCTCAAGCTCCAACCCTCTTATAAGCGTTCTCGTATGTCTTGACAACCCCTAAGCAGACCCCCTATTCAGACGCTTTCCGTGTCAATTGCTTAGCCAATTAACTCCAATTTTGATTCGCAGTGCAGATAATTTGCCATCATCTCTGTTATCTAGCCTTTGTCCATGCGGCGTTTCTAATGACCCATTAAAAGATTAACGTTTGCGAGCGACTTTCAAATATCGACTTCAGCCGGTCGACCTCGTTACAAAGGGTTACAAAGCAGTAAGAAACTGATAAAACAAACCTTCTATGCTACGTGTTTAGACGACACGACCCCCTGGCAGGACTCTCGCATATTTTTTATTATCAACCCCAGATCAGGGCAGGGCAGTGGAGGGAATACACGTTGTTTTATATAAGGAATTAGTCTATAAGGTAACTGCAATGCTTGCCAAAAGGGTAGCGCCATTGAGGGAATACACGTTGTTTTATATAAGGAACTACTAGTCTGCAAGGTAACTGAAATGGCTGTCATTTTAGAATGAACTAGTCTATATGGTAACTGAAATATTGGCAAAAGGGCAGGGCCATAAAGGGAATATACAGTGTCTTATATAAGGAACTAGTCTACAAAGTAACTGCAATGGTTGCTAGAACACTACGGGAATTGAGGGATACACACAGTTGTAGATAAGAAAATAGTCTATAAGGTAACTACAATACTTGTTGGAACGCTTAACTCATATTTCAACTCGCGGGAACAGTATACCCTCCCCCTGGGGTAAGGGTAATCATAGGAGAGAAATGAAATGAGGATTATTTTTTCTATAGGAAACTCTCCATAAGAAACCCAGTACTGGGACTTCTCGTAAAGAACAATACAATTTTTGTTCTACGTTTCCTTTGATAATAGGAAGAACACAAACTTTAAGAAACTTCCAGAACTGAAACATTTCTAGGTTTCTCATACAAAATGAGTGTTGTTTATAGGATAGTAACAAGTAATATTGTTTCTGGTAGTATAATGGAGCCCATCGCTAAGAAACTTGGTTTCTAACTCCTGCATTAGTCTAGTGATTAATGGTCATACTTATAAAAAAACGTGTACAACAACTTCAGCCTCTGCCTCAATGAGTGCTTTACTGATAAAAAACGTGTATCAACATGAAACCTGGTCTTTGTATTCGATTCAATGCAACAAATGGAAATATCATCATCGATAAGAAATTACATTTGACCCAACTCAAAGATGCTATCGTTATAATGTTAGATCCAATTATGAAGCGAAGAAAGACTTAGGGCGAAACTAAATCACATTTAAATAAAATAATCTAATGATTATGATATAGCTGGTTAAGGCTTTGGCAAAAACAAATATGGGTTGTATTAATTACTAGGTTTGTTCAGCAGCCACGGTTATACTCAAAACGAGGCTATTGTGGACATGACTGCGAAGCGTGAAGTCATGAGTTAATGCCGGGTAACTTTATGCGCCTGGTGCGAGTTCGAACACAGGATATGGGACAACGCTACAGTTTGTGAATGGGGATGCACGAGGTGAAGAATTACGCCGTGAAGTTTCAAGTGTTTGATACGAATGCTGGAGGTGTGACATAAGTGCTGTTTTAGTGGGACATTATGCTGCAGTTGGTGGATGCAGACGGAGGAGTCGGAAAGTTACGCTGTGAAGGAGGCGCATAATGCTTTAAGTGGGGGATTGAAGTTGTTAGAACATAGATGCTTTTGTAGTTGGACACCAGTTGGGAACGTTATGCTTTTGGAGTAGGGTAATTTTGCCAAGAGCTGGGGAAATCATACACTATGCTACTTGAGATGGAACATCATTCAACGAGTGGGGTATGAAACCACTACTCATAGCGTTACGTCCCATCCTCAAGGCATAATTTCCCATCTCCAGCGTTCCTTAGTCAAACTGAGCAAGCGCAAGGGGACATGTCAAGGTTGTGATAGGCTTTTTTCTCACAACTGAAAAATGTAGTAAACTGAGATTCCAGTAAACGTATCAAATTTATTGCAAAACAAAAGTACTCAGTGGGATACATTCTACACTGCTCCTAGTCAGAGGTCGAGTGAGTAGAGACTACAATCTACTTGTTCATTATCCGGAAACACAACTAGGTTCCCCTAAACATGACACTATCCAAGGGAGACTACTTTAAAAGCACTGTCATGCACATTAGAGCCTTTAAGCCCCTTCCTGGATGCCATATATCATCTTCAAAATATCCCAACATATATCAACGAAGAGTGTCATAAGAAATCATATGAGCGTCACATGTAAGTATCTGAAATCTAGCAATTTAGTATGACCATTCCAAACCACGCAGCACTCCAAAGCTATCTCTTTTAGAAGTATCTGCTGTAAACCAGCTAATCAGTGAGCACCTCGTGTATCTAGTGATCTAGTAACTAACGTTAGAAAATAAATTTTTACTACTCTCAATTTCATCATTGTATTGTATGTTACCATAACGCTGCATAAAAAGGTCTGGTCTTTCTCAGGTGGCAAGCATTTTAAACACAAACCCCTCAATCACAAACTGATGCAAGGAAATATACTGAGAACTCATATACCTCTATATCTAAGGAGGTATTGTACACAATATCCATGTTATCGTACCCATGCTAGAAAGGCCTAGTCTTAAGGTGAATCTCCACTAGGCGAGAAAATCACGCGTTTCGATATTTCCGCTGCGACTTTTTGTGAGAAAGCGATTCTGCAAAAAGAAAGAATGGTTTCTACTTTGAAGCGCTCGACTTTTTCTGCCGTGTTTTATCAAACATAAACTGCGCATGTGTAAAGCGATAAAAGTAGAATCACTCGACTTTCTCTAGCTAGTGGAGATTCACCTTTAGTTACGCAATAACGTAATAAACGCACTCAATCACAAATGAATGCAATCCAACATACTAGGAGCTCTAATATTATCTAGTTGATGTTGTGTATGTTAATGTACCATTGCGTAAAAAGGCCTAGTCCAGTCCGGTTAGCATATTAGATATAAACTCACTCAATCGTAAATGGATGCCAGGAAACATACTTGGAACTCTACTAGGATCTCATTATATTATCTAGTGATTTTATGTATCCCTGCATAAAAAGGCATAGTCTTAGTCCCGCTAGCATGTTAGAAATAAACACACACTGAATCATAAATGGGTAGAGGCACACTAGGAATTCATAATACTACTTTATCTAGTGATGCAGTGTATGTTACCGTGCGTGCCCCTAGATAAAAAGGTCTGGCCTTAGTTAATAGTCAAGCTAGCATGTTAAACAAAACTCACTCAATCACGAATGGCTGCAATGCAACTAAACTTAAGAGGACCTGAGAAATCATGATACTTATATATGTAGGAAAGTAAGTAGTGTATACGACCATCATCTATGCTATTATAAACAAAGTCTAGCAGGCACGTTAAACAGATAGTCACTAACTCGCTTGAAAAGAGGTGCGACTAAACACATGAAGACCTTAACAAGTAGTTTATGTAGATGTGAACAAGCTGCCATGCCCCTACTCCAAACGAAACTAAGCCCTAGTCAGGCTCAGTACATTAATATAACCCTTACTCACTCCCAAATGAAAGCAATCAAACACACTAATAGCTACCTCGTTATTTTTAGTGTTGTTACCGGCAAGCCCTGGTCAGGCTAGCATAGTAAGGGGGTCCACTGGATGGCCACCTTAATCATTTTCTAACAGTCTGATAAGAAAGATACTTTAAGAAAGTTACTATATGAAAGTAAACTATCACATAGAAAGTTACTATATGAAAGTAAACTATCACATAGAAAGTTACTATATGAAAGTAAACTATCATATAATTAATCATGGAGATTTCATACGTCGGCCAGAAACTGTATAGTCAGCTATTAACTAAAAAGCCAGACCCATCAATCCTTTCAGCAATTTCGTAATTACAGAGTGGTCCTAAGCTATCGATTTAAACTGAAAATCTTGAAGAGAAGCTCGAGGAGGTACAGATTTACGATGGTTAAACAGGCAAATCTTTAAAGAAAACACGAATAAGAGGATACGATGACACCGGCTGATAACAGGCAGCTGTTGGCTGGCTTTTCAAAACAGTTTCAGTTACAAAACAACTGCGAGAATCCCAGGGTTTCAGTCACATGATTGATAAAAAGGAATTTATAGCATGATTAATGTATGTCTTGAAAATACATTTTTACCATGTTCGTTTGATTGCAACTAAATAAACACAATAGTCACAATCGTCATCATCTTCATGAAGACACTTTTAGTTACAAAACAACTGCGAGAATCCCAGGGTTTCAGTCACATGATTCATAAAAAGGAATTTATAGCATGATTAATGTATGTCTTGAAAATACATTTTTACCATGTTCGTTTGATTGCAACTAAATAAACACAATAGTCACAATCGTCATCATCTTCATGAAGACACTTTTAGTTACAAAACAACTGCGAGAATCCCAGGGTTTCAGTCACATGATTGATAAAAAGGAATTTATAGCATGATTAATGTATGTCTTGAAAATACATTTTTACCATGTTCGTTTGATTGCAACTAAATAAACACAATAGTCACAATCGTCATCATCTTCATGAAGATACTTTTAGTAACAAAACAACTGCGAGAATCCCAGGGTTTCAGTCACATGATTGATAAAAAGGAATTTATAGCATGATTAATGTATGTCTTGAAAATACATTTTTACCATGTTCGTTTGATTGCAACTAAATAAACACAATAGTCACAATCGTCATCATCTTCATGAAGATACTTTCAGTTACAAAACAACTGCGAGAATCCCAGGGTTTCAGTCACATGATTGATAAAAAGGAATTTATAGCATGA
Source organism: Pelagia noctiluca (assembly GCA_963924455.1). Lineage (NCBI taxonomy): Eukaryota > Metazoa > Cnidaria > Scyphozoa > Semaeostomeae > Pelagiidae > Pelagia > Pelagia noctiluca. The sequence continues at coordinate 15,647,665 of OZ004322.1, read as the reverse complement.
TTAATGTATGTCTTGAAAATACATTTTTACCATGTTCGTTTGATTGCAACTAAATAAACACAATAGTCACAATCGTCATCATCTTCATGAAGACACTTTTAGTTACAAAACAACTGCGAGAATCCCAGGGTTTCAGTCACATGATTGATAAAAAGGAATTTATAGCATGATTAATGTATGTCTTGAAAATACATTTTTACCATGTTCGTTTGATTGCAACTAAATAAACACAATAGTCACAATCGTCATCATCTTCATGAAGATACTTTTAGTAACAAAACAACTGCGAGAATCCCAGGGTTTCAGTCACATGATTGATAAAAAGGAATTTATAGCATGATTAATGTATGTCTTGGAAGTGTTGAATTTTTACTATGTTCGTTTGATTGCAACTAAATAAACACAATAGTCACAATCGTCATCATCTTCATGAAGATACTTTTAGTAACAAAACAACTGCGAGAATCCCAGGGTTTCAGTCACATGATTGATAAAAAGGAATTTATAGCATGATTAATGTATGTCTTGAAAATACATTTTTACCATGTTCGTTTGATTGCAACCAAATAAACACAATATTGACAATCGCCAAAATCTTCGTGAAGATACTTTTAGTTACAACATATCAGCAAGTATTGGGGGAATTAGGTCACGTGATTAATGAAAATAAATTTATAGCATGATTGATGTATGTCTTGGAAGTAAATTTTTACCATGTTCGTTTAATTACATTGCAACCAAATAAACACAATAGTCACAATCGCCATCATCTTCATGAAGATACTTTTAGTTACAACATATCAGCGAACATCCGGGGGTTTTAGTCACGTGATTAATGCAAAATTATTGCTTTATGTCTTAAAGGTAAACTTCAATTCTTGGCAGGTCCGTTTAAGCGCAATCGATTAAACCAAATAAACACGATAGTGAAAATCGCTATCATCTTCCTGAAAATAATTCTAGTTAGAAAACATCAGCGAAAATCCGGGGTTTCGGTTAATAGAATTTGTTTTAGCAATAATAATGTATGTCTTAAAGTAAAGGTAACTCTTTACCTGGTTCATCCAAAGCATGCGAGCAATTGCATAATACAATACCAGCATTTCAAGCAAGCTATCAAAGCCAATCATTACAATCTTTATCAAAAATACATTCAGTTACAAAAAAACAAAAATCCTAGGGTTTAAATCCAACAAAACAACAAAACAGGAGTCAGTACTATCTTTGATGAAAATATCTTCATTATCAGTATGTTTCTACCATTATAAGAGCCTAAAACTTAAGAGCTGAACAAAGAATTCTTCAGATCTTTAGAAGTGTTTATGTCATCTCTCTTTCTCTCCCTCTCTTAACAAGAAAGTTTAGTAGAATCACTCTTTATTATTCAAAACATATGGAATACACAAAAATGAACAAAATGAAAATTAGCAGTACTTCCATTTCAGCACCAAAAAGAAGTTTCTTGTAAAATATTTTTGCAGCAGCTACTACAGTATTTATTGGCCATTCTATAGTCTGGGTATAACTAGTTACTTACAAAAATACAAGTATCTTAATCTGTTGATATTATCCCGAGCATACCTAATATCTAGTTTCTAATACAAAAAAAAGCTTCTATAGCCAACATAATTGTTATCAGCACAGAACCCCGAACTTTGAGATGCTTTGAGGGACGTAGGGACAGGAGGCACGTGTACCCGCTCCCAAAAATGAAATTCCTTTTTTAAGTAATATATTGCCCCTTAAACGTAACGAAAAAGGTACTCTTGAAGTCCTGCCCCCCCCCCTCTCTCCCAAGCAAGTTTACAACAGATCGTGATGCCTACTCACGTCATTTTCTTAATCCTCGTTTCCATGTAACATCGTTATAACCATATATCTACTCTTCGCATCGACTATTGTATTAGATCCATTTACGTTTGTATTGTAAGTATATATAATCAATGATTCATTTTGTAGGTAGGGTTTTATTTGTAAATGATTATGTACAATCATGAGGGCTTCTTAATCCTCGTTTCCATGTAACATCGTTATTACAATATATGAAGTCATTTCAGATGGTAGTACAAGTATATTACGTCAATGATTAGTTTTGTAAGCAAGGTTTTATTGGTGAATGATTGTGTACAATCATGAGGGCTTCTTGATCCTCGTTTCCATGTAACATCGTTATTACAATATATTAAGTCATTTCAGATGGTAGTACAAGTATAGATAGTCAATGATTAATTTTGTAAGTAAGGTTTTATTGGTGAATGATTGTGTACAATTATGAGACCTCGAACTCTCAAGAATTCTGACGTGACAAACGTCTGTCACAAGTTTCGACTTTCTTTAAGTGAATTCGAAAGTTGAGTTGCTTTATGTAAGCGCGTCTGATACTTCTTAAAGGCAAGCTGTCCAAAACCAGCATGCTCCATTAACAACAGTTTCAGTTAATAGTTTAAACTGAGAGCACACGCAGACACAAATGGAAAGATATGACTGTTAAAGATGAACATGCTAAAGGTTAACAGTCGCACATACAGGCAAATCGGAAACATAAATGCTGGCCAATAAGACACTTTAATACAAGTACATAAATCAAGGATTTATTTCTAATATCTGACATCTTGAGTTGTTGTTAACTGTCTATCTAAATCCAGGAATTTCAATCCAAAGTATTGTTTGTAACTGTTATACACTCTTTTTTAGTAGAACAAAAGCCTCAATTTTGCCAAAATTAAAAACCAAAAGAACAAGCTGAGAAGGAACATTCTTGGCTCTTTTGAAGAATTTTAAGAAAAAACCATAAAACTGAGAAATAATTGCTAAACAAACAGATTTACAGCAAACTGATAAATCAGATGGTCAATAGAGTCAAAATTTGCAATAATTAACACAAACTAATAGCAAAAAAAGGCAAAAACATTATCAGAGTAAGAACAATCTAGGAATATTTCAGACTGAAAATAGAGGAATATTCAAGAACAGCCAGCTTCAAACAAATCCTACTGGTTCTTATGAAAGAGTGCAGTATGGAATTACAATGATGTTTATAAGATCCGAACTTATAGTAATGTCACTCATATAAAGGGAAACGCTGGCAACATTTTTCAAGAAAAAGTCTCAATTTTAATGCCAGAATGCAGCTGCATCAACGATCAACCTAAAATTAATCGTGACTTTCTACGACGTTTTGGGATTTTTGCCAGCGGCAGTTAACATAGTGTAATTCGTAAATTAGGCCAAATTTCAACGCCATCTTGAATATGTTTTAAAAAACCACTCTTCACAATTGCAGCCTCGTTCAGATTCGAGGTTAAGTGACATCAGATAGAGATGACTGATTTTTAGCGGTAGCTATCAATCGCAAAATGGATTTAGCATAACGAAGTGGTGTTTTCAAACATGGCCACGAAACAATCTGAAATAACAAAAGCCCGCATATCCGTCATAACCATTATCCAAGACGAGATCATTTAAAACCGCTCGGTCTGATAAGCCGTTTGATGAGAACCACTAAAAATATTAGTTATGACGAATCAAAAAGCAATTAGTGCTCAACCGATCAGTAAATCTGTTTAACATACTTTATGACAACAAGGCAGACGTTATACAACCAAACATCGGAGAACCATGAAAACACACGAGACACCCAACACAAAGCATAACCGTTCAGATTCCGATGCACTATGGTATACAAGTCCGGCAAAAATAGAAGCACAAGAGTATGTGTCACATCTTGGGAGTCTGGTACTGAGTCTAGCATCTTGGCTGCCATGTTTTTATGAGAAGAACAGTCAGAGTTTCAGATGGAGATGGAACCAAGCTTAGTGTGTGTTGTTGTTGTTGGTGTTAAACAATATATCATTGTTTTAAGCATTAATGAAATAGCAAGATAATGGTGTGTTTTTGTAGCTGGGATCCACTCTGAATTACAATAGTAATACTATGCTAGTATGTAAGAAATTCATCACTGTAGCACATGTAGGACCCAAACCTTTAGGACCCAGGTTTTTGCGAAAACACGTGAGAAAAGTGTTAGTTGCTATCGAACTGTGGAAGACTGGACTTAAAGGACGTCTCCAGTTGTTGTTACTTTAGTGTAGAATTGCCTTGAAAATGCTTTAAGCCTAATTGTGAATACGAACAAAGTCGTCTGTATTATTGTCCTCATATCACGAATCCTACGTTAGCGTTTTGTTCGGTCTATGTGTAACCCCGAAAGTGTAATACACATACAGCCGCAAATAAATATTTCATGAACTCGCACTTGTTAATGTAGTGATGCAGAGCCTAACATGCTACTGCTAGATAGAAACAGGGCCTAAGCCGTTGGACTAGCAAGTTGAACAAAATATCCACTTACTCTAGACAACTATGTAGCGTAGAAGTAGACGAGTATGCATTGAGAGATGTGCAATGTTGTCAAGTTTGTTTGGTAAGGAATGAGCTTTATTCCACAATTAGGCTTTAGACTAAAAAAAGCCCAGTCCTTTTGTTTTCACTGCAAATTTTTAAAATGTAATTTGTGGCTCTAATGCACGGCCACAAAACAAGTTATTAAGATTTCTTAAACATCAATTCATTTAGACTAGACTAAATATGACTAAAATGACTACAAAATCAAATTACTTATCACAAAAGAAAACTGCTAGACTTTTGAAATTCATATAGCTTCTTCTAATATCAAGATTGCTTTCGTAGTGAAACCCATGAACTTGAAGAGATACTGCAAAAACATCATCTTCGTTTAACTGCCATCAATGGCCATTAGGAAACATATTCTACTAACTGTAACACTTATATCTTATAATATAACTTTATATTCTCTACTCTGAAATGGTAGGGAATGTAATACTTTTAACTAAACGAAATTCAACCAAACCTTAGAACGTAAAAATATTCAACTCAACCGTAGCAGGTATATTTAATTAAACAAAATTTCATAAGGACCTTTGCCAAGAACAATATGAAGGGAAAGTTTAATACTTTGCCATCAAATAATAATCTGCCCAATTGTGATGAATTACAATAGGCAATGAAGACCGGCTGCATTAGAGGTAATTAACTTCACCGAGTTTTATTTGCTGATTTTCCACTCTTGTTAGCTAAATCACTGTTGCATGGTATTTCTATATACAGTGCTTGATGATGAGGGCCTATTCTCATTGCAGAGTAAAAACAAATACTTTCTTGATTCAAGTAATATCATCCTTCACATCATATCTCAAATTGCCTCTCTAGTTTATGTCTCAAATAATGCTAGGGTAACATTACCATACCGTAGTCCTATGGCATTCTGGTTTGTCGGTATATTTATGCATTTAACGCGAGAAGATATACAAACAATTAGTGTGGACACGTAAATTATCAACCTAATCTACATATCTTCCTCTCCATCTACATCTCAATTAGAAAATTGCAATTATTAGAAAAGTTAAATTAATTTCACTTACCTTCTTAACCAGAGATGTTACAGTAATCTTCCAGTCACCTTCAATTTCTTTACCAACCTAATCTATATGCGAATACATCTATGTGGTTTTGTGTCTTGTGTAATGTTAAGTGTAAACGTCACTTACCTCGAATTCGGATATGAATCTGTGTGCATTGGCTTGCTTTGCTGCGTCAATTATCTATAATATCAAAAGCGTAACAGGGACTTAATCTTCATGGATTTTGTTTTCCCACTATAGGCAAAAAGAAATGCCTTTGAAGCATTTTGGACGACATTCGCTTTAAGCCAAAAATATGTCTATAGAATCAAGCATGATAAGATCAAATTAGGGACAAATATTTTTCGTGACGATATTTGAAAAGTGGAAATATATTGCTGATATCCAATCATAAAGCGTTATGGATTATAAAAATGAAAATGCAAGTTTATCTACTAACAAGAAGCTAGATGCATCTGACTAATTTTATAACCAGGACCTTTACTGGACCTTTGTTCGTTAAGAATGACATTAAACTGATATGAGGCCTACCTCTTCTTCCGAAGCGTCTTTGCCGTAGGCAATATTTTCAGCAATGGTCGTTGCAAATAAAACTGGTTCTTGATTCACAATACCAATCTTTTTCCTGAACCAATCCAAATCTACTTGCGGCAAATTCGTATTTCCTAAAGAGCCAAAAGTCATTCTTTAGAATTTCAAATCTAAAACAGCTCGTGGTGGGAACCAAGAAGATCTGATTGTAGAATGAGAGTGTAGAAACAACTTGATAAGTCATTCTGGTATTTTTCAAATAGCACAGAGAATTGCATGTATCTAGATGTACCTTCCTTTATTAGAGTTATAGTCGGTTCATTGTGAAAAAAACGTTTACATATCTATGAATAAGGATTGGGAGGAAGTTTAGATCATACATCTGCTACAGTTCTTGGCAAGAATGGGTGCATGGAGAGGTGGTATGAGCTAGACAAGAACTAGGGAGTATAGGGGCTTCCTCCCCTAAAATGAATGGTGAATCTTGAGGATGATGTCTCTGGCATTACACGAAGAAAGCTACTCTTTAATTCATACCTGCGTCTCTATCCATACGAACTTATCTTGACAAGTTAGGGTGGACCCTTTAAAGGTTATCATCCCATTTCATATTCTTTAACTCTTAAATGAAAATCACCTCAATTAAACTGAATTAAGGTGGATCTGAAAATGAGAATGATTGGAAAACTCACCGAGGGAAATGGTTCCCTTGTCAGGATCATAAAATCTCTCTATCATGCCTATGATCGTGCTCTTCCCTCCTCCTGAGGGGCCGACGAGGGCCACCGTCTCTCCCGGCTTTATGTTGAACGACAGGTCCTGAAAGATCGTCACATGTTTCAAAGTTACACCACGAACAAGCAAATCAAACTCGTTATGAAAAGATAATGACAGAAAAAGATGAATGTTACGTATTGGTGACACACGAAGCAAAATGAGTTTCTGATTATTACCTTAACTTTAGATAGTGTTAGGCCTGATTCACGTTATCAATACAATTTGAGACGATAGGCAACGATTTGATTAGCTCCTCTAGCCCCAATTAAGCTTACTAAGCCCCCCTAATCAAGCCCTCAACTTTTGGAGAGATAAATGAATCCCTAACTTCTCAGAGAGAAAGCCTTAACCCCTCAGAGAGCTCATAAATGAAAGCTCATTAAGCTCCCCTAGCCTCTTCCCCTAGCTCTTGGGACCTTGATACTAAGGACATAAAGACGAAGACCTCGGTTTTCCTAATACTTCGATTCATTTCAAGTTCAAGTTCAACTTACCTGTAGAACATTAGTATCTGGCCTTGAAGGATAACGGAAGGACACGTCATCGAATTTGATTTCAACTGCAAAAAAATCGTTAAAATAATTAAAACAAGTTGAAAATTCGCGGATTTCTAAGCGTATCTTGAGCATCAAATGTAAATAATCTTTCTCCATGTTCCCATTGCCTGTTTCTGCTAGTCTTTCATTACAAGCAGGCCTAAATATATTTAGGTTTTCCTCCAGGATTTAGAAAAAGTGGCGTGCTTTTCAAACTTCATGGAAGTCCATAATAGAGTCATAACATCAATACATAGGTGCCACCGAAGGGGCTGAAAACCTTTTTTATCTAGACACCGCAAGATTCCTAGAAAATATTTTGCTTTTAGCGATTATTTTAACTGAAGTCAAACAACTTTAATTAGTATGTTAGAACGACTATATAAAATCTACAAACCTCCTTCTAATGATTGTAAAGATGCTTCTCCACTTTTAATCTTTGGCACTCGATCAAACAACTCGAAAATCCTCACAGAAGCACCCACAGCCTACAGGGCGAGGAAAAATGAGCATCAAGTTTACATTAGGTTTCGAAATCCCTCTTTTCTCAAACTTTCCCTGTTGTAAGCAAGATGTTGGAGATTCAAAATTGTCGACAGCTTTAGACTTCATAACTGAACGTTGGTGCGAATGAGAATATTCATATTTTGAATATCTTTATTTTTGATATCATCAAAAAACCTAGCAAGGTATTTGATCATTTTTGTCCTAGCGTTACTTCCAGGGTCCAGGGTCAATCCTGTATTGAATTTCAAATTGTTTGGGTGAGTGGACATGTCTCTAATGATGACCGAGTGCTTACCTTCATGAAATCACCATATAGCGAGGAAAGGAAAGCGAATGCCATTGCAACATTGAGGGTATACAACATAAAGGCTGAAATGCAATAAAAAAGACTGTAAAACAAGATAATATATATAGCAAGACATTGTCAATACCATTATAAATAGATTTCAGCCAATGTAAAATAAATCTAAATGCAATCTTACTAAGAGAGAGGAGAAGATATTGAGATTGTTTTAGCTCGTGAAGCTCCCTACTAGATCTCAGGAAAAATCGTTACTTCGTTGTTAGTCCCTCTGAAATAAGCTCGAGAAAGGGCAGGATTTGGAAAGTCAACCAGGATAGCTTGTGTGAGATAAGATGACCAAAGCATAACTCAGACTGAAGATCTTATATTGCAACAATAGGCCATATATTGCAACAATACATTATATCATTATCAAAAAAGCTTTTAAAAAATTTCTAATAATACAATACTTTTACTTTGGGCCCCAGTAGCTCAGTGGTAAGAGCACTGACGTACAGAATCAGAGGTCATGGGTTCGAGTCCTGCTCGGGTCTCAAAGCATTCTAAAACAAGCATATTACGTATTAATGAAATAGGTGAAAAATGAAATCCGACCTGTTAGTGTTCCAAGACTCATGCCACCATCATGGACGAGTTTGCCTCCATACCAGAGAACTAGAACAACTGCACCCTGCGATAAAGATATTGTGAATAGCGAGAAAAGTTAAGTAGAAAAGATAGCGAATGATCATGGCTGGTAGAATTTTTCGTCAGATACTCTTCGAAATTGTACGTCAGGGAGAGAACAAAGAAGGAAAAACCTTAAAAATTGTTTGATCAAAGTTTAACACACCTCTGCTCTCTGTGAAATAACTTGCTACGTTCCCTTTCGGACGTACTTTTTCGATGAGTGGCAGACAAAAAGCTTTAGTAGTTATCAAATTTCCGATTTTTCTCACTTACCTGAAGTTTTGTATTGATTAAAAACTGTTCTACTTAAACTTTCCAAGAGTATGATGGTACGTGCACAAGTAAGTATAGTACGTGGAAGTGGTGAAACAAAAGGAAAGACGATTTTTAGCCCTATTACTGATTTCCTAATGAAAGAGCAAATTAAAGTGATTGATTACCTGGGCAAAGACCGACATTCCTGCTTGAAAAATTCCTAAAAAAGCAATGGTCAAATTGATGAAATATTTGAAAAGATTTCATCGTCGTTTAATAAAACCCCTTTGGATAGAGTTCACAAATAATCTGTGCGAATTGAAACTATTTCCAAACGATTTTATGATTATTCGTATCGATTATAAACTTTGTTGGAAGACTCGGAACGCTTTCAGAACAACTTTGCAAGGATTGTGTGAGGAATTAAGTGAAGACTCTTGAAGGATTTTCATACGTTCTGTGAAGTTGCTCACGACTTGCAACGATAGGAGAACGAATATTAACGATATCAAACGACTCCATACGAATATGAAACTATTTGTAAAATAGTGATATGCTTTAGAATCTTTTATTTTGACGATTATTGAAACTAATTTGGAGAGAATTGATAGACGACCTCTTAAACCAGCCTAAATCACTGCTTTTGAAAGGATTAACCAAAGTCTACCGGTCGACTGGTAACTGGTACCTGAAATCACTACAGACTTGATTTCGTACGAAGCATAGATGGCTTAGTGGTCTAATGGTATGATTCTCGCTTTGGGTGCGAGAGGCTCCGGGTTCGATTCCCGGCTGAGCCCCACTATTTTGGCTTGCTGCACACTGATGATACCATTATAAGGCTTTCTATTACAGGAGGTAATGTTATTTTGTGTAATGTCACATGAAGTGATCCACACTATATGTCTACACACAATATGTCTACATTGGATTGAGATCTACCTAAAACCATAGTAGTTTGAGAGAAAACTCATCTTTAAATCAAATAGTTAGTTGGGGTTCACTACGAATAGTTGACCTAATTGATGATCGAAAATCCTGTTTTGGGCAAAATCTTTTTCTTGGGATATTCCGGCAACAAATCTCTCAGGGTCTTATTTCATAATAAAATTATCGCAGCCAAGTCCTCCCAGACTTTTTAAAGCTGAAAACTTAAGATAGGGTCTTTGACAAAACAAGGGGATTAAAAATAGAATTGATAGGGCGTGATTGACCTTGCCCCCTTCTCCCTCTGACCTCCATATTCACTTTCCGGCTGTGATGTCGTCGTGAATTATCTTCAAGTACTAACAATTGATCACACTACCAAATAATGATTCCATTTTCTTCACTGATTTGATATTCATAAAAACCTACTAATAACCAACCCCTATATGTAATAGATTGTATTTAGATAGATGTACATTAATTGTAGATATATAGATAGATGGTCTGATAGGTCAATAGCTTCTACCCTTTCAATGACTGATAATTTATTATTTGCTAGATATTTGATACTACGTAACAATTCGAAAAATGGAAAAACAAAATGTCTTACCACTAGCAAATGCGAGCGTGGCACCAATGCTATAACTTTCATTGATATCTTTTGCATAAAATACTGACGCCTTTCGCTCTTGGGAGAATGCTTTGACGGTTCTAACATTTCCAATGGATTCTTCCGAAGAAGTTGAAGCGTCTGCTAACTTATCTTGGAACTTCTTCGTTAAATCCCTCATGTAAGTTCCTGAAATGAAGGCAAGTTTACGCATGTACAAAGAATGAATGCAACTACCTTTAGACATCAAGTTACAACATGATATCAACGAAACGGTTTTCAAAATATCAAAAAGGAAAGAGGACATGCATACCGAAAAAACCATATCAAAAGCCAGCGAACTTAATAAAATCAGGGAAGCCTGTTTAATTTTTGAGGTTCCAGAGGGGGGCTTATTATAGCGAGTGATTTGTAAAGAGGGGGTTTGAAGTCGAAATTCTTCACTCACAAGAATGCAAATTTAGAAATTTGCAATATTACAATTGAATACATCCATTAGCTGTATACATCCTTTGTATGAAGAGGGAGGCTTAAAAAAGAGGGGGCTTTAATGGTAAGTAGTATTGATATAGGAACTAAAAGGTTCATCTTTTCTCTTATTCTCTCTTTTCAACAATAAATGAACATATATTAATGTTTTCTTTTCAAAATTACTTTGTTTCCTTTAACATCCCTGGAGTCGACCATTAATAAGGGTAAGATCGACCTTTTCATGCTATCCCTACCAATGTAGTAAGTAAGGGGTATTTTCCCCTAATCAACTGAAATAGAATACTAACCATAACGGCTTGCACATATTGCAACAAGAGGTACAACAGCAAGAAGGACAGCAGTTAGTTTTGGGCTCACAACAAACATGATAGCGAGGGAACCAACAATTTGAAGAATATATCGAGCTAACATTGAAATATTCACCTGAAAACATAAAATAATTCTCAGTCATTTCACAAGCGTAATTGATTAAAAGGTGTAGTTAGTTGGATGCAGTATATTTGTAAACCTGGTTTTCATTGATGATCAATTAATCTTGAGTTCATCTTGTTGTCAACAAAATTAGCTTTTGGTCTTCTGGTGGCCTTGTCACAGCCCTGCGAGAGCCTTGTGATTGTCTTGTGTGGTAGCCTAATTTATAATCGACTAAGAAGCGACTGGGTATCCTTTTAATTCAATAGGCACTACAACGTTGGAACAGGGCTACTACAAGGTCATCTTAAAGGAACTAACAATGGGATGGTAGCCTTGTTAAGGTCTTACCTCCTACTTAATCTTACAAGTTTATCCTCATTACACTTTCGACCTAGCAGCAAGACTTTCCAAGGCTAAACAATAGGAGAGGCAAGCTATGCTACTAGAATGCCAGAACAAGGTTGTCAAATGCGGCTGAAATAAGGTCAATAAAAGGCCTTACTTCAACTACTTGGTAAAGGAGATTCTGAACCACATGGGTTTCAAATTACCATGCATGGAACCACGTGCAACCGAAATATGAGGGTTTGTCTTGTGGGCAGTTCGATTCAAATGTTAAACTTCCCCACCATGAATAGGTGCAATAAAACGAACTTCTCCCTTAATGATAGTTGTTGAATCCAGCTAATGAATTTCAAAAAAGGTAAAGACAAAAGTATCAAATATTCTTACAGTGACCGCATTTTGAATGACTTGAGAATCAGAAGAAAGGCGATTCATCAACTCTCCGGTTCTATAAAGAAAGGATTCAACATTTCAGAAAATATCACGTGCTTAGGAAATAAAAGAAATCAAGAGAACATAGGGAGAACATGAGTGGCAGGCTTGAGAATTCTATATACAGACTATAGAAAGGCCCCTTGTCAGGGTTGAACCCCTAATAGAGTACTAAAGTGTGACGTCACAAAAAATCTATTTTTAGAATTTTGGAAGTTTTGCTCCATAATGTGAAAGAGCTTCCAAAATTACATCAAATGGATGTAAAATCACCTCTATATGAACAGGCCGAAAAATACAGGGATTTCCTATTGAAAGTCAATTTTTCAAATGGTTATATCTCAGTTAATATTCAACATACAGAGGTGATTTTACATCCATTTGATGTAATTTTGGAAGCTCTTTCACATTATGGAGTCAAAATTCCAGAATTCTAAAAATAGATTTTTGTGACGTCATCACTTTAGTACTCTATTGGAGTGCCCATGTGGAATACCAATCTACAGTACACTGTAGCAGAGTAACAGAGTATTGTGGCAGCTTATATGTAATCTTACCTAGTGCTGTCAAAAAAGCCTACTTCTTGACTCATGATATGTGCAAATAGCTGTAAAAAGAGGGAGGAGAAAATTATACATAGGATAATATCCCTCAAATTATTATCAGTGTCAATCTTTGGACTGGCGTTATTGACTAACCCACTCCACTCCACTCAATGCTGTCAATAACATTTCTCTCCATATGTCAAGAATTTTACCTTTCTACAAAATATCTTTTAAAGTCTCTTTGATACTTAATAATAAACGATCAGCATTCCTCATACCCTTAGAGAGTTCATTACATTGCAGGCTTTTAACTTGTCGCTCGTCTGGCAATCGAGTAATTTGACCAAGCAAGAAAATTCTATTTCTGACAAAATCATCCAAAGGTCATCAGTTTGATAGGTTGTGGCACAATATAATTTGTTACAAAATGGTTCCATGACACAATATACAAAAACACAATGATTTAAACCACTTACATCTCTTCGAAGCCTAGCAACAAGTCTTTGTCCAGCCAAGGTGTAAAACCATGTCCTGAAGAAAGCGGCAATACCACCAAGCGTGTAAATGATAAACAGCAACAAAATCGTATGGTTTAGAGGGCCTAAAAAGATATTAACAAGATCAAATACAGAAGATTGAAAATCTCCTCTCATCTAGTCCTGGATAAGAATGCACATTTATGAACATTTCAAAGCAAACATATCATGAGTTTCATGATGGCAACGGATGGATCAACTGAGCTCGCTGGTATTGACAGTTGTTAAACAACCCAAATAGTTTGTCCCTACATTTCGTGAGTGGTGGAGCAACAAAGAGTGCCAATAATGAGGTCGTTGGTTCAAGTCCAACTCGGGGTATTTTCATTCACATCAATTATCTTGATCCTCGTCAATTAATGAAAAGTCAATTTTTATATCATATTTGACACTTCGTTATATTTAATGTAAAACTAATTGAACATACCCATGGTTGGCTTCAGGGCTGCATCAATAACTCTACCAAAGAACAATGGTGCCACCATATTAGATCCGCTTGATACAGCCAGGCCAATTGTACCACAAAGAAGTATCCCTGCTTCCTATGGATGGAAAAAATAATCTCTACAACATTTAATAAATACGTCCCATAGACCGTCAATGTATTTCACTAAACTAGAAGCTGAAAGATTAAACTGGTGTCCTAAGAAACAAGGACAAGAATGGGGCAAAACAAGAGAGTCTATGGTTGCCAAACTTTGTAGCAGTAATATCCAATTTTGACCTAAACTTTTGGACGTAGATTTACCGGACATTCTTTGATAAATTTAAACCACTGCAGAAGCTTCATTTCATCATGAAATTTTCTTTATTTCTAGAAGAGATTATGCAGCTATATTTCAGAGATTTGATGAATAGTTAGAAATATCGAAAAAACATAGCAAAACGAAAAATGGGTTACTGAAGCTTTTCGTCTGACACTCAACAGAGTAATACGTAAGAAATAGAATGAAACAAAAACCAAACAGAATATTATAACCAGATGTGGATCAAAATAGGCCAATCAGAAAAGAGGCGCTTAAACTGTCTTAAGTCACAGAAGTTTAAATAAAACCTTTCGGAATCAATGAAAATACAATGCTAGAAACAAACAAACAGGCTCTCCACTTACTGGCTTAGCTAAACCAAAGAGCCTTCCCAAACTAGCTTTTTTCTTCTTCTCTCCGGGATCCTGGCTTTCTTCATCAAGTTCGACTTTTCCGTTTGCTGACATCCTACTATATCTGATGGCTAGCTTCTTCAGCATGAAAATATTGGCAAAGAAAATTATGAACTCCACAGATGAGAATGCTATTGACGCAATTGAAAGGGCGTAGTATGAAATATGTACTTTATCCCTGTCATTTTTGTCCATCAAGACAAATTTTGCAATGCTGTAAGCGAGGGATCCAGCAGTTAACAGAAATGTAGGGATGAACCAGATCTTCTTGCTCTTATTCCTGAATTCTCCGTTTTCATCACTAGAAACTCTCCTCATTGCGTTTCCTTCCAAAGCTGTATACAGGATCATCAGAATACAGGCTGCAACAGAACGCATGACCGCCAGGTCAAATACAGAGTGTTCTATTTTGAAATGAGTCACATTATTTGTGAGGTAGTCAGAATCTCCAGCCACTAACCATAGCGTGTTTGTTGTTACGAGATCCGCAAATAAGAGGAATCTTATGAAGTTCAAAAACCGGCACACAGGCTGCTGTACGTACGCGGTTGGCATGACTATTTGTTAGAGGATGCAATTTTGAAGAAACCAAATTTGCTGAAAAAGAGACAAATAGATAAGATTGATTATGCTTCATTTCTGATTGGCCTCTTCTAATCTACATTTCTCTGATCCGAATTGGTTTGTTTTCACTGCAGTTATGGTCTAGCTGATGTTCATTGAGAATTGATTCTTTTGATTACAGCATGGCATTGCACATAATTGCAATGCTGAATAAAAAGAGTTTCTATTTTACAGCTGGCTCCAGAGATTGGCCATATGTTCTGAACTACAGTGAAATCCATTTGCGTAATCTCGAATCAGAGAACTGGTCATTTTCTAATTAATCAACAAGATAATTTGTGAGAATGAAAATGACTTGTACCCACGATCCCCAGATTTGTACTCTAATGCGCTTCCACTGCGGCACTGGAGCTTTGAAAAACCAGGCCATTTCATTCCCACAAATTGGACCACTGTTCACCACATGCAGAAATGAACCGATGCGGGCTCTTGACCAACTACACAGAACCTGCATAAGGGCGACGACTTTCTCACACTAGGAGGACTATTGCAAGCCCCACCACTGGATAGAGTTGTAGGAGTAAACTTGAGATAAAGCAGGATTTTCAAAATCAATCGAGATAATTTCTGAGAATGAAAAAAGAGTTTGAATCTAACAGTCGTGGGTTTGAGTCCTACTCCAGTCTCTTCATTCTCACAAATTATCTCAATTGATTTTCAAAATCCTGCTTCTTCTAATTTACTACCACATGGAACCATCTGAAACCACCTGAAACCACCTGAAACCACCAACTTACCAGCTTGCAACAACTTGCAACTCATCAAGTAATTGACCCCTCTGGGAATGATGCAAAATTGCCTTCCCATGCACTGGCATCCCCACCCTTCATAAATGAGTGGGAAGGTTGAACAGGATACTGTCAAGACTTTTAGGACCTTGAAGAACTCCATCCCCTCCCAAAATTTTCTCTTTCGAGTTCGACAATAATCAAGGACCACCTTTGGCAAAAGTACCAGTGTAGTGAAATTGAAATATTTACTTCACTTGTGATACAAGATCTTCAGGTCTAAGTACAGCATCTTACCACTAAGAAACTCTATATATACAGTTATATTGCAAAACCAGGCTGTTATGGTTTCTTATGGGTTAAGAAGAAAGAAGGTGAAAAATTTCAAATAATTCAACGGAATAGCCACTGAATTTGCATGAAATGCCAAATCTTTACAATCAAAATAATTTTCTGAAGCAATATTAGTGGTCAAATTGATAATCTTATCCTTAGGTATTGATGCTCTACTATCTAGCACTCTCTTTTAAAAGAAACTATGCTAAATCTTCCTACCAGATTTTCTTAGCTTTCACCCCAATTATGGTTCGAAAAGTTTCTTAGCAAGTTTCTTAACATAAATCCTAATTTTCCTTCATATTCCCTTGTTTGTTTATTCTTTATCACTGCCACTTTATCACATGAATTGCAGGCCTTTTCGTATGACCAGAGCGATTTCTGTTGCTTTCATTAGCACACTTAGTGAGGTTGATAAGCCGAGAAATCGTGCAAATTGTGATAAAAGCATGAAAATTGGTGAATCTGCCAAGTTTGATATGCTTAGCAAGATAGGATATAGACCCCTTCTGAAATATGGTCCCTTGTGCTATTTTTAGCTCTGAGTACTTGTACCCAGACCTCCATTGATGTTACCGAGAAAACTCGCCCCGTTTCATTATGGAAAGTTATAAAACGTAGTAAACCAACATAATTTGACATTCTAAATAGGGTAGAAGTAGTTTCTCAAACATAGGAATAACCCTTGTGCTATTTTTAGACAGGGGTAGTCGTGCCCAGTCCCCTGAAAGTTTCTGTTACGGTATCTTATAACAACGCAGTTATACAGTCATGAAATTTGGAAAACCTACACAATTTGACATGCTAAAAAAGATAGAAGTAGTTCCTCCAAAGTAGAAATAACCCTTGTGCTATTTTTAGACTTGGGTAGTCGTGCCCAGTCCCCCAAAGGCAAAATTACTTCACCTGCCAGACCCGGGGCTGGCAGGCGAAGTAAATTTCAAGCACTGTTTTTATGGGATTTTTATGCCGGGTCTGAGAGGCGAGGTAAATCCCAAGACGTCATTAATTATAAACGCATCAATGATTTTCCATTGTTATGAGTTCGAATTTACTCCACCTCACCGGTAGTTTTGCGTTTATATGGGAAAACTTCACTTCACCTGGGTGAAACTTCACCTCCTGAGAGGCGAAACTTCACTATACCGGTAGTGTGGAGTGAAGTTTTATTTTCCATATAAACGCAAACTAAGATTTCAAAGGTTTTCTATAGGAGGGTGAAGTATCGCTTGCCAGCCCCGGGTCTGGCAGGTGAAGTAATTTTGCCCATATAAACAGGCCCTAAGACGCAGCTATACAACCATGAAACCTGGTGAACCTACATAATTCGACATATTCAACAAGATAGATACCCTGACGTAGAAACAACCCTCGTACTATTTTTAGATTGAGGTAGTCCTACCCAGTCCTCCAACGAAACACTAGATTACGGTAACGAATTAGAAAACTTGATACACAGTCATGAAACTCGCTATGGTCCACATCAGCTGTAATGCTGCCACAAACCCTGACCTGCGATGCTTGCTTGCTTGTTGGTAAACATGCTAACAAAAGGAAAGTGTTTCCCAACGTAAAGGGGACCTATTTACAATTTTTAAGCCGGGGTAAGTTATACCAACCCCTCCAAACCAGCTGCTAGGGATCTTATTGAAGGCATGCTAAGGAGGATGAAAGTTGTACCTGTCGTCTGGCCAACTCAATCTTATATAGTAGAAGCCTATAACCAATTAGGCAATCAACTCAACTATGAACAGATAGAAACTAATCCCACTCCTGGGCTTGCAATGTAGATTGAGACATTCTTAACACATCTTGAGACAAGAGGCTCTAGCTCTATTGACAGTGACTGTCATAAGTCCCTCTCTCCTTCTTCCGAGACAAGTACCCCTACTTTTTATATGCTACCAAAAATTCACAAACCAAATTCTCCTGGCCAACCAATCATATCTGGCTGCCAGTCGCCAGCACGTGCCCTGTCTCAATACCTAGATTTTTATCTTAAACCCATTTTCAAAGAAATACCATCCTACATTAAAGATACCAACAATTTTCTAGAAATAATATTTACCCCTGGTCAAGAAGCCAACCCAGGAGACTACCTTGTCACCCTTGATGTCAAATCCCTTTACACAAACATAGCTCAGGATGAGGGCATTGAATACTGTCTTACAACACTTCAGGAGTATTACCATGACCGATTACCAATACCAATCCGATACCTCAAACAAATTTTCAACTTTGTTCTGAAACAAAACTTTTTTGAGTTTGATAATAAATACTACAGACAAATCGATGGTACCACAATGGGTTCCCCATTTGCTCCAAATTTTGCCAATATATTCATGCACTATTGTGAGGAATACATATCTAACCATGCCCCAAACAACAAATTACCATTTATTTGGAAACGGTTAATTGATGATATATTTGTAGTTTGGAGACACGGGGAGGTTGTCCTCAATGAATTTTTGGACCTCCTGAACCGATGCTTTCCCACCATTAAATTCACTGCCGAGAGGTCATTATCTAATGTAAATTTCCTTGACACCACAATTTATTTTAATGATCAAGGTCTTCTGGAGAGTACATTGTATGTAAAACCCAATCATATATGCATTCTCTTACACAATGATTCCTTTCACCCTGAAAGCTGCAAGAAGGGGATAATTTACAGCCAAGCCCTGAGATATAGGAGAATCATTACGAACAATGAAAACTAACAGAGGAACTAAACAAACTGAGGGACAACCTTCTTCGGAGGGGCTACAACCTGTCCAATATTCAGAACCAATTCAACAAAGCTATCTAGCACGCTCAACATTAATTAATATTCAAAGATAAACCACCAAGTAATGAGACACCCAGACTTCTCCCCTTTATTGTAACATTTGATAACACAACCATTCAAATTGAAGAAACATTGGTACCTGATAACCAAGGATGAAACTCTAAAAGACATTTGGACCACACCTCCTTTCCTGGCACTTAAAAGGCATGAAAACTTCAAGGACGTCCTAGTTTATTCTATATTCAACAGATAAACCCATGAATAAAAAATAGCAATAAACATAACAAAGATGCAAAGGTGGTCCCGGACGCCGGTCTGCTGGGGCACCTAGCACAACGAGACATTCTGATTTAAATGCCCCGAAATGTCTGTGTTAAGAAAAAATAAAAAATAAAAGTCTAAATGGTAAAGGCAATCTTGTTCCAAACATCTGAAATACTAATTCCTTAATACCATGGCATTGCTTAGTTGGTTGGGGCTGAGGGGCTGTAGGGGGGACAATGGCTAGGCTGAGTGGCTGGGACTACCCTCTCTCCTTATGTATATATACTTTCATTTTTTTTATCATTTCATCTTTTCCTTGTTTACCCTTTTTTCATTTAGTATACATACTTACAACTTACTAATTTTTTTACTCAAACTCGACTCTTGGAAGAAATTTCATCGTATGGGAACATGGCTGATTTTGAATAACATACCATGCACCACTGCTTGGTTTTGATGAGTTACACTAACAGCGGCTCGTAGAGGACTAGGTACGACTACCCCAGCCAATAAAAACATAGCACAAGTGTTATTTCCACACTGGAAGAACTACTTCTATCTTGTTTAGCATGTTAAATTAGGTAATTTTACCAATTTCACCGAGTTTCATTAAAATGTGTTTCAAATCATTAATTTTGTGTTTCTTTGGGGGACTTGGCACGACTACTCCACTCTAAAAATAGCACAAGGGTTATTCCTACTTCTGTGAAACTACTTCTATCTTGTTTAGCATGTCAAATTATGTAGGTTCACAAAGTTTCATGCATGTATAACTGCGTTGTTATAAGATACCGTAACAGAAACTTTCAGGGGACTGGGCACGACTACCCCTGTCTAAAAATAGCACAAGGGTTATTCCTATGTTTGAGAAACTACTTCTACCCTATTTAGAATGTCAAATTATGTTGCTTTACTACGTTGTATAACTTTCCATGATGAAACGGGGCGAGTTTTCTCGGTAACATCAATGGAGGTCTGGGTACAAGTACTCAGAGCTAAAAATAGCACAAGGGACCATATTTCAGAAGGGGTCTATATCCTATCTTGTTAAGCATATCAAACTTGGTAGATTCACCAATTTTCATGCTTTTATCACAATTTGCACGATTTCTGCTTTTTTTGGCTCTTATCACACACACTAACTGGTAAAAGCAATCACTAGAGCTTTCCATTGCTCTGGTAAAATCGGAATTTTAGTGAAATCGCTCTGTTACAAACTTGTTTACAGTTTCCAGATAAAATCTTCATATATAATAAAGCTTTTAACCAAAATGTGAAAAACACACATCTATTATCACACGAGAAGACAATGAATATCAACAGACAGCAAGATTTCCATCCCGCAAACGACTTTAAGAACCACAACATAAAGAGCGAACATGTGACAACTCAGGTATTGGACGACTTTATAATTCACTTTTCCAAGTGTCCCGCATCGGTATTTGTTGCAGTCCATGAAATCATGGCCACTATGGGAAACAAAATGGAAATGAAAACTTTTCAAAATTACGAAAAGTCGGATATCATCAGACACAAAACTGTCGAAGAAGAAGGAAGGACTTACGTAAATTTTAAGAAACTTGTCTTAGGCCCTAGTACTAAGAGTTGCTTAAACTAGCTTTTGTTTTCCATGGTTTAAGGAAACAAAGAACATGAGAATTATACATGATATTTCTATTTACAATAAATCTTGGTAACGTTTCTGAAGGAGTTTCTGATGAATAAAAAAACCTATGGTGGGGTATCAAAATCTATAAGAAAGTTTCAAAAGAAGTTAATCTCTATTGTTAGGAAAGCCAGAGTACTGGGGGTCGATTGAAATTCCTGAAGAGACAGTCAAAAAGTGGGGTGCTTCTTTTTTGAGATATTTTCGTATAGAGTTATGTAGCCTATGTATCTCATTTAATCTGATTTTGAATCAAAGGATAATTAAAAAGTTGCGGTTCACACACAATCTCCTACCGAAGATTCTTAAAGTTTAGAAAATCTGGCCCTACGGTTTCTTATAGAAAATGAGTGTACTTGAAATGCACTCTGGGCTGTACCACACAGTGTTGACAGACTACTTTTCAGTTTGAAGGTAACTTGCACATTATCATTTAAGACAAATTGAGATAATGTGACATCACATTAACTAGGCTGGTATTTTTTTCTGAAAGCGCAGCAAGCTACTTACTCAGGCTCTTCTAACAATTAAATCACACCATTCCTGCTGGGTTTTTGTTTTGGAATGAATTAATGTTTTTTTTTTCTTTTTTTGCAGGTGCATCTAAAATTTTGACATTACAAATTGTTTAAATAAAAGCTCACCATCTGCATCGAGTTGCGCAAATTAAAACAATACATGGTAGCCATACCGTATGGGTGGTGGTGGGCCTAAAAATATAGGCCTACGAAGTACAGACATTATGTCAAACAAACAGGAACAATTTCAAACTCTGTTGAATTTGTAATGGCCATGCAAAAATGAAGTAAAAACAATTTATAGGTCTTACAGTCCTGCTCCCCGCTTCTCCGCACCTCTCTTCGCCTTGCTGCACAGCTTACTATGTTTGTATTTCACGAGCTTCCATTACACAACGAAACAATGCGACAAGTACTTCATGTAACTTTTCCTTACACAGCAAAAATTCGCATAAAGTAAACTGACCCGACTGACCCTTGCGTCATTTTGAGTCGTGGCACTTTTGCGTTGTCATTCATTACATCATGCTAGGTCATACCACTCATACCATATAACATTATGCAGGTATTTATCTCGGGCACTACTTTGTTGTCAAAAAGATAGAAGAACTGGAAGTGAGAATTTCAGATTCTTATCAAGCAAAGAAATACAAACTGCTGGAATTGAACGAGTAAAACTTAGTACCCAAACCGAGGTATCCTTCTATAAACCAGAAGTTTGTGGTTGGTGTGCAAAATTTTGAGCAATGGTGAATCAACATTTCATGTCGAGTTAGAAAACTCGATCTTCTAGGGTCCATGGGCAGTTGTTTTCAAACCCTCTCCTATTTCTTCAGACAAGCCAGCACTCCTATCGACCAAGAGTTTCTTTGAGGCTTGATTACTTGGTTGTTACGCCGTTACACCACAAGCAAAGTTGAATTGCTGATGAAAACAGGAAAAAGGTTACAATAAACACACTGCAAAAGTGGGTGAGCCAGCATACAAAATAGAAAACTCAATAAACTCACATTGCCTTTAGAAAAACAGTTTCAAGAAAACGGTTGAAAAGAAGATGATCTTTAA
This sequence comes from Pelagia noctiluca, assembly GCA_963924455.1. Taxonomy (NCBI): domain Eukaryota; kingdom Metazoa; phylum Cnidaria; class Scyphozoa; order Semaeostomeae; family Pelagiidae; genus Pelagia; species Pelagia noctiluca. The sequence goes on along the minus strand of OZ004322.1, from coordinate 15,625,196 downwards.
AATCCTTCATCCACCCTACATACAGTTCATGCAAACTCGCATTTGAAACGATTTTGCGACGCTATAAGTAATTTTTCAACGATTCCAAACCATTTGAAATCGATTTGAAATGATGCCAAAAACGTTTTATACACTTTGTGGCGAATACGAAGCGATTTCTAACGATTATGAAATGATTTGCAACGATATTGTAGCTCTTTGTTTATTCCAAGGATTTTGAAATGAATTTGCAATAATAATTTGTCTTCTTCAATGATAAAGAAAAATATTTGTGACCTAACCTTCTAACAAGTGAACTTTTACTGACTTTACAGTTGATTGCTTCACAGAAAACAGATTTTCAACGTAGTTATTTTTTAGACAATGGGTCATTAAGCAATGACTTAGATATCGTTATGAATCATCGATATTAGTAGGTAGGAGAGGGGGTGTCCTGGCACACCATTTCCAGCCTCGTTTTTGTTTACATCAGTCATATGTTCCAGGACACCACCCTCTCATAAAGAAAACGAAAACGAGGTTGAAAATGAAAACGAGGTTGAAAGCGAAAACGAGGTTGGGGTGTCTTTAAGGGTTCATTTTTATTATTTATATATTAAATTATACCAATTTTCAAGGTTCTAGGATAAAGATAACACATTAACCAATCAGAATAAAGATTCGGCAAGTTTTTATGTTGTATTGGGAACGTTGTAGCATTCGAATATTCGTAAATTGTTCCTGGTTGAGATTAACCAATCAGAATATAGATTCGGCAAGTTTTTACATTACCTTGAGAACGCATTCGAATATTCGTGGATCATAAGGTAACGCATTGACCAATCAGAATATAGATTCGGCAAGTTTTTACGTTGTCTTGAGAACGTATTCGAATATTCGTGGATCATTCGAAATTGGTATATAATCTGCAACCCGTCAGAATGTAACTACCGCAACAATATACCGACTTGGTAAGTACCTATGCATGTTTTTCCTATTTCATTTGCTTAGGCCACTTGTAGAGGTCAGACGTGTTTTTATGAGCTCCTGTTTTATTTTTTATTTATTTATTTCTTTACTAATATATTGTTTATATTTCAGTTAATCAAGCTACAACTTCGATTACGACTATCGAAAACCGAGCTACAACTATCGAATACAACTAAGAATCGAGCTAGAAAGAATACGATGGCAGATAACAGCAACAGAGAAGACGATGGGTGAGTTATATATCAATACATATCAACATCATCATCATCATCAACATCAACATGCGGATGATTTTCACAATTACTTTTCATTTGTTCTACAATAGTATCACCGTCAACATCATCACCATCATCGACTTCGTTCAACTCCATCAACTCCATCCACTCACTTATTTTCTCTATTTTCTTCGTTATTCGGTTTGTCACTTGCAAGCTTTTTAATTTGAATAGCAACATATCCGTCTTTTCATCGAGATTTTTATTGTCGGTAAGGTACTTCGATATCTCCTTTAAAAGTCTCACCTTTTCATCAGCTTCTTTTTCATCAACAAGATCCTCTGATTGCTGCTGTCGTTGCTCTTCTAGCCAAACTGCAATTTTGACGAAATCAGAAATTTTATCCATTGCCCGTTCTTCTTTGCTGTTCTTTCTTCTTTTGCTGTTCTTCTTCTTCTTCAAGTCTTCAAGTGAATACAGTTAGAATTACATTGTAATTTATAGAAGAATCGAACATAGTGTTCGAAACTATTAGAATAACATATTAACCAATCAGAATATAGATTAGGCAAGTTTTTATGTTGTCTTGGGAACATTATAGAATCTTATAACATATTAACCAATCAGATTGAAGATTCGGCAAGTTTTTACGTTGTCTTGAGAACATTATAGAATAACATATTAACCAATCAGAATATAGATTAGGCAAGTTTTTACATTGTCTTGGAAACGTTGTAGAATCTTATAACATATTAACCAATCAGATTGAAGATTCAGCAAGTTTTTACGTTGTCTTGGGAACGTTATAGAATCTTCTAGAATTTATGTTTTATTTCAATACAGAGCCAGAGGAGGGAAGAGAGCTAGAAGAAGTGGAGAGGAAAAAATACAAAACGTCATTTTACGACATGAAACAAGGATGGTGGGAGATGTAAGTAGTGTTTGAATACTTTCTCAATATCTCATATAAAGAATTACATGAAGTAGTTAGGTGTCCTCCGAACCAACTGAGTCACAACCCTAAATTGCAACATGCTACCTGGATAAATAGATGGAATCCATTTCTTGAGGTAGTGGGTTTCATATGAGTTGTGATTACTATAATTACATCCTATAATTTCTATAACCAGTATTCTAAACACTACTTTTTCTTTCAGATGATGAGAGTCTTCAGGGGCGAAATTTTCCCCCTCGAGGCAAAATGTCCCATATGTCTTGAGGGGGAAGAGGATGGTCGTCTCGAACCGTAACTGCGGCATCACATCTCATGAAGAGTGCGCTAAGGGGTGGTTCGTAGACGACCATCCGCCCAGCGTGTACCAGGACGAGCAAGAAGTACGAAGAATGGGACATTTTAGGGAGCCTGTTATAGATTATGAAAAGTGTCCACAATGTAGCAGTGAGGGTGGATACGAATCGCTATTAACTTTAAAGCCATGTGTAGAGGTGGAAATAGCGGAAAGTAATGAATGGTTTTTGGGTGTGTTCAATCAGTTACCCACATTAGATCAACACAGTCTATTGTGGGTGCTTGCCACCCAAAGCGATGAGCAGGAAGAGAGAACAGCTCAAATTCCGGAATCGCCATCAGTCATATCCATCTCATCAACATCATCAACACTTCTTCGCCAACGTCATCGTCATCACCATCACCCTATTTCCTCACCATTAGCATCATCACCCGCACGTCAATCCACCCCCATTATATCATCCACTCCACCCATATTCTCTCCGCCATCCATCTCACCACCCACACACACCTTCACCCCAACTACAGCAATACTCGGCTCATCATCATTGCCATCTCAACAAGTCATCCGTCAACCAATCAGCTCACCATCCACCAACCAATCACCTCCATTACCAGAATCACCACCATCCACCAACCAATCACCTCCATTACCAGAATCACCATATACATATACAGGTTTTTGAGTTGCTCTCTGTTCCAGCTATCGTTTTACTCAAATATTATTCATAAATTATCGAAACTATAATCAATACCCCTTTTCTATGATAAAGACAAAATAACCGAATTTTTAACATGAAAACGATCACAACCCAACATTTGAAATTATTTATAAAGTCGACATGATAGCCATTCATTACTTGAACTATTTCCACTTCTATGAACAAATTCAAATTCTGATTGATTCAAGTTTAAGATAAAAGATTATTTTGGTTTTAAAGTTAATAGTGGTTTCAAACACATCTCTCTCTGTTACATTGTGGATTTAAAACCAAAAAAAAAAAAAAAAAAGATTAATATCATGATCAGCAAGATACTCTGATAGATCCATTCGAATAACATGATAGTTTGATACGAACTCAAGAATGAAGATGATGCTGCTCATTATAAATCATCAGGATATAATAATTTCATAATCTATAACAGACTCCCTATTATCATCAGTACAAATCTCTTGTAATTTCTGACGTTCTCCATTGTCTTTCCAAATCAAATAATAAAATATCTTTAATTTATGGTTATAATGATTATAATGATTATAATGATTATTCTTATTACTTGAAATGTCATTTTTCAATGTAGCATCTCTTTAGCCACAACGTTCTATTACTCTAACAATTTTCAAGTCTCTAGTCATCTCATAGCAAGAGTTATGAATATATCAATTAGAAAAACGCCAAGAAAACTTTTTGAACATTTACCATTGAACATTATATCTTCTTTTAACAAAATTATAAACATAAATATCATTTAATAACAGTTGATGAACATTGAAATATTTACTAATTAACGAATTCATTGTAACGTTTTTTGTTCTATTAAGTAAGAAGAATATACAATGCTGACCACATGTATCACTCTCAAATGACTGAACTTGAATCTTGTTATAGTTAAGTTTAAACGGACGAGTGAAATTCTTTAACTCTTTCAATATCGGTTTTTCGCCAAAAGAATCGTAGAAATCCAATTGATTATCTTCATCAATGTAAACAGCTACCCAATGAGTTCCTCTACCAGTGAAATTATCTTCATTGAAAATGAATGAACAAGGGAGAGAGTGAATTTTTATGTTTTTGATTTCATCTCTTCCGAAAACACCATGAAAGTGGTTAAGTTTTTCACGTTTCATCAACAAGTTATTTATTGTTATATCATCCATGACTACCAATCACGAATTACGTTCTTGTGAGCATCAATCTGGATCACTCTATCAAACTCTCCCAAAATAACAATGTTCATGAGAGCATCAACCGCTGTACTGAAATTGATGCTTATTCTCAAGTTACCTTCTCTTTTTAACAAATACTGTTCATCTTCACAATTTCCTTTTGGAGTTAGATCAAAACCTTAGATTGCTGAGCCCTGTTTGAATGTTTCATAATCAATTAAACTTGGAGAGTTGTTGAGTGTTGATATTAGGCGACTGTAGGCATCAAAATAATCATTATCACCATAGTTCAAACGAAGCGGTGGGGTTACTTCTTGATTATCTACTGTAACCTGAATAGCTGAAGCATAACCATGCTTAAAATTGAAAGGATTTCCTTCAGAAGATCCATTATATGCAGAATTGTCGACGATTGCAAAAAACAATCTGTTTGGAATTTTTTCATTATACACATTATCTTGAATCCAGCTCGTCGTTTGAGAAGGAATCAAATAACTTGCCATATGAGGCTGACAAAGTGAGTAATTTGCGGGGGTTTTCATCAAAGTTCTTTCAATTCCTTGCATTATTGAATCTTTCACATGAATATGACGAAGTACCAGCTTTACCTCATGAATGTATAGCTGCGGGTCTGGATTTGTTGCTCCCTTTTTGGCCATCAAACAGAAAGTATTACTGTTTGGACTCAATCGCCATTGAAGACGTATACCAGGTAGTAAATATTTTTCTTGATTGCAGATGTTGACATGAGGTTTTGTCAACACTTTCACCTTATCACTACTATCAAATGGAGCAGATCTTGCGTTCAATCCAGGATTTTTCGTTGTTCCTGTAGCCACTGGATAACCAGAACCTTGCTTTCCAATCGTATCACTCACCCAATTTGACATTTTTAAATAGTTTTTAGCTCTTGTTTCGTCAAAAGTCAGAATAGTTTCAAAGTAAGATTGATATGCATACATTCCATTTGATTCTGTAACAGGTGTATCATTCAAAACCAACTCTATCTGCTTCCACATAGATTGACCAATATTATTTATCACACCAGCATCTTCTGTAGTTGTTGCTACAATATCAGCTCCACTTGATCTCTGTATACTAAGAGTTGAGACGAAATATGAATGATTCAAATCAATCATATGATCGGGTTGAGCAGGAATATCGAAAACAACAGTTTGTTTTGATGCATTGAGGGCAGCTGTCTGAGGGAAATACTCAACATCTTTGAAATAATCAATACCACTTTGAACAATTGGCTGGCAGAACAAGTCAAGGTTTTCACTCGGACAATCTATGTAGTTTGTCTTGATACTCATTATGATAATTTTTTCTTCAACAATTTCTTCAACAAGTTCCTTCATAATTCTTGAGAGTTTTTCTTGTTCTTTACACGACGAGGCTTTCTTCCTTTTATAGAAGCATTAGGCTCAAACAATCCCCTCATGGTGTTGCGTTTCTTGCTTTTCATGCTTTTCTTTGGCGTAACTGCTTCAACAAATTCATCCATAGCTTTCCTTTTCAACCCTTTGGCAGATGAATTTGCAGCTTCTTTCATCACAGTTTTCAGATTCATACGTTTAATTGCTTTCTTTCCTTGCTTTTTCAACACCGGCTTAACAATCTTTTTCACAACCCTGCCCAGTTTTGGTCCTATTGATCGTATAACTCGCTTAACTATAGGTGTAGCTTTTTTGATAATTGTTCCAACACCCCTTCCACGCTGTCTCGTGTAGAGATATGGAGCTTCCTTGTAAACAGGATAATCATACATGTTTTCTTCTGAAGTGAAGTAGAAATGTCGGTTTTGTCTTGTAAAATCTTATTGGTATTCCAAGTTCATTCAACACGTCTATATTGAACTCGTTGATATCGTTGTATAATAATGAATAGTAGAATACGTTTTCGAATTCCACCAAATTTATAGTATGTTTGGCCACTTTTAGAGGAGTAAATCGTAATAATGGCGTGCTAATGCTACCTACTACTCTGTAGTCTAGTAGTGAGCAATATATAAACATATTCTTCCCTTTTGCATTAATTTGAAAATCTTCATCAGCAACTACATCCGTTGTTCTTTCAACTGCCTTAAATTCGAAATAAGATAACGGTTTTCCAAGATGTTCACCAACATATGGACAAGGTGTCCATCTCACATCTCTGTAATATACATCGTTCATCGTACCATTATACTCTTCAACATATTCCACAAACCCGAGTAAGCTACACAAGTTCTTACCTAAACAAACTCGTTTCACATATTTTGGGAAAGTTATCTTGATTTTGGAGTCAACAATTAAAAATTCTGGCACTCCTTCATATGGCAATCCAACTGATTGAATATAATTCTTGATGTCGTCCGTTTTTTCTTTTATACCAGCATTCAGTAACGAAACTATCTCTCTCATTGTGAATTGTTGTTTGGCCTTTGACAACTCTTTTGTTAAGCTATCTATAAAGACATATCTATCATGTTTATCAGCTGCAAGATTCCAATTGGTAGTATATTCATTTCCAAATTTCCTACGTAAATTTACATCATCAAAGTCAACCTTATCAGTACCAAGCTGAAAAAAACACGTCATTCTCCAAGTATCATCATAAGAAGCAGTTTTTTCCAATTCAATCCGATCACTTAACTCGTACACCATTTCAATCAAAGCCATCTCCCACTTTCCATGAAGATGTAATGATTCTTTAAGTTTGATTCTACGATCATCATCGAGTGAACATGACAAATAGAAATCGTCAACCATGTTGTTTAGTAAATATCAAGTCAATATGACACCTTTCTTCAAATTTATCTGATACGTCCTCTAGTGTTTCCCAATCGTAAATTTTTATTTTGATGGTTTTTATATTTGATGTTATCAACGGGAAAGTTGATGGGTGAATTGAAGCTTTATGAATAGTATTATTCTCAGAAATTACTATTCCCAATACAGGTATAACATCCTTGCTCAAGATTAAGTCGCAACAAACAGCAAACACCTTTTGATTTATATTCTTTTCTTTCTGAAATAATGTACAACCAGTCATGCTACAAACTTCAACATTTTTTAATAAGGTTGGAAAATTTACAAATCTATTATTTAGTGTTATATTCATATCACAGGTCTTATTCTTACAGTTATTGAGGTTTCACCAATATATTGTTTTGGTGAGTAGAATGAAGTAAGTTTCACAGGATTACCCTCATCATCTTCCAGTCGTATGGATATCTGTTGAAATTGTAGTTTTTCCACAGGTGTAAATATAATATTCTTCGGAGCAAAGTATCTGACATATGTATCTAATTCTACATCATAAAATGATACTTTTCTCAAAACTCTCTGCTTCACAATACCTCCAAGAAAGTTACTTTCCAAAAGGTCACACTTTATATTTATAGCCGCGTGTGGGTTTATGTGCACACCATCCTTTATTCTACTGAGACAATTTATTTTTTCACCAGTCAGCGAGTGACCGTTGGCTCTTTTCTTATAGATAATAAGATCTATATATTGAAGATTTTTTATACCATCGTTTCGTTTATAATTAGGATACTTGATGTAACCACCATTAAATTCTTCCAAGGTACCACTAATCTCATCCTCCAAACCAAGGAAATGTGCAAGAGGTCTTGAAAATTTAATTAAAAGGCTGCTGGTATACGTCAGATCATCTTTAATGACATAACCCAAAGATTTCAAATCATCTGTCATTTCAAAAACTATTTTCCCTTCTATCAAAGAAACAGTCAACATGTTTCGCAGTTCATATCCAAATTCAGAGAAATTCAGCAATCTATTATTGAATAAACGTTTGAAATCATAATAAATCAATGTATTATCTTTTTTTCTATGATTTTCTTATCGAGAAAAATTCTCTCATAAAAAATCCATCAGCACCCCAAGTTATGAGTTTTCCATCCTTGTCCGTTTTTACAACGAATTCATTAGAAATCGAAAACCAATATTTATCTTGTAGACTTTCTTCACCTCGATCTGGTAAAGTCATCTGTAACAATGCCATCTCCCATCTTCTTTTTTGATTAAGATTAAACACATGTGGTAAAATAACAGTGTAATCCACTAATTTCGTTCTATCAATAGTAAATCCCGAAGGAAGAACTAAGTCAAATTCTTCATCAATCATATCGCTTCCAATTGAGATTCGTCAATCCACTCATCAAACTGTGGCGGGTAACCCCGCCATCTGATTAAATAGAAGTTTTTACCTCTCCGCCTTTTCTTTTTAAGAATTTCATCCACAACAAAAGTTTTTGGGAAAGACACATGTTGCAGCTCTTCTTTATAGAATCGATCATCTATCTCCTCATCTTGGAGATCTTTAATTTTGTACATTACTGGATATCTTTCTTTAAATACTTTGCTAATCTTGAATATTTCTTCCGTATAATTTTGTAAATACCCTTTCTTGAACATTCTCTTCTTCAAGCTTAATCTGACATAATCTCCAATTCTAAAGACTTTTTTGCTTTTCCTCGATTCTTTCTTGAACAGCTTTTTTCGGACAGTATCCGCATTTTCGGGGTTAACTTCGGAAGGTCTCATACCAATAGACCTGTGATATGTATTATTGTAAGAATCAACAAAATCTTGTAGATCATCAATATACCTTAGCGTATTTTTAGCTGTAAAGTATCTATACATTATAGCCATTCTGGCTATACTGAAGTTCTGTACCATCCAAAGACTATCTATACATTTTTCCTTTAAATGTTCGATTAAATCTCAACTATTGCTGCTTTAGGTTCATTATTTGCTGTGTAGAAATCGATATTGTTTTTCTTTAACAATTCTTGAAAATCTTTATTTATAAACTCACTACCTTTATCAGATCGTAACTTTTTAGGCTTCCTTTCTTGCAAAATATTTTTAAACGCATTAATAATCTCTATTGCAGTTTTTCTCTTGAGTGGTTTTACCCATGCATATTTACTGAAGGTATCAATACAACAAAGCAAAAATGTCACACCATCATTTTCTTTTTTCAAATAAGTCATATCAACAAGATCACATTCCCAAAGATAGTCAATATTGTTTGTTAGAATCCTCTCACGAAGAAAGGTCTTCCTACTTGGTTTATGTAATGTATATGCAAGACTAGTTTTACTCCATTCTTCAACATCCTTCCTCTTTAAATTAGGAATTAATTTTTTAAATTCTCTATATGCTTTATCTAGACCTCCGAGAGAACCCGGAACAGAAGGGTCAGAATATAACTTTTCTAAATTCATATTAAATCAATCAATAACTCCAACAGTTTATCATTTGAACATGTCTTCTTTTTCTTCTTTCGTCTCCTCATACATTCTTTTATAGTATTTTTCTCTCCTTTTTTCTTCCTTGGTCTGGTATGTTTTTTTCTTTTTTCCTGACTTTCAATCATTTGAGTAACTTGCGGTATTTCCGTGATATTTCCTTTTTTCTTCCTTGGTCTGGTATGTTTTTTTCTTTTTTCCTGACTTTCAATCGCTTGAGTAACTTGTGGTATTTCCGGAACCATGATCATCTTATCGTACCCCGCCATCCTTGCTGTTTCCAACATCCTTCACATATTTATAACTTATTTGACCTGAATACAATCATTGGGGCTTCATGTGGAAAAATATTTGTTCGAAATCGCATATTTTCATCAATCGATTGTGTAAAGTCACAGAGCAAGTATCCAAAAACTCTTGAAGTTGCGTCGTTGTAGATATTTAGAAATGTTTTTGGGGAAGCTGGCATGATTTGCTGGGCAAGAAACCTTATTTGACTTCTGTCTCGAGGATTTTTAAATAGAACTTGATATTGTGTATTGAGAGTTAAATTTCGCATTTCTGACCCTCTCGGGAAAGGATTTTGCATCATTACGATGATGTTAATATTCAAATGAGATCTCCCCTTTGTAAATAATTTCCCCAAATCTTTAAAGTTAGCTATTTCATGCATCAGATCATCAACAATGATAGTTAATCTTTTATCCGACCTCGCGATTTCTTCGTACAAGTTTTCAGGCAACTCAGTAATAAATCTACAATTCCCATCAAAATTTTTTTTAATCCTTTGAAATAGGTCTGGCTGATTCGTTCCCGAGATCCACATGAGGTTTGAATATTCTCTTCCATTTTCTATCAGATTTTTGTAGTTTCTTAATAAATTTTCCACCCACGTTGTTTTACCACTTCCACTAACACCAGATAATATAAGAGAAAAAGGTGCTTTAAATCTCAGATCATAACTCATATTTTTAACCAAATCACAACTCTTGCTTATAGCTAATATTTATAACTAAATCACAACTCTTGCTTATAACTATTATAGTCTTTCTGGTTCTTCTGTTGACTTTCCAACTTGCTCTCCAGATCTTTTACGTAGGTCAGCTTTTTTATCTGGTAGTGAAAGACTATTTAAATCTTCAAGTTTTTCATAGATCGCCTTCAACACCTGCTCTTTTAAGTTAATACTAGTTTTGGATGGTTTTTCCTTTTTCCACCTCATTCTTCGGATCCCAAGGCAAAGCTGTATGGGCGCGTCAGCCACTTTTTGCAGGTATATTTCCAGTTTATCAGCAAACTTTTCTTCGTTGCCTAAAACTTCAGTATGCAATGTCAGGAATTTTGAAACTATTCCGCCATACTGTTTTGTCATGATATGGATCCTATCTAAATCCATCAAAGTTTCTGCATTTTGTTCTTTGAATTGTATCTTGCCATCTTCATCCTTATTTATGTTTTCATCGATTACTCGCAGCATATGAGTGAATTCAGAAGGTTTTATTTGGAAAGATTTAGCAAAACTTCTGTCTTTCACCACGTCTTCTGATGTTAAAACCCATTTATCCATACCAGGTTTAACAGAAAATGATGATTGAACAGCACCATCTTCATTTCTGATTTCGTATATGTACTCCATACTCATGATTTTCGTATTCTTCTTCTTTTACTGCTCTTTCTTCTTTCTTCTTTCTTCTTCTTCTGCTTTCTTCTTCTTTCTTCTTTAGCTCTGCACTCTGCAGTTGAGATTAGCCAATCAGATTGCAGGATTTAAGATGTTCCAGATTAACCGGATTAACCGGTTTATTCCAGATGTTCCAGAAGTTTCTAGAATGTTCTAGATTGTTCCTGGTTGAGATTAGCCAATCAGATTGTAGGATTAAAGATGTTCCAGAATGTTCCAGAATTTCTAGAATTTTTCTAAAATAAAGACTAATTTTGTTCAATAAAACTTTAATAACTTTATATTCACCAATTATATATAAACTTCATATAATAAACTTTAATAAACATTTATGATATCATGTTAATTCTAATCTATCGATCTATCATAATATCCCAATCTTGTGCCATCTCCTCCTCCTCCTCCTCATCCATTTCCGTGTCTTCATTTTTAAATTCTATCCAATGACACCAACATTGCGCAAAACCATCCCACTCTATTCCACAGTTTGAACAGATTGTCAATGTCGGAATTGCATCATTATACAAATATGGAGTGAAACGGCACAGTTCTCTTCTATCGAGATCATCATCGATCAACCCATATTGAAACAAATCTTCTCTTCTTCCCCATCATATTGAGACAGCATTATTGTAGAATCTTCTTCAATTGTTAAAAAAGGTGGATATTCCTCCGCAAGAATATTTAATAATGTCTTAAATACCCAGATTAGATGAGATGATGATTCTATCTTATAGTCACCAGCTTCATCCTCTTTATGCCAATTGTGTGTATCTTCTTTATCATTCATTTCAACTCTGCGATATGATTGATCGATGGATGAAGGTTTTGCTGTGTATGAATTTTCTTCCCCTCTAACATATTGTGTTAATGCTTGATAAAAAGTATTCAAATAGAAGAACGGTTCTTGATTCGTTTCTAGCAAAATTTCTGGATCCTGATACGCTTCATAAATATCTTTAGCATCAAAACATCCATAGGTTTGTATATGAATATCTTTGAGAGGAACAGATTTCTCAAAATGATACATAATTTACCCGTTCTTCTTCTTCTTTCTTCCTCTTTCTTCCTCTTTCTTCTAGTTATGCTTGATGATGAGTGAACTTGGTTCATAGATTTGCGACTTTTATACTTTTTAGGTTCAGTTGAGATTAACCAATCAGATTGAAGATTCGGCAAGTTTTTACGTTGTCTTGGGAACGTTATAGAAGATTCTAGATTGTTCCTGGTTGAGATTAACCAACCAGATTGAAGATTCGGCAAGGTTTTACGTTGCCTTGGGAACGTTATAGAAGATTCTAGATTGTTCCTGGTTGAGATTAACCAACCAGATTGAAGATTCGGCAAGTTTTTACGTTGTCTTGGGAACGTTATAGAAGTTTCTAGATTGTTCCTGGTTGAGATTAACCAATCAGATTGAAGATTCGGCAAGTTTTTACGTTGCCTTGGGAACATTATAGAAGTTTCTAGAATGTTCTAGAAGATTCTAGATTGTTCCTGGTTGGGATTAACCAACCAGATTGAAGATTCGGCAAGGTTTTACGTTGCCTTGGGAACGTTATAGAAGATTCTAGATTGTTCCTGGTTGAGATTAACCAACCAGATTGAAGATTCGGCAAGGTTTTACGTTGCCTTGGGAACGTTATAGAAGATTCTAGATTGTTCCTGGTTGAGATTAACCAACCAGATTGAAGATTCGGCAAGTTTTTACGTTGTCTTGGGAACGTTATAGAAGATTCTAGATTGTTCCTGGTTGAGATTAACCAATCAGATTGAAGATTCGGCAAGTTTTTACGTTGCCTTGGGAACATTATAGAAGTTTCTAGAATGTTCTAGAAGATTCTAGATTGTTCCTGGTTGGGATTAACCAATCAGATTGAAGATTCGGCAAGTTTTTACGTTGTCTTGGGAACGTTATAGAAGATTCTAGATTGTTCCTGGTTGAGATTAACCAACCAGATTGAAGATTCGGCAAGTTTTTACGTTGCCTTGGGAACATTATAGAAGTTTCTAGAATGTTCTAGAAGATTCTAGATTGTTCCTGGTTGGGATTAACCAATCAGATTGAAGATTCAGCAAGTTTTTATGTTGTCTTGGGAACATTATAGAAGTTTCTAGATTGTTGTTTTACCACTTCCACTAACATCAGATAATATCAGAGAAAAAGATACTTCTCAGATTATAACTCATATTCATAACTCATATTCATAACTCATATTCATAACTTATATTCATAACTCATATTCATAATAATAATTAATCTATCAGTTATTTTATTCAATGTTTGGAGTAAGTATAAACATCTTCCATTTACCGTCACTTCTTTGGATGAATTATATTTCTAAAACTTGATAAACCTTATCCCATCCACCATTTGATATGATCCATGGCATGATGTTTTCGTTTTCGTTTTCATTAATGAAATCTGTAAGTAATGTCGATATCTCAACAACAAGTAATGGCTGCTTATTTTCAATGAAGAATTGTGATAATACACCAGCGAAAGTGAAGAGTGAAATGATATGACCCCAATTTAGACCCTCTTCATTTATCATTTGCTTGGCGATTGAAAGAAAAGTAGACTTGAATCTCTCTTCAGTAAGAACTGGAGCCAACTTCGTAGGTATCATCTCAAAGAATTCATTGTTCTGATTTTTCGTATCAATGCAGAGTTTTGCAATTAGTGATTGCAGATCAGTTGGATTTCTTCTTGGAATCTGATATGTTTCTGGTAATTCAGCAAGCAGGGAATGATCTGTTACTTTACTTCTCAAATAAAATGCAATGGAATATTGTACCAACGATCGTGTTGTATTATATTCTTGTAAATTATCCATTTTTCTCTTACTCCGTTAACCACGTTCTTCTAGCAATGTTTGATGATAAGTGAACTTCGTTCATGGATCATGGTTTTTATACTCTAGGTTCAGTTGAGATTAACCAATCAGATTAACCAATCAGATTAACCAGATTAACCGGATTAACCAGATTATTCCAAATATTCCAGAAGTTTCTGGAAGATTCTAGAAGTTTCTGGAATATTCTAGAAGTTATACTCTTCTTTTTCTAGTGCGTTTCTTAGATTTCCCTTTCCCTCCTCCTGCAAGATTTCTTTTTCGTCCACCATTTAACTTTGTATTTAGTTTCCGTTTCCGTTTTCGTCCACCATTAAGTTTTTTCAATCCTGCATCAGCAGCATACCCCGCCGCTGCAATAGTACCCCCCTTTGCAGCTGCTTTCACCCCTTGAAGAGCTAGTTTTTTTAAAGCCTGTTTACCAAGACGTCTCGTTAAAGCTCTCCCACCTTGCTTAATTGCTTGTCTTGCCGCAACTCGAGCAAATGCTGACCCCATCCTTACAGATTTTTTCACTGTTTGCTTCCTTTTATAACCACCCCCCATTAATCGAGTTGCTTCTTCACCACCATCATTTTTTAACATATCATCTATTACCATGGAAACAATTACTGATCCTACCAACGACGCCATTACTTCTTAAAATCAGACTTTTTAACATATGCAAATTTATCTAGTGTTTTCTTCGGTACACCTGCAGCTCTCCACCACTCTCTAGGAAGAAATTGTAAGGGCTTAGCTTTTTTCCATCCTTTCTTCTTAATTGTTGGCTTTAATTCGCGTTGTAAGCCTGGTATTGGTGAAATACCAATCGCTGTTTTAACTACCCAGTTTTGTATGTTTTCAAAAAGACCTTTACCCTTAATCCTCTTGATACGTCGTCGTCTTCGTTTACGTTTCGCCATCTTCCAAATATAAGAGTAATCTACATCCTTATATAGAACATTTCTGATGATTATTAGAAGAGATAACACAATAAAGTAAGAATTATAAAATCTTCATAATATCATTTGAACAAGTTTAAATATCGTATATAATATGAGTGAATGTCCGCTACAACTATCGAATACAACTATCGAAAACCGAGCTACAACTATCGAATACAACTATCGAAAACCGAGCTACAACTATCGAATACAACTATCGAAAACCGAGCTACAACTATCGAATACAACTATCGAAAACCGAGCTACAACTATCGAATACAACTATCGAAAACCGAGCTACAACTATCGAATACAACTATCGAAAACCGAGCTACAACTATCGAATACAACTAAGAATCGAGCTAGAAAGAATACGATGGCAGATAACAGCAACAGAGAAGACGATGGGTGAGTTATATATCAATACATATCAACATCATCATCATCATCAACATCAACATGCGGATAATTTTCATAATTACTTTTCATTTGTTCTACAATAGTATCACCGTCAACATCATCACCATCATCGACTTCGTTCAACTCCATCAACTCCATCCACTCACTTATTTTCTCTATTTTCTTCGTTATTGGGTTTGTCACTTGCAAGCTTTTTAATTTGAATAGCAACATATCCGTCTTTTCATCGAGATCTTTATCGTCGGTAAGGTACTTCGATATCTCCTTTAAAAGTCTCACCTTTTCATCAGCTTCTTTTTCATCAACAAGATCCTCTGATTGCTGCTGTCGTTGCTCTTCTAGCTCTTCTAGCGAAACTGCAATTTCGACGAAATCAGAAATTTTATCCATTGCTCGTTCTTCTTTGCTGTTCTTTCTTCTTTTGCTGTTCTTCTTCTTCTTCAAGTCTTCAAGTGAATACAGTTAGAATTACATTGTAATTTATAGAAGAATCGAACATAGTGTTCGAATAACATATTAACCAATCAGAATAAAGATTCGGCAAGTTTTTACGTTGTCTTGGGAACGTTATAGAAGATTCTAGATTGTTCCTGGTTGAGATTAACCAATCAGATTGGAGATTCAGCAAGTTTTTATGTTGTCTTGGGAACGTTATAGAAGTTTCTAGAAGATTCAAGATGATAAATGCTTCATCTGGGCAATCCTATCTGCTTTACACCCAGCTTCCAGAAACCCTCAAAGAGTAACAAAGTATCTTCCATATATGAATGAATTGAATTCTGATGGACTAACATTTCCTATCGATCCGACGAATAAAAAAGTCATTGACAAATTTGAAAGCAACAACAACGTTTCAGTCAATATATTTTATGATGAAGATGGTGAAATTGTACCTGTCCGAGTAACAGAAAAGAAACGTGAAAAACATGTCGACTTGCTGCTTATTATGAATGATGAAGGAGATAGTCACTATGCATGGATTAAAAGCTTGAGCAGATTGTTAGCTGGAAGGGATGGACATAAACATCTAGAGAGAAACGATTTTACTGCTCGCTCTGCTTAACATCTTGCAAGAATGAGGAAAATATCAAGAAGCATGAAGAACTATGTGACAAAGATAGAGTTTTTCAAAGAGTGGAATATCCAACAGAAACAGAATTAAAGTTTGAAAATTTCAAGAATCAATCAATGCTACCATTTATAATCTATGCGGATACAGAATCGATACTGGAAAGTTCAAATAAAGGAGCAGCATATCAAGAACACATACCAATCAGCTATTGTATATACGTGAAATCCATCGACAACCGATGGCAAAGTCCACCAGAATGGTATACTGGAGAAGATTGTATGGAAGTGTTTATGAAGAGAATAGATGAATTAAATGAGGAACTACGAGATGTTTTCAAGAAAACCATGCCGATTCTGAGATTAACTACCGTGGATAAAGCAAGATATGACAATGCTATGAAATGTTATTGTTGTGATCAACCATTTAAAGAAAATGATGATGCGAGAAAGAAAGTTAAAGATCATTGTCATATTACTGGACAGTATCGAGGAGCAGCATGCTCTTACTGCAATTTGAATAATCTAAACATAATTGCTAATTCGCATAAAATTCCGATTGTTTTTCACAATCTAAAAGGATATGATATGCATCACGTCTTCCAGAATTTACAGGGTAGAGAAACTTCTGTCATTGCTAGTACACGAGAAAAGATCTTGACAGCAGAAATTGGTGGATCTACAGAGGAGAATGAACAGGGTCAATTGAGAACAACACGAGGAGTCAAATACATCGATTCTCTCAGCTTCTTGAATGCAAGTTTAGGAACGCTTGCTACTAATCTACCAAAAGAACAATTTACATCAGTAAAAGAACATTTGAAAGATCAGATTATAAATTATCCACACCCCCAAAGACCGATTAATGAACAACAACGAATTCAAGAGCGAAAGGTTGAGCGACAAGGAATATTTGAACCTGGAACACCATGTAGTAGAGCATTAAAAGGAGACGATATGATTGACTATCGAAACTGGAAAATACCATTCAAATGAGATTTGACTGTTGAAGAGACTGCTGAAATTGAAAGAAAGTTTCAGCTTTTGACAAGAAAAGGAGTTTATCCTTACGATTGGATGGATAATGCTGAGAAACTAGAATCAACATGCCTACCACCGAAAGAGGCATTTTATAACAAGTTGAATGATAGTCATATTACAGATGAAGACTATGAGCATGCACAGAATGTCTGGCAATATTTCAACTGTCAAACTTTCCAAGACTATCATGAATTATATTTGGTAACAGATGTGTTATTATTGGCTGATATATTTGAATCATTCAGAGGACAAAGCATAGAATATTATAAACTGGATCCTGCAAACTACATATCCGCTCCATCACTTGCATGGGATGCAATGTTGAAAATGACAGGTATCAACCTTGAATTATTGTCTGAAGAAAAAAGAGACATTCATCTCATGATCGAACAAGGTATAAGAGGGGGTGTATCAATATCAATGAAACGTTATGCAGAATCTGACGAAAACCATACCTTAATGTATCTCGACGCAAACAATCTGTATGGATGGGCAATGTCTCAACCGATGCCTTATGGTGACTTCAAACAGTTCACAAATACACAAGTTCAAAATACAAATATTGAACATCTGTTAAATAGAGATAATACTGATATTGGATACATTCTTAAAGTTGATTTGAAATATCCACATGAATTACATGACCATCATGCGAACTTGCCGTTAGCACCACAAAGATTGCAAGTCCAGGAAGAAATGCTATCAGAACATCAAAAACATGCGTACAAAAATCTATTCGCGAGGAAAAAGTTTAAATCAACCCCAAAGCTAATACCAAATCTCTATAACAAAGAAGGTTATGTCATACATGAAAGAAATCTGAAACAATGCATTGACCTCGGATTGAAAGTTACTAAAGTTCATGAAATCATTGAATTCAAGCAGAGTATGTGGTTGAAAGAGTATATTGACTTTAATACTCAAAAAAGAACACATGCAAAGAACGATTTTGAAAAAGACTTTTTCAAGCTCATGAATAATTCCGTATTTGGAAAGACAATGGAAAATGTTAGAAATCATAAGAGATTTGAAATTTGTACTGATGGTGTTGTTCTGCGAAGATGGGTAAGAAATCCCAAATTCTATGGTGTTATACAGATTAATGATGATACGATCATAGTAGAGAAAAAGAAAGGTAAAGTCATTCTCAACAAACCCATCTATATTGGGTTCAGCATCTTAGATGTGAGTAAGACATTGATGTATGACTTTCATTACAATTTCGCAAAGCCAAATCTTCCAAATGTTCAATTATGCTATATGGATACTGATAGTTTCATATATCACATATCAATGTCAAAAGATCAGGTCAATCAAGTTTTGAAAAATCATGAAAACGAGTTTGATTTCAGCAACTATCCGAAAGATCATCCTAATTACTCAGTGAAGAATAAGAAAGTAATTGGGAAAATGAAAGACGAGCTCGGTGGTGTACAGATGAAAGAATTTATCGGTTTGAGATCAAAAATGTATAGTTGTCAGGTATATGATGGAAAAACAATAAAGAAAGCAAAGGGAATAAAGAAAAACATTGTGAAAAAGGAGATCATACATGAGAATTACTTGCAGAGTTTAAAAGAACAAAGGGTATTTTCAAACAAACAATGCAACATCAAGTCTCATACACACACACTATATAGCATGGAGAGAAGAAAGATATCACTATGTCCATTCGATGATAAAAGATATATTTTAGACAATGGCTTCGACACACTACCATCAGGCCCTGAAATGAGCAAAAGTTAGGTGCTTGGTTGATCAAGCTCCTCAATTCACTGAGGCGCTTGATCAAGCTCCTAGATCATTTTTGTCTTTGTGGGAAACCAAATGGTAAGTTCTGGAAAAACGAGCCATGGTTATTGTTTTTCAGAAAAACTGCAGCTAAAATAGAATCAATCATTGAAAAAGAATCAAACAACATAAACTGAAACAACAAGAATATACAGTACATCATCAATAGTAACACTTCAACTGTATTACAAACAGTATTTACAACAGTGAATCATCAACTGTATATTCTTCAAAATGAACTAAACATTTACAATCTCTTCAGTCAAGTAACTTAGTCAATAAACTTTGAAATGTTCTCACTAACATTACAACGAAAATGAAACAAAATTTTACAATTCAAGAACAAAGAACATAAAAGATTTCCTGCAGAACTGTAATTTTTCTGTATCATAATGTCACAGTATCATATATCATCTGTCTCACTCTCTGATGAGACAACACTACTAATTCCATCAAACTCATTTTCACTGTCACTGGTGTTGTCACTGTCATTCCTTTTGTCACAAGTAACTTTTTGGATCTTTTCTGGTGGCTCTAATAGTTCAGTCTGTTTTAGGCGTCTCTTTTTCATGTAGGCATCAATTGCAACATCAATTATTTCTTGTCTTTCAGTGTCAGACCAGTTCTTATCATTTGCTGAAATGATCATCCTCTCTTCTAGTACTTCTTGGGAAGTGGATAGCCTATGATCTGATAACATCATGGTTAGAATAGAAAATCCCCTTTCAACAGAACTGTTTGATCCAGAAATTGTCAGTAGCAGTTTTGCTAGCAAACACATGTTAGGGAATTCATCCTTCCTCTTGCAAAGCAAGCTCCTCCAGATTGAAAAGGCAGATGTCTCTGGTGAAAAATACTTTGGAACAATCCTCTTTAAGCTCTTCCATTCTATTAGGGCCTGTTTTAGGAGAAATCCCTTGCTTTCCAGTGGCACTTGAAAATGGTTGCTGAGATCAACAATTTGTTGGTTTCCATATTCTTTGTTGTCATACTGCCAGTTCTGGGGATCAAGCCATTTCATATCTTGGTATACTTTTGATGAAAAGTCACTGAATCTATCTATGAGATTTTCTCTTAGTTTGATTGCAACAGCACCAATGGTGTCTGAAATCAAAAACTCAGCTCCATTCATTTGCATCCCACCAACAGTGACAGTAATGAATTCTTTATTTCTTTCCTTTCTCTTTTCATTCCCAGATTGTTGATACTCTCTTGACATAGAGGCTGTTGCATCTCCATCATTTGCCTCAAATGAAAAGTAAAGCAAATTGCTATCAATGGGCACATCATTGACTTCTTTCGCATTAGTTAACTCATCAAGTCCCTCCAAAGTAAGCAGAAGACTAGGTTGGATTTCACATGGCAACAAATCATTTCCTTCAAAAACTAGAGATATTGGGCTGATCTTATCAAGGAGGTCTAAGTAACTGCAGACATTGTAGAGAACCTTCACAGTCCTGAACTTTATCAAGAGGCCTCTAAGTTTCGCAATTGTCTCAGCTTTCTTTTTATTCTCTGCAATTACATTTTCATATGCAGTAATGAAGACTGGCCACATGTGGAGCAATCTTTGCAGCCCTCTTCTTCTGTGACTTACAAATCTTGTCCCTGTTATTTTTGGGAGGTTGTAGCATGTGATATTCATTGCTGCTGCAGTACGTGAAAGTGCTGCAGTAAGATCACTTGACCTTTTCAGAAGAGTTGCATTTGCTTGGTAAAATTGATCAACATCTTCAAATGGCTTCACTTTCATGGCATCCTTGACTGCCAGCTCAACTCTATGGTTTACACAATGGATAGTAAGTAGCCAAGGTCTTGTTGATTTGAGCTGAGTCAACACCCCTTGATAAATTCCAAAGTTTACGCTGGCACCATCAGCTGTAGCTGCAACCATTGACTTCAGGTAAGATTCCTCATCCAGGTGCATCTTCTCACAGAATACTTGGTCAATGGCTTTTTTAATGGAGTTGGCATTTGCTCCACCATAATCTGCCATTTCCAACAGAGACGAAACAAAATACACAGGAATACCATTCCTTTCTGTCCTTACTAAAATGAGCTCCTTCTCCTTTTTTGTCTTCCGGGCCTGGGAACCATCAGATAAAACTGACATGAAGTCGCTTGATCCTAGAATAACTGCTACTTTTTCACTTACAGCATCAGCAATATAGTGTATATATTCTTTGCAGGCATGACTGTCACTCTTTCCTTTTATGAGGCGAACGCCATTTTTACGTTGACATTTAATTAAGACTTCAAAGTGTTGGAGGGGCATCGTCGGAGTCACCGCAAGTTCGTACGCCGTTGTAAACATTTTTCGATATGCCTCTCTTGCAGCATTGTCAATTGAAGTGGTAATCTTGGTTTGATGAGCTCCTATTGCATCTTCAGATAGTCTTTGCTCAGATGTTGTTCCTTGCTCTGCCCAAATGGCAATCAAATGCGCTTTTCCGCTTAAATGCCGCATTACATTGCACTTTGCAACGTATGACGTCCCATCAACGTAGGCCAGCATTGCCCTTCGAGCAGGGCCTTTGCAAGTTGGATGTGATTGGATATCTTTCGAATGCTTCCGGCAAAGCTTGCACCAAACTCTCGTGACATGCTGCTTGTCATTGATAGTTTTGACATCATACCCAATTACATTCTCCTTCCCCCAGGATTTGAATGTTGACAGCTCTACCGTAGAGCCGGTAGAGCTTGCAGCCATTTTATTTCTTCTACACGTGCGTTACGCAAATCACCATAGCAATCAACACAGAAGCGAGGCAGCTTGATAATGGCGTATACAGCTTGGGAAGCGCTTGGAAACTTTACGATCGCAACAAAGAAGGGAAAGGAAGACAGTTTATCGCTCTTTTACAGAGATGATAGGAAGATCTGGGCTAAATTTTTATGTCCAACAAATTCACAAATTGTATTTACGGAGTATTAAGACAAAACACCTTTTGATCAGCGAGGCGCTCGATTAATCGAGCCAGTAGAATTTTCGAGGCGAGTGTGGAGGCGCTCGCGCTCGATCGAGCGCCTCTCATTTCAGGGCCTGACTACCATATGGTCATTACTCGCTAGAAAAACGTTAAGAAAAATTTTTGAATATTTATTATTGAATAATAGTAATAGTTGATGAATATTAATGAACTCACACATCGTCTTGTCTATCGTTATCATTCTCAACCATTTTGATTTCAGCCATTTTGATTTCAGCCATTTTGATTTTAATAGCTTCGGATTTTAATTGATTTTAGTGTCGTAGCTTGATTATCTGGAAATATAAACAATATATCAGTAAAGGAAATAAAATAAAAAACAGGAGCTCATAAAAACACGTCTGACCTCTACGAGTTGCCTAAGCAAATGAAATAGGAAAAACATGCATAGGTACTTACCAAGTCGGTATATTGTTGCGGTAGTTACATTCTGACGGGTTGCAGATTATATACCAATTTCGAATGATCCACGAATATTCGAATGCTACAACGTTCCCAAGACAACGTAAAAACTTGCCGAATCTTTATTCTGATTGGCTAATGTGTTATCTTTATCGTAGAACCTTGAAAATTGGTATAGGGGGGTATTTTAAGATACTCATTCTAAAAATGAACCCTTAAAGACACCCCAACCTACTGCGCATGCGCAGAACGACCAACCTCGTTTTCGTTTTCAACCTCGTTTTCATTTTCAACCTCGTTTTCGTTATGAGAGGGTGGTGTCCTGGAAGGAACATATGACAGCCTCGTTTTCGTTTACATCAGAACGAGGCTGGAAATGGTGTGCCAGGACACCCCCTCTCCTACCTACTGATATTATTTCCAAGCAAGCAAGGCCATATCTCAGTGCTTGTGGCTACCCTTCCTGGCTGATCTTACGATAATGAATTCCAAGTAGATTCAGGTTCATCCAGCATCCTTCAAATCTAAGGTTGGAATAACTACTTCAATCAATAAAACTTTGAACGATCTCAAGCAAGAATTGTGAAAGGACAGGAATAAGTCTAAAATACCAAATATTAAGAATTCAATAAATTCAGAATACAAATTGATATCTAATATCATACACTATCAATAAATTTCATACTATGTGCATCAGAAAGAAACAGATGCATTTGTGGATATGAAATTGAAATGTTTGTTTCAAAATGTATTTTATTTTCATTCAAAATCACATTTGAAGGCAAAATGAATTCACATTCTTAGTATTCAATGTTAAGTGGGGTAAGGGAGAGGCGAGCGTCCCATGGCTAAAATTCTGCCAGAAAATAACAAAGTCAATTTTTTCACTAAGTAATTTTGTCAATCACAATTTTCAGCGACAAAAGAATACGCTTTTTCAATAAGCAACTGGATAGGGGTGTTCCAACGGGATTTATCGATTATCACTTTGCCCTTGGTATATGCTCTTGGTATTTCTAAGGAAAAAAAGGGCATGGTCTCTAATAGCTACACTCTTTTGGTCGGCAATTTAATATCTCGCAAACCCCAAAAACAATTTTTTTGGTTCGCCCCTCGCAACTAGACTCTGATCCAGCATCTCGCTGTTGCTTAACATTCTGCTAAAAATAACAGACTAGCTACTACCCCTTCCCCCAACAAACCTCGCTATTTGCACGTTCCTAGCGAGTAGAGAGTAGTAAAGCAATCTCAGAAAGTCGTTGCCTTTATTAATGCTTTGCTCTTTCAGAAAATAACCTCAAACCAGTTGCTTATTGAAAAAGGTGAACGTAGCTTGAACCCCCTTTGCTCTATTGGCAACAAGATCAGTATCAACTTTCAGGTTGAGTTGGTTCAGCGTCTAATAAATCTTCGGTCATCCTTACAAAATTTTCATCCCAAAATCTCCGCAACAGTCCATCTTTATTCGAGCAAAAACTACCGAAGTTTGTCATCAATTTATTTACGCTTGTTTCATCACCTGTTGAAAAGAATATATTTAGTATATCAGTATGTGTTTCAAAGACTGGCTCAAGATACGCAAAGATTGCTCATGGAGTTTCTTTTAAGAACAATACGCGAAATAGAAGTATGTACTCCACAGACCCAATGTGCCCTCTCGGTTAACACCAAATTGGCTGTGCAGTTACTCGCAAACTGGGGCCTTCGATGTTGATATTCAAGAACCAAAGAGTCAACAATGTGTAATCCAACATATGTTCAAGTTTACGAGTAGCTGTGCAACTGACAGCTAGTGCAGTGATAGCCAGGATGGGACTTTAGTAATCTTGATCACATACTTTAATTTGCTTTAACCTTGTCAATTCTTTGTAAGTTTGCAGTGTAATACTTTGGTATTTCTTTTAGGTATCGTTACGGACAGTAGGACTACATCAAGCACACAAACGTATACCAACTACAACATACCAATAATCATATTCAATTTACAAACTGTATCTTACGTATGCGAAGCCTGGTCTGTTGCGAAATAAATATTAAGTGCAACTCACAATGTGAGCATACTACCACCACACACGACATGACGTAATGTGACGCGAGGTGACGTGACGGGGATAACATATAACATAAATTAATGTCTCTAGAGATCTCAACTCTAAAATAGCCCCTACGAATTCTGAGTTCTGGAGAAAGACGAACATGATAAACTTTCTGAGACACGCAGTATATAGATTCAAAAAGCCTACCTGTAAGATTAGACCTCCACTTCTTGGTTATCGCGTTATTCACAGACCAGAAGAAACCAGCGGGGTATTTCTCGTCATCAAAATCACCCCCAAGATCACTGAGCAGCGTATTCAGATTCAGATGAACGCGCTTTGATGAAGTTTTGTACGAGTTCAGTTCTGCTTCATTTTGATCATCGAAGTTCAATTCCTTTGCGTTAGGGGACTGGCGTGGCGTGAATTCTATTGGCTGGTCAACGATTCTGACAAACACACTTCCGGTCCAGTGGACGAACTGGTTTGAATTCGCCTCTCTCCGTTGATTCGGGTCCAGTACGTAGGTGTTTGTCTTTCTGGGGTAATCTCTCAAGAAGCCAAACCTGGAACCAATGAGAAAGTGGAATTTAAGAAATTGAAAAATCCCAAAAATTACTGCAAAAGATGTCAATAAGATAAACACTAGAGTCAGGACTAGATTTGGATGCAGATAAAAAGTGAGGGTGGAGAATTTTTCAAACTCCGATAAATAGGGCTCCTATAAAATGTACCTTTTAAAGGTTTAAATTGCAGCCCTGAAGAATGTATTGGAAAAAATTACCATGGTTGAGTGTATTAAGCAGTTTCAAATTCATATCAAGAAAAACATGATTTCTCGTGTATAAGGGCCTTAAAAACAGTGGAGGTCTGCAATAAGGATTTTGAACATTCTTCGATCGGTACAGAGCTAAAGGATGGCGAAAAAAGACGGGAACATAGCAGAACATAACGAGAAACAATCAATAATCTCAGATAATTCTGAAGACTTTTCTGAATTCACCTCAGTAAAACAGTCTCTTGAAAAAGAACCATCCTTCTGTTCCAAGTTGACTTTTCAAAATCTAGAAACAAAACAATATGTACAGTAAAACATGAGACTTGGCAAGCATCAAATATCAAAGATTAGAATTAGGCCGTGATTTTCACCCTGGGCAATTTGTGCAAAGTAATGTAGAGGCTTTGCAGTATCTAGGGATGTTTGCATTCATGTGGAGGTTTATGTTGGAATTTGCGGGATTATTAGTAATGTAGAGGATTCTCAGTAATGTAAATGGTATCTTGAAGTAATGTTGAGGCCCTAAAAAATACTGAACATCCTCCACTTTACTGCCGAAATCCTTTCATTTCAAAGCAAGAATTCCTTCTCACTTCTGACTCTTCAAATGCTCACTAGAAGAAAACTTTATCAGGGTCAAATGTGATTGGAAAAGCCTAAAAATAGTGTATAAGAGGAATAGACTGACCCAGTACTACCAACTTTCCATACTACACAAATGTTTGACAAGTGCTTTAATCTTATTTTCTCCTTGTCGAAAAAAGGATTCTTTCTCTTTTGTGGGGAATTCTTACTTTTAATTCTTACCCAAACAGGATAAGTTTAGTTGGATTACTTGATCCTTACTCGAAGGATTCTGAGTCTGAGCCCATATTCAGAGCTACCAAATAAATAGTGAGGAGGGAATTTGCAAGCTCTCCTTCATTTCAAGGTAAAAGGGTAAAAGGAATCAAGATGTGTGACCACATCAAGAGAAAGGACCAGGGTCGCAGTGCTTGTTTTGAAAAACAGACAAAGTAAACATTAAAGAAACTGAAAAATGAATTTACCTTCAAATAAATTATTCTGTCCAGGTGAAAGCAGGCATTCGATATTGAGAGGAATGTAACTAGGCTTGGACAGAGGATGCTTTTTGGTAGCGTCAACACTGCAGTGTATCGGAAGTGGGTGAACTGGAGCTGGAACTAGATGAAAACCAGATGTTATGGCTCGTCTCGACCAGTGCTGGATCTGAATAGATGGAGGTAAGCTGTTAGAACGATATCATATACTCGCAATGTTGAATGGCAGCGATTCGCAACGATGTTGTAAGATATTCTCATATGAAATCGATTAGGGTATCCAAATGATCAGATTACTACAAAGTGTCTCAAATGGTAGTGGGATCGAACCCACATTCAGAAATGTCAAAAAAAAGTACGAGGAGCAAGCTCTCAGTAATCTCCAGGCAAAAAGGCAATGTAATCACACAGAGTGGTTACATCGAGAAGACGTGGATTGCGGTGTGCCATACTAAGATATTCAGTGGGCCCTTGATGCTTGCAATGTGCTAGCCTGAGGAAAGCCTGAAGCTTTGTTTCCATTTTCAAAGAGAGGCCTGAAGCCTTGTTTCCATTTCCAGCAAGCAGGGACCCCTAGTTTAGAGTCCCTTTTAAAGAACGATAGAGTAAGTCGTTTACTTGACATCTCGAAGTTCACTCATTAGATATTGACCTTGTACGAGCAAGCGTAATTAAATCTGAACTTGGTAAGCCGTCTAAGCCAATTAGTACCATACCCCAACAACAATCTTTACCCCATTGAAATATGGATGCTTAAAAGTAATGCAGCGAAAAATACCCTTTCATCAGGATGCCTAACTGCTTTGGCTAGACTAGCAATTCATTTTATACTTGTCAAATAAAGCAAAATCCCCTTAAGAAAATAGCAACTGCATTTGCCTATCAACAACAATAACATTATTGGTACACATTGAAATAATGAAACTAAAAGTAATAAAGTGAGAAATGTTGGGTTGGAATGTTGTTGTTTTTATTTTCTTATTGTTTGTTTATTTTTCTCCATTTATGTTGTCTTTGTTTTCCTCAGGTGGAAATTGTATTAATTTTTTGGGTTCAGTTGTCAATTAGTTCCGCCTGTTGAGCTTTCAGTTTTTGGGTGTATGTGTTCTTCAATTTGCAAGTTGTGTGTTATATCGTTTTTTCAAGTCGACAGTGTCGTTCACGAGTTCAAGTAAATCAAGCATTGTCAATTTGCTCGTCTATTTTTTGGTGCGTGTGTATACCGAAGTAAGTATATTTTCTGTTATTTCTTATTCGTTTATTTGGCTGTTTTGACGTCCTATAATTATATTTTTCTAGTCGATATTTTTCATTATTTTTGCTCTATTGTTTATCAGTGTTTATAATTATTTTAGTTTGAACCAGCCCAGCCCAGCCCAGCTCAGCTCGACACAAGGAATAACACTACGAATGTCTGTAACGTATAACGATTTCATTTGAATTCATATTGTGTTTTAAAAAAGCCAGCTGCGTTCATTTTTACGCACCATCTACCATATGATGTAACTTGCCGCAGTTACATAAAGTTCAAATTCGTCTCACCCAAATTATTATAAACTCTGGATTCTCGTTCATTATCAGTATTCTACTCTACCTGACCTAAAATTTGACTTGTTTTCAAATGGGTTTGCAAACATCTTTCTTTACTTTATATCAAAAATCTCAAAATGGCCTCGCAAGGTAACCTTGAAGAACTTAAGAAACTAAGAAGTCAGGCTCAAGCAAATTTAACACGGAAAATCAACAAACTACAAGAAGCAATATCAAATAACGATGAGAATAAAGTCATTAAACAATGTCTAACCCAAATGCGAGAAGCATTTAAATTATTTCAGAACGCACATCAAAATTATCATAACAGTTTAACGGATGAAGACGATATTGAGGTCTCTAACGATAAATATTGTATGTTGCGCAATAAGGTGGCGTCTGTGGAAAAGGAAACTCTTTCTTGGGTCTCAGGATCTGAAGCTCAGGCAGTTATAACTCCTGATTCAATCAGTAATGCAGGCAGCCGCTCATCCTCGGGATCCTATAGGAGTACTGCGAGCATGAAAGCCAGATCTGAAGCTAGGAAGAAAGCGCTGCAAGCTAAAGCAGAGTCTCTGAAAGGCCTACACGAGCTGCAAGCAGAAGAACTAAGAATCAAACAAAAGAAGGCAGAACTAGAGCTACACTCTGAGATAGCAGCTGCTGATGCCGAAATGAAAGTTTATGAAAAGGAATTGGGCATAGAGCCTACCAATGGAGAAGAACAAGCCTCGGTAATATCTCACTTGAAACCTGTCTCTCAAATTGTTTCTGCTCAGCACGAGAATATGCCAGGGATGCCTGTGATCAAAGAAAGACCCCTCAAATATGATTATCTACCCTCAACAGCCCATGACCCCACAGATGTTGGCCCAGCCAAAGACCCCCCACCTACCGACCTCCCGAGCTCTGCCACACCCAAGAGAGGCAAAGGAATGAATCCAAATGCAGAAGATTATCAGCCTAAAAGTATTTCACAGCCCTTTTTTCAAGAAAATATCATTCTCAAGTTCATAGACGCACAGGACAGACAAAGCCAGGCCTTGCAAAAAATAGTTCAACAACAACAAGAAGGTGTAGTAGCATTGACATTACCCCAACAAGGCCTACAAATCTATGACGGAAATCCAACACGATATCACGAGTGGATAAGATCTTTTGAAAACCTTATTGAAACCAAAACTCGAAATCCTGGTGCCCGTCTCTACTATCTGGTTCAATACACATCCGGGAATGTTAAAGATTTGATGAGAAGTTGTCTAACCATGAGAGATGACTTAGGCTATGCAGAAGCAAGACGCCTTCTCTATGAGAGATATGGTCAAAGTAATCGGGTTGCAACAGCAATCATTCAGAATATAATAAATGGACCGCCAATCAAATCAGAAGATGCAGATGGTCTTCAACAGTTTTCTGTTCAACTAACCAGTGGGGCTAATACTCTAGAAGACATTGGTCACATCACCAAATTTGATAACCCTGATAATCTTAGAAAGATAATAGAGCGCCTTCCATTTCGAATGCGGGTACAATGGCGAGACGAAGTCGACAGGATATTTCAAAGAGAAGGAAGAGACGTGAATATCCAAGACGTATCAGCCTTTGTCACAAACAAGGCCAGGGTAGCATCACACCCTATTTTTGGAAAAATTAGCGAGCCAGTAAAGCCAACAAGATGTTCAGCTAAACCATCTAATTTCCGTACCAACAGGGCATCAGGGTACGCAATTCAAGCAAGTAACGAGTCAAAATCCGATTTCACATCAGAGAATCCTAAATTGAGATGTCATTTATGCAAGTCAAATCACTGGCTCACACGCTGTGATCAATTCAAGAAAAGTAGTCTTGCAGAAAGAATGAAAATTGTGAGAAATAATCGATTGTGCATGAATTGTTTACGCACCGGTCATTTCGTCTCAGCATGTTCAAAAGACAGTTTCTGTAAGGTAGAAGGCTGCACATCAAAGCACTCGACGTTTTTGCATCCAAAGTCAACACAGCAGACAGCCCAATCAACCAGTAATGGAGCCCAGACAGCAGTTGCAATTACTAATCAGGAGCAAGTATTACCAGTTCCAGATGAACTGCCTAATCAACTTTCTAACTCAGCCGCAAATGGGTTTATCGATTCTTCAAAGAGCTCTTCAG
The DNA here is from genome assembly GCA_963924455.1 of Pelagia noctiluca. Classification (NCBI taxonomy): domain Eukaryota; kingdom Metazoa; phylum Cnidaria; class Scyphozoa; order Semaeostomeae; family Pelagiidae; genus Pelagia; species Pelagia noctiluca. Next base: position 15,594,885 of record OZ004322.1, on the reverse strand, counting down.
CTATAGGACTAGCAGTCGTTCCAGTCAAAGTTAGAGTACCTGGACATACAGAAGTAGTAGAAACATACGCCTTTTTAGACAATGGCTCTAATGCAACATTCTGTGTCGATCAATTGCTCACAAAACTTGGTGCTCATGGCAAATCAACAGATCTATCTTTAACAACACTCCAAGGCAAGGAAGTTCCAACCACGTGCACGGTCACCAACCTAGAAATTCTAGACCTCGACGAAGAGAACCTGGTAGAGTTACCAACAGTATTCTCTACTACTCAATTGCCAATATGTAAAGATGATATTGCAACTTCAACAGATGTGAATCGTTGGCAGCACTTGAAAGGTATAGAGCTACCAGTGATCAACGCAGATATCGGCCTATTAATCGGAAGCAATGTTCCTGCAGCAATGCAACCTCAAGAGTTACGAGTAGGAAACAAGGGAGAGCCCTATGCTACAAGAACCATTTTTGGTTGGACAATCAACGGCCCATTAGGACGGAAAGTAGAAAGCAAGAAGCATTCGGCAAATCTTATCAAGGCAGACTTGGACCTGAACCGCCAATTCGAGAAATTTTGCATCATGGAATTCCAGGATTCAAATGTAGATAGTCAGTCAGCGATGTCAAGAAATGACCAGATCGCTCTTCAGATAATGGAAGAGACCGCTCAGATACACGATGGCCATTACAAGCTTGCCCTTCCCTGGAGAACGTACCCACCATATCTGCCTAATAATAGATCAATGGCCAAACATCGAGCCGATCTACTCAAGCGGAGGCTAGAGAGGGACATTTCAACTCACGAGAAATATAAGAAGTTTGTCGGAGACCTAATCGCCAAAGGTTACGCAAGAAAAGTACCAGAAAGTAATTTGAATTCATCTACCCCAGCCTGGTATATGCCACATCACCCAGTCTATCACCCCAAGAAACCTGGAAAATTGCGAGTCGTTTTCGACTGTGCTGCAAAATGGCATGGAACGTCATTGAATGACCAGCTTCTACAGGGGCCGGACCTTACACAATCACTAGTTGGTGTGCTTCTAAGGTTTAGGGAGGAGCCCGTGGCTTTGATGTCAGATATCGAAGCAATGTTTCACCAGGTGAAGGTGCGAGAAGTCGACAGTAACTATCTACGATTCCTTTGGTGGCCTGATGGAGACCTCCGTATAGAACCGCAAGATTATAGAAAGGACAGTTCATCTCTTCGGAGCAACGTCATCACCAAGCTGTGCTAATTTTGCGTTGAAGAAAACAGCACTAGACAACAGCAGCGACTTCAATCAAGAAACGGTACAAACAGTGCTGAACAACTTTTATGTCGACGATTGTTTAAAGTCTGTTCCTACAACCACTGATGCGATTCAACTATCAACGGAAATACGAGAGCTCCTAGCAATGGGAGGCTTTCGCTTGACAAAGTGGCTGTCAAATGACCAAGAAGTCCTGAAAGAAATTCCAGAATCAGAGAGAGCAACATCAGTCAAAGCTCTGGATTTCGATAACAATCTCTCAGAGAGAGCACTCGGCGTTCAATGGAACATTCAACCAGACACCCTTGGATTCAATATCTCGATTAAAGACAAACCGGTCACCAGACGCGGCATATTATCAATCGTCAGCTCTGTGTATGACCCGTTAGGGCTCGTCAGTCCTTGCATCCTTACTGCTAAACACATTCTGCAGGATTTATGTCGCAAGAAGCTCTCATGGGATGACCGAATTCCGGATGCAGATGCAGCCAAGTGGAAGGCTTGGCTGGAAGAGCTTCCAAAACTTCAGATCTTCAAAGTCAGCAGATGCATTAAGCCAAAAGATTTTGTGGTCAAGCACTGTGAACTACATCATTTCTCGGATGCGTCAGCAGGCGGGTACGGTGCCGTGTCTTACGTGCGTATGGTCAGCAAAGATGACAAAGTTCATTGCGCTCTACTAATGGCAAAGTCTCGGCTATCACCATTGAAAGCAATAACAATCCCTCGTTTAGAGCTGTCAGCAGCCGTTTTAGCAACAAGGCTAGACCGAATAATCCGCAAAGAGGTTAACTACTGCACTTCAACTATAAGCTCTACCTTCTGGACTGACAGCACCTGTGTCCTACGGTATATATCAAACAAGGAAAAACGATTTCAAGTTTTCGTGGCAAACAGAATCACAAAAATACTAGAGCAATCACAGGAGTCACAATGGCGTTATGTAAATACCTCTCTTAATCCAGCCGACGAAGCTTCAAGAGGCTTGCCCATCAGTTCTTTCCTGGATGATCATCGTTGGACAGAAGGTCCAGAATTCCTTTACAAGGAGAAGAATGAATGGCCTCACTTACCTTATGCTCTCAATGAAGTCTCTTCCGACGATCCGGAGGTAAAACAAACAGTCGTAGCTGCAACTTCCTCAGTGGAACCAGATCTTATAACGAGTCAAATGATTACAAGGTTTTCATCATGGAACAAGCTACTGAGGACAGCCGCATGGATCCTGAGGTATAAAGAGAAACTCAGAAAAGCCGCCATTAATCGAAAGTCGGGCATATCTAGTCAACATGGCCCGATAACAAGTATCACAGTGACAGAAATTGCTGAAGCCGAAACCGCAATCCTCAAATTTGTGCAAGGCCACACCTTTGCAGAAGAAATCAACATCCTAAGGAAAACTCAAGGTCGCAAGGTGTCAAAACAAAGCACTATCTATAAGTTAGATCCAATATTAGCCGACGGAGTGTTACGAGTTGGCGGACGATTACAAGAAGCCCCCATCAGCAGGGAAGCCAAGCACCCAGCGATCCTGCCAAAACAACATCACATCATCAATCTGATCATTCGTCATTACCATGTCTTATCGGGTCACTCTGGAGCAGAGTATACCTTGTCACTGATACGCCAGAGATTTTGGATCATCAACGGACGAACGAGTTTGCGCACCGTTCTCAACAAGTGTGTCAGCTGCCGAAAGCGACAAGCAACAGCCTCGAAACAAATAATGGCGAGTCTTCCTGCAGATAGAGTCACGCCATCGAAACCACCATTCAGTCATGTCGGAGTGGATTGTTTCGGTCCATTCGAAGTCAAACGTGGAAGGTCAATTGTCAAACGGTATGGAGTGCTTTTCACATGCCTAACGATACGTGCTATTCATATTGAAGTAGCGAACTCTCTCGATACAGTATCGTTTATCAACGCCCTACGACGATTCATTTCTAGGAGAGGTCAGCCAGAACTGATACGTTCCGACAACGGTGGAAATTTTGTGAAAGGAGAGCGAGAATTGAGAATCGCCATAGAAGAATGGAATCAAGCCCAGATACACAACTTCCTTCTTCAGAAAAACGTCAAATGGATTTTCAATCCACCAGCAGGCTCCCATTTCGGTGGAGTCTGGGAACGATGCATACGCAGTGTTAGGAAGGTTATGAAGGCGTTAATGCACGAGCAAACGTTAGACGACGAGAGCCTCACCACTTTAATGTGTGAAGTCGAAGCCATCGTAAATGGAAGACCGATTACCAAGTTGTCAGATGACCCAAATGATTCAGAGCCTCTCACACCAAACCATCTTCTACTTTTGCGTAATGGACCTGCAGTTCCACCAGGAAAATTCAAGAAGGACGACAACTATAGCCATCGGAGATGGCGCCAAGTGCAGTATCTTGCCAACGTTTTCTGGCGACGGTGGATCAAAGAGTATCTCCCATCATTACAGCAGCGTCAGAAGTGGAACAACGAACAGATAAACCTGGCGGAAAACGATATCGTATTGGTTCTTGATGAACGGACCCCGCGATCTTCATGGCCACTCGGACGCGTTGTGGAAGTGCACACGAATCGACGTGACGGACTCGTGCGATCAGCCAAGATAAAAACATCTTCGAATGTATTGGTTCGACCGATTGATAAAATCATACTTCTAGAAGCATCAAGTTTATCCTGCGGGGATGAAAGACACTGACAATTACAAACATTGATATCTTTTTCAAACTTTCAGTTATAAGTTATATCCCAACCCATTATTGTTTGGTAAAGGCTTACCCCTGGTAAGTCCTTTAAGGGGCCGGAATGTTGGGTTGGAATGTTGTTGTTTTTATTTTCTTATTGTTTGTTTATTTTTCTCCATTTATGTTGTCTTTGTTTTCCTCAGGTGGAAATTGTATTAATTTTTTGGGTTCAGTTGTCAATTAGTTCCGCCTGTTGAGCTTTCAGTTTTTGGGTGTATGTGTTTTTCAATTTGCAAGTTGTGTGTTATATCGTTTTTTCAAGTCGACAGTGTCGTTCTCGAGTTCAAGTAAATCAAGCATTGTCAATTTGCTCGTCTATTTTTTGGTGCGTGTGTATACCGAAGTAAGTATATTTTCTGTTATTTCTTATTCGTTTATTTGGCTGTTTTGACGTCCTATAATTATATTTTTCTAGTCGATATTTTTCATTATTTTTGCTCTATTGTTTATCAGTGTTTATAATTATTTTAGTTTGAACCAGCCCAGCCCAGCCCAGCTCAGCTCGACACAAGGAATAACACTACGAATGTCTGTAACGTATAACGATTTCATTTGAATTCATATTGTGTTTTAAAAAAGCCAGCTGCGTTCATTTTTACGCACCATCTACCATATGATGTAACTTGCCGCAGTTACAAGAAATACCCTTTCACCAAGATGTCAAACTGCTCTGGTTGGACTAGCTATTCAGTCTATATTTGTCAAATTTAAGTAATATCCCCTTAAGAAAATAGCAACTGCATTTGGCTATTAACAACAATAACATTCTTGCTACCCCATGCTACCCCATTGAAAAAACACAACTGAAAGTAATAGAGTGAGAAATACCCTTTCACTGATGATCGAGGCAGTAGATACCATCCAATGCATCTCGAGTGAGAAGGACTGATCAGGGCAGTAATTACTGTGGTAGTGGATGATGCACCACTCTGCTCTGTCACTCCGATTATTACTGTCAACGTTGTACTCCATGCTTTTGTACTCAGGCTTCCCCGGTGTATCTAAAATCAACAAATATCAACTGAGAAATCAAGAAAATAAATCATTCAATTTATGAAATAGAAAACCACGCATGCCCTAATAAAGTAACACTCAAAATTCCTTTATTCTACCTAGTTTCATTTTCTACATCTAAATGGAAAATTTTGGAAATAGGGTCATCCGAGCTTTCTAAAGCTATCCCTGCTATCTTAGTCAGAGGTTGATTTAAGGTTCTTATACTCTTGATTCTCATATCTGTTTTTTAATAACTCTTAAAGGTTGTGTTATTAGTTTACTTTTTATTTCTTTAAAATTTCTTGATTAATTTATCTTATCGTTTAAATAATTTTATTTTTGTAATTAGATTTTATTGTGGCAAAATGATACATACATACATGCATAAACATGCAAGAATAAGAGTCGCTCGAAATAGAAGGCAATTTGACTGCCATATTCAACTTCGCTATCAATACTGGTTGCTAGTTTCTTTCAAGGGTAATGGTTCATTAGCTAAGACCTCAAGCCAGTGCTGTGCTGTGTGCACCTGTAAACCAGCTGTTTTCTGCTAGAGATTCACGGCTCTAAAATACATGCATCGAACTTCAAATGCAGTGTTTGTCTAGTTGGCAGTGACTTTCCATTTGAAGATTTCTGTAGCAGAAATGAGTGCAACTAACGCACGAAGGCCTTATACTACTTCATGTAGTGATGAGTGTATGCTTAAGTAGGTGTTCACAAAACCATAATAGACATCATTCGAAAACGTAGGCTACAATAGCTGGCACGCCTAAACAGATTTCCGGAAATCAATTTTGTGAAAAAAGTATACAAAGAAAACTGCAAAGGGACCTTTAGCAAAACGATGGTGCCCCTATTAACGGCAGAACGTCTGACGAGAGACAGGGTCAAACGGAAGCAAGCTGTCGAGACGAATGTGGCAAGGATCTCTGGAGTACGCTGATATATGAAAAAAAATCCTCTCTTTGCATGAAGCTTTAAAGGTCCAGCCTTAGTCAGGCTACCAAGTTATCAACTCACTCATTTCATGAATATTTGTAACTTGCTTTCAATGTTTAAATGTTGACAACATTAAAGAAACCGATGAAACCCACCAGTCTTTGCTTTTCTCTCGGGTGGTGAAGAAGGGCTTCTGAGAACTCTTCGACTGGGAGGCTCGGGCTTGAGATTCGGAAGGAGATATTCAGGAACCCCTTCCTGTGCCTTGCCACGCCAAACCTCAACCTCGAACCATCTCGTGTTGTAATTCATCAGCAGCTCTTCCTCCGATTTCTTGGTGCCGAATGCAGTGAAAAGAGATATTTTTCGGTTCTTTTCTGTTTTTTCTGGAAGAAAGATGAATGGTCATCATCATATATCAGATCACAGTCATAAGAAAGAGATATAACTTTGAAACTAAGCGAGTCTTTAGTTTTATCTTTTTGTGCTGAAAATCGTAATAATTTTCATTATCTCCATTTGTTAGTGTGCACTCTCGTTCTGCTCTACTACCGAATCAATCAAATGACTTGATGTAATTTTGAAATCTTTTTTTTGTTAGTGTGCACTCTTATTCTGCTCTACTACCGAATCAATCACATGACTTGATATAATTTTGCATTGTTTTTTTTGTTAAGGTGCACTCTCATTCTGCTCCACAAGATAGCTATCTGATACAATGAGAATACAATGCCATTGTTTTGGTTTCTAGACTATGTACCTCTCTTAGGACTATGATCAGATAAATCGTGCACGATGGTTGTACTCGTTGTTGCTGCTGTTATTGCTGTTGTATTAGAGGCAATAGACAAACCATCACGATTAGACATTTTTGGCAAGACGTGATCTGGAAGCTCTTCCCTACATTCAAGATTACCTGACAATGATAATGAAAATAATACGCAATTATTAACGGGACTTTTAATAGTAGCTTCAGAAGATATCTAGCCTGGGTCACAAACACTGCCGTTTTCTAAAGTGTAGTGAAAGTGGTTTCTTCTATACACAGGCTATAGATATCAAGTTTCGCTATATTTCTGATTTCCTCGCCATCTTCAAGGTCTGACAGGATAAAAGCTTTAACAAGAGGGCCTAAAAAGGTTTTAGTTCACCTTCTATTTTCTCGGTAGAATTGACGAAGAAGAGATACATTCCGTCAACAAAGCCTTGAGCTGCAGACTGCGATGCGTGAGTTATCAGCTGCGCATCAAGCATTTGCTGCAAAAGAAAAAATAAATCATCTCTTACAAAAATACACTTTTAAAGAGATTTAAGAGAATTGATGAGAAACCTTATTACCTTCCAGATAAAGAGAAAAATCTGAAATATACTGAAACATAATAGCTACGTTCTAGCTTATCGTACGACACTTATCTTAACAGTAAGTCCCGGCATATCTGGAATTCAAACAATGAAAACAGGTTGTTCTGCTTCGTACTCAAAAGGACTCATTTTGTGATCAAATGTGTATTATTACCCAAGGCACAGAAAAGAATGGCATATTACTGTCAACAATTAAGGTGGCTTCTATTTGAAAGTTCTACAGTATTGATAATAGCAAAAATTATAAAAGAAGAAATAATCTTTAACATTGTTTCCCTGTGAGCTGTTAAGCCATGCCAAAAGTCTTTACCGTAACAGAGCACGGCCAAAAGTAATAATTTCTACGTTTGTTGGGATTATGTATTACCATGTCACGATAGGATCAGAGAAACAAGAGAAGCCACGACTGCACTCATATTAAGTAAATCAAACATAACAAGTTATTATTAAAAGTCATCAAACATGAGGAGAACCGAAGATCGAATTCTAATGCATGTTATACACTTGCTGTAGTGCATACTACATAACTATGATAACATTCTTCGTTACAGTTGAAATGAAATGATATAAGTCGTAAACATATCAAATATTTTCTTGGAATCGGTGTCGATTCACAAATATGAAATAAATCACTGCACGAATAACTGCTTGTGTTGTCAGTAGACTGTTGCCTGATACCGCAGTAGTGTTGGGTTTAGTTAGGTTACCTGGGTTTTCATTTGTTCCTGTGTTGGGTTTGGTTGTTTTGATTGTGTTTTGCTTGGTTGAATGAGAATGTTCGTACTCGACCTTATTACATTAACTTAAAAATATGAGAAGAAGCAGGATTTTGAAAAAACACACTAGAGTACGCATCTAAAGGTCGTGGGTTCGAGTCCTACACAGGTCATTTTCTGTCCCACAAATTATCTCTATCAAATATATGATCAGAATTATCTGTTGCGTGTTAAAGTCATCTGTTGCCTGACATCGAATGCCTACCTGTCCAACCTTCACGGCATCAATCTTCTTATCGATCGTGTCGATGCTTTTTATCATCCATGCCACTGCTTCCGCACTGATGAATGTCCACTTGCGCAAACCGGCTTGTTCGGGCAGAAAACTCAATCCGTACCTGAAAGCAAATCACGAATGATGGATCAAGTGTGCATATGGCAACAGGAAACCCACACACAGCGGAGTGGATGTTTAGAGGGGCAAATCACCATCTGAAATCTCGTACACTTCCCCTGAAAATCTTACTGTTCTAATGGAAATCCCTTCAAAATATCTGAAAATGCTCTTGTTCTTGAAAAATCTTTTACGCATTGATAGGGAGTGAAATGCCCCTCGCAATGTTTAGCCAAATAATCAAACCAAATTTTCTGTTCCGTTTCGAAATACATTAATCAAGTAGCATACAGCAAGGGAATCGAAGCGAGATATAATTTCAGATTTTTCATTTTCTAGCAAGTAGCCTAATTACATTATTTGCATGTATAAAGCAGCTACTTGGTGATTGTTTATTGTTCATATTCATACACTTGTCTACAGTTGGTTCTAGTTCCCAACAGCTACTTAGGACCAACTATTTACAACAACTATCTATAAAAAAGTGCTAATCAAATCAACTGCGTATAAGACATTTCTAGCTGTAACCAGTGGCGTTCCGTCCGGGTATTCAGGGTATTCAGAGAATACCCTAGCGTTTCCACACAAAAAATAATTTTTATGCTTTAAATTTCTTGTAGATCATTTCGTTTTATAGATATAATAAAACATTTATTGCTTTTCATTCTGTTAAAACCATATTCATCAGATTTATGAAGTTATTGCCATAAAATAAGTTTTCCTTATGCGCTCGCAAACCCATCTCGTCTTCTCGTGTTGTGCAGTTACTCTGCAAACGAAGGGCTTTAGGTTACGGGCAGTAGGCGGCTTTTTGATCGTTGGTAATTGTCTGTTTGTCTGTTTGCTAATGTATTGCGGTTGATGTTGCGGCCTCAGCGGAATATTTGTTGACCTCACTCTTAGAACCTACTTTTAGAGCGGGCAGATACTTTTCTAAGCTTTTGACCTAAGTTCCCCGAAGGGAACCTTGAAGCACCTTCAGCCAATCAAAATCCATGTTGGCGAAATCACTGAAGCGGCAAGTCCTATAGGTTTGTACTAGCAAAAGACGCACATTAAGATCCTGCGTCCATCGGGTCGAATTTCGTTTTTGAAATTGGCGCGGTAAGACCCGTACGCGCAATCTCCTTTCCTTTGTTATTTAACTCTCACACTGTGTTGGTAAATACCTTCAAGTTCACGAGGCGCGTTTTCCATATTAACGACATAAACAAATTGAATTAAGGGAAGAAACAAATTTGTCAAATAGTCTAAGCAAGAAAGAAGGGAAACTTTTAGAACCTGAATGTTGCAGTTGCAAAAGACAGAAAGCAACTAGCTTGAAGTTAAGTAAAGAATATTTTATATCTTACTCTTGTTGTTGTAAGCTATATGGGCCTACAGGGCCACACTGAGAGGCCTGCAATCTTCTCACTCGTTTTCGAAGCATCCATTCTTTAGGTGATAGTTACTAATTTGTAGCTTTATCAGAATATCATGTTTACTGTTTAGATTGTCCTCACAGGGTCAATCTGATGTGTATGGGTTTGTGTTTGGGATATCGATCCTACTTTTAGTGTGATGTTATAGTGATATTATGTTTTAAATGAAGTTATATTTGTATAAATTTACTACTCCTAATTTTGTAACATTTAAGCTAAAGTAAAGCAGCGAAAATCAACTAATTTGATATCCATTCGATTTTATTAGGGCGTGGCCCAGTCCTAGTTAGAATATTTGGGTGTGGTCAGAAAAAAATTATGCACAGAATACCCTGTCTTTGAACTCACGGAACGCCACTGGCTGTAACCATCCTAATATCGTGTATCTTTTTGAATATTGCTAGCGAATTTGATGGTTAAGCTTCTATCCTTTCAAAATACATTTTCAGGTGCAAATAAGTTTGGATACAAAATTGTCTCTGCAATGTTCGATAGAATTTCGATAGGTGAAATTAAGCGTCTCCTTGCTGGAATTGGAACAAATTCTACTGTTAGTTTTCTAGGTACAAAGGCCAGTCAGCCCCTAACCTGTTATTTCAGTTTTATTTTTTCGTCATCTTTTGGGTATTTGCTTCAACGGGTATACCCACTAGCAACATGTATCGCACACAATGGTGAGTGGCAACACACAAAACATGTTAGGAGGCGGAAAGTTGAAGGGAAAATTATGAAAAAGTATAGGCCTTTTTCACACAGCAGCCATTACATTATTAAACAAAAGCATGCGGATTTAGCCTCATTTTCGTACCTTTCAGTTCAAGTAAGGCTGATACCGCAATCCTTCGTTTCAAACTACAATGGCCGCTGCGTGAGATACGCCTATGGATTAGCTTACTCTTCATTCTGCATGGCTTTAATGACATCTTCCAAAGGAGAATTCGAGTCGAGCGCATGTTCAGGAGGCATTTTCGATGGAATGGTAAACTTCCTATCGTCATCTTCTTCGCTACAAAGATAATAGACATGTGTTTTATATGACACTGGAAAATATCTTCAGAAAGTATAAATTCGAGAAAAACACCATTTGGAAAATCAATTAGTTTGTAAGATTGAAAAAGACCTAGATGACAAGCTAACCCTTTGCAGGCACCTCTGGCTGCACACGTTCCCCACCGATCCACGAGGAGAGGCGATGCAAGAACATCACCAGAAAGTAATCGGTAAAATACTGAAATTTACCTCACTGAGACTGTTGGTGGCACCTTAGGCTCCTCTTGGCTGTCGTCCGGTAGAAACGAAATCTTCCGCTTACTTTTTTTCGGCTCGACGGGACTTTCTTTGGGAGTTGAACTCTTTTTCTGCGATCCGTTTGGCGTCATTGGCTTCTTATTATCCGCGTCTGATTTCTCAGTTTTTCTTCCATTTTGGTCAGAATATTCCCTCCTCTCGAGGTACGCTTTCTTGTCCTCAGCAGTGTGTTTCTGAAAATAAAAATAACACATTCGCTCGAGCATCTGGATTGCATTATATATGCCATAATGCTTCGATAAAACGCCTCGAGAGTTTAAGTTTTGGAGATTGTTTTTCAAAATATGCACTTCAATGTGTAAAGAATCTAGTCCCAAAATATCTCTAAGGTTTAAAGAAAATACGCGAGGTTTCTCGTTGCACTAGATCTTCGAGTGACGAGCTACCGTAGGAGGGCCAAATTGGTTACTGCTGGTGATCGTGCCCTTGAAAGTATTTGGAATAGTCTTTCCTACGCACTTACTTAGAGCCTGTAAACACAGTTGGAACTTTTGAATCTCTTTTTTCAAACTCATCTTAAATACAATTTTTACCGAAGAAACTCTCTAAATAGCATTTCTTTTGAAACAGTTTAAATGTAATGTGTCTATGAGCCCTGTGGACATATAGTGCAATATCAGTTGTTCAGTAATTATATTTTCATTATTGACATTATTTTAGGGGGCCTCTATTCAAGGGGTGTTTAAAAGAGGGGGGGGGGGTGTTTGTTCAAATTTTCTCATCCCTCTCAGGCAATATACTTGAAAAAATCTAACATTTATTGCACTTGAAGTAGGAAACTATCAGTAAAAACTAAATAAGTCTTATATTGTATTTGTATTGTAAAGATCGACTCAAACAACATACCCTGCACAAGAACAACATCCTTTGATTCTCCGGCCGTTTGATGCCATTTAGGCCTTCGATAAACCTGAGAAAGCCTTCTATTTCGATCATCTTCGTATCACCGGAATATTTTGTATCAGCATGCGAATTATCCCTCACAGGCAGCAGAAGAAACCTTACACGCCAATACCTCATTTCCTGCAAAAGCAAACAACATAACGCTGTGAGATTGCATTCGCAAAGAACCTTATTCATTCCGTGTCTCGTACGATTGATTGTATTGCGGTAATTTCGTTCTTGAAACCACTATTTAAAGATTGCACATACAGCCTTATGCTTAAAATTTACAACAAACCTTTTCGCAAATATTTCACTTCCCAACACCGGCAGCCTTTTAATTAGGTGCATGGGTCTTCAAAACCTGGTTAAGAGTACGAGATTACCACAATACGATTCAATTAACATAAAGTAACAGACTATTTACTGTGATTTGGAAAATAGCAAAATATTTTAAATTAGTTGACCGAGAGTAAATATAAATTTTTGAAGTGCATATGCAAGGGGTCTGGGTATCCCAAAAAAAATTAGGCCTCTCGACCAATGGGATTTCAGAACTCATTCTGTAGAAAATCTGATTGGCCTACTAATTTCAATGTCATTTCCGTATTACATTGAATTGTTACTACTTTCCTAAAAACCGTTGTTTTATGTATGTTCGTCAACTAGCTTTAATGATTTTGTTAAAAGATATTGATAATAGACAAGAATGAGGAAGGCTAATTCGTACCGTCTGTGAAAGTCGTAGCATGGAAAGAGTGAGGGATGACGAGAATCGCAGAGAGAGAAGGAAACAAAAGAAGTCAAGAAAATAAAAATTTACTGTGTCATGTCCGTTGATTTTGGGTTTATAGATGTATTAAGATCATTATCATTATTACATGATATTAATGGTACTCCTTAAACTGTCCTTTAAGGAAGGCCGAGGATTGTAGAAAAATAGTGAAATAAACGCTAAAAATTCGACTTCTATCTTAATAACATTAGTCCATGGAATCGAAAATGACTGATCAAATTAAAGTTTCGATAGGAAAAGAGAAAGATTTTGAAAAGCTCAGGATCTCAGGGGATATAAGATTAAAAAAAACAGTCAAAGGAGACTTTGTGGAATATCCAATAGGAGAAATTTTAAGAAAGGCACTACACGACCAAAACAAATGCCAATCATTGCACGAAGTCCCTGGCTAGATGATGGATTTCGAAAGAATAATATTTACTTCTAGGAGCATATTGCAATCCTCTCCTTCACCAGTGACGTAATGATCCAAGTAATTCCAGTTGTAGTTGACGGCATCAACATGCGAGAACTCTGCACAACAGCCTTGGAATTCCTTCCCACCAGCAGGCCAAAGGTTGTACCTGCAAATTGAATTCACTTCATAGTTTCGTTGAATTGAATGGAGTCATGGACGAATAGCTTCATTGAGTTGAATGGCACTAGGAATATTGAATCCGGAGAGAGTCGTCAACATCATTGATACTTGAGTAAATCATTCTTTGACGGATAACATGAATTACCAAACATTTTAACAGTGAAACCACAACAGCAACGAGGGAAAGATTTGCTATGATTTGTAGCCTTTATGAAACGTTCAAAATCTCTTAGGCGTTAATAAAAATCATTTCACAGTATTCTAAAGAGTTGGTTATAAGATATTATAGCGATAAGCTTTTGATTGATGAAACAAATTGTCTGAGTAGTACCATTTAATTCATTTAAGGTTCACACTAACGTTTTAGGCCTATGCCCGTTATCACTGGATTCGTTATCATTGTCATTTGATTGTTTGTTGTTTGTTCATTTTATTTAAAATCGATTTTTACTACATACACATATACATTCTAAAAAAGACTATGTGTACATATAGTTTACAATATGTAAACTAATCTAAATCGATTGAATGAAAAAATTACGACAAAGCTTATTGTAACAAAGCGAATTAATTACAAAAGTTAGAGCACAAGCTACATTGGCAATTAGGTCCAGTCCATGTTTTGATTAATTTTTTAAAAGTATTCAAATTATTTGCCTCTTTTATCTCTTTGGGTAGGTCGTTCCAGATCCTTGGTCCAAGGGATTGTAAACTTTTTGATCCAAATGTTACCTGATTTGGTCTGTAGTGTTGGAGGTTTTTTGAATTACGAGTTGAATAGCTAACTTGTTTGGTCTGAAAGATATTTTCCATAAAGGAGGGATTCAAGTTATTCAATGTTTTGAAGATTTCTATGCATAATGACCTTAATCGGCCAACGTGCATGGTGCATCTATCTGACTTGATTAACAAATCATCGTATGAGCTTGTTTGATCATTGAAAAGGAACCTTAGAGCCCGCTGTTGTATTTTTTATATTTTGTTCGAAGATTTACATGATGAAAAATGCCAAACCAAGGGGCAGTAATTAAAATTCGAGAGTACAAAACTTTCCACAAGTACTTTTTTCTCCTTATAGCCTAGAAATGTTTTCAAACGCTTCAAAACATTCAGTTGAGTTGCAGCTTGTTTGCAGAATTGGATTGGCTATCATATGATTGTTCTCTAGCCAATTTAATGCAGTATTTGATTCTTTTTCCAAAACATTTACAAGGTCCGGTATGGTCTTGGAGAAATACGATATGGTGTTATCGTCAGCATAATTGTAAAGTGTAGCTTGTGTTATAAAATAAAAAAGGTCATTAATATAAAAATTAAACAAAATAGGTCCTAGTACTGAGCCTTGTGGAACTCCCGACAAAATAGTCTCAAAAGAACTATATGTATAATTTATTCGGACTGCTTGTTCTCTGCGTTTGAGATACGAATAAATGAATACTAGAGAATTTTCATCCAAACCATAGGCGTGAAGTTTTGCAATTAGTATATCATGTGGAATACAGTCAAATGCTTTGGATAGGTCCATAAGAACAACACCAACAATATGGTCTTTATCTAGCTTTTCTTTCCAGTCTTCTAATAATTTGATTAAAACGTGTTGCGTGCTATAGGATTTTCTGTAGGCAGCTATAAAAACTGACAGGGTATTTTCTAGATGATGATAAAGTTGTTTTTTCATGATCTTCTCATATATTTTAGAGAATGTGTTAAGAATACTTACAGGACGGTAGTTTTTCTCAGTTGTTCGGATTGATTCTCCTTTGTCTAAAGGGCAAACAGCAGCTTGTTTTGCTTTATCGGGGAAACTACTGCTACGTATGCTAGTATTGATTGCGTTAGTTAAATGCATTGCAATTTCATTTGCGGCAATTTTTACAAGTTTGGGGGGTATATTATCTACTCCTATTGATTTTTTTATGTCTAATGACTGAAGCAAATCCAAAACTTCAGATTGTCTTACTTCCTTAAAAGCAAAAGAGGTGAAGGTGGTTTCTGGGTTTTGGATAATAGCAAGAACACTGGGATGGTTTTGATATTTCTCAAGTATCAATCTAACGATTTGGCGATCATCATTTATTGGGACAGTATCTGAGATTCCACAAGGCTTTTTTCCGCTAGATTTTTCTACAATATTAATGTAATGATCGTTTAAGATATTGGCAAGTTCTTCGTCATTCGTGATAATCCTATCATTTTTTATCAGTGAAATATCGCTCCCCTCTAGGCCCCCTTTATTTGAGAGGAACGGTTTTACAAGTTTCCAAAAGGCCTGGCTGTCCATTATTCCGTATTTTGTTGCTTTTTTGAAATGAATTTTTATCGCTTTCTTTCTTAAGGAAACACATTTATTTCGTTGCTTTTTGTAGCTTGCTTCGTTTTCTTTGGTGGGATTTTTGTTAAACCTATTTTTTAATCTTGATCTTGTGTAAATGGCTTTCCTCAAATCTGGGGTCATGAAATGTGCAGTATTTCCACGGAGGAGTTTAGATTTTGATGGAGCATGTTTTTCCACTATATCTTGAAAAGTGGATGTCAAATTTCTGTAAGATTCTTCTGGATTGTTGGAAAGTGCAAAATTTGCGTTTTTCACATCTTCTCTAAACAGTTGGCTGTCAAATTTCTTGTAACTTCGATAACAGATTTTTTTCGTTTTTAACCTTGGGGCTTGACATTTCATTACTGTCAGTACAAGACTATGGTAATCACTAAGACCAGTTTCGAAAGCAGAAGTTTTTTTAAAACACCCTGGTTTGTTTGTGAGAATCACGTCTATGGAAGAACTATTCGTTTTCGTGAAACATGTTTTTTGAGTTACCAGATTAGAAAGTCCAAAAACATCACAAAAAGAAACAAGTTTTCTACTTCTGAGATCTTGATCACTGGAAGTGTCAATGTTTATATCGCCCATTAGAATGACGTTATCATATTTATCCAATGCCTTGTTTAATGAAGTTGACAAATTCTCAAAGAAGAGATCAATGTTTGAGATCTCTGGAGGACGATATAAACTATAAATTATCCATTTCGTTTTATTCACTACAAGTTCTGAGCATATAATTTCAAGAGACTGGGGCTCTAAAGAGGGAATTCTATTACAGACCATACCCTTTCTAACAAATTGCATTAGACCACCACCATTCTCATTTCTATCTTTTCTTAGTGGTTTTTGGTAGTTAGAGATCAAAAAGTTTTCAGTTTTGAAATCGGAACTGAGCTTCGTCTCTTCAATTACCAGTATATCTGGCAGACATCTTTCTACGATCACTCTCAGATCTATTATTTTGTTTCTCAGGCTGTTTATATTAAGGAAACCAATAAGAGGATTATTTTGGAATGTTGTTCTTAAAGAAAAGAGAGCATCAATATCACAGGAAACGGAGGAGTCTGAGAAATCCTGAACTGAATCATTGGCAGGGGTCTCGGGCAAGTTTCTTGGTGGTTGAAATGGAGGAGAGGGTGATGGATTTATTTGATTAATTGTTGGTAAGGTTGTTTCTCTTAAACATTGGGTCATGCTTTGAGATTCTGAATCTCTACTTATAGCTAGACTTTCCTTGCCACTATCTTCAAATACAGTTCTAAAATTAGAGTCAATGTTAATATTCCTGGAATCACCTAGTGGTCATGAATTTGAATTATTTAAATAATTAATAATATTAACTGTTAAAATGTGTGTACCTGCAAAATTAGGATGCAATCCCCAGTGATCTAAGTGACTATGTTTTATATTGTCCTGGCTAATGTATGGGATTCCAACTTGTGCTAGATGCTCCTCTAGTATAAGATTTACCTCTTTCCTTTTGTTGTCCAGATGAAATGAATCTGCCCTCGTCACTATACCTCCCACTGCAACATGTTCAATTTGACGTGCTGTACTCTTTGCCAATTCAATTATGTTTCCTGCAATTTCTTTAGGGTCATCAGTTCTAAGATTGTTAGTCCCAAACATCATAATAATTCCATCAGGTTTTAAATTGATTGTTGGTTGCAAGTATGATTTCATGTCTTCAACTTTTGCTCCTGGAAATGATTTAACATAACATCTCACGTTCTTTGCCTCGTCATTTATATCTTTTTTCTTTACATTTCTTAGCATAGAGTCCCCGATTACGGTAACACTCGGTTTTGGATGACCAATTCTTGCATTTTGATTTCTAGTTTGACCATCGCTCTCAGGAAAATTTGACCCTTGCCATCTTTCTGCTGGTTGTTGTTGATTTTGGATTTGTTTTCGTTGTTGAAATTGTTGTTCCTTGAGTGCAGGTTTTTTTCGCAATGCATCAGCATAACTTGCCTCTCCTTGGTAAACATTTGGCGGGCGTTTTTCAATGGATCCTTCATTTGACGCTTGTATCTGGGAATATCCGCTAAAAGTATTGCTTGGTTGAGTTTGATCTCGCTTGGGACCACCTTCTTCAAATGTATTCCATGCCTGCAAGTTACTTCTTTGAGCAAGTGCGCTGTATCTATTCTTGTATTGTTCTTGCATAGGATCTCTTAGCTGTTGTGATCTTGTTTTGACTGTTCGCTTTGGGAATTCCCAAGTATTGTCATTTAAACTAATTGCATTTCCTCCAGATCTTGGAAATAGGTGAAATTCGTCAGTAGAGACACCCAAAGGATTATTTTTTTGAGTTTCATTAGAATTTTTATTTTCAGAATTAGATACAAAGGAAGGGCCTAGATGACCATCTTCTCTGTTTACAAATTTTTTTTCAACCATTTTTGACATTTTTATTTCCAAGTTTTCTAGTCGCAGCGAAACGTTTTCATCAGACAGAGCTTTATTTACTTTTTCCAATGATGATATTTTTGTTTGCATTTCATGATATTTCTCGCTTTGGCTCCTATCTATGCTCGTTCTTTCCTTGTTTTTTTCTGCGAGCTGTTGTAGAATTCCTTCTAATTTTTTCTCTAAGTTCAGAATTCTTTGTATCATCATTTCATCTGGAGGCATGAACGCACTAGCTTCGGTGCTTGATTCGCTGATTTGACTCTCTGCTTCACAGTCAACATCATGTTCGTCTTTTTCTGAAGTTTCGGAACTATCATCAGTTTCTCCAGTCGCTTGAGTTTTACTGTCACTCTCGGCACTTGCAACAGCCTGCAACTCTTGTTGACATGTTACAAGCCTGTCCTCATCTTGCGACAACTTCTTTTGCTTTTTTGGATATTCAGAAACGTTATCTACAATTTTTAGAGATTCAGAACCATTTTTCCCTTTGTTCTCAATTTTATTGGTAGCCAGCATCATAGTGATTTGGAGCATGGCCGTGTCCTTGTCTAGACCATGGCTTTTCGACAGCTCTGAGCAAATTTTTCCCGAAGAAGCACGTTGTTTTGACTTCGAGGATGTAATTTTTCTAATAGTCTCTAAGATAAGCTCTTCAGCTTTATCGGGTTCTGGAACGTACTCGATAAAGCTGAAGAGCTAGATAACGGGCATACGTCTGAAACGTCAGAGTAAACCTTTCATGAATTATGTGGTACTTCTTATACACTTTGTTTTATTCAATTGCCTTACGCAGTACCCCACGATTCGAATAATTTTCAACTGTAATTTTTGATACATAGGATAGCAAGAGAACGCAGCGAAATACAATAACTTCCATACATTCAAAAACATTTCGTCTGGAACTCATAGGAGTATTTTCAGTTTTGATCTGCAAACCAGGAGTTCTGTAAAGATCTAAGATGTTTATGACACTTACTTGTATTGACAGGGTCGGATTGTTGGTAGTTGTCTCCTCACGTACTTGTTCACAGAAAGCTCCTGTCCGTCAAACTGCACGTGATGAATCTGCTGCACGTGACTGAGCACGTGTTCCTCCTTCAACCCATTATCGGGAGGCATAAATACCGGGGGTCTGTTCCCCTTGCTAGGGCTCAGCAGGAACTTTAGTTTCTCCTTGTTCTTCACGAATTGAAAACCCTGAGTAAAAAGATAGATCGATCTGACATGACAATTCTACAAGGATTGGTCAAGTGATAGAAAGTTTGGTTATTGTTTTTGGGTAGTATAGGCTACGTCTGGCGTTGCACTATACCGAATTGCCAGTGATTTCAACTCTAGATTGAAATTCGCTAAACGGAGCCATATTTAGTGGAATGAAATTTCGTAGTGTAACCGGAGCCCCTATCCGCTATAGAAGTCACTCCGGTCTGATACCAATGCGGTTTAAAGTGACTCCAGCCAAAGCCACCACAGTAACTGAAGTGAAGTAACCATGAAGGAGAATCACACTGCATCAATTAAATATAAAGTTTTTTAAAAAACTCAAAAAGTTTTTGAATGAGAACATCTGTAAAGGATGAGCCTTTCAGGCTATTTCTAGATCTATCTTGGATCTGTGTTCGATTACAAAGCCTAAATGCATTATCTCCAAAATATACAGACATCATCACAGGGAGCAACTGGCAACACTTCGCAAGAAAGCTTTTGCACCTCACCCCACGCCCCCACATGCCCCATATTTTTATACTGCTTTGAAATTCTTGGTGCTCCTAAAATATTCCTTTCCTACGCCCCTAAAGGGTGATTCACTGCACCACATTTCAATCAGTGTAATTTCAGCGCAACAGGCTTACGTAGAGAATAATAAAGCTAAATTAGTTGTCTTCCATGCGACAAAACAAAACCCACTGTAGATCAAATGAAAAGCTCGTTCATACCTGACCGACTCTTTGTGAAATTGCCTCCAAGAATTTGTCCCTCGCAGTCATTTTGAAGCGATTCGGACACTTGTCGTCAGAGCTTGGTCTGCAAATGAATCAGACAAAAACATAGATTCCTGATTGGTCGAGACTAAACGTATTACATAAATGAAAGGTGAAGATGACTCACTTGCTTGAAGATGACCAATCAGCGAACACCAAACTTTTTACGAATGAAGGGAAATTCAAATCTAGGCCCTTCTTTATGTTCCTTAATACCCTCACTTGAAAAGTGCATTACGAAATCTATACGGTAGGGGTGCAGCTATGGTAAAAAATGATGGGATTGATTTTTAATTCATAAGAATGCAATACACATTGGCAATTTGAAGACTCATTGGTTCGTGTAACTATTCAGCATATACATACGTTTACGAGCTACACAGCCAGTGTGGTCATAACCAGGAGGCAGCATTGCTCTCTTGATCACATTCTTAAAATGAAGCTGAATTCATATAGTTATTTGTTAGCGTATATCTGCTACAACAAACTGTTGATTTCATCGTCATTATGTGTAGTGCCTATTGTTCTGTTGTTTCAAAACCATTGGTGCCTCGAATGATAACGCGACTGTTTTCATTAATGACCACACTTAGAAGAAGACCCACCCCTGTATACAGTATACAGACCACGTCCACGTTTCTCAACTGAAAATGAGGAAAGGTTTCGTGGTAAGATTTTCACGACTTTGGGAAGTTTGACAACTCTACTGGACTCAGCAATGAAGCATACAAACAGAGCACATACCTGACATAGCTGTCGTCAATGATAACATTGTAGTTGTACCAGTAATAATCATTCTCGAATATCTTTTGTTCTGGAAAATACTCGGTGGTCAGTGGCAAACAAGCAGGGATACTGAGAGACTTCCAGTCAACACTCGTTAATATGGTAGACGTCCAGTCCTGGTCCTGAGCCTTTTGAAATAGCAAGCTACCTGAATTGAAGAAGGAAGTATAGTATGCAGAAAAATAACGTATCAGCTAATCAGACCTTATGCATGTAGCTAGCACGTCGTCCATATCCAGTTCTGATTTGATTAAGAAGGATCCAGTGGGGTTCCTTAAGGTCGTGGCCCACAGGCTTGTTTGAAGGTGTTTTCAGATTTCATCCATGTGTCAGGAGATATATTTCCGTCGGTCAAGCATGTCTGTGACCATGAGACCCAATGTGCCATTCCAGTGATCACCACACTGGCTGTGTAGCAACTCATAAACATGGACATACGATATACGATTACACATTGCTGGTGTTGAAGAAGCAAAGAGTGCATAACGCATTTTTGAACACCAACAATGTGTTACCATACATCGTATGCCTAAGTTAACGAGTTGCTACACAGCAAGTGTGGTGATAGCCGGGAAGGCACATCGAGTCTCTTCATCGTATGTTTATATTTCGTTCTTTGTTCTTGCAACGTCTTGAGCACTCTTTGTTTATTTTGAGTAATATTTTACAATTTTACTTTGACACTTTCACGAATGATAAAGAGTAAGTAAGCAAGATATCAATCCAAAAGAAAAAATTTAAGTAATTTACTACATAAATTGTTTAAGATACTCACTGGACCTGCCACTGCTAATCAAAGATTTATCACTTCCCACTTTCTTAAACGACTTAACTTTCTGCAAATCTCCATTGCTGGACACGTTGGTTAGTCTCCTTTCTAAATCGAGTTGCATTCCGTCCTGAGAATCGAAAGCCTCGAATGATTTATTTCCAGCAATCACCGACAATGTTGTTTCTTCAGTATCGTAGGGGGTTCCCTGCAAAAGAGACCAGCAAATAAAAGGGGTCATCTGAATATCACTCAAACTTTTTTAAGCAATTGTATGCTTAATTGCTGAGAATTCAATCGCTGTAAGTCATTAGAAGCAATTGCATTTGCAACCAAATAATCTTGTAAGGTGTCAAACTTTTTTCTTTTCATCAAAAAAAATCTTGGAATCAACAATAATTTTCATACATCAGAGCATTTCATCTGACAACTAAAGTATTTATTTTGGTCTCATCCTTCTCATATAATATATGTATTCGTCCCTTAATAAGATAATAATAAGTTATGTATTCATATATATAAAATTCATATATAAAAAATTCATATATATGAAATAATAAGATATGTATTCATATCTTATTACTTATCGTATATTAAATGTAACCCCAATGTTGAAGACTATACCAATCAGCTACCGATATTTCTGATGATAGCATGGTATGCCTCGATATTCTGAATCTTCCTAGGCAAGATGCCTGTAGTAACATTGATAAAGCCTTCAGTATTAATCTGTAATTGTTTCTTGTAAGGCCGTTGTGTAGACATGTATATCTTGCTCCCAATCGTCACTGTTTTTTACATTATATCTTTTATTCCTTTTCATTATACTTGATATATTTATTAAAGTTTGGTATCAAAACTGTGTGAAGAGCACTGGGCTTGATAGAGCTCTGTAGAGTTATTTCCAAGTTTTCTAGCTTACCTAATTTCATTAACCTATAGTATTTACCTGTAATTAAAGTTTTGATTTTATACATGCAAAAGCAAAAGAAATGAAAAGCAAAGGTAAAAATAAAATACAGCGCATTAAGATTAACACTTACGAATGGCGAAATTCCACTCTGATCTGCGATTACTTTCTGGTGATGTTCTTGCATCGCTTCTCCTCGTGGATCGGTGGGGAACGTGTGCAGCCAGAGATGCCTGAAAAGGGTTAGCTTGTACGACATGAAATATGGCTTGAATGGGTTGATCAGTCCTGTCTGATACACTGGGTAACTCTCCACATTTCCGTAGTTGCCAGAATCACTTTCACCGATAGTATCATCTAAAACAAAACAGCATAGCAGATGAATACGGGATGGGCTAGAGAAAAGTCAATAGACGTAGAAAAATTCATTATGAATCTGTAAGAGTTTCGAGAATGTTCACTTGGTATAGGCAATGGTTAGATATTAATTGCCTTAACATAAAAAACGGAACACAAGATGACTCAAAAAGATGACTCAAAAACTGCTACTCAAAAACTTCTCGAATTGGAGGGGGAGTCGATGTTCCTCTAGACTCCTTGTCCCGTAATCTTATGCCATCATCTCTTATCAGCTATCACTGATTTTGGTGCTTTAATCTTTCTAGAAGATATCTCTACCTTTAAACTTACCTTCAACGCTTTAAGGACATGGTTTTAAGGTAGTAATTATCCTAAATATATATTTATCATTCGTTATCTCTATAGCATTACGTTGACTATAACAGTATCGTGGTGCAATATATAAGAGAAACTAGTGGTGAATCTAGCCTTATTTCATATGATGAATAAATGGGAGAAACAAAGAGGAGACTTGCTCTCTCTAACTTAAAGTTTCATGCTCACGCAATCATCAGACAGAAACTACTCTAGTATAGTGGATAAGACGATTGCGAGAGCTTGGAACTTTAAGTTACAGAGAGTCAGTCTCTTTTTTTGTTTCTCCTATTTATTCGTTAAATGAACTAAGGCTAGATTCACCATTTTGATGTTACAAATATATAAACTCACCATCAATAAAAATCATGTTTTCACCGACCGATGTGCCTAGTCTAATGTCCTCACACTCACTCAAAGCTCGCACAGGGCGGTGGCCTGGGAGGGAGTCGGTATGCTGCGAGCCATCTTCAGTCCATGAGCCGCGTGGAGTTCCGTCCACCATGTTCTTGCCGTAGGTAACCATGTCAGGTGATGACTTGCGCAGTGCTCGCAAGTCGGCATTTCTCTTCTTCTGCAGGTTGCGCGCAATTCTGTTGCGGATGAGCGTCTGTGGGGTGACGTACGAGAAGACCTGCGCATCGTACTCGTCAAAGTCGATTGCTGTTGGCAGATAAGGTTGCTCTTGCTTTTCGTCTACCTCTGGAAGAAAATTTTAGATTTCACAGCCGTAGTGGCCTCTTTTTGGATGAGCGTAGCATGATAAAAATGAGGCTATTTCAAAATAGAATAATTGCTATTTGCAAATGGACTGGTTGCTAGGCGGTATCTGGCTGCTAACAGCTTGTTTTTAAAATATTTCGTTAATTTAATTTTATCACTGACTCCTTAAAACCAGCCCACAATCTCACACCAGCCAACTTCCTCAGAATGAAAACGGGATATTCTTTGATCCTTGCTGCCTTCTTTTTCCCTTCCTTGGTGGTGGCCTTTATCTTTAAAGGAATCATCAGGAGTCTCTCTGTGAAATAGGGAGAGTTGGCAGGTCTGCGAATCTTTAGACCTTTGTTGTAATGGAACCTGTCATAGGGACTGCCATTGAGGATATACATTGTCATTGAAATAGTTTAAGCCTTTAATTTCAACATGAAAAATCTATTAGCAGTTAGAGGGTGTTCTATTTTTTATGGATAGCTTAGAATGCCATCATGCAGGAAAATTCTTAAGGGGATTTCAATCTTTTATAAGATATCATCGTAATACCTTGCTCTTCCAAATCCGTGTTGTCAATGAGAGTGGGTCTTTCTGGAACTTTCATTCTGGGTACGAACCGCGAGCTGGCGTTTCTCTGCTCCGGGGAACGATAGAAACTGTGATTCACCCACTGGGGTATGTTGTAGTCCACAGTGACAACCTGGTCTTTCGATTTTGCCAATTTCTTGTTGTGAAATTTCAGAAGTGGTACGGCGTGCAGCGGTTGTTCAGCAAGACAGACTAAGTCCACTGCAAATCCTAAGGTAAGAAGAATTATTATTGGTTTACATGATAATATAAAATAATAATAAGTACCAAAAATAATGCATAATATTTGTACCCTTCTAATACATTTTTATCGAGTCTATTTCGCATATTAAACCTGAAATTTACAACCTAAAATCTGCTCATTTAGGTACGACTTGGACTAGAAGCAGATAAAGCAATGATAAGAATTCCCACCTCCATCCATGAGTTTTTGCTGAGTCATGCTGGTAAGTTCTCTGTCAACATCAAACACGCCAGCTCCAGGGGTGAGTAGGATAACTGTCGAGTTTGTCTTCTCCAGATTCACATCAATGTAGTACTTCTCAAAAACTAACAAAAAACGATATAATACAGCATAAGTAGAGTGCGTAAAGTTTAAGATAACAAACAAAGCTCACAAAGCATCACTTCATATCATGATACATGGTTGCAGTAACGTACACCTGTAAACAAACTGCTTTGTGCTAGATATTCGTGACATATAAATGTGTGCTAAGGTGCATCAAGGTTTAGAATTGAGGCTTGTTTAGTGAACAGCCATTGCAGAGTAGGAAACTTGGCTAGTAGTCCGTAGGGTACACGTAATTATCTGCCTTTTCGGGTATACTCCATGAAACTTCTGCATAACGTTATTCTAATACCACTTTATCGAATTTTACCTGTTGTCATTTTTTCAAATTCCATAATGACGGATTCAAAATGGCGGCCGTTTCACGTTTTATTTGTCTCGCGAAAGTCAAATTTTGACCCTAGAGACCATGTAAATATCGTTTATCTTCAAAATGATTATGCTGAACTTCACTCAACGTGGATTGGAAAAGCACGAAAACGATTAATTTATTGCAGTGAAATTTGTACATCGTCAATTCAACAGTTACAGTGCATATGACTTTGGCAGTATAGTGCAAAAAAGTAGCATGGATAATACAAAATAATAGATATGCTCAATGAATGGATAAGTGGTTAGATCACTAAACCCTTACTCAAAGGGTCGTGGGTTCAAATCCCCTGGAGAAATTTCCAACTCTCTATGACTGCAGGCATAAATCCAGAATGAGCCATAAAGTGGAGTCAAATTGAGAGGAAGGACCAAGATCGCACTACTTGATTAGTTAAACTACACTGTGGACCTTTTGTTCCTTGCACATAAACCAATTCACACTAAGTGTATTTGGCTATCAAGAACAAGTTTCAATTTTTAGTTTGAAACAGTAGTTTAGTACACATGATAAGACCCCGAATCTCTAGCATCAAGCAAAAACTTTATTGCTGAAAACACTACATCTAGTTTAAGATCACTTACTGTTCAATGCAAGGTTGAGAGCTTCAAGCATATTTCCATTACTTGCTCTAGAATTCTTCCCTTCCAGCTGACCGTCTAGCAGTTCATCTTCACAGCCGATCCAATTGAGATAGTTATTGAAACTCGTCTTCAACTTGATTGCAATATCTTTCCACCCATCTACACTCGCTGAACTGACAATAGTCTTGTAGAAATCTTGATAAAATCTGCCATCATATCCTTTTACCGTGCTGTTCTGCATTTCTTTCGGGAAGTCATCTGAAAAAATTACCTGCTCTTGAATGATTGGAAAGGTAATTGAAATTATTCATTTGATTAAAGGGACTAAAGCAAAGGTCAACCCTAGGTAGCTACTTATCTTTCATCTTTCATGTTAAATATCATGAGGGTGCAAATGTAGGACTATTTAAAGGTACAAGCGATGCTATGAGTGCATATTATTGATGATGATTCATTAAATCAAAAAGCATTTTCCAATTCTTTTTCTCTTTGTCTGTTAATAATATTTTTATATTACATATGTTAGTGCAATGATAGGCAAATCACTCCCTTTATTCTTTTCATAAAAAGGTCGATTCTATCATCAGAGTGTGCGAAGGATGCAAAGGAATAATCAAATAGAAAAATTTGGAAGAAAGAAAGTTCCCAATAAAGGTTGTTACCCTAAAAAGCTGACCCCTGCAGAGTCCTCCTTATTTCAGAACTCTTCATCTCCCCCTAGGGGTACGTTGATACAAGACTTGAGAGTACACTGATAAAATTAAATTAAGTAAGACAGTATTCCTATGAGTGTATAAAACTAACAGCTAGGTACTTACCAATTGCCTTGGTGCTGTAATATGTTCTTGAAAACATGACAATCGTAACATCATGACTACAACTATGTTCTTTCCACTTTCCAAACAGTTCATTTAGAAAACCATTGACAGTCTTCTCAAAGTACAGTTCTCCACAAAAGTCGAACTCCCACATCTCAGCACTCATTTGTATGAAAATGTATATCTGGGCACTCTGGGATCGGTACACAAGCTGAAAGTAAAAGTCAATATAATGTAGATTAGTCATGAACAGCTTGCTCCTCAACTCAATGATTCCTTTTTAATGAATCAGAAATTTACCCTGTCAGCTATAAAAACCAATTCTACATGGCCTGGATTATCAACATACTTAGCTTTATATGTGTTTGAGCCGTAACTTCGAAATCCTACTCCCAAGTTACTTTCATTCACACAAATTATCTTGATGAATTTTTTAAATCCTGCTTCATCTCAAATATATTATTCCTGAAAGTTTGTTCCGTATTAAATTATGCAAAATTGGATAATTTTTACAAGTTCAGTAATTTATCCCCTTCTGGTCATTGGGAACTCGGCAGTTATGGTCAACTTTACAAGTGAAAAGTTTGTTGAATGATTAGCTATTTTTTTGGTAGGCCGTAGCTTAAAAACCCCCGCCCCATTAAGAACCATCAATTTTGAGTTAATTAACAATGACACCACATCTTACATTAGGGGTTTATGGCTCTTCTTGTAATCGTGAGGCATTACAAAACATTGTGTAGTACAAAAAAAATGATGGAGCGTGATGAGAAGGGGTGGGTGATTCTAAAAAGCATATCAAGTATGGTATAGACCACTTTCAATGTTTACATTTTTGGACAGGCAAATGAGATTCTTTTGAAATGCAAAATAGGACCACAATAAAAATTTACCTTTTGACAATTACTTCAATTCCAATTGTTCAGTAAACAAAGAAATCTACAGGCGTAAAATGTAAACACTGAAAGTGGTTTATGGTAATTGAACAGCCCCTTAGATCAAAACCTCACTTTTGTATCTTTACCAACAACACCGCAAGCCACTTTTTCTCCATTAACCCACATTTCGTTCACTTGAAAGCGTAAGCCAGCAAACTCTATCTTCTTCCCCATGTAGACGCAGGTATCTTGTAGAGACCTCTGTAGTCTCCAAAAGTCGCTCCTGCCCATATACTGGTCCTTGAAAACCAGCTCCAAGGTATCCAATGTCACATGACTTGGGTCGACTCGGTTAACAATAACATTCAAGTAAGCCCGCAGTTGGAAAGTCGAAGCCACGGTGGTTTCAATGCTAATTGTTTCCTTCTGCTGAAAGTCATGACTCAGTTTTTTCACTTGTAGCAGCAGCCGGCTGAAAGCGTCTTCTGGATGGTAAATTTCGACGACGTCGCCAATTAGTAGGCCATTGAAATCTCTAGGATTTATAACGAGTTCTTCTTCACTAAAATCATGTTTATGAATCCAGAGCTTGAATTTCATTTTCGACGCAAAACTCAGAGTTTAATTCACGGAGTCATGATAGGTTGGAATGGTAAGCGTGGTTGCAGTTGGCTGTTTGGCTTCAGTCTTTTAGTCTCGTAGCTTCGAGGTACTGTCCGCCATTACTGCCATTCGAAAGAAATTTATGTTTTAGACTGGGTACCAGTACCTGAAAAGTCACCAATTCAAATTCTTGCAAATTCACCACTCAAATTCACCACTCAAATTTGTCCCAACATGTATTAAAATCTGGAATGGACTTCCTCCTCAAGTCAGGGATAGTCGGTCATTAAATAGCTTCAAAACTAGTATAGATGACATTAATGTTTCTTGTTTTTATTGAAGAGCACAGACTCTGTTTTTATTATTATTATTATCATTTTAGTTAGAACTGAAAACGGAACACAAAATTTGATATAACTTGTTTAATTTTGTTTCCTTTTACGAAACTAATACTGCTCGCTCAACACGAACCATATACTCCAAAGCTCAATATTACTTTCATCGCACCAACTAGTTGCATTTCGTTTGTAATGTCTCTAGCAGTATGTAGTTTCCTAAAAGGTAACAATATATATTTTATCATTAATCACTAACAAATTGTGCGTAATACCCAATTTTTGGGTTTTGTACATTATCAGATAGATAGATAGATAGAAATGCAAATTCACCTCATCACATGCAAATTCACAACATCTAGCACAAACGCTATTACATCAACTACAAATCGGTCACATCGAATGCAAACGTTATCATAGGTTTGTCATTTGATCAAATGCATATTGGTCACATCAATTACAAATTCATCAAATACTGTAATACAATCACATGAAATGAAGAATGCACCTCGCACCTCATCAAATGCAAATTCATAACATCTAAAACAGACTAATCACATCAAAAATAGATTCACCAGATCAAATATAGGTATCATAACATCAGATAAAAATTCACTATATCAAATGCCAAACACCACACATTCGAATGGTATATTTGGCGTTTGATTGCCTCAGCATGGGTCAACCTGGTTTGTAAAACAGTCACTCGACCAAGGCAATTTTTCCTCCCCCATACAAACACGCGTTTTGGTTTGGTGAGGATTTTATAGGCATGTAGCATGTACGTCATGAAGGAAGAAGCTTAGTATAATTGTGCAACCTTATTTACGGCTTAATCTTCATGTAGTGCGTTGTTTATAGTTGAATAAGTGTAGCCTGTCCACAGAAATAACCACTCTTAGTAAGTGTATGTATGAATTATATCGAGAATTGTATACTTCAAAAGTGAAGTGTCTGTGAGCAGGCTAAATAGGAGGAGTATGGCTCCCTTTTCAAACTCTAGATTGTTGCATTTCTTGATGTCCCATGCGCTGCATGTAGAGCTGCAACAGAAAGAGTTTTTCGATAAATTTCATGTTGTGCGTAAAATCACCACAACAACATAAATCTCGATATCAATACTAAAGAAGTCCAACGCGGGGAAAAAATTCTGGTAATCTCGCTTAATTGTTTAGGAAAGCTAAGGTCCTCTGCTTTCATTTCATCCAAAAATATCAGTCCTGCATCATGTGAATGATAATCTTATATTGCTTTGATTTTATCGCACTCATTCAAATTCTTTTAATACAGGAGAGAAGCTTGAAGGACTAAAAATCAAACTGAAAATATTTTTTCAACTTGAAATTAGTTGAATACAATATATTGGTTAATAGGCAATCATTTCAAAATATACAGCATGATAGTTAATATTGGTTAATGAGAGCCATGTAATATTAACATTAATTCATAAGGCATGGTCTAATTTGATTACCCGTGTTAGACCATGCCTTATGAATTAATGTTAATATTACATGGCTCTGAAGAAGGATTTAATCCGAAACACGAATTAATGCACTGTGGATAAGCCTGGAGTTGTGAACACATCAAGGTTACTGTGCTAACTTATTGTTCTGGTGTAGGACAGTGGTTAGCACGCTTGCCTGTGTCCGCACAAACCCGGGTTAACATGGAGGCATATGTCAATTGCGGTAGCCTGCTTTGGTATAATTTGATTACCCGTTGATACAATGATATCAAGAAATTAAGTAACAAGAAGTAATTAAGAAATTTTAAGCTGATGGATGCACGGACAAATTTTTGACAAGCTATCGAGCCTTGTGACCAATTTGACGTAACTAATGTACAATTTAGAGTTTGAATAACAACAACAGTAACAATTCTATACTACGATCATTCTTAAACGCTTAGAAATTGTCCAAGACTGTAACGAACAGCTATCGTTATTTAAGTTAATTTTCATTTCTGAGGTGTTACAGCGGCATTTCTCAATCCAATTTCCAAATCCTCAACCTTTCCTCACTTTTTCTGCACTTATTAACTTCTCTTTGTTTTCTCAGCCCAACCTTTGTTTTATTTTTAGTTTAACCGTTATTGTATTAAGTAGGTCCTTGTTTAGGTTTAACTCATTGTAACCCTGTGTTTTGTAAATTAGGTTTTTTATTAAGTCCCCAAATCATTGTTAGAACAGTTACTGATGAAGATGAATATCGAAACGTTTACACAAGCATAGTTTATTTTTGAATTTAGTTATTAAAGAATTTAATTCTTGTTCTTTCTCTTCCTCAATTTTTTCTTTTTCTGGTTGGCTACAGATGGCTTTTCGATCTTGCACAACGTCACAGCCACTTTTATGCTGCTGACGTCATCCACCCAATCCGGCACAGCGTCGAACTTTGGTGCTAGAAGCGAAATCTTCCAAAGGGAGAAGACTGATGGGTTGATTTCCTTCACTTTCGTGGTTATTACAGGGCAGAGCTCGGGATGATTCTTCGAGTAAGGGTTAGGGATTGTGGACTGTCTGCAAGTGTCTGCGTGTTCTTGGTATGCGAACACATATTTTCTGTACGGCTGCAGATTGAAGCGGACGGCTTTCTCTTCACCGGGGTACAAGGGGGCGGAATACTTGATTGAATGACCTTGAAACTGAATTTGACTTCCCGGGCTGTTGATGACGAACGACGAAATACGAGGGCTCTTTTAACGACATCTTGAGCATCTAAATCTTGCGCAGACTTCGACTCTACCTGCGATAATACAGCCGAGATGTTTTTGTACATTCTATTGGACCCAGGAGAAAGGTGTTTTTTTGAAAAACGCTTTGAAACCTTGCTTGCCTTTTTTGACGGTGTTACTGGCAG
This sequence comes from Pelagia noctiluca, assembly GCA_963924455.1. NCBI lineage: Eukaryota > Metazoa > Cnidaria > Scyphozoa > Semaeostomeae > Pelagiidae > Pelagia > Pelagia noctiluca. The sequence continues at coordinate 15,563,291 of OZ004322.1, read as the reverse complement.
AAACATTTCGAAGGACGATAAGTAAAAAGCACCATCTGTGGCGTCAGATTCAGTTATCCACTTATTAGAGACGAGCCATTGGAAATTTGGGATTTGAAACTGCACTGCTTCTCCTGCATAAAGCCTCTTGATGTCTATCCAATCTTTTACGCCCTTTTTACTGACATCTTTCGTCGGGATGTCGACGAATTTGAACGTTTCTGGCGTGCACGTTGCGGACTCGAAAGCCATCAGTTTGCTGATTTCATTATGGCCTAGTGTTTTGATAGCTCTCTCGCAAACACGCGGCCTTTCTCCTGCGTTTCTAAACTCGAGGTAGTTGCAGTACTGGGACACTACCTGAAGAGTATGCATACGGTTGATAAGAAAGAAGTTGATCATGGCTTCCTGCAAGTCGACTATTCCATTGTCACTTCCACTGGCACTGACTTGCTGTAAATCGGGCCTAACAGTTTGCAGTTTGGTGCTCAAATGACCCGCGAAGAATTTCGACTGGTAGGCCCTGACGGCAATGGCCAGTGTCTCCATCATGTCGAACTGGTAGTCGTACATCTCCGAGTAGATCTCCATCATCCTGCTGATGTTTCTGTGGGTGGTCAGACACTGTCCCTTGGTTGCCATAATGATCTGATTCACGCTGGCGAGGTCTGTGTCACCATTAAAGAGTATATCGCACGCCTCTCCAATGAATGCTTCCCAGTCCGTTCCCACTTCTGCAAGATCCTGTCTCTGCACTTGCGGGTCGTAGTCGGAGTAGCCTTTAAGAAACGCATTGGTCGATTCTGCGAATTCATCGCTGTTTTCAATAAAACCGGGGAGATCCTCCACGATCTTCTTAACTTTTTTGATGAATAAATCGTTTTTAGAAAGTCCATCAGCCACCTTGTTCGTCTGGCTAAACGCGTCCCTAAATGTTGAATGCAATTTAACACTCTTTGTAACGTCAACAAGACTTTGTGCAAATTCATTTCCGGCCTCCGAGATAGCCGCTGGGTCTGGGCTCAGAGGATTGCAAGCAAAGATAGCTTTCACAGCTGACTGAATGCCCCTTGAAATAGAGTTCATTATTGTATTAGCTAATGCCATCCTAACAATTGCTGTCAGCTGTTCTTCTATAAAAGGCTGCACTTTCTTGACCTCTTCGGCAAAACTTTCTAACCTGCCTGCTATGAAACCGATATCAGCGCTGGCTTTTCTCTCGTCAAAATCTGCCATGCCTGTGAAATATTTTTCGAGTGCAGCAAACTTTTGTCCGCTGTTGTGTGAAACGAAAGACTTGATTTGATTGGTGAACTCTGCAAGGCTGGCCTGGATCGTGATTGTCTGCTCGTTATTTTCGGCAGAAATACGAGATAACTGGATGTTGGCAAGCTCTTGGCTGTAGTCATTGTTCGTGGTTATCATCTTCGTGTTCAAGGAAGAGCCCTCATACGAGTGCATGTACGCTAGGACTTCACGGAACAAATTCATAAACAAACATGGCAGCTTTGCTTTCAAGCCTGAAAAATCTCCGAAACAACTTTTTTTTGCCCTACGGCTGATTAAATCGGGGTCTGGTAAAAATTTCATGTAGTTCCCAAGCTTCTCCATGTCATTTTCTTTGACGTAGCTGTAAAACTGTTCGAAGACTTCTTCCACAGTAGATCTCATCTGGGATGTAGAAACATCTATATGATCAACCATTCCTGTAGCTAGAAGGGAAGACAGGACCACAGTTCTTAGACTCTTGATCTCCGTGTTTTCCCAATTGCCGTGTTTATCAACCAGAGGAACCAGTTCGTTTAATTGATGGAGAACTCTTGATATGTCACATTCTAACTCATCTACGTTTATGAAATGCTTGCAGTCGTCGTCCAGCTTAAGATGAGTCGTGTGGCGTACCAGAGGCTCTAAGCTGTGAACCTCCTTATCGTACACACCATCAAATGTGATTTGCATGAATTTGTTTACACTTGCTATAGCGCCATCTCGCTGCTGTCTAGATGTGTAAACGTCACGGATGCCTTGAGGCATAGTTAGCCAGAAAACTGCAACCAACTGTCTAGTTTCAGGAATAGGCAAGCGAGAGTTCCATGCATACGTATTTGTATCTTCAAGCATGGAATCAACAGTAGAAAATATTCTACTCAACTTGCAAATGTTTTCTTCGTGATTCTGGCTGCAAGCATTATTGAAAGGTTGTTTTACCCATTTAAACTTATCCATGAAAGTTGTCAAATTCTCAACCTTGTTTTCATGTGCATACAAAAATGAGTGTTTCACAATTTTGTTTTTCCACATTTCTCTTATTGGCTCTTCCATGTCAGTAATTGTGCCCAAAATAGGACTGAATAAATAGACTCCTGATGCCATTTGCGCCTCTTCCATTAACAATTCTTTCAGCCCCTTGTCTACCACAGTGAACGCCGCCGCACTGTCTTCTTCAATCTTCTTCGTGGTCTTCACTTGCTCCAGGATTTTGTCACACAAAATTTGACAGAGCAGCCACTGTTCTTTCGTGTAACAGCTGTATGGGAAAGCATCTTTGTAATCTGAATCGTACTTTTCAGCAACTTCCCTGAAACTTTTTGCGAATTTATCCATATCTTCCTCTAATTTTTCCATATTAACTTCGTTGAACATAAATAAGACACGTTGAAAAAGAGCTTTTGACATTGATTGTACCATTTTTACACCATCATATTCGTTTATCTCAGCATTTTTGCCATTAAAATGTATCTCCAGGGCATCAGGGTGCTTTACCTCTTTGCTGTTTTCGGGTTTTTTGCATGTTTTAGGGAATTCGTCTTCCAAAATAACATTTGCAGCTGAGAGTAAGATGCAAACAAGCACTAGTTTCGGTCTTTTCATTGTGCCGTTGTTTTGAAAGGCTGTGCCAGTTTGAAGCCAATTTGAAGGTTTTTGTCAACTAAAAAGAGGAATATTAACTTTCAACTCTTGAGCCTAAGTAAGAAAGAGACTTAAACAGCCATTTATTTGTCATCGTTTGAATAATTTTGATACGAGAGCGAAATTTCCAGGGCTTTTTCTAAGAAACATTTCCAGCTGAAAAAATGATGATGATGAAAAAATCAAAGTAATGATTGATGATTGAATGGAAAACACGTTAAAATTATCTGAGAACCTTATCCTGGAACTCTAACTTCAGGAAGAGGGCCTAAATCCATGTTTAAAACAGCCCTGGAAATTTCATTTGTTCATCGTTTTTCTGATGCCAGTTACACAATCTGTGCTGGCTGATAGGTTGGACATTTTTGTACAGGGGCGTCGTGGGACCTCAATTTTAGGGTGGGCCAAACACGAAAAATTCCCCCCCCCCCGGCCACGACGCCCCTGTTTTTGTACATACTGCAGAGTTAATATTGAGGAAGTTGACATTAATTGGAATCAAATCATTATTCACTTTATATTAATTTATAATTTGTGATATTATTTCTAAGGAAAACACAGTGCGTAAATAATTTGCCTTCACCTAAACTTTCTAGACAAGAAAAGGCGTACATTTGTAGATTTTTCTTGAAAAAACCTAGCATATTTCCACAAAATATTGCAAGCTCCAGTAATGATCATAGCAATCATAGTAAAGTTATAGCTCGATGGGAAACATATTTAGTCTAGATTTCATGAAATGACAGCTCTAAGAAGAAGATTTCAATGCAAGCGATAAATAGCACTAATTTCAATTGTTAATTAGACATTTTCAACCAAGAGCAAAAGGTTCCAAAGCAAGAATTCTTGAAAAATTCTTGAATTAATATCTTGAAAATTGAAAAAGTAAAGAGAGAAATTATCTACAAACCTTGCAAAACTCAAGTTTAAATGGTTCAAATGTCTCTTTCCACATTACACTCTTGAGTAAACTGTTTTGCTAAAACTTAAAGGGTGCCAAAGCCATACATTATTAATGGAAATCATTGGCAACCAGTTTTTCGGTAGCCCAGTTAGTAAATTTATCTTAACCTTTTCAGATAAAATTCCAAATATTTACCATATTTTGAAATTCATGTAATCCCAAAGGTATCAGCCCAACCAGCTGTGAATTCAATTGAGAAGGGCAATGGTCGCAATGCACTCTTTTATCATAAGAAGCACCAAAAAGTTTTCGAAGCGGACTCTTCTTAAATGAAGAGTCCGCTTGAAGAAGGTGGGGAAGAACAAAATCAGGCAGGTGAAGGATTCATGTGGTCTCGGCATCTGGGGTACATTACGACCTGCCCTTCGAACCTGGGAACTGGCTTGGAAGCAAGCGTTACAGTAAAACTGCCTCTTCTTTCAAAGGTATTAGGTTACTGCTTGATATTTCGATTATATATTTGTTGCACTATTTCAATGTTTCTAGCTAACTGATATAGCTTACCAGCTATTAACTTCCTTCCGATTATTGTATTTCTTTGATTTGCCTTTCAGCATGAAAAGTTTGAGGAAATGGTGAAAAGTTTGCATTTAAAGATGAAGAAAATGGGTAAGAGAATTCTCATAATCTCTTCTTCGCACGGAATTGTACGTAAAGAACAGGGAGACAAAAGAAGTGCCTTTTCTTCTCTTAGTACTAATATCTTAAAGCAATATTCAATTCATAGGATCATCTAGAGAGTGCTAGTGTAAATATATCATTGATAAAATACCTACTAGACAAAATTGATAACGACCCAATTGACAAATCAATGATGTTTGTTATATCACATCACATATGCGTGCAATTACATATGATCATACATATATATCATATATACAATATTTGGTATGGCTTTCCAGATGACAACACCGATGCAGGAGCAGGGGCGTAGCCAGAAGCTCTGAAAGGGGGGGAGCCGTTGAGCACCTTGAGCATTCACTTGTGGATAATAACCCATAAAAATTGATATTAACACACAATATGTATAGACTTTTCTTCAAAGGGGGGGAGCCGCGGCTCCCCCAGCTCCCCCCTCTGGCTACGTCCCTGTGCAGGAGAAACTTCGAAATCTCTAACATCGATTATTTAGGCGTCTCTGAGGTAGGTTGAAACAGGCTAAATTTCAAATGAGCTTTGCTTTTTAAACGTTTTTGTTTCATCTTCATTAGTGGAATATTTTGAGGTTGAAACACAGACTTGTTGGAAGCATTAAGTATAAACTATAGTCATGAAAAAATCAGTTGCTCAGCTAGTAGGGTAGTTCAGGCTCAAACTCAAAATGTTGTGGGTGTGGGTCCAAATCCAACCCCAATAATTTCTATTCTCAAAACTTATATCGATTCCACCTAAACAAACACTTCTAGTTGAATCTGATCCAAAAGAGGGTTCCTTAGTTTACCTTTCTTCATTAGTGGTGGGTTCCATACTTTTAAGTTAGCGACCAAATTCATGAAAACCTATTTTTGAATTTCAGGTTGAGATTGTGCAAAAAGTAATTGATGGTGAGAACACGTTGGTAGACCTGGAGAGGCATTTGGAGAAGTTCCCAGAAGAAGGTCGACGATCTTCTTTCTGGAAATCTCCAATAAAACACTCGTCGCATGCCGGGCTCAGCTAATTGTATTCTTATGGAGTTCTAAAGCTTGTAAACATACAAAAAAAATCTTATACAGAAGAAAATCCAAAAAACACTTATACAGAAAAAAAATCCAAAAAAATGTTATACAGAAGAAATCCACAAAAAATTATGAAGAAGAAAATCCAAAATTAAATTTAGAGAAGATATGAAACAAAATTAACTTTACAAGATAGCAAAATAGAAAAAAAAACAGATTAAGTTTAAATTTGATTTTGGATTTTCTTCTGTATTAGATTTTTTGTTATGTTTACAAGCTTTAGAACTCCATAAGAATACAATTAGCTGAGCCCGGCATGCGACGAGTGTTTTATTGGAGATTTTCAGAAAGAAGATCTTCGACCTTCTTCTGGGAACTTCTCCAAATGCCTCTCCAATTCAATCATTTTGTTAACACCATCAATTACTTTCTGCACTATCTGAACCTGAAATTTAAAGATACGTTTTCATGAATTTTTTCGCTAACTTAAAAGTATGGAACCCACCACTAATGAAGAAGGAACCCTCTTTTGGATCAGATTCAACTGGGAGTGTTTGTTAAGGTGCATGCGATATAATTTTTGAGAATCGAAATTTTTGGGGTGGGATTTGGACCCACAACATGTTGAGTTTGTGCCTCAACTACCCTGCTAGCTGAGAAACCGATTTCTTCATGACTATAATTAATACTTAATACTGATGAAGATGAAATCGAAGCGTTTAAAAAGCAAAGTTTATTTTTTAATTTATTCTGTTTCAACCTACCTCAGAGAGGCCAAAACGATCGATGTTGGAGATTTCGAAGGTTTCTCCTGCATCGGTGTTGTCATCTGAAAAACCATACCAAACCATACCTTTACATTACCTTTGCTGTAAACAACTACAACTGACAAATCAATTCAAAAGCTCGAAAACTAATAAAACATACAACATATTTCATGAAACGAATTGCAAAAGTAAGTTTGTAGTTTATCTGCTTGAATGTAAAAACTGTAAAGTACAATATGTTGGAAAATCTGAATGGCAATTCAACATACGCCTCAACAATTATCGTTCACATATCAAAAATTCTGATGTTAAAAATTACTTCCCGTAGAATAACATTTCCTTCTTCCTTATCACAATTTCGAGCACGATGCCATGTATACCATAATCGAAAAAAAAAGAAAACACTGACCGTGAAGATTTGAAAAAGTATTTGAAAAACGTGAAAGTGCCTGGATGGTTCACCTACAAACAATCTTTCCAAACGGGTTAAATAGTAGACTAACGAATCCATTCTTGAGATATTGAATTTAGCTATATTCGAAAAAACTAAGGTTTTGCTACATTATCTTGTTCATTGCACTTAATCCGTTTCCCATAGTAGCAAACAGCAAACCGCAAATCATGATTTAACCTCCTTTTGAAATTCGTTGTGACGTAAAATCAATCATAGAGAAGTAGACTATCAAAATCAACATTGTATAACTTTAAATTTAGAATTGTAAAATTCTATTTATACTCCTGAGGACGGGCTTATTGGTCGAAACGCGTCGAGTTTTAAAATATAGTAGTTTAGAATAATCCAAATCGTCTCTTTTTTGTTCTCTTATACATATGATCATATATATTTCATATTTACAATATTTGGTATGGCTTTTCAGATGACAACACCGATGCAGGAGAAACCTTCGAAATCTCCAACATCGATCGTTTTGGCCTCTCTGAGGTAGGTTGAAACAGACTAAATTCAAAATACACTTTGCTTTTTAAACGCTTCGATTTCATCTTCATCAGTATTAATTATTAACTATAGTCATGAAGAAATCAGTTTCTCAAATGTTGTGGGTCCAAATTCCATCCCAAGAATTTCGATTCCCAAAAATTATATCGATTGCACCTTAACAAACACTTCTAGTTGAATCTGATCCAAAAGAGGGTTCCTTAGTTTACCTTTCTTCATTAGTGGTGGCTTCCATACTTTTAAGTAAGTGACCAAATTCATGAAAACGTATCTTTAAATTTCAGGTTGAGATTGTGCAGAAAGTAATTGATGGTGTGAACACGTTGGTAGACCTGGAGAGGCATTTGGAGAGTTTCCAGAAGAAGGTCGAAGATCTTCTTTCTAGAAATCTCCAATAAAACACTCGTCGCATGCCGGGCTCAGCTAATTGTATTCTTATGGAGTTCTAAAGCTTCTAAACATACAAAAAAATCTTATACAGAAGAAAATCAAAAAAACACTTACACAGAAAAAATCCAAAAAAGCTTATACAGAAGAAATAAAAAAGAAACTATGCAGAAGAAAATCCAAAATTAAATTTAGGGAAGATATTAAACAAAATTGATGAAAAAAGTATATACATACAGAAGAAAATCAAAAAAATTAACAAAAATAGAAAAAAAGTTAAAACACTTCTAGAAGATCTAACAAATTTAACAGCAGAAAAAATGTTTCCTTTAGGATATAGAAAATGCCTGTAAAACCTAAATTCTTAGTTCAAATATCTATGAATAAGTAGAGTAAATATAAAGAATAGATTGATAAAATGGATGGCTGTTTGTTAAAGTCACATTTTGCTTTTCCTTAATCTGTTTTTTTTTTCTATTTTGCTATCTTGTAAAGTTAATTTTGTTTAATATCTTCTCTAAATTTAATTTTTGATTTTCTTCTGCATAATTTTTTTTGGATTTCATCTGTATAAGCTTTTTTTGATTTTTTTTCTGTATAAGTGTTTTTTGGATTTTCTTCTGTATAAGATTTTTTTGTATGTTTACAAGCTTTAGAACTCCATAAGAATACAATTAGCTGGGCCCGGCATGCGACGAGTGTTTTATTGGAGATTTCTAGAAAGAAGATCTTCGACCTTCTTCTGGAAACTCTCCAAATGCCTCTCCAGGTCTACCAACGTGTTCACATCATCAATTACTTTCTGCACAATCTCAACCTGAAATTTAAAGATACGTTTTCATGAATTTTGTCGCCAACTTAAAAGTATGGAAGCCACCACTTATGAAGAAAGGTAAACTAAGGAATCCTCTTTTGGATCAGATTCAACTAGAAGTGTTTGTTAAGGTGCATGCGATATAATTTTTGAGAATCGAAATTTTTGGGGTGGGATTTGGACCTACAACATGTTGAGTTTGTGCCTCAACTACCCTACCAGCTGAGTAACTGATTTCTTCATGACTATAATTAATACTTAATACTGATAAAGATGAAATCGAAGCGTTTAAAAAGCAAAGTTTATTTCGGAATTTAGTCTGTTTCAACCTACCTCAGAGAGGCCAAAACGATCGATGTTGGAGATTTCGAAGGTTTCTCCTGCATCGGTGTTGTCATCTGAAAAGCCGTTGCAGTAATCACAATTCAATTTTACGTACTCGTCACGTGATATGAAACAATAGTGGATGTTACGCAACATTAATCAAAATTTAGCATTGATCAACCCGCTCCGTGAAATTTCGCAACTAACTTCAAATACCCAGGCAGCATGCAGATAATATCATTCGCCGCCGACATGTTCCAAATCATTTACATTCTGCTGAGAGAAGTTTTTCAACTTATCTTCATTGAAATTTCCTATCAATCACTAGACACGCACCAAGACTGGCTGAATTCATAGTGAATTTCCTTGATGATTGGGTCGAAGAGTTTTCCAAATACTCGATAACTCTCTTCATCTCTCTCAGTTTCCCATCCATGAAGAGTGTTGGCATCGTTGCTGGAGATGAAGAGAGTTATCGAGTATTTTAATCATCTTCAGCAACGATGCCAACACTCTTCATGGATGGGAAACTGAGAGAGATGAAGAGAGTTATCGAGTATTTGGAAAACTCTTCGACCCAATCATCAAGGAAATTCACTATGAATTCAGCCAGTCTTGGTGCAAGTCGTGTGATTGATAGGAAAGTTCAATGAAGATAAGTTGGAAAACTTCTCTCAGCAGAAGGTAAATGATTTGCAACATGTCGGCGGCGAATGATATTATCTGCATGCTGCCTGGGTATTTAAAGTTGGTTGCAGAATTTTCCTGGAGCGAGTTGATTAATGCTAAATTTTGATTAATGTTGCGTAACATGCACAATTGCTTCATATCACGTGACGAGTACGTAAAATTGATATGTGATCACTGTAACGTTCGTGCTAGGCCATTTTTAGGCCTAAAATTATCGGAAAATGAATTTTGGTTGGGAAATTAAAACTTTGTGACTTGAACATCTTTACAATTGACATCGTCCATCAGATTTTAACAGTTCTTCACTATTATTTGGCAAGATAGGGGTAAATGATATTACGCATGGAAAACAACATCAAAATTTCACGTTTCGATAATACTCATATCTCCTATGCCCTATTTCAATAATATTCATATACATTTATTGTTCCATAGCTCCCACTTTTAAGGCTCAGGCTTTGCCATGGACCTGCCATGAGTCTCTTTTTCGTTCATTATGTGTAGGAATCGTTACGCCGAATAAACTGAAAGAAGAATACGCAGCACCGGAAATTAGATAGAAAATACTGGTCTTCGTTTCTGGCTTTGGTGTCTCTTGTCCCTTGTGATGCACACTCACTGTTTGCTGTACCTTTAACTATTGGTTACTATACGGACAAGGCTAAAAATATAAAACAACTAACAACAATGCTGGAAACAAGTTGAGAAACGTTTCTGCTCATGTCGCTTGAGCCCGTTTGTAGCTACTTTTGGTCTGAAGAATCCTCCCATAATTTGCGGCACATTCAAGGTGCAAATATTTTGAATTTAAAACAAACCCTCCCATGGATTGAAATCTCTTTTAGTTAACATTCCATCTGCCTCCAGGACATTCTTCAAAACGACGACATCGAAATCGACTGGTTGCTCAAATTTTCATTTGCTGTTGATATTTGCAAGGTGTGTTTAGTCAAATTAAGTCAAATTCACATCCCTGTTTTTTCCCATCAGTGTCATCTAAAATGTTTACAGTTGAGTGAATTTGTTTTCAACTTGTTAGCTTGACGATACAAAGAATAGTTTAACAATATATAGCCAGGAAAATCGGGAGCATAGTGAAACGAATACATAGATTACTTAAGCTTTTCGTCTGACACTCAACAGAGTAATACGTCAGAACGAGAACGAAACAGAAACATAACTGATTATATACCCAGATGTAGATCGAAATAGGCCAATCAGAAAAGAGGTGAATGATTGGTATAGTCATAGAGAAATGCTGAAAAATGTCTTTAGTTCTGATCTAATAGGCAATGAAAATCGAGCAGCAGCTTTAGAGAAGAAGGTTACAGTGGATATCACAACACCGGCATTAAACCGTGTGGTTAAAAAAATTGATGATGATGATGAATTATTGTTGTTGTTGCTGCTTGGGCTCGTTTATAGCTACACATTCAAGCTCAGCTTCAGCATAAGAAACCTGACCTGCTGTGACATGCTGATTAAACATAACAAACGGAAGGAGAAACTGCTAAATACTACGCAAAACTAACCAATTATGAACGTATTTTCATGTGTATATATATTTTTATTCCTGATTTTACCAAGAAATGGTAAGTTTTCATGCTTTTTTGGTCCTTTTCCCTTTCTGTTCTCTATTAAGGTAAGCAAATAAAATGAAATGTAAGGCCTACGCAAAGTGCATCGTAATCATTTCTGTCATGACGTTATGTTCAATCGATTAGTGTATGTTACCTGCACCACTAAATATTTGGTGTGGATTTGGGGTTTTTATGGCAAATCTCGGTATGTTTTATGATTGTTATCAGTGTGTAACCTTACCAAGTCTGTGTTTCGTTTTCCCGTAAGACAGTGCTCAATGCAAAAATGCAGAGCGTAATTATATACTAAGGAGGAAAGATTCAAGAGACTAACTCTACATCTTGACAAGCCTGTTTCGTGGTTTACCACTCATCAGGAGACTATAGATATATAATGTTAATAATGTTCTAATAATGTTAATCTTCTATATTGTTAACTTTAAGACCTGTTAGATTTTTGTAGGAATTTAAGATAAGTCTATACCTCTCCTGATGAGTGGGAAACCACGAGACAGGCTTGTCAAGATGTTGAGTTAGTCTCATGACTCTTTCCTCCTTAGTATATAGCGTAACCTTATGTTCATGATCATAGTGGGTGGAGCATATTTTGGGTTAGGGGGCTGAACAAAACATCGACGACCATTCTTACCATGCCCATGTCCATGGCATTGCCCATGGCATTGTCTTTTTGGTATTATTGGGGGGCTACAGCCACCCCATTCTTATTGGCTCTGTGGCCCCTTATACTCCTGATAATGGTTGATGTGTAATAGACATATCGCTTAATCATGGAGTTGCTCACGTTGCGAACAATAATTTCTAAATAAATGAAGGTAGTAATCAGGATACATCTCGCTTTCAGAACAATACAGGATCACCTCCAATCCAAATGGATCTGTGATTTTGATTCACAATAAACATTGTCTTCAACCTAGTTTTATAACCTAAGTCTTTAATTCAGGCAGAACGTTGGACCAAGATAAACTAACACTGCTAATAAATGCAAAGAATTATGAGCAATTAGGCAATTTAGCAACATCTAATGGTGTGTTACTATGTAGTTGTGGTGTAATTGTATTTATGTTGATTGTAGATTGTAATTATTAGGCTATCTTTTGTTAACATTATACATTATAGTAATAATCTATAATGTTAACTTTCAGACCTGTTATATTTTGGCAGGAATTTGAGAGAATTTAGAAACCCTCTGTAACTCTAGTCAAAACGAATAACAGCCAGGGTTGCACTACTCAATTAGTAACCCTTTGCGGTTTTCGGAAATAAAATAAAACCTGGCAAAGACAGTGAGTATTTTGCCTTATAATAAATCAATTGATGCTCTTTTCAGTTTTAGGTAAAAAGCCAAGCACAGCAGGACGGTTTTGTGAAGGTCTTGATGAGGCCAAGATAAAGTTAAACAATGGGTACTTGCATCCTAAAAATTGCTCACAGTCGAAAGTGGCAGTTGGGACAACTTGTGGAATAGTTTGCAAGAAAGGCTATGGCTGGAAAGACTTCTCCTATGCTGAAAATCAGTGCTCAGTCACAGGTTCCACAAGCAATGGATGGACTGTGCACAAATCAACCTTTTACCAGGTCAAATGCAACCGTAAGTTACAAGCTTTTATAAGCAAAGGTCTTCGTCATCAAGTGCCTAATTTTGAAACCTCCTTGGACAATGTTGTACATTGGTACCATGGTACTGCAATTCTAGGCTGAACCAAACATGGAATATTACCCAAAATTTTGCATAAACGTTAAAATCACAAAAGTTCCAAAAATATAGTAATTTAATTCTATCAAGAGGGCAATCTTCTTCTGTCCTTAGCTATGGCCGCCTGAATTTGCTTCACAAAAGATCCTTAGTTTTCTCAATTATCTCTCAAAGAATTACTATACAATTAAAACTTTGAAATTTAATGAACTCTAGGGCCCAGGAGGGAGAAACCGTAAAAAAACTGGTCCCCTTATTGCTAAAGTGCAGCAATATGGATACATTTCAAATCAAAAAGTTCTTAAGTCATATGCAATCTTTAACTTTTAGTTCTTGAACTAGATACTTGCAGTTAAACCGCATTGTCATGATGAAATACGAATTTAAAAAATATTATTCAACTAAAGCATAGATTGAACAAATAATTTTGGTAAATTCTTGAATTCCTGGATCAGAATACTTTTCATATGACTAAACTGTTCTTTGAATAAATGTCTAACTTGGTTTTGATTTTTATGATCTAGCATTGCCCAAGTGCCCAGTACTAGACTCATTTGACAATAAGAATTGGTGGCCTCCTTCATGCAATAGCATGAAATTGTCAAGTGGAACTTCGTGCAAGACACAATATTGTGCACCAGAACAAATTGGTGTGAAAAATAAAGTCTGTCAGCAAAATGGAACATGGACACCTCTTGGTGGAGCTTACTGCAAAAAAGGTAAATAAAAAAGTGCTACCTATATTTTACTTCCCTTTTTAAGCCCCCTTTTGGGATATTTTTGTCAGTCACTGTGAAGGGGACTTTTTTTAATTGGTTAGGCTTGATCTAGAAGGGGGGCTCTAATAACCATAATCTCTATCAATTTAACAGAAAAGAAGCGTATATATTTCTTGGAGGGCTAAAGGCGTCATTGAATGATTCCTTCTCTCTTGGTAGGTGGCTCTTGCTGTTTTGTGGTTCTGTATTTAATTAAACATGTACAATCACATAGTCTTTGGATGGTACAGAACTTCAGTATAGCCAGAAATATCGGAAACATAGCGAAACGAACACATAGATTACTTATAAGCTTTTCGTCTGACACCCAACAGAGAAATACGTCAGAAAGAGAACAAAATAGAGACCTAATTGATTTATATACCCAGATGTGGATCGAAATAGGCCAATCAGAAAAGAGGTGAATGATTGGTATAGTGTAGGAAAACCAATCAAGAACCACGATACAGTGAGCTGACCAATAAGATTACTTCAAGAGTCCTAAGGCGAAAACGAACTCCTTCTGTCTACACAATAGGGGATCCCTGGTCTTTATGTAGACTGATTCCAAAATACCTATTAAGTGAAATATAGATCTTGCTCTGCCAATTATTCTAAATCATTCACCTATTTTCTGATGGCCTATTTTAATCCATGTATGAATAGTTTCGTCATTTCATTAATTGTTCAGAAACATTGATATAAAAACCCTTTTTTTGTGCTGTTTTGAATTTTGAAGCATGCTTATAATAGAGAGGAAAGCTAATTGAATATTCCTATTGAAATGGAGGCTTCTTCCAAAGGAGGGCTCATTTAGGATTAAAATAGGTGAATTCCCAATAGATGGATGTAACAATAGTTGTGAGTTTTGGATTAAAAACGTTTGAGCAACAATCAACATGTCTGGTTTGTTAAGCAGCAAAGCAATTCGATATAAGGTCTTGGATCAACAGAGACCTCAGCTGTTCATACTTTCTATTTCAATAAACGAAAATTTATTTACCGACCATCATGGGCTGGAATGGTGAAATGAGTTAAACAACTGGTTGAGGTGGATGAGTCAGATGTAAGTCTTTCAATCAGCTGTCAATAAACAACATTTATTTCTTTTTCAAGAAACTTGGCTATTTGGCAAACCAGCAAGCCCATATTGCTTGAGCACAGGATATTGTCAGAATCAGTTATTGTGAATCATAACGTAAAAATTAAACAACAGCTTGTTCATCTTGTATGAAGAAGAAACAATTTCATCAACTAAATGAAAAAAATGCAACTAGGCCCGTTTGCTCTCCCCCGATATTTCCCCAAACTACTTTCTTAGCGTGGTGCAAGTTGTTTCTTTTGATTTGGAACAATTGTTGCCCCCCCCCCCAACAATTTTACCAATCGGTGTTGTTAGCAACTCCAAAAGCCAATGGAAAGAGGGATAGGGTGGGATGGAGACGTTGCTTCGTTCCTGGTCCAAAGATTTTTAGCACAGTCAAAAGAGGGATGGTGTAGAAGCCTTTTGTCACATCTTTTTAACTTTTTCACTATGACTGTGAACACAACTTTTGTCGTTTAAATTGACATGGCTAAGCAATCAAACCAAAGGTTTCTTTCTACTGATTGTTCGATGTTTCCTAGTCTGAAAAAATCATATTAGAATATTTTACAGATAGATAATTCAATATTAGATAATTCAATGGACAACCTTTCTCATTCATATAGCCATACTCTACTGAATTTAAATAAAATATGTTCACAACCAGTTCAATATGCAGAGTAAAACAAAGAAATGAGACACAAGGCTTTCAGAACATTCCCCTCTAAGGTATCCTGCTGCTGATGACGAAATTTTGGTGTATTATACTTAAATTGTAGACAATTTAGAATCACAAGACCATAGGGAATTCAATGATATCAATCGTGCTGGGAGAAAAAAGAGCCTGGGGAAAATAAGGTTTAGAACCCAGTCTTTGAATGGTAAAAGACTTCGAAATAGCCAGAAGTATCGGAAACATAGCGAAACGAATACATGGATTACTTCTTTTGGTTTCAGAGGTGCGAGATGGTTGATCTCGTTGTGGCGCAGTCTTTTGGCGTATACTAGACGGCACGTGTCGTTCTATCCTATCACATAACCGCTGAGAAGTGCGTCCTACGTACCTGGTTTCACACCCGTACTAGTATACATAAACTACAAGGCTGTTTTTGTGGAAGGTAGCTACACTATCTTTGTGGATAGATGGAAGGATTTTCTTACTGGAGAGGACGAGATGGGGGCACCAACAAGAACGACAACAAGAACGACCATCTCACGCCTTTAGGATCCAATTAGTGGTGGGCCTACAAAGGATATAAGAGACCTAATGATAATCAAATAAGGACCAAGTAAGGACCTTTAGGACCGAGTAAGGATAGGAGGCCCATACAGAAGAAGTTATTAGGGGGCTCGTCGGGAAATCTCTTGGTATCATGGTAGGCCAGTGCGACCCAATGATTGAAATAAACTTTTAGAAGGATTTAACTCGTGAAATAGTTACCAGCCTTCAAAGGCTATGTTGTACTCAACCTTATAACTTAATGGTGTAAATTTTTATTTTCATATTTTCATAAGCCAACTTTGAGACACCAAACGTTGTCCGTGTCCTTAAGTGTAAAGGAGAGCTTGTTGAACGTGATCTGCAGAGGTCCATTGCTAAAAGTTTGTGCAGTGAAATGTGTCTCTAAATTTCCAAAATATTTTTCCTGTAGGTTCATTGTATATTCGTCTCGAGTGTCCGAAATCGTTTACTGCCAGTATGGATCCGGAAAAGGCAACTGCTGATATACGTGGAAGACTTCCATTACCAGACACGAAATATCCGGAGTCGGAATTTCGAATTAGCTCTGATAGGAACAGGAACATAACCGCTCTTCCCGAGTATAGGAGCTGGATGTATTATACTGTTTTAGATCCGCATAATGGCGTACAAAGAAAGTGCCATTTTCAAGTGGATGTTGAAGGTTAGTGGAATCTTGTTTAACTTGTAGTGATTTATGATTATTATCATAAATTTATCAAAAGTTTTCTAAATAAAATTGTTAGCTATACTAACGCTAATTTAGGCTAACTACTTGCTTTATACAATTAAAGCCCCTTTTAAATAACCCAACATTTCGTCCAACATAATGCTGGCTGAAATGCTGGCTGATTGGACCACCTGGTTGGGACACCCAGCATTCTCATTTTCGATGTTAGCTGAAATTTGATTCAGGTGTTGCTTGCTTTGCCCAAGATTTATATTGTCTTGAAATCGTTGCCGGAATGTTATGGCCATCTCAAACAACAATGATGGCTTTGTTGGCCGAGTTTTCTCAAAAAAAGGGAGCGCACAAATGGTGATGAAATCTTCGTGTAATCATATCACGATTTAATTGTTCATAAGTACAAAAACCTTATTGAATTAGAGTCTAATATTCAGATTAAGGATAGACTATAAAATGTCGACCTTGTGCCTAGGCCCTACAAAACTAACACAGAAAAATGTTGTGTGAAATCTTGCATCGTTTGACCACCCATGTTGCATATTCTACCAGCATCAGGAAAAAATGTTTGGCTGAATGTTGGCTGAAATTGTGGGTCGTTTGACCGGTGCTTTAACATAAAATACAAAGGTAGCTAATTGATTCCTACATTAAGAAATGAACATTGTAGCGCACATGAATAGCATAAAAATGGTAGGCAGGTGTTATTGCGTTATTTTCTATTTCTAGATACTGAGCGTCCTATGGTTCTGAAATGTCCCGAAGAACTGCATTTTACAGTCGCAGAAGGACTGAAATTCGAGATAAAGTACGACTTTCGTAAGGAAGTGAAAATAGTTGATGTTTCTGACAGCCATTATATGCATGGTCAACACGGAGGAAACTCCACTGCATTTCATGGAAGTAAGGTAGATCCCGGCAACTGGACCATCACATACTACCTCAGGGACAGTAACCGTCTCGAATCTTCGTGTGCTGTCAAGATTCGCGTCAAATGTAAGTATTGCGTTTAAAGTGACGTTACCTTGATCCGTTCACGCTTTCACGTCCAAAAACTTCAAATTTATGAATGATCCAGTTGAAAAAAATTGATATCTCTCATGGTGGAAAAATGTTTCTTGGGAGATATGATAGAGGAGCCATTAACTTCGATCTTTTGTTAGGAATCCGAATTTCGAAAATGAAATAAGAATTGCTTGAAATTGTCAGAAAAATGAAACTTACTGGAGATTCAAAATGGTGTTATTTTTCATTTAATTTTTCTTAAAATTCATCCCGGACCAAACTAAGCACCCATTCATAGACCAAATAAGATCCTGGTAATTAGGCTTGCAACACCTAAGAATAAGGGTTTTCCTCATCTTGATAATAGTATAACATCTTTACTTAATCAACTGCTTGAATACATTAAATACATTAAATACATTACATACCTAATAAGTTAAAACTGAACTGCAACTACTAACTACAATGTCTTGCAGGAAAAGTTGGGCGTGTTGTACACCGGCCCGATTTTGCCTGCACTACAGTAATCTACGCTTTTACGGTCGGTGATTGAACCCGAAATAGCCAAATTTCCGAGCCAATGCACACATCAGGTAGAAAGCCTACCGACAAAATACATACAAAACAAACCATAAACTCAAAAACCCAAAGAAAGGGACAGGGCGGGGGGGGGGAGATCAGAACGTCTGTTGTGTGTAGCGCGGTTGCAAGAAACTGCCCATCCCTAATTTTCACTTTATAAAGGCATCGTTTGAGATAGGTATTTCTATGTGACCAAATCCCTATGCGACCAACCATGCAAAGCTCTAAACAAAGGATTACATTGTGAACTCATACGAATCTTTAGCATTGTACCAGCCATAACCTTCTTGACTTACAAAGCGTGGCCTGATACACAGACACCATTCCGACCATGTTCAACCAAAAAGGTATTTGAATGCCATATTTGCTGTACCGTAAATTGGAACCTATTTGCATCTTAAGATTCCATTGTAACCAACCAACGTCCGGTATATTTTAACTTCACTTAAATTATGCATTTAACTGGTATTTAAAATTCATCCCGGACCAAACTAAGCACCCATTCATAGACCAAATAAGATCCTGGTAATTAGGCTTGCAACACCTAAGAATAAGGGTTTTCCTCATCTTGATAATAGTATAACATCTTTACTTAATCAACTGCTTGAATAAATTAAATACATTAGATACATTACATACCTAATAAGTTAAAACTGAACTGCAACTACTAACTACAATGTCTTGCAGGAAAAGTTGGGCGTGTTGTACACCGGCCCGGTTTTGCCTGCACTACAGTAATCTACGCTTTTACGGTCGGTGATTGAACCCGAAATAGCCAAATTTCCGCCACAGAAACATGAAGTGTTGACCCCCACAATCACCAACCGTAGAAGTAGAAGGAAATTAGGAAAATAAATAGAGCTTCTACAAAAAACCTAATTACGATCTCTCCCGGCCCCAAAAAACTATAATTAGCAGGATGAAATGATACGCCATAAGCAGAGCAGGAAACAATGAGCTAGCGCATGAGTACACATGCTAAACATCAAAAACCATGGCCCAAAAATCATAAACGAAAGCTTAGGGGCGTCAACCCCAAAAAGGTAACAATAATTTGCGTATTTTAACTGACCCTGATCTTTTTGATCAGGCAGTTAGCCACCTGTATCCAATTTTGGATAGCCACCTAAGCATTTGCTCGATTTTGAGTCTATGCTTTGCCACCTAAGCATGTGCTCGATCTTGAGTCTATGCTTTGCCACCTTCGCATGTGCTCTACCACGAGACTATGCTTTGCCATCACTGCATGATGTGCTCTACCACGAGACTATGCTTTGCCACCACTGCATGTGCTCTATCTTGAGTTTATGCTCTGCCACCACGGTGCTTGGGACGTTAAACACCATATGCCAGCTTGTAGACTGTAGCCGATCGCCGATCTTGCTGACCGAAACAACCGGTTCTCCGTCTCAATAAGTCAGGTTTGGGATTTCATCCAAGTTTACCACTTGATACCCTGAAACAGCATCTGTGAAAAGAACAGAACACACAGCAAGAACCAGGACAATGATTGATTAAATCCAGGCCCTTTCCCCTTTACACGGGGTGCCACATAGATGTTCTTCAACCCTAAGGGCAATATTGCACCCCGAGAAACGGGATTGAGCCAAAAACTACATGTTTCCATGGCAGTAAACGCTCGCAGTTGATCTAGCACAGTGCAAAGGCACGTACCGCAGGATCCAAGGGAATAGTGCGGAGCCCTATGCTCCAAGCGTCTTTCGCTAAATCTCGCGAAACCGAGTGAAAATACCTTCACCCACAATGAAAGTGTGTATCACTTTCCTAACACTACACGATTATAAATAAACGTTCGCATTTGATCCATAGAATTACGCATTACTCGAGCCCCGCCCATGAGAACATCGTCGATCCAGCTGCACCAAGTGCCTCCCATTACTTTCTGTGAAATTAAATTGTAACTCGCCCTGCAATGCAACCCGCATTACTTTCTTAGATACTACACGTTTACCATGGAAATAACCGTTCGCGTTTGATTGAACACAGTGCAAAGGCACGCACCAAAACTCTGCCCACGTGCACACTGCAAACTCACTTCCCTAATTATTGCTCATCCACTTATGTTAAAGGACATATGTAACATTAGCTATTGGTTAATAACAGAGAAGCGTGATGTGGAATTCCATTGTTTTGTGGCCTTTCATTTCTGCTTCATTAATTTTCATTGCAACAAAAATTCAGCCTCAATCCTGCGCTTTGTAATCAACAATAGAGGGGATTTTATTGAATGAATCAATCAGGTTTATGACATATGTACTTTAAACTAAGTGGAAACTCGCTCTTGCAGTGAAAGTCCATCTTACTTTCTTAAAAACTACCCGTTTGCCATAAACGTTCGCATTTGATTTAAAACAGCGCTGAGGCATGCCCCCAAAGAATTCCGCCCAGGGGCACACCGCAAAAATTGCTGCAGTAGTGATTCTGGACGCCCCCGTCCAACCGGGTGAAGACCTACCCCTGCAACAAGAGCCCACACTACGTTCTTCTTCTTAAAAACTAAATTTTTTCCCATGGAGATAAGCGTTTGCGTTTGATTTAAAAACAGCACAAAGCCCGCCACCAGCGCTTAGTTTATGGGCATTCCTCAAAACTCGCTGCAGTAAGTGTTTCTTGTGACTCTCTGTAAGACTGCGTGAAACCTTTATCTGCAATGAAAGTTCGCATCACTTTCTTAGAAACCACAAAATTCCTATGGAACTGTACGTTAGCGTTGGCCTAAAAACCGCACCAAGGCAAGCACCCCAAGCGCTCCACCAAGGGGGCACCCCGTAGAACTCGCTGCAGTTAGTGTCTCTCCTCGCCCTTCGTGAAACCGAGTGAAGACCTATCTTGCAATGAAACCTTACAGTACTTGCTTTAAAGTTACACGTTTCATGACATTAAACGTTTGTGTTAGATGTAAACCAGGGCAAATGCAGGGCGTATTTTAAGAAGTCCATGCATGGGAACATTATAGAACTTGCTGCACTCGCTGTAGTTTCTTCCTTTGTGTAACAACGCTATCGGCGTAGCTTCTATGGCCTCCTTGCTTTACTGAATGATTATAATCAATGATTAAGTTTGGTATCAAAATGGCTACAGAATCGACATGGTCAAATAATAGCTCTCTAAGGCCTGCTTAATACAGATCATCAATAGAACGTCCCGGGAGTGTCTTCTTCCTGATCCGATGATAGGACAAGAAAATCTCTACTGTAGATTCACCCTACTGAAACAACATAAATCTTACACGCTCAAGCTTGGAACCCAAGCAACTTGCTACTTTGCTTAGCAACGCTCGATACGCACAAAACTGTCCGTAGGATGAGATTGAGATTACCATTAGTGAAACTAAGGTTCAAAGCACCAGAGGCTTTTTGTGTACATTAGCTACTTGATTGTAGTCAAATGACCTTGATATCACATACCACCTAAGGATTATGGAACCCTTTGTCTTCGCTCAAGTACTCTGTCTCTGTCGACTGATAACACCGCTTTCCATTTAACTGTTAGATTTATTAGTCTAATGCTTTATCTTCTGTGCTAGTTTGCCACATATCCTATACTCAAAAACGTTTCAGTGGAAGTTTTTCTATGCTTTGCTGTCAGTAGCTTACATAATAATTGACCAAACTTTAAAATGGTATAGGGAAGTGGACCTAACTGGAATTCTTCAAGCACATTGGTACAGTCTTCATAATGTCCTTATTCAAAGGGTGTGGTTAAACCGACCTTACCATAAGCAAGTATCTCAGCTAGCAGTTTACTGATATGCGGATTATCTACTTTGATTAGAATACGTTCTTTGTCCTATGGCATCCTAATTGAAGCAACATTTCTACTTGACTTCATCCCTAGTTTTGTTGTCTTACGCTTAGCTCACCAGATTGCGAGTCTCCTCTCCTACTCTCTGTTTCCAACTCTATCAAATGTATTTGCAAAGAATCGATAGCAATACGAGTATGACCAGCATTGATTAAACAGTACACTCAGAGGAATAAAGGTGCGCACACAGTAACCTTTTTACGGTTTTTTCTTGGCAGAAGCGCAACACGGCCTACCCTAGAGGTGCTTTTTTGTGCATAGCCTGCTGATTTTCCCACGCAAAATAATTAGCGACAGATTCACTATTGAAGGGTACTACGCCCATCAATCCTCTGTTGGGGCCTTGCAAGATTTCCAACTTGAGTACACAGGGAAGCTGATCCTCTGACAGTTTTGCAATTCGAAGATGTCTACGCTGTAATCACGACACCATGTAGCGTTACATTCACCCTTTGCAGCAATAAACAGCAAATGCAATGCAAACACCCCTTTGACCCTGTCTACCTTCTCGCACTGGTTCCAAAATACCCCGACTGAACCTCTAATGGCCCATCTTTGCAACATGATAACAGAATCCCTTGACTGTAAAGTCAAACATTTTCTAACAACAAAGGCATGTTAACCTTACCGATATTTCATTCAAAGGATAGTATTTTTATATCCCTCGATAAAAAAAATTGTTTCAGCACTGTACGACACCAATTGAGCTAATAATCATCCTCACAAGCTTTGAGTTTTAATTCAATGCCAGAACCAAGCAACCATTATTTTCCTACTACCAGGGGGTAATGCCCTGACTACTTGAGTCGCTATTTATCCTTTTCGGAATCTTCTCCCAGGACTAAAACCCACGATTTAGGATGCACAGAATCGCAGCACACCTTACAGCAAGACTCCAATGAGGCCAGTCCAAAGAACCAACCAAGATATCTGGTAGCCAGTGTAATTATAACCGACGGCAAGTGATTCCAAGAATAACATTTAAGCAAGGCACTGATGCAGAGATCAGAACGTCTGTTGTGTGTAGCGCGGTTGCAAGAAACTGCCCATCCCTAATTTTCACTTTATAAAGGCATCGTTTGAGATAGGTATTTCTATGTGACCAAATCCCTATGCGACCAACCATGCAAAGCTCTAAACAAAGGATTACATTGTGAACTCATATGAATCTTTAGCATTGTACCAGCCATAACCTTCTTGACTTACAAAGCGTGGCCTGATACACAGACACCATTCCGACCATGTTCAACCAAAAAGGTATTTGAATGCCATATTTGCTGTACCGTAAATTGGAACCTATTTGCATCTTAAGATTCCATTGTAACCAACCAACGTCCGGTATATTTTAACTTCACTTAAATTATGCATTTAACTGGTATTTGTCGGTTTGTAAAAATAATATTTGAATATTTTTCGTTTAGCCAAACCTTGTCAGATGCCTCCGAGCAGCAATGGCGCTATGATATCAAAGCACTACAACAAGTACTACGCTTCCTGTCCGAATGGCACAAGTTCCTTCTGTAGTGCCATCTTTTTTTGGCCAGGTCTTGACTACAGCCGATGCTTTCCTTTTGGCGTAAGCTTCGGAGGAATGACATGTGACAAAATGATCCTGAAACCCTTTCCCACCTGTGTCAATGACTGTAAGTTTAGATTATTTTCATTTCATTTTATTTTATCAGTATTTGATTTGATTTCAAACAGAAACTACGGCTTCACTTGAATTGACAGAGATAGTTGCTCAACAGATATTGAAGTGAATTTCTTTGCAACCTAGCAACTGCACTAGTTCAAAGAATGGAAAACATTAAAAGGCCTAAAAGTGGAACGTTTGCAGTTTAGCAATTTGATATATGTTTCGGAGCAGTCGCATTAGTATCTTAAATATGACACGACAGCATATATTTTATAATGTTTCAAATACTAAGATGAGTGCGATAATAGCAAAACTATTGCTTTATTCAGTCTGGCTGATAACAAACTTTTCTTTATTTTCTAGCTTTGCTACCCGACGCTATTAATGGTAGCTGCCCAAGTGGCTCTGTTAAGAGTAGGCTGTTGCCAAACAAATGCTGTAAGTGCCGATCGACATTCATTTCTTACTTTTGGAGTCGAGGCTAGCCTCCCTCTGAACTAAGCTCTCTTCTCAAATAAACGATAGGGTAGATATTGGTTTATACCCAAAACGCAAAAGTCCCACTAAATAAGTAGTCTAATCAAGGCAGTACCTTGATGGTCGGTAGGCAAATACGTTTACTTTCTTTGCTTTATGCACAAAGCATGAAGGGCCCACTGAAAAGATAGACTAATTGAGCAGTAGATTGATTATTGAATAGATAGGCAAATGCGCTTACGATCATCGTGGGGTATTGGTTTATGCGCATAGCATATTGGGTCCACTGAATAGGTGGTATTATCGAACAGTGTGACGCTTCACCAAATAACTATTTCATTTCAAACTTCGCTTTTATTGTTTTCTAGATAAATGTGAGAAAAGCATGTACTACAACGCAACGACCAAGAAGTGCCGTCTCTGCCCTGACAATACGACCAACTACGAGCTTGGGAGTTTAAGCTGTTCGCCGTGTCCAAAACACCAAATGACAAAGCTGAGAGCAGCACCAAGATTCTGTGAAGGTGTGATGGTTCTTTTTTTGGAACTCACATATCAATTCTTAGGCCCCGCGCACACTGCTCCGTATTTGGATGAAAACGTTTCGGCCTTGCGTTCACACTGATATGCTTCAAATATAGAGCTTTTCGAATAGGCAAACAAATACGCATACTTTCGAATACGGTGTGGAATGAATACGCTCTGTTTTTGATGTGAACACCAAATATCGAGACATTTGAATACGATTATATTCTTTCAATGGGAATATTTGTCTTGAAATGGGATTAGCAGCATCGTATTTTCTTGGAGCTGTGTGAACACTTCATAGTGGTCAAAGCTTATTGCTTGAAAACGGAGCAGTTTGAACCAGCACTGTTTTCCGTCTTCAAATACCGAGACTTATCGGTTATTATCAGGCGTCCGATATATTGTCCTGTTGTGTTGCCCTTACTCATCTCCTTATCATTCAATCAATGCCTCATTCAAACGAAATGATCAGATCCTAAACTTAGCCCAAGTCTGTGTAATGGAAACAGTTAAGGGCTGTTTCGGTCTTCTAGCCTTTTTGACTAAAGAAATAAATTTAAATTACCAATGTAATGCATTATTCCGATTTGAATTTATAGATATTTGTAATCCTGGTTCGTGGCTAGATTCGTCCAATCAGACATGCACAAAATGTGCACGTGGTTTTTACGCTGCTAGTGGTGCAAGAAGTTGCTCAAAGTGTCCGAGTGGATTGACGACATTACAGGATGAGTCCACGAGTAGCAGTGAATGCGGTTTGTTAACTTAACAACTATCAACTCTTGTTGTTTCAATGCTTTTCCTTTTACAGAAAACGAAACCAGATTTTGTTTTGGAGACGTTAGTATCAAAACAGATTTTTTTTAGTCTTCAAGAAATCTCTGAAAGTTTGGAACTAAATTCATGACGATAAAGTTTATTTCAATCCTCTGAAAATTGAGAAAACTAAAGTCGACATATGATTTCTTTCTTCCCAAAATGTGTGTTTGTGAATTGACAGATATGGTTCTTGGTTACAGAAATTAGATTCCAGCTTTGATTTAAGGCTTTCAAGAGTTACAGTTTGTAGATTTTTTGAACTTTCTATCTTTCTAGCTTGAAACAAGCATTAGCAAGATTTTTTGCTCAAATATGACTCTAATGTTACTAATTTTTGATGTCTGTGACATGATAACGTAGCGTAGAGTGTTTGATACTGTCAAACTAATTTTTAAGCATCTTAGAAAACAGCAGCTATAAATACATAAAAAGAGGCAGTAAAGCAAACGTTGACACAATTCGAATTAATCGAATCAATCAAAGTGATTTGTGGGATGGAAATAACCCGAGGAACCCAGGACCTCTTACTTGGTGCGTCGTTGGTCTGCCAACTAAGCTATCAGGACAGTTTTTCATACTCACAAATTAATTTGTTTGATTTCCAAATCCTGCTTCTTCTTCAAATCTTGATGACAAGATTTCTTTTCATTTCTACTTTAATGTGTGTTACATTTAATAGTTATGTTTCTAGATTTCAGATCTACAACTCATTTCAATTACAATCGACATTTTCCATCTTGCAGTTGTTGGTGATGTGATAAGCCAAGACTCCGGTTCCACGCAAATTTCAAAACACAATACAACAGTCCGCAGCACCTCGATTTTCCTGGTTCGGATCAATACAAAGCCATTGAACCAAATAAACCAGCAACTGGCCTTTCAATTCACCTCAACGTATCTATCAGATTGTGCGAAAGGGTATGTGAGACTGTATACTGTTGTGAATACAATTGAATTCGGCCTATCAGAGAGACTGTGTGGAAACGCACTGAAGAATCCACAGTTCGTCCGTGTTATGAAGAACCGACCGGCGTACGTGCAATTCTATTTCACAGATATTAATGCTGCAGAGTTGGCATTTCGATTCGGAGTTGGTAAGTGTTGTTGTTGTTGTTGTTGTTATTGTTGTTGTTGTTG
This sequence comes from Pelagia noctiluca, assembly GCA_963924455.1. Classification (NCBI taxonomy): domain Eukaryota; kingdom Metazoa; phylum Cnidaria; class Scyphozoa; order Semaeostomeae; family Pelagiidae; genus Pelagia; species Pelagia noctiluca. Next base: position 15,536,770 of record OZ004322.1, on the reverse strand, counting down.
TTTTCATTTTATTAAGCCTAATCGAGATATTTTGTGCGAATCAAAATAACCCGAATAGAACATGAACCCAACGTAATCTCTAGATTAGTACTCGTCGCTAATTTTTGAAAATTATTTATTTTTGTTGTTTTATCTTTATTCTATTTTTATTTTGTTTTCTTCATATCCATTCTATAATTTTTTAATCATTATTTTCATAACTGTGAATCATATCGAATCCATTTTCTAGCTGAGTGTGCTCTTGGACATGTCTTTGACTTTGGCTCTCTCAGCTGCCAGCCTTGCCCAGTGAACACTCATCGATCACAGCACAATGCAAGAGTGTGCCAACCATGCAAGCCAGGTACTGCTGCTCCTGTGCCAGGCTCGTTCAGGTGCCAAGGTAAGGTATTCTCCTCGAAACGTTTCCAAATAAAGCATATCAAAGAGTTGAGAAATATTGCACGCTAGCCAACCCATACTCTTGCCCTTGTTGATACGCCTTCAAGGGGACAGTATACCATCTTGCATTTCTAAAGCCCATGGAAATCATTGCAAAGGTAAATTCAAAATGGTGAAATAACTACAAAATGGCTAGGCAAAAACCAAAATCGTTATAACTTTGTTTAGACACATAGTTCTTAACAATGGGCAATAATAAAATAAGGGATAAATTGTTTATGACTTTAGGGTGAAGTGATGGTCAAAATATAAGCAACGAATTTTGGAAGAAGAGGTTGTTATCAAAAATCAGTGCACAAGTATTCTATAAAGTCATGAATCAGGAAAATTTGTTATTTATTTTTTGCTACTGCTCTATAAGGATGGAAACCCTCGCAAGATGATATTGCATCCCCTTGTAAACCCATCCATCGATAGTACACGGTCCACTTTTAAGCATATTCACCACATACAAGATCCTATCTTACCTTGGAAGCGTATTCACCACATATAAGATCCAATCTTACCTTCTAAGCGTATAAACCACATGTACAATTTACACCGTCCCCTTGTAAGCATATCCACCAAATATAGGCATAGTACGCCGTCCCTTTGTACGCTTTTTACCACGGTAAACGTATACTTTTGTCAGCATGGGTAGAATTTAAACGACAGACATCGTTTCAACTTTATATCAGTGTTTTTAGACTTTCACAAAATGTTATACTGAAATATCCATTATATCAGAGGACATTTCTACAAGGCAGAGATCTTAATAACTTACTTTTGGCATCGAAATACAATGAAAAGGTCAATTATGAAGCAGACACTTCTTTAAATCGGACACAAAATATAGGCCCAAAGACTTCTGCCTTCAAGACGTTTCCCTGTATATTAAATCCCTGATTTTTACTTTTTCTATTTCATTTTATCATACACTAAATAAGCTATTGCAAATAAGATTTTACTTTTCTTGAATCGATTTCATTTTATTCATATAGAAAAGTGTCCTAGAGGTAGCTACAGAATTGGCACGCATTGTGAAAACTGTCCCATTGGTAGCTACCAAGACGAGCTGGAGCAACGTGTGTGCAAGAAATGTCCAAATGGAACGACCACATCAAACAGCCAATCAAAAAACATCGCGAAATGTGTTGGTAAGTCAATGATTTAGAGTTTTCTCTTCAACATGAGTTTATTGTAGGGCTGCATAAATTTTGATTTAGCTGATAATCTGTATGTATGTTGACATTAATTCATGAGGCTTGTTCTAACACGGGAAATCATATTTTACCAGTGCAGGATTGTAATTGACATAAGCTGCAACCGGGTCTCTAAGCCGGGTTTTACCCACCAAAGGCAAATGCGCTAAACACGTCTTAAACCAGGGCAATAAGTCAGCAAAGTAACCTTGAAGTATACTTTACTACAGGCTTATCCTCAGTAAGGCATCAGTGGGTAAAACCTAGGCTCAAGACCCACTGATGGCATATGACAGTTGCTGTGGCCTGTATATTGCTATTGATGATTATGACGATATCACTTCAGTATAGGTACAAATTACGTTAAAACTGAATGAATATGAAATATGAGTATAGTACAATACTATTAAAGACACTAATGTTCCAGGGAGTCGTTCTTTCAGTTATTTCACTGGACAAAAGGTCTTGAGTCATTGATATACATTTTATAATATTTGAAATACATTTCTGTTAAATAGTGAATATAAAAATCAAGTTACCCCTACCATCATATAAATGTTGAGTCTCAAGTGGAGAGTGCGTGTGTTAACGTTTAACTTGCTCTTCAATCCTCTTTTGTCGTCCTAGTTTCGTGTGGCTTTGGACAATATAAATCTGGAAATTCTTGCCTACCCTGCCAGCCTGATACGTATCAAAATAAAGCCGTTCATGCTGACAGAATGTGTTATTTCTGCCCTGCTGGAAAAACAACAGTTGGTAGTGGAGCCACGTCTTGTGTTGGTAAGCTAAGTTATATTGGTATTTCTCTTCAACGCCTTATTATAAGGTTAACTTCTGGCCATGGGTTATGATCAAAGGGTTAAAGAACACCGTAATGCTTCGATCAGATTCCCAAACGGGTTGTTTATTGATTTTTTTGAGATTTCAGTACGATGTCTTTTCGAGGGAGGTATTTATAAAAGTGGGATTTCATTTAATTTTTTCAATCCTACCCTGTTAGTATTTAAAGAGCATCATATGATGGTAGCATACAATCATTCTGTATAACATTGATTGTATTTTGTAATACTTTTTGATAAAACGAAATGAAACTTATAGCATGAGACTCAGAGTAACAACTAAATGTGTCGTTGATGTATATAGGGCTTATATTTAAAATTTCTTTATGATTTTACCAAAAAAGCGAACAAAGCAGTCTATGACTCACGAGAGTAATGAGTGTGTAAGCACTAAAGTGAGAGACACAGAAGAATATTTCTGTTTATTCAAGACCATGCCTTATGATGAATTTTTGTTATTATAAACATGGCCGAAGAAGGGTTTAATCCGAAACATTAGTCGATGTCTCACCGTGGATAAGCCTGCAGTTGTAAACACCTCAAGGTTACCGGGCTAACTTATTGTCCTGGTTTAGGACGTTGGTTAACATGCTCAACTATGGCCGCAACAACTCAGGTTCAGGAAACGGTCGTTGCATATATGCATTGCAGTAGCCTGCTTTGATATTATTAGATTTTTCTGTTTATTAAGTTAAGTTTAGAATTAATCCATAAACTTTAAATTCAAACTCGGTGTCATATTTCAAATTAGATCCAGATTTAAAATATTTATGATTATCTTATTTTCCAGATAAGTGTAACTACGAAGGAGAATATTACAGCCAGACTGAGGGGAAATGCAAAAAGTGTCAAATTGGAACGTACAAAATTGCATCGCAGTATCAAGTTGACTCCTGCGCAGCCTGTCCTGTCAATCATACGACAAATAGGCTTGGAGCTGCAAGTATTTCAGAATGTATTGGTATGTATGACAGTTAACATCATGTAGAAACTCTCTTCTCGGATATTTCATGTAGATTATAAATGACCCGAGCAATACTCTAATTCACGGCCACTGATTTCAATGCTTTGGGTTCGAATGAATGGTCCCGTGTTCGAATCCAGCACGAGTCATTTTTCATTCTCACAAATTAATTCGACTGATTTTCGAAATCCTGCTTCTTCTCGAAAGTATAATCTTTGGACTCAACAAAAATTAAGGGCCTGTTATATGGGCAAAATAACTTCACCTGCCAGACCCGGTATGGTGAAACTGGCCTCACAGGAGGTGGAGTTTCACTCAGGTGCAGTGAAGTTTTTCCATGTAAACGAAAACTACCGTTGAGGCGAAGTAAATTCCATCTTTTTTCAATGGAAAATCAATTATGATTATGAATAATATCACCAGAAACTTCATGTTCATTCAGGAAAAGACGATGTTAAAATGTTTTCCAATACTATATATTCGGCCGTACAAACAAACGACCATCTGAAAATCAATTATGCTTTGAAGGTTTATTACGTCTAGGGATTAACCTCGCCTCTAAGACCCGGCATGAAAATCCCATTTAAACAGTCCTTGAAATTTACTTCATTTGTCAGCCCTGGGTCTGGCAGGTGAGGTATTTCCGCTCACATAAACAGACCCTAACTAACATTTTTTGTATTTTGATAGCTTTAGTTGAAATTTTCTTTCACTTTTACTTGCGTGATTCTACTTATAGATACCTACGACAATTGCTCACCGAATCCGTGTCAATTTCCTGGATGGTGCGAAGATACTGGCACAAGCTTCAAGTGTCACTGTCCCTACCTTTTTACTGGCAAGCTTTGTGAGAATAGTGAGTCTCAAATTCATGTTGTTACCTTCATCCATTCATTATTTTGTACAAGTGGACTATGCAATAATGAAGAATTGAACTATTCTCGTGTGTCATATGCATGAAAATTTAAATGGTAGAAGACCATGATATTGACTAACTTTTTTGAGTGATCCCCGCTAGCTTTTCCAAGTTAATTGAAATTTGACATCCGAATTCCACCTTGAAGGGTCGATTTAGTTTAACTGGACGAGCCAGCTCACTCTACCTCTTAAAGTTGGATTAATTTGATTTACTTTCAGGGGGGACTTAACATAGTAAGTGAAGGGTTTATATTCTTTTGTGTTTTGAAAAAATGCTTTGTTGATCTTTGGGTATGCTGTTTCGTGTTTGTTTTCCGAAATGTCTCCTGATAATTCAATTCAATTCAATTCAATTACTGATAAGATCTGTTAGGTCTCATTTTTCCTCCTCCAACGCATAGATTTAGCTAAAAGTTTATTTTTGGGGTAAAAGTCTGCACTAATTATTATATTTTAGGGTTTTCCAATAGAAGCTGCATCTGACCTCTGTCTCTTTTACTATGGGAATTCGTACTCTTTACCCGTTCACTTAACTAGTACGTACATGAATTGACTTACAATTTCATTTGATAGAAATGCACACCTGCGAGTCGAACCCATGCCAAAATAATGGCACATGCTACAATGTGAATGTCTGGTCCAAGTGGTACTACTGCCACTGTCCTCCTGAGTTCACTGGAAAGAACTGCGAAACTGGTATGCAATCAACCACATTACTTATTTTCTGATTCGTTTCTGCTACAATTATCATGTTTGGTCCAAGTGGTACTACTGCCAATATCCTCCTGAGCAACAAAGTAACAAAGCACTTTACCATATCATAGACTTTTTACAACACTTTTGTACTAATTTTAGAGGACAACTCCTACTTCAAAATCTTCTTGCTGATATTTTGACCATCACTTAAATCCCAAGTCATACATAATTTCTCCCTCAATTTATTATTGCTTGTTGATATGAGCTATGGTGTCAGTATAATTTCCTAAATTTTACCACCAAAACCTTGTATTTGTGAGTGTCTGACACAAGTTTTATGAATTCTAATTCAGGCCTAGCCCTCACAGCTTTGCAATTTTGCCGCCATTTTGAATCGACCTGTGCAATAATTTTAATAGCCTAGTGTAGCCAAGGGTTAATTTCATTGAAATTGGTCTAGGAAGGGGTACTATTTTCTTGTGAAAATTAGTCTAGCCATAAAGGGTACTCTCTTGATTAGCTAGCGAAGGATGGTTGAAAAGATTAATTTCGGGTATCAAACAGCTAGTCTTCTTTGAGTGAGTGTGTGAGTTCATGTTTACTGATCCTTTGAAAGGCCACATGCACATGAGGCCTTATTTCTGGCAGGGATTTCATTTTACTGGCGCTTATAGAAATATTATAATACTTGTTCTTATAGATACTACTTGTTCTTGTTGTTATATTGATACTGGTTCTTATAGAAATATTAAGATACTAACATATCTTGTAATACTTTTTCATTTACTTTAACAGTGTACCATGCATGTAGTGATAACCCTTGTTACTATGGCAACTGTACTGTTGTAAACAAAGATTTCAAGTGCGAGTGTCCACCCTGGCATTCGGGAAAGCGCTGCGAAAGAGGTAAGTTAAACAATCATGCATCGCGTTTTCTAAAGTATTTCTCTTCATTAAATTCATATCACTGTATGGTTCTAGAAAAAGGACCATTATGCCTAAAAAGGGAATGTCAATGGACGAGAATGTATGGGACCTATATACCTGTTAATATTTGATTATCCTGATGGAGATTGCCGAATGGTTAGATCACTCAATTCTCTCCCAGCCCAGTATCCAACCCGTGTAAACTTTCATGGAGAGTGTTTGGGTAGAATTGGGGGCAGCTCTCTTTATTCAAGGCAAAAAATGGTTCATAGATAATGGGCTATACCTCCAAAGCAGAGGACATCGTACAATGTTTGATCACTTTATTTAAATAGAAGACAGCAGTACCTAAGCTTGGATAGTTCATTGGTTATTCCAATAGTTTCGATTAAGGAGTTTTATTTTTGATCTCCAACATTGGAAAATATGCTTTTTCTTCTAGGTGTTGTGAAACCATGTCGTTATTATCCTTGTCGTAATGGCGCAACGTGTACAAATGGAATCGATCAGCATGCAGTGCCACCATACACGTGTAATTGCGCGCCTGATTACACCGGAACGAACTGTGAAACACGTGAGTTGAAATTATGAGTGAGTTTTTATGGAGTGCAAAATGCAAAAAACATAATGTGGTGGTTGTTGATGGTGAAATTTAACACATGCTTGTTGATTTCAAATAAGCTCAATCGGGAGCAAAGGCACCAAAATCCTTGTGATTGATTGAGCTATTTCTTAAAATCTTTAGGTTCTATATTCTATTAAGGCCAATTATTACTGGTTGTGACTTTAATGACTTTAAAACAATCGAAAGGAAGAGGGATGATTGAAGTTAATGATGATAATAATTTTTGTTTTCAGGGATCGATAATTGTGTGAATAATACGTGCAAAAAACCTGGAACATCGCGCTGTTTAGATCGTGTGAATTCTTACAAGTGCCACTGTAACCCTTATTACAGAAAGCCAGATTGCAGTGAACCATACGGTTAGTCATTCTTTTTGGCTAATGCAAAATACCACCCTTTAGGGTGCGATATTCTGTTCCATTTTTTATGTATGTCATTCAATGGACCATTACAAATTAATTCTATCATCTATGATTAATGCAACTCTAACCTCTAAGCATCTCTTAATGCATTGCATTGACTTTGAATCTGTAAAAGATCCCCGGATGATACTTCCCAGATTCCTTTGCACTAGGGAGAAACTTAAGAAAGACTTATTTTTACCAAAGCTCGGATCAGGTTATGAGCAAGCGAAGGCTGAACATATTTAGCTCAATTTAAGAATTTTGAGAAATGATAATAAGACTACAAAACAAGCAGATTGACAGAACACTGAAATGTTATTTTGTCAAGAGAGTTCAAATTTACAACAATAAACACAACTGATAGCAAACAGGCTTCCAAATCAGTATAAAAGTAAGATTAGTTTAAGAATTTCAGGTTTAAAATGGAGGAATATTTAAGAACAGGCAGCTTCAAATCAATTGTACTGGTAGATAAAAGACAGAGTGTACCATCAAATGAAGCTATCTATCTAAATTTCTTTTGTATTGCAGGTTGTGCTCGTGGTGAATATTTGAAATCAAAAAACGTTTGCGCAAAATGTCCCAAAGGACAGTATATGTCAGTACGTAACGAGTATGACAGGTGTTTCCTTTGCTCAACTAATCAAGACACTTACAAAGAAGGCAGTAAATCATACAATGATTGTTATGGTAAGCAAATCAGATTATAATATTTGACACGATTGCCACAACTTAGGACAAAAACCTTGCCTAAGAAATCAAAGAAATTCCTAAAAGAAAATTATTCAAAAAGAAAATTAAAAACAATTACTTTAAAAACTACTTACTAGCTTTAGAAAACACCGACCAGTTGCAGCCAATATCCCGTCCGTGCAAATATAAATACTTTAGAACATAATGAATAGAAACTATTAAGGATATGATACTTTTTAAACCTTTGCAGGGAGTGTGTTTCTATTATTCATCAGTCTCCATCAGGAGCTTATTAAGATGTGTTTTGAACGGGTATAGAGATGGCAGCTCTCTGACATTAAGGGGAATATCGTTCCAAGGTTTGATTGCTGAGTATAGAAGCCCATCTTGTGAAATTCAAGATTCAGCTAAAGAATACGAAGATACATATCATTCCTTGTTCAAAATCTAGATAAAGAACACATATATTTGTTTGGTTCAAACATATTCCGTTGGCTTTCATGACAAAGTTTGTTTACCAACTTATCCGCAAAAACTCGACGGTCAAACCAAATTAATTCTCGACCGAACGTCCGTTTCTTTGCCAAATGTTTCCTTGAATCCATGCGATCTTCTGATTTTGATATCTGTGTTTTTGATTGCAGATGTAAACAAAATCACAAAACTGGATGTAACTTTAAAGATTACCAATAAAGTCTGGTCTGATAAATTACTGGATAAAACAACATCAGAATATCAAAGTTTGGCCTCTGAGTGGGAAGTTTCTGTGAGTAAATAGTTCAGCTCTATGTAGGCTTCGTTTACGCAGGGGCCATTGAAACATCAAAAAAATCTTGCAGTATCAGCCTCGCTAGAATTGATAGGTGCGAAAACGAAACCAAATCGGCAATCGTTTGTTTAATTTCTGGAATGGCCACTGCATGAAAGTAGCCTATTTGTCAACATTGCGAACCTCAAGATTTGAATTGAGTACTTACCTTGCTCAAAGCTTGACCTCGCAGCTGCTAAGGCCTAGCACCAAATGCCTCCGAAGACCTTCGATGTGACATTATCTGTGCAGCACTTTGCATTGTTTGCTCTTTATGATTAAAAAAGGGGTTGGCCTGGAACCTTGACATGCCTGCGACTTGGAAGCCCCCTAGAATAGTATTTCTACTTACACCATGTCATTTCACTGAATAAATGAGTTTGTGTTTCAAGTGTTACTTGGAATAAGGCTAGAACTTTTTGTCTGATCCGAATAAGGCTGGCATAAATTGCCTTGATTTATGGTGTAATGATCAGGTTATAACAGTAAAGCCATTGATAACACTTTCAATCCAGATAATTTACGAGAATGAAAATTACCCGAGTATGACACGAGGACATGTTCTCTAGATAAGTACCGTTTTATCTACAATTCCCGCTGAAAGTAGTTGAAACACATTTTATTTTTCTTAATAAATAACTACATTATTAGCTTTCTTAGTATTTCATTTCCAATGAAATCCCCTCTCTCCCTCAAAAAAGAACTATATCAAACTGTACCAGATACAAGTTGAATGTATTGAGCTTATTTCTATGATCAGAAAAAACATTGTGAGGGGAAAGGAAAGTAGCAGAATGTAGGAAAGTTAAAAAGATTAAGCAATTTTTTCAAGACTTTTGGTGGGTTGGTAGATCATTATCAATCTAGAGATCGTGCACTCGAGCCCTTCTCGAGTCATTTTCATTCGCACAAATTATCTCGACTATATCTCAGACTATACTGTGCACATCACTAAGGCTGTAATTAGTAGTGCAACAGTAAAGTATGTATTTTCGCTGATTTGTCTTACTTTACTTACAGATTGCATATCTGTACAAGAATGAAAGTAACTTCAAAGCAGTTGACGTTAATAGTTTCAGGTGAATATTCAACTTCGCTATACTCTTAAAAAGAACCTTGGATGAGAATAAAGAATATAGATTATGTAGCAAACTGATATTCAGTATGATTATCGCATATGATATCCCACTACATGAAACTGTAGGTATGCTTGATTACTGAGGTGAAGTTTGGAATCTAGAGAAAATGCAGCATTATTGGTAAAATATAAAACTAGGCTTTAATCCACTTTAAACTTTGCTGAAAAAAAACAACAACAACAACAGCACTTTGTGTAGCAATGCACAGCCACAACAACATAAAAGTTTCATGACAATTAAAGAAAGAATCCGCCAAAAAGAAACAGAGTGTCTCAGGCTATCTGTTTTGAGAAACAATGATAAACTTATCAGACTATTTTCTCAGGATGTTTTGTAAGAGGACCTCAACGTCCATCATTGCTCTAATGGGATGGTTTAAAAGTGCATGAAATCATCCCAAACAACGTATTTTCAAATGTTCAAGCGTCCAGTTTTTCTCAAGGTTTTAGTTTGATGTACACTGCTTTCTTTATTGAACTTAACTTGACTAAACGTTGCCTAACTTAACTTGACTTGACTTGACTTGACTTGACTTGAGAAGGCTTGACTAGTCTTGACTTGACTTAATTTAACTTACCTTGGTTCCTTAACTTAATTATAGAAGAATTTATTAGTCTTTGGATTAGTTGTTTGGATTTGAAACTTAACGGACTGTTTTAAAATACTAGTTTCTATTTGGTGGGTTTTCATAGAATGGTTGTGAATTGCAGTTTTATTGTCTTTTGCAGCAAAGGAAGTGTGATTTGTGACTTCACCGTCTACTTTCTCAATGGGGTTAAAGACCCAAAAGGACAACTTTACAGGGGAATTCAAAAGGGACAGCTTAAAGGATTCAATGTTAATGCTAGCACAATTTATACAGGTAAGTTTGGCACCAACTATCCCAAAAACTGTTAATAACAAATTATCAACAAGAAATCTCTGATTTTCTTAAACCTCAAAGATGGATGAATAAACAGTTTGAATGAAGAGAGTTCCCATCGCTAAAAGATCTATCCAAGCCTAACTAAGTTCGGGCTTTGTTTTCACTAAATAAAAAAGTAAAAGGTCCTAGTGTGTTTATTATACTCATCTTCTACGCTACAGAAATTTTAGATTCCATAATCTTCGCCCACCAAATAACAAATCGCGATAATTTGTGTGAATGAAAAGGACCCAAGCAGTAAGCAAACCCAAGACCTTTGACTTTGCTGTCAGAGGCTCTACCAACTATGGTAAAGCGTCTCACTTTCAAAAGAAGAAGTCATGAGTTCGACAAAGTTATGCAAAATTACTACCACAAAAGTATGATAAAACCATAATAGCAACAATGCGTTGTACTGTACAGTCTTTCACTGTGTACTCTACAGTCCCCCATTGTGCGCAGTTGTGTACTATGATTATCAAGTGATTACTTAGTGATTGCAGGCTGGCTGGCGTGAATCAACTACTGGATAATCATGTGTGATTACTCTGATGATTAAGATTCTTGATTTCGACTTCACCTCTTCGACTTCACTTCAGTTATTTATGTGCTTATCAATTTATTCAATTAGAAAATTCTAAAGTCTGTTTGATATATGTGTTGATTTACGATCTTTTCATACCTCGGGAACAGTTTTCAAGCCATTCTCCACTGTAAAGGGAATGACATTATTGAAAGCTTAAGCTGCATGGGGTATCCCACAAGGATCGTTTCTAGGCACAGTATTGTTTGATACTTACTGCTTATATTACTAATACAACAAATCCAGAACTGACAAAGGAATTTTGAGCAGTTGAGTCTTCCTTGTTGAGATGCATGACGATTGTACGTGGCTCTGAGCCATGTGGAACATTACCATGAACCTTATTTATTTTATTATTGTTATACCGTAAACCGTATAACAAGTAGACACGTGTTGATAAGTCACTTTATATCAAAGTCTTGACATTCTAGAAACATTTTAAATTGATGGCAAATATACCAAATTTAAACTAAAGTAGATGTGGTAATTTTTTCAAATCTTTTCCAACGGAATTTTTAGAGTTAGGTAGTGTTTTTCAAAAAAGTATCTCATCACTTGAAGAAAATGACAAAGTAACAAAGTAAAGAGCAAAGGCATTGCATATGACCTAACCAAAACTAGCCTCCAGCATCCGAGGGAGCATGTCATTAAAAAGAAAACTCATAACAATGAAAACTCCTTATTTGCTTACTTAAATCATCTATTTGTTGTTTAGCAGACTAAAGGAAATAACTAATTTCTTCTGTTCTCCAAAAGATTCCGTAATTTGTCAGAAATTGTGTGATGGTTGTGTCTGAAATGAATATTGTCAATTCTAAAACAATCGCTGTGAAAAATTCCAAACATTTCCCATATCCAAGTTGGTCTATTTGGTATCGATATAAACTGCATTTATTGTGTTCAAGGCAATACTCGATTCCTAGTGTCTCATTAAACGTGTCTACCTTTTTTGGCATATTCAGTTTATATTAAACACTACTGATATTCGTTTTCTATTTCCTGCTTAGCTAAAGATGACAAAAAAACAGTGGTAGAGAAGAAAAGCTACACTTTGACGATCGTTTTGGTTGTTGTTGCTGTTCTGCTGGTTGCCTTGGTGATGTCGTGTTGCTTCTTGTACAAAAAACATAAAGAAAGTGTTGTTGGAACAAAGTTTGACACAGTGGTGGGAGGAGATACCGCTTCCATGGATATTCCGCTGACCAACAAATAGAGATCTAAATCTGTTGGTGACGTAAGTATTCCAGTATTCCGTATTCCGTATTTCTTATTCCGGTATTTCTAAGCATTCCTTTAAGTATCGTCTGCACCATATAATGCCTGTGCCAAATAAATGTCTAATCTTTAACAGGCTTCTCAAGATCTTGTATCATGTATCATGTCATGTATGGATTTCACTTGATTTAATTTTTTCTATGAAAAAAAGTTCTGTTAAAACACTTTATAATTACGCCAGGTCTACAGCAGAAAAACGACATTTGAGAGCAAGTGTCATAGTCGCAAGCAGAGACTCCCACTGGCTTGGTTTATTTGTAAAATTTGCTTTCGTTTTTAGTAGCTTTTTATTTCATCTTTCCGTGTTAAGAATTGCAATATCTAACTCCTTGAAAGAAATCAGTCTGAAATTCCCCGTCGGTAATGTTTATTCGCATTGTTTATTATTGGTGCGTCTTATATCACAAAAATTCATTATAATGCGCTAAAGATTATTTAGCTATCCTGCTTGCAGTAAATAATCAACTTAATATTTGTAAACGAGTCATTACAAGATTCGTTGATAGCCCTTCAAAGATTATCCGCTTATTTTGGCGCACACTGTATGTTTATTCATGTGAAGCTGGAGCTCAATGCGAATACAGTAAAACCAGCTTATAAGAACCTTCGTCTTTTACGAACCTACAGCCTAAAATTTCAATCATTTGCCCCTTAACTTGACAACCTTTCACCCTGAAGTTTACAAAATAAGGCTTCATTTAACAAACATTTGTTTGAATCTAGAAAAACAGATTCGTTAATTTGTAAATCTTATATTTATCTAAATGTCAACCCCAAACGGGGGTAGCGTCTCTAGACTTTCTAAGATGAAAATTCAAAACCTTTGCACCAATAATTTGTAACAATTTTAAGAAGCTACAAGAACCACTCGGCCTGATTTCGTGAAACCGCCCTTTGAATAAGAACCAAAATAGCCTAGTTCAAGGTAGGTTTTCATATGCGGGTTTTCACTGTAGTCAACACGAGACTGAGCCGTCTTCTCTATGTATGTGAGAAAGCACGATTTTCTGCCTTCTGTTTTAAACATTTCTGGAAATGCGTCTGGTAACCATTTTCTAGAGCAACTTGCAGAGTTTTCATTTCTTTCAAAAGATTATCAGCTGTATCAGAATTAGTGTGAATAACATAAGATTTGTTATATTTAGTTTTATCAAAGTTTTATTATTTTAAAGAATGCTGTTAAATAACAAAACTTTCGATTATATGCAATAAGGTGCTCATGTCCAAGTGTAGACTGTTGATTTATGTTCCTCAGCATTTTCATCCCTTAATGTGATCCAATTCAAGAGAACTATTTCGAAATTGCCCAAACTAGAAAAATTGCAAATCCTTATGACAAAGTATTTGGCTCGCCTTCCGTTAAAGAGTGCTCGATACATGAAATTTAGAGCGAAATACATGCGTCAGAGAGAAGAGTCAAAAAATATGGCATCCTTTCAAATGGGCTTGATTTACCTATTCAAGCCAGACTTTAGTTATCTTTTTTTCTTTAATTTCTCTAACAACTATTTTTCTTGGTTTGGAAGGTTTTGCCAGCCTCCTGTTTCTAGATCGAGTAAAATTTCATATAAATCTGCTTTTTCTGTGATTCCAGTCTGTATTTCCGACATGGTTACTTTCTGAAATCGTTATTTGATGCGATCATCAGTAACCAATTTCTTTATTTAGCAGTGTCATGAGCACTATTTACTTTATCAATTACTTTCTTTTTCCTTTGTCAATAATTTTATTACTATTATCACATTATTTTCGGCTATTATCGCACACTTCATTTCGTTCCAATTTATTGTATTTATTCGTATGATATATTGCAGAAAGTATATATATTTTAGATTTAGTTACTTACTGAGAAAGTAACAGGGTTACTAAGACCAGATTGTAAGTAAAAAATTTATTATGTAGCTACGACTGCATAGCAATGTCTGGCTACTTATTTGCCTATTTCCTTATTAAGTGCCTAGGCACCCCTGAGCTTCATAATATACTTATTTCCTTTATCAAGTACCTGGGCAACTAGGCCTACATAGTACATGGTTTTCTTCAGTAAGTGCCTGGGCATCCCTGGGCTACATGATATGCTTATTTCCTGCCTAGGCACTTACGGCCTAGGTAGTATACCTATTTCCTTTATCAACACCTGGGCACCTATTTCCTGAATAGTTTGGCTATTTCCCTTATTAAAAGTGCTTGAGCAGGCCGAGGATACATAGTATGCTTGTTTTCTTCATTAGTTGCCTAGGCACCCCTGGGCTACATGATATGCTTATTTCCTGCCTGGGCACTTACGGCCTACATAGTATATTTATTTCCTTTATTAACGCCTTGACACCTTAAGCCTACATAGTTTGATTTGATACGTCGGCTTTAACCTAAAGACATGAGATTGTTTGCCCCTCTTTAATTTCTTACCTAAAAGCACTAACTTCAAGCTTAAAAGCACTAACCCATTGATTAAATATTGTTGTATGCCCAGGGCGGCGTCCTTTTGCTCCCGAATGCTTGATTGAGGAAATATAGTATAGTATAATATATTAATAGAAGGTATGATTTAATGTATTGATTGATAACATGATTTTTGTATCGTTTTTGAGAATGTTTTTTAATTCGTAACAATCATAGTATATGTTTTTATAAGATGAAATAAGTAAAGCTGAAATATTTAGAGTAAACAGATTGGCTATTTTTTCTTTGTCAAAAATCGTGATTTATTTATTTACACTTTTTTTATAAGAAGAATTTCATAAGAACACCAGCCTCAAATTTTGCCAAAACTTAAGAAAAAGCTAAGAACAAACCGAAGCTAAAATTTTTGGCTCCATATGAAAATTTTATGAAATAACCATAAGACTGAGAAATAATTACAAAAAAGTAGATTGCCAGCACACAGATAATCTCAGATGGTCAAGAGAGTAAAACTTTGCAACAATTAACACTACTGATAGCAAAAAAGGTTTCCCAACCATTGTAAAAGTAAGAACAATTTAAGAACATTTCAAGCTGAAAATAGCGAAATATTTAAGAACAGCCAGCTTCAAATCGATTTTACTGGTTCTTATAAAAAAAGAAGAGTGTATCAGGGGAGGTTATATTAACAGGGTGTCTTTTTGAGGGTTTTTGTGGGATACGCTTTAATTTAGTGCTACACCTTATGTTTCGACCTCAAGAGTAAATTTCCTTAAAGGTTGAGTTTTACATCAGACGAAATCCTTAGAATTGATATGTAACGCAAGAAAAAGATCTCGAATTCATATATATCATACCATATAAAAAACAAATGACATGAAATTAGTATTTTACGAAATTTTTACATGTTATGAAAAAAACTTGGCAAACTATTACAGATAAATTATTCAGTTGTTAAACCTAACGCAGCAAAAAATTGATTTAGGACATAGACATCTTTAGCATGAGCGATTTGGTTCAAGCGTCATTCACAGTATAATATATCCCTTAGAGTTGCGCCAAGGGCATTTAATGTGCTGTTAGGGTAGAGAGCCATATTCCTCTTTGTCTGGGTGGAGTTGTTAGATTCTTTAGAGATGATTCCGTTTTTTTGCATATTTCTGGACAATTTCAAGCGTTAGACTCACTTTTTGGAAATTTTCGTGTTCAAAGTGTTAGGCCCTCTCTGAAACTGAAATCCAACGACACTCCTAGTGTTACCTTATGCATCCTGAAACCAAATTAAATTATCCTTATTACGATTGTCTCTAAATCTGGACGTTAACTAGGCTCGCTAGACGAGTGTCAGTTTTCTGCATTGAATTGAATTGCTATGATAACTCCAAACTTGGTATGAGTAATAACTTGAAAATCAGATAAAAACGTTGAACGAATACAAGGAATCACGTAGTAGGACTAGACCTGAACTTAATTGTGTAAAACTCTAGAATAAATAGAATTGAGATATTTACTTTTATACATCGTTTCAGACTTGGTTTCCTACTTTCTATGGACCGTCAAAAACGCTCCCTCGGTAGTTTCTCGGTTGGCCTCCAACATATTATTGCTATCACTTTCCTGCCAATTGCGATGTATTCAGAACCAGGTTTATTGAGCTCTGACCAACCAAGCGTAAAATCATTGATTTTGATTTACTGAGTGTATCTCACCTTGCTGGTCTCTCAAAATCACTTTAAATTTCAAACAAGCACTAATACTACCAATGCTTGACAAAGCGTGTGATCTCGGCTACCATGCTCGTAGATTGTCTAGCTGTCATTTTGTTTTCATTATGTGTCAAACAACATTTCAATTCTTCAGTGGCATAACGGAGGAGTGTGGAGGCCTTAGTGCAGTAAGAAGACTGGTTTCCTTCACCTATGTTTAGTAACGAGAGTAGTTAAAGGGACAGAGTCTTTGGCAGGACCATCAGGAGGTCCAGAAAGCGGAGGCACCAGAGCTTGTGATATTTTGTCATATCTGCGGCATTCAAATGGCTTAGGATCCGATATTCCTCAGTCACTCTGCCATGTACTAATATCGGCCCACTGCGAAGGAGAATTCATGGGTACCGTACTCGGACCATATCCACATCGACTTGTGCAGCTGAATGATTCCAAACATATCTTTACATATTTACACCGTTTTATGAGTCACTGTATCCTTCTTCAAGCTCATGCCTTCGACGTCAGAATTCACCACGTGATAATTCGAATCGGCCGATTTCGAACGTCGATCAGAAGTACTGTCCATGTTTTTGTCCTCGTGATCAGGCAGGTCCGGATTGCGAATGAACACATTCAGATAACCCCCATGTGACACCAATTTGGTGCCGTGTTTCCCAGTTTTTATCTGCAGCCCACCCGTCTTGCCATGCACCCTCATCTCTCTGTCTATCTCCGACTTTCGGTTAGCCATGTTGGCTCGTCTATAATTTCTTATTCTTGCTGTCGTGCCTCGAAGTGATATTTGAACTCGCTTAGCTTTCTTCTTTATCGACTGTCGATTTTGATTTTTCCATTTCTCCAGCATAACTGAATTTTCAAATGTTTTCTTTCCTTGCTTTAGTGCGCGAGATATTCTTTCATGATTTTCATCTTTCGGTTGGTTTATTTTTGACACCTTATTTCTTCTCCTTAAAAAGACCGGATGAACGATTTTGATTATTTTTCTTACTTTATGATCTTTGTCAGCATCGCCATGTTCGTCTTTACCCGCGTCTTTCTTCACAATTGGGATCCTTTCTATTCCTGGCTCCATTATGACTTGCACTGAGCTGGCCTGGGTCTCGATCTGAAAGAGTTGAAAGCAGCAAATTACCAACCTATCTGAAGGTGCAGTGACTGGACTAGCTCATGAGTCCTTGCATCCCTGCGTTCTCTGATTGCTGACGTCACTTCGGCAATAAGATGACCAGAATTAAGGCAAGGAGACAAGGAATCGCGGAGCAAGTGTATGCAGTAACATGCACCTGTAAAACACCTGCTTGGTGGTGGAAATTCTGGACATCCTTGGGTTCGGAAACGATTATTAGAGGGACTCCTGGAAATAAGGACACTCAACCTAGGTATGCTATCCCCATGCCACTATAGTAAGGGGCGTTGTTTTTATCTGTGCTTCAGTTTACAGTAGAATCCCGATAACTCGAACAAGCAAGGGACGATCAAAATAGTTCGAGTTAACGAATGTTCGAGTTATCGAGGCTCTTTATAACATGAATAAGGCTCAAGGGACTGCCAAATCTGTTCGAGTTAGCGAGAGTTCGAGTTATCGCATGTTCGAGTTATCGGGATTCTACTGTATTTTCTTATTTAATGTGCATGGTAGATTTTTTTAATCGTCTTCAATGCAACGTAATTATTAAAGATAGATTTAGTGGCTCAATGACACCAAACAACATCATTTGTCATGTGGTGGGGATGGCCGAGTGGTTAAATCACCTTCAGTGTTCAAAACCACCTTCAGACCTGACCCTAAGTGTGAGGAAAGGATTTGCCAGCTCTCTATGATTCCAGGCAACAAGGCTAAAGGAATCACGAGGTGTGGTCATAATCGAGAGGAAGTTGCCTATGAGGGAGATGTCTACCTATTCATTGGGCCCTTCGTGCTTTGTACATTAACCAATACCTTAACCAGAAGTTCAACGAGCAAGTTTTCTACGACAATTTTTCTTTGACAAGTTTTCTTTGTTTGTGTGGATGGGGCCAATTTGAGGTCAATTGACAATTTTGTCTATGAAAAGTTCACTTCTCATAGAAAAAATGTCAAATGTGAAAATTGCTCGTGTAATTGACTTGACAAATGAACTTGAAAAATGTTCGCTCAATTCCAGACCTCACGCATTCGGCATGCCGAGGCATTTTTGCGCTATTTCTTTTTCATAATGGCCGCTAGCAGATTGATTGGGACAGACCAAGCTACATCAACGTCATTAGAAGCTCTCCGAGGTCGTGAAAGCTTCTGGAATTTCAAATCAGAGAAATACAGATATAGAAACATTAAAAAAACTGAGTATGGCGGACTGAGAGACAAACTTGCGGAGAAGGAAACGAAACTAGCCTACAATAGCTATGCAAATCCTGCTGGGCATTTGACTCTGCACTGCGAATAATTATCAAAGAAATTTGTTTGCTAGTTTACAAGAGCAAATACACTTGTCATTGAAAAAATTGTCAAATAAAACTTCGTCCATCTACACGAGTAAAGAAACTTGTCAAAGAAAATTGTCATAGAAAATTTCTCGTGGAAGCAAGGCTTCGTGAAGGTAGTTAGTGTATTTACCTATCAGCTATTAACAACTATCATCAGCGTCAAACATAGAATTGGAAAGAAGATACATGTTAAAATCAGAGACTCACCCACTTAAAGAGGTTTACCTCTCCTTTTATGACAGTGGAAATGTGACCGCTAATCAAACTTCAAGAAGTTTTGAAATAGTAAATCACTCCCCTTTTCATTACCCCTCGATTTGGGGCTCGCAGCATGGAGGTTGGAAGAGGGGTGCAGAGGGAATTTTTCTTTTTGGGAAAAGCTTGAAAATCTACAAATTCCAAAATGTCTCAGTTTTCGTCATCCACCTCGTGAATCTTTGCCCCTTCTTCAAACTCACGCCGAATCTCTAGCACCAAGCAATTAGTTTACAGGTGCACGAGGTTATCTGCTCAACGACAATTCAATTCAATTTATCGGTCTTTCAGCAAAGCAAATTCTCAGAGAAGAATTCTGACAACCAGGCCTTGCGCACCCTGAGGTCGAGTGCCATTTTATGTTGTCAGCTGGCATTCTTTTGCTTCTCTTGTTTTTTCAGTGAAGGCCGATTTTGAATTGTTTGTCAATTATTGCAACATATTGGGCTCGAAATGTGGAGATCAATGATTGTTCAACTGCAGTTTATTTCTGATTTCATATCGGGTGAGGGGGTGGGACACGCATCTGTTCAGCTATTTGCTTTGATGTTCTGAATGGCGTGGGTATGAAAACACCACCTCCCCCCTTAGAATTGGCGTTTATGCTTGTCTAGTGGGTAGTGGTTTTCAATTTGATAACATCTGTAGTGAAGAAAGAAGAAATCAAACTACTAAGAATTTAGTGTCTATCGAGATGATTTGTCAAGGAAAATGACCCGGGCAGGACTCCAACAAAAGAGCTCTTTATTAGTACTCTAGTCTAAGTGCACTCTTCTGCACTACTGAGAATTAGCTCGATTGATTTTCAAAATCCTGCTTCTTCTCAGATTCATACACTGTGTCGTGCTGCAACACCTATTTTCACTTTCCTGGAGATAAATTCTATGATGTTTTGAAATCTTTAAGGGAACGGAGGGCTGATTCAACTCAGAACAAGTAGAACGCGTTTAGAAAACCTTGCATGAAAGTTGAATTAATTTCTTTGAATGTGGCAAATGGGATCCAAAACTTTCAAGAAGCTGGCTTTATTGCCAAGAAATTTACCAGCAATAAAGGCGTCACTTGATTCCAGGCAATAAGACTAAAGGCATCAAGAGGTTTTGTCATATCGAGAGGAAGTTGCCGATGATGAAGATGTCTATTTGTCCTTAGATGTCTTATTGGGCCCTTCATGATTTGCACATTAACCAATACCCTATGAAGCTTTGCTCTCTGAGCTCCTACCAAGATCCGACCCTAGACCTAAAACGGCACCTACAGCAATCCAAGATACCTTAAAATCTTTACTCTTCACGGGAAAAGCCTCCAGAGGCTCCATTTGGTTCCCTTTGATCCTCTCCACTCTGCTGTTGTTGGTCGTGGGACTGGCGATACCCTTGACTGCTTCATGTTGTGGAGTAGTGTATGCTACTATCTCTTTTTTGAATAAGGCCCCGTGTCCTTTGATGTCTAGCACGTTCAACATGAACTCGTTACCTATGGCTTAGTCTTTTTAAGAAAAGAGGGGGACCTATAAAATACATACTCTGCCTCAAGATCATTTTGCAAAAAACACAAGTGCCTTTAAATTTACCTGAAAAATTCCCTTAATCTATTCTTCGAGTCGTACATTTCATTTGCTTTTGTTCTTTTTATTGAAGCATCTCTGAAATAGCTATATTATACCAGATATTAAAGAAATAGGTTGAGGTGGAATAGGTTACATTGCTGTCGGATAAAGAGCAAGCAGCTATCTGTAACTTCATTCATAAATCTTTTTCAAAACACTTTTGAACTGCACAATATCTACCATAGTTTCTAAACTTTTGAGAACATTGCCTAACACTTCTTATTATAAAGAGTTTCTTATCGAATAAACCGAAATCAACTCCAACTGACCTGTGCGACCTCCTTCGTTGCATGAATTTGAAGCTTGCCTTCTTTCTCATTGTGCACTTGAAAGTGGCCTTTCTCCTCCTCGTCGCAATTCACCCCCATCCATGCAGCCAGCACCCAGATGAAACACAGAGCAGCGAATTTCCTTACCATATCAAAACACTTGGAGCCAACTGCTACCCTATATGCTACACCGCGGATATAACGCAGATATTAGATGCAGTAGCCCTAATGTTTATAACCCTCTGTTTGTCACCCACACGATGACCTATGTTCGTTTTCAACCCAGTTCTGCGCATGGCTGTGATTTACGGGTTGTGTGCAGGGACCCATTCAAACTCGTAAACCTGTTCAAATTGCTTTGAACACAAATTGAATTTTCTTAACTGATCAGCACTCGTCACTGAAGCATGTAATTATTCTATGAATCGCTTAGGGCCTTGAAGCCGTATTAGCTTCCTGAGGCTAGAGCTGTCTCCTGGCTTAGCTTGCTTGAACTTATGACGAATTACAGGGCTTTTTAACGAAGATTTAGGCCCTCTTCATCGAGCTGAGCTGTAATTCCAGGAGATCACCCTAGATTTCTGTGTTTCCCAATCGAGCTACTTATTTCATTAAGTTTATTTATGAAGCTGAAAATACTTCATTAACAGATGATATTTCTAAGGCTTGTTCTAACGTGGATTTGGCCTTCTTCTTGGAGTTGTCATTCCAGGAGATTCCCGGTAATTCCCGATTAAGCTATTATTTTATATTGATTAGGATGATCATTAGTGAAGCTGGATATTTTTCTTAGAACAAGCCCTTTCAATTCATTAAATGAGGCAACAAGGAATTATCTCCAAAATAAACAGCAGGGGTAACCAACCAACTTTACTCTGTCTTTCTTAAAGCTGGTGTGCATAAAGTTGATCACCCTTCTTAGGAGTGTCAGCATGGGGGATGGTGGCCAGAGAAGGGCAGAAAGGCCATTGTCCACAATAGCTCAGTTTTTCGGAAACTTTTGCAGTTGCTTCACTTAAGTAATTGCTTTACTTTTTGCAATTGCTTTATTAAAAGAAGTGGTCTGATAGTAATGCATGGTTTAGAAGCCTGCTTGCTTCGTAGTAACCTCAGTCAATTGTGATTATTTGAACCGCATGTAACCAAAATTGTAATGTTGTGCACGCAAAGGTTGCAGATTGCACGCTTTCTAGCGAGATCAGTGAATGTTCCCTGCAGATTCTTTCCTTATCAGAAGGTTGGTTTCTTCTATTCCAAGCAGGGTCTTTTTGGGTCATTTGCTGCACTTTCGTTGGGTATTTGAACCGCATATACACACGCCAGTGAGTTTGTGCACGCAAATGTTGCAGATTGCTTGCTTTCTAGCGAGTTCAGTGAATTTTCCCTGCAGAATTTTCCCTTATCAGAAGCTTGGTTTCTTTTATTCCAAGCAGGGTCTTTTTGGGTCATTTGCTGCACTTTCGTTGGGTATTTGAACCGCATATACGCACGCCAGTGAGTTTGTGCACGCAAATGTTGCAGATTGCACGCTTTCTAGCAAGATCAGCGAATGTTCCCTGCAGATTTTTCCCTTATCAGAAGCTTGGTTTCTTTTATTCCAAGCAGGGTCTTTTTGGGTCATTTGCTGCACTTTCGTTGGGTATTTGAACCGCATATACACACGCCAGTGAGTTTGTGCACGCAAATGTTGCAGATTGCACGCTTTCTAGCGAGATCAGTGAATGTTCCCTGCAGATTTTTCCCTTATCAGAAGCTTGGTTTCTTCTATTCCAAGCAGGGTCTATTTGGGTCATTTGCTGCACTTTCGTTGGGTATTTGAACCGCATATACACACGCCAGTGAGTTTGTGCACGCAAATGTTGCAGATTGCACGCTTTCTAGCGAGATCAGTGAATGTTCCCTGCAGATTTTTCCCTTATCAGAAGCTTGGTTTCTTCTATTCCAAGCAGGGTCTATTTGGGTCATTTGCTGCACTTTCGTTGGGTATTTGAACCGCATATACACACGCCAGTGAGTTTGTGCACGCAAATGTTGCAGATTGCACGCTTTCTAGCGAGATCAGTGAATGTTCCCTGCAGATTTTTCCCTTATCAGAAGCTTGGTTTCTTCTATTCCAAGCAGGGTCTATTTGGGTCATTTGCTGCACTTTCGTTGGGTATTTGAACCGCATATACACACGCCAGTGAGTTTGTGCACGCAAATGTTGAAGATTGCACGCTTTCTAGCGAGATCAGTGAATGTTCCCTGCAGATTTTTCCCTTATCAGAAGCTTGGTTTCTTCTATTCCAAGCAGGGTCTTTTTGGGTCATTTGCTGCACTTTCGTTGGGTATTTGAACCGCATATACGCATGCCAGTGAGTTTGTGCACGCAAATGTTGCAGCTTGCACGCTTTCTAGCGAGATCAGTGAATGTTCCCTGCAGATTTTTCCCTTATCAGAAGCTTGGTTTCTTTTATTCCAAGCAGGGTCTTTTTGGGTCATTTGCTGCACTTTCGTTGGGTATTTGAACCGCATATACACACGCCAGTGAGTTTGTGCACGCAAATGTTGCAGATTGCATGCTTTCTAGCGAGATCAGTGAATGTTCCCTGCAGATTTTTCCCTTATCAGAAGCTTGGTTTCTTTTATTCCAAGCAGGGTCTTTTTGGGTCATTTGCTGCACTTTCGTTGGGTATTTGAACCGCATATACACACGCCAGTGAGTTTGTGCACGCAAATGTTGCAGATTGCATGCTTTCTAGCGAGATCAGTGAATGTTCCCTGCAGATTCTTCCCTTATCAGAAGCTTGGTTTCTTCTATTCCAAGCAGGGTCTTTTTGGGTCATTTGCTGCACTTTCGTTAGGTATTTGAACCGCATATACACACGCCAGTGAGTTTGTGCACGCAAATGTTGCAGATTGCATGCTTTCTAGCGAGATCAGTGAATGTTCCCTGCAGATTTTTCCCTTATCAGAAGCTTGGTTTCTTTTATTCCAAGCAGGGTCTTTTTGGGTCATTTGCTGCACTTTCGTTGGGTATTTGAACCGCAATATACACACGCCAGTGAGTTTGCGCACGCAAATGTTGAAGATTGCATGCTTTCTAGCGAGATCAGTGAATGTTCCCTGCAGATTCTTCCCTTATCAGAAGCTTGGTTTCTTTTATTCCAAGCAGGGTCTTTTTGGGTCATTTGCTGCACTTTCGTTGGGTATTTGAACCGCATATACACACGCCAGTGAGTTTGTGCACGCAAATGTTGCAGATTGCATGCTTTCTAGCGAGATCAGTGAATGTTCCCTGCAGATTTTTCCCTTATCAGAAGCTTGGTTTCTTCTATTCCAAGCAGGGTCTTTTTGGGTCATTTGCTGCACTTTCGTTAGGTATTTGAACCGCATATACACACGCCAGTTAGTTTGCGCACGCAAATGTTGAAGATTGCACGCTTTCTAGCGAGATCAGTGAATGTTCCCTGTAGATTCTTCCCTTATCAGAAGCTCGGTTTCTTCTATTCCAAGCAGGGTCTATTTGGGTCATTTGCTGCACTTTCGTTAGGTATTTGAACCGCATATACACACGCCAGTGAGTTTGCGCACGCAAATGTTAAAGATTGCACGCTTTCTAGCGAGATTAGTGCATGTTCTCTGTAGATTCTTCCCTTATTAGAAGCTTGGTTTCTTCTATTCCAAGCAGGGTCTATTTGGGTCATTTGCTGCACTTTCGCTAGGTATTTGAACCGCATATACACACGCCAGTGAGTTTGCGCACGCAAATGTTGAAGATTGCACGCTTTCTAGCGAGATTAGTGCATGTTCTCTGTAGATTCTTCCCTTATTAGAAGCTTGGTTTCTTCTATTCCAAGCAGGGTCTATTTGGGTCATTTGCTGCACTTTCGCTAGGTATTTGAACCGCATATACACACGCCAGTGAGTTTGTGCACGCAAATGTTGCAGATTGCACGCTTTCTAGCGAGATCTGTGAATGTTTCCTACAGATTCTTCCCTTATCAGAAGCTTGGTTCCTTCTATTCCAAGCAGGGTCTTTTTGGGTCATTTGCTGCACTTTCGTTGGGTATTTGAACCGCATATACGCACGCCAGTGAGTTTGTGCACGCAAATGTTGCAGATTGCACGCTTTCTAGCAAGATCAGCGAATGTTCCCTGCAGATTTTTCCCTTATCAGAAGCTTGGTTTCTTCTATTCCAAGCAGGGTCTTTTTGGGTCATTTGCTGCACTTTCGTTGGGTATTTGAACCGCAATATACACACGCCAGTGAGTTTGTGCACGCAAATGTTGAAGATTGCATGCTTTCTAGCGAGATCAGTGAATGTTCTCTGTAGATTCTTCCCTTATCAGAAGCTTGGTTTCTTCTGTTCCAAGCAGGGTCTATTTGGGTCATTTGCTGCACTTTCGTTGGGTATTTGAACCTTATATGCGCCCGCCAGTGAGTTTGTGCACGCAAAGCTTACAGATTGCATGCTTTCTAGCGAGATCAGTGAATGTTCTCTGTAGATTCTTCCCTTATCAGAAGCTTGATTTCTGGATGAAAACCTCACTTTTTAGTATGTGTACTGAATGTTTTCTGTTTACGATTTCGTTTATTCGAAGAAAAGTAGCAGATTGAAGCAGAAAAGAGTTCACATTACAATGCTTATTGAAGTTGCTTCATCAGTTTTTCCTAGGCTTTCTTTGTTATATAGCGTCAAATTGGATGGTGGCTAAGGTTGAAACTAGGGCTTACTTTACTTTCCTCTTTTGAGTTAAATGGTTTTCGTAATCTGCCTGTTTTCTTTGGAGGTAGAGTTTGCATGTTCAAGGATGGTCAACTGAGAGAGAAGTCACATTGCAGTCCTTGTATACCGTTTGAAAAGCTTTTTCGTATGTAAATCAGGTTAAATTGGCTTATTGATTAAACTTTGCATTACTAACTTTAGCATGGCAACGCTGATCTGCTTTGAAAAAGCTGTGAGAATGGCCCCGCGCATTTGGATCTACGCATCTGTGATTATATTTCTGGTAGTGAAGCTAATTGTAGTTTTTGAAATGCTCTGTGAATTTTAGACCTTTTGAATTGAGAAGTCTTGAACGAAGCAAAATTATATAGATAAATCAATTATCAATTAATACCAAATTGATCCCAGAGTTGACTCGAACCTAGGCCTATTAGAAATTAAACCAACTGTTTAGGCCTTTATGAGTTGGTTTAAGAGCCAGTTGGTTAGACTAATAGAGGTACGACAACAAGTGGATGGATTTCAGATGCCCCAATTCAATGATGTGAGTTAGTAAAAAAGTTTCTTCACTCCATAACCTATTGGTTCTTAATTTGCGTTGTTAAATAGGACAGGCATGAGGTTTCACTGCATCGAATATCACCACATACCTATTGTTGCAGAAAAAGGAGCTGGTGAGACGAGAAACGCTACGATTCTGTGCAAATGAAAGCAGTTGTCAGTTTCTCAACTCTTTTGGTTCATACAACATCTCCTACCAAAGTTCCCTCAGTTTTGAAAATCCTCCCCTACGTTTTCTTGTAAATGGTTTCTTCTAAGAATTAGCGAGTCAAGCTACCCCAGACTCGAGAAGTGTGTACCCTATCAGTCTCCAGACTTCTATTTGAACTTTATCTTCTTTCAAGCTTTTCTGAAAATCTCATTCCGCTAAAGAAAATCTTATCGGCCAAGAAGAGATCATACAAAACAGGCCTTGAACCGACCATGTTTGCAAAAACAATCAGACTGACCTCTTAATTTCAGGACAAGCTCATTCTCAATAGCTATTCAATTCGATCGTTAAAGGTCAACCAATCAGGAGCGAGAAACCACTCGCCAATACAATCGGCATGAAAACAAATGCGCTGGTTAAGTACTGTGATAAGAAATGGAATAATAACTTAAAAAAACTTCAGCACTAGATATTTTTTGTTAAGAACATTTAAAAAAGGCAATATAATTGCTAAACGAACTTGTTTTGATCGTGATATACTTGGAGAATATGGAGGCTGTCGTTTTATGGTTGGCATTGTTTGTTGCTGTTGATGTAGCCTCGTTTTCTCGTGCAATGCATTTTCACCACTCCAAGTACAATGTAAGTATTCTTCAAGCAATTTCTGTTTCTAATTGATGTATTAGCTGGTGGGTTTCTTTGTTATAGAAGGAATTCTATACATGTGCATGTGACATCTGAAAAGATGGACTCATACTAACCAACAAAAATGTTCCATAATTAAGGCTCAATTTCGGAAAAAGACATGACTTTAGGAAGATTCAGAAATTGCAAAATTTAAGGCCTAGCCAGAGAACTAATGTGTAAAGACCAAAAGAAACCTGTTTTTTGTTTTACCAGCCTACATAAGGAAAACTTTTCCTAGGGGCTTCCTTATCGTCTTACATGCAGTGGTATATCATCTTACATGCAGTGGTATATCATTTTGTCTACGGTGTACCACTTCCATGCAAACATCAACCTTAGTATAAGCGTATAGTTCTGTTGGAGTGAGTTTACAGATGCCTACTATACCATTGCAGCCATAGATTAGAAGGTAATTGTAGTTGTCATTAATTACCATTATTTTCATCACTCAGGTTCACCATCAGATGGGCAAAATGAAAATCAAAGTGAAGCCAGAAGGAGCAAAATTGATTTTCACCGGTGGTGACTTGGATGTCGACATGCACCCGGCACACGGATACGTCCGACCGGTTCACAACGTAATTGTGTCAAACTACCAAATGCATCACGATGAACCGGAGTTCCATCACCATGATACCGAGCACGGAATGCACATTGATGACGACGATGCCTATGAAGAGCATTCTGGACATCATGAAGAGTATGAACACCATGACTATCACCATGACGATCTCCATGACGATCACCATGGCGATCACCACTTTCATCACGGTCACCATAGTGATCTGGATGGGTATGGCTTCGGTCACTTTCATCATTTTCCAGAGGTCGGGCATGGTCACGGTGATGGTGGTCTTCTGCATGATGGTTTCTTTGGCCACCATGACCACGACGACCATGGTCACTTCAGAGATGAGATCCAAGATTCTGGAGCTAGTGACCGGTCGAAGAATGAAGAGAAAGCTGCTTCGAGACATGAGATAAGTGACGCCAAGCAGCTGAGCAGTGAGGCTGTGCATGATGTTGATGACACTGATAGGCGTGGCTTTGAGAAGGTTGCTGAAGAGAAATTGAATTTTTATGGAGGAGATGCTGTTGAATATGGCAGTAAGTTCAATATGGAACTAATTAAAATAATGATGGTGTATTCTACCAGAAAGGGCCACGACAATAGCTGATATGCCAACACGAGGCTTCTAACCGTGTACCTTCTCTGCGCAATTCATCCACCTGTGTTTATGAAAATTTAATCGTGCAGTTTGTTATGCACCCTCGTTGTAACTACTTCCTTGTTTTTATTTCCACTGTAGAAAAGATATTCCCAGAAGAAGAGCCAGCAGCGACATCTCCAACGCACAAGAGCACGATCGAATCAAAGATGGACGAATTCGCCGCGAAAATAGTCCCAGGAACGAAGAGGGACGACAATGACCCGGACGATGGTTCAACGCCTAGCAGGTCCGGTGGGACAATATCGCCATTCGACGATGAAAACGATAACGGGGAATCCGATAAGGATCACGAAAACCACCTCCCAGTTAAGTTTGAGCAGCCTCGGAATGGAGAATACCCGTTTTCCAACAAGTACCCAGATTCGGAAGAACACCAACCTAGATTTCAAGGGCCTGAAGAGCATTCGTCTCGTTTCCACGACAACTACGAAGACAGTCAGGAAAATGAGCCTCGCTTTAACGAGCGACCTGCTTTCCATAAAGAGGCAATGCGGCCACACAGTAGACACTCGCAAGAGCGTGCACCAAAATTTGATTACAAAAAGCTTGAGGGAATCGCAAACAGCATTCCGCCATCTATTCCAGATGAAAACGAATTTATGGAAGAGAAGCAAAACAAAGAGAATTCCAGAGATATTGGCACCTCTAGGAACGTTTTTGTCAACATGAGTGGGGAGCCCCATAATTATGGCGATGAAAATAACGAGCAAGGTTACCCTTCTAGAAACAATGAGATGGACCCTGGTGAGGAGTCACGTGGTGATGCCCCCGGGGACTCCTACCCGCATGAAGACGAGAGAGAAAATGACTTTGCAGAAAGGAAACATAACTTTGAGCCTCAAGAAGGGGACGAGGAAAGAGGCATGAGGCAAAATATGGATGAATTTCGCATGAGAAGCCAACAAATTGAAAAAATAGCCAATGAAGCTGCAAAAAAGAAGGATTCTAGTCCGCTTGTTGTTCATCCGAACGGTGACCCACGAGAATTAGACATAAAAAAGGCTTTTTACGAGTTCAACCCCACCCACAAACAATCAAAGCACCTCGCCTCCATACTCGATTTCTCCGTGCGCAGTAAAATAGCGAAGAGGAGTGCACGGTCTGTAAGCTCCCCGGTCCTGAAGCAGATGCGGAATGCAAAAAGAGGTCTTATGGTAGATCGATTGATAGCAAAATTGAAATCGAACTGGTAAATTATATAGCCACGAACAATTGGGGCAAAGAAAAAGAGGCAACATGTTTGGTGGATGTCTCTCCTGAAATCTAAACTATAAAAATGTTTTAGTTAGTAGCTACTTGAAATGATTACGAAGAATAAGTGATTTAAATGTTTTCATTATACGATTCTGCAAGAGATGAAGTGGATCTTGTTTCACGCAATGCATGATGGGAATTGCAGTTTTGGTAGCTATACGTTGCTAAGGGGCATTTTTCTATCATGCATTGCATGAAACGGGGACATGGGGCACTTCGTCTATGCCCGAGGCGAAGACTCTTCTTTAATTTCCTATATTCTACTGGAGAAATGATATTTTTTAAATTTTTACTTCCAAGTATAGTACATCTTCGTTATTTTCCTCCAAGTTACTTAGATGTTTGCATTATTGGTTCTGAGAAGTGCTGAACTGCAAACAATTATCTAGCTGAAATGCAAAAACTGTTGCAAATCTCATAAACCATGAAGCAGACCTTACTGGAAAATGGTTAATGGACAACAATCTGATAATGAATCTAAAGAAAGGAAAAACTGAATTGGTCATGTATGGGACAAGTCAAAAGTTATTAAGACAACCATCGTGCCATATTACAATTGAGGGAACAGACATTAATCAAAGTAATAGTTATGAATATCTTGGTATTACCCTTGACCATCATCTGTCACTGCAACAATAAATTAATAAGATCTATAAGAAAGCCTCAAGTCGCTTGAAAGTGCTGCAACGAATTCGACCCAATATTAGCCCATATGTAGCAGAGAAGATATACAATGTAATGATAAGGCCAGTCCTTTTATATTGCTATCCAGTGTATATAAGCTTGGATAACAACACCAAAGCTAGACTGCAATCAATACAAGACAGAGCCCATTAGATAGTGGCCAGTTATAGCAACATATCTCTAAAATGGGACAACCTCGAATCTCCATTGATGTTTTTAAATCAATCAATGGAATTTGCACGGAGTCCCTAAAGAACATCTTCAAAAAATTTGATCATGGCAAAAATACACGTGGTAATGGGTCTCTTCTCGTACTACCAAAAGTGAGATGCAAACCAGGAAGGAAAACTTTCGCTTTTCAAGGAGCGACTAAATACAACAACTAACCAAGTGACATTAGAAATGAAAAATATTTCATCAACTTTAAAAGGAAAATAAAAAAACATGATTTTTAAAATCCAAGCTGAATGCTACTGAGTTTTTACTGTTTTTACCCTTGACATTTGTAACTTTTATATTCTACTTTGAATACTTTGATTTAACAGGACCCTTAGTGATAGCAGTAAAATCTTTACTGAAAAGGTAATCCTGTATAAATATGATACATTATTATTATCATTTGTTATAGCTTCTTGTTTCTTTTCATTTTTCAATCGCGAACATTTATGAATAGACAGTCCCCCCCAATGAAAAGCTTCCCCACGGCGAAATTCGTAAAAAACTGTAGAGCAGCTCAAAAAAACATGCTTTGAGACAGCAAATTTGTTTGGCAAACAACTGTAATGTTTCATATAAAACGAATTCATTTTTTCGCTGGATCAAAAAATTTTCCGAAGACAAACATGAAAAGTTCAAAATACAAGCTGGGGTTTGTACCACTCTGTGTCAAAGTGTACGATATTTTATTGAATACTAGGTTATCTAAGATTTTTGGGGATTTCCCCTGGGTGGGGGGACCACTGGACCCAGTATAGGAAAGGGACATGGGTTTAAGGTTTAAGGTTAAGGTTTTGGGTGGAGGTGTAGAGGAAGGGTGTAGGATTCGGGTTAGGGGCTACACTTGCGGTTAGGGTTTGGAGTTCGTATTTGGGGCTAGACTTACGGTAAGGGTTTGGGGTTAGGGTTTAGGTTAGGTTCTGGGTTAAGGATAAGTTTAGAGGTTAGTTTTTAATCGGACAACTATCATAAAAACCGAACCAGATAACCGATAACCTATTATACTTCTAAAGGGGTTAACGGTTGACGGGATTTCGTGTTCATGGCAAAAAATTGAAATCGAAAGTTATAGAGAATTGAATTGAATTATTGAGCATGCGCAGTCTACTTCATTGGACATTAACAGCAAAGTCAGAGCACACTGCAATTTTTTGACTGGATTTCCTCCCCTCTTGTGAACCGTCTTTGAAATAATGAATAAATGGTGAAAAGACAAATATAAGCGTTACTCAGGTATAGCATAATTCCCCAATAATATTGCTAAAAAATGTCTGAGTTCGTAGACAGTGAAGCTGAGGAATCTGGCGAAGAAATAGACGAAGATTCCGATGGTGAAAATGTGGCGAGGAGAGGCGATGATGAGGATGAAGAGGACGATGATTTGATAGATGACGAGATAAATGATATCATAAACGACGATGAAGAAGAAGAAGAACCCGAAGAGAGTGATGGGGAGCTACCTCGGAAGAAGCGGAGGAGAAGGGGTGAGTAGG
Source organism: Pelagia noctiluca (assembly GCA_963924455.1). NCBI lineage: Eukaryota > Metazoa > Cnidaria > Scyphozoa > Semaeostomeae > Pelagiidae > Pelagia > Pelagia noctiluca. Next base: position 15,504,660 of record OZ004322.1, on the reverse strand, counting down.
CCGTCTAAGATGCTGCGCCGAGCTCTTTTATTGTTCAACAACAATTAGCGCGTGTTCGGTTTGTTGTTGGTTGGGTGGCCTAAATTCAATTCATAGCCTAAAAAGTCTAGGCCTAGTATGCTATTATCCAGGCTATGGCTCTAATTGTAGATAGCAGTTTAGGGGTTAGTTAGAAGTTACAATTTGTGTTACCAGAATTAATATAACTGCTGGCATGAATCAACACTGTAAGAAGCAACAGGTCTCGAGCTGAGAGGGGCCTGAGGAGAAGGAGGGGCACTGCTCCCTCAGAATTTTAGAGATCCAATTAGTGCACCTCAAAAATTTATTTTTGACCTTTTCAATCTGAAATGCTGGGAGGAATTTTAAAGATTGATTTTGCAACAGGATGGATGGCTTAAAATTTCTTTTTGAAAAATAAACGGTGAAGTGAGGCATACTTGGAGAAAAAGAAAGGGTCAGCAAAAGGGCTTGGTCAATGTAGTAGGGTGCGGTACCTAAATTTTTTTCCACCATCGCTATTAGTGCTCCCTTCCTAATGCCTTTCCAGTTGAGAATTGAAGGCCTTATTACTACCCATGCTGGAAAAAATGGATTTTGCAGAGGAGAGGAATCTCACATCTAATTTTATGCGTTTATGCATGCGTTTTAAAAGAAAGGCCCTTTTAGATTATAAATATGGGTTGAACATATTACTAAATATGAATCAACTCATTCACAGACCGGTCAACCCTTAGGGGTAGGCTCTTCATGTATTATGTTATGGCAAAGACTTAGTAGAGTTCATCCGGGAGTCAGAAAAATGTGGAATTCCTCCCCTGTGTCAAATTTGGAAAACAAAGGGGTTGTGCCTCTTATCTCTGGCAAGAAGCAATATTGAGAACAATAGGTCCATCAAAGCGAGACAGGAACAGCGCAAGACAATACAAGCAGAAAAAAACCTAAATGGATTAAATATCATATATAAAAAATATTGTCAGTATTTTGCCCTGACATACAGAGCTTCTTCAGGACTAAATTTAATAACAATCAAATACGGAGCTATATACAAAATTTGAAAATTGTTGAAATGAAACACACCCACTCAGTTCAAGATTTAAATCTTCCTTACTCGCACCTACCCTACTCATAGAAAACCTTCATTCCTGCGCAACAGTTCCAATGCTTTGAGGTCCTGAAGAATGTGATTCTCAAGCGTAGTATTAAAACAAAAACCTGAAATATTCCTTAACTCATTCACGGCTGAGCGACTGTAGTCATCACAGGGATTCAAGGCTCAAACATCTGAAATGACTGTAGTCGTCGCAACAAAGCACGTGTTGTATGGCCAGAGCGACTACAGTCATCATTGGAAGTGCCTTTGTTCTCGATTGCTTTAAGCTACTTGCAATCTGATTGGCTAAAAACAATTCTTGGAACAAAGAGGTGGATGAAAGTACTTTATTTTGGTGTGAAGAACACAATAGGGTGTAGTACCAAAATTTTGAATCAACCGCATGCAAACTTTTTGAGCGTTGGATTTTTACTTTGTCTGCCATTTTCTCTTCCTGCCTTTTTGCTGATTTGGAAATGGCTGATTATTTTTCATCAAGTGATGAAAATGCACAATCTTTTTATGGTTTCTTGGAAGCGAAAATCAATCCAAGGTACCGTACAAATTTCATAACAAAGATATAGCCGTTGAAAGCAATATCGACTTAGGAGAAATTTCAGGAGCTGGCGAGAAGGACGAGAGTGATGAAGGAGACAAAGGAAAAGGGCCTAGTGCCCTAGATTCAGATAAGGACTTAAAAATGGAAGCAACGTGGATTAGGAAACTGACTTGTAATAATCTGTTTCTTCCATTCGTCAAAGCTGTTGGGCCTAGTGCCATTTTGGATAAAGAAGCCAAAGAACTTGATTTTTTCCATCAAATGTTTCTCAAGGAGCTTTATGTTTTGATTGCTTGCCAAACAAATAGATATGCGATTCAGAAGAGACATGCAGAAGAAATAAAACTATATCTTGGTATAAGACTTTATATCAGCATTATCGATCTGCCAGACATGGAAATGTATTGGAGTAGGGTCAACTTATTTGGACATTTCAGCATTTCAAAATAGATGCTGCGTACCTGCTTAAAAAAAAATTTGCAATTATCTGCACGTAGTGGATAAAACCAAAGCTCCCAACAAGACTGATGCTAACTATGATAAACTATACCTTATAAGGCCAGTTATCGATATAATTAATTAGTAATGTATCAAAACCTACAACCTTCATTGTGAGTTTGCTATAGACGAGGCGTTGATAAAGTTTTTAGGACTGCTGGGCCTAAGACAGTGTATGCCAGCAACATGTAAAATATGGCATAAAAGTTTGGATGAGGGCCGACTCTGTAAATGGATTCTGTAACAAATTTCTAATTTACACGGGAAAGAATGAAGGTGAAAAAGGGACTAGGAGTCAAAATTGTCAAGAAACTATCGGGCAAAATTTAAGGAAAGGGCCATCATGGCTACACTTATAATTATTTCACAACAGTTGCTGGAGTGGAAGAACAATCGTAGCAGCAAATCTACATTTGTGGGACAATTAGGTCCAACTCTAAAGGCTTGCCAAACGAAATTAAGAGCAAAAAAGTATGTAAAGAAGAAGGAAGCTCGCTTGTGTTTCAGAAAGGAAAATCCAGTCTCTCAGCCTTTGCCTGGAGAGAGAAAAAAACAAGAAAGCCAGTTCAGATGATCGCAGCGAATCTTGACCTAGCTGCTCCTCAGACCCACGCCGCAAGGAAACAGAAAGATGGAGGACGAAAGAACATTCCTTGTCCACTCCCAATTGAGAATTACAATCTCAATATGAATGCAGACCATATTGATCAAATACGTACACAGTACATGACGTACAGAAGATCGAAACATTGTTTTGGTTTTTGGTTGACCTTGCGATCGTGAATCCCCAAAACCACAAAAAAATAAGAGCTGGGGGTTCTGAAAAGGCAAAGACCCAAGCAGATTTCCGAATGCAGCTTTCCAAGCAACTTATTTTAGATAACAGAATGTCTGCAAGGAAAAGGAAGCAAGCTTCAAATGTTGAGGAACCAACCAAGCAAGGAGGAGCTGGCGGACACTGGCCTAAATTTCTCAGAGATTTGAAAGGCAGATGTCGAAACTGTTCCCACCAAGGAAAGCGCAAAGAACCCATATATATTTTTTTAAAATGCACAGAAGAAAGCAAAAATAATGAAAAGATTCAGCTTTGTCCAGATTGTTTTCAAGAATACCATGAAAGAGAGTTATAAACCATTCCCAAAATGAAAACACACTAAGACGGACATTTTAAGTTCTATCTAACAAATCTTAATTTTTAATGATATTTGTTATAGCCCAACTGGAGCATAAATATGTAGGCTAAAAGTTTTATATTAAAACATTTACATTATTCTGTTTCGTTTGACGATTATTTTGAAAAATATGAGTGGCACTAATTTCTTCAATTTTCCGCCATTTGGTCTGGCTGTTCTGAGAAATTTTTGTTTTCATTGTGCAGCTGTTGCGCCCTTTTGGCGCGAATATTGAATGGCTGTGAATGAGTTAACCTAACCTGTCAAATATTGCCCCTTATCAATACAAAATGTCCAAACTTTTGAAATATCCTTTGGTTTCTATTCAGTAACCCTGCAGCTCATTCCTCAAAAATTCAACTCATTCCTAGCTACACATACCCACAATCATTCAGACTTTTCAAAAGAGAGAATTAAAGCAATTTTTAAAGTAGTTATTTGTTTTCCTCTTATAGATAGTGACAATGACTTGGATGACGAAGATTTGGATTTGATTCAGGAAAATACTGGCATAAAGTTAAAAAAAGTAAATTGAAAATTGATAATCTTTTTACCAGATTTTTGAATCTTTCCTGTAAAATAGAAGTAGGCTGGCAACTACAGCAGAACCCTATTGATAAAGCTGATCTTTATGCAAGCATAAAGCTGGTCACAATTATAAGGTGGTTGTTGTACAGGTGTTAAAACTTCTCAGGAATGATATGCTTGAAAGACGTTCAAAACGTGCTAGCTTTACTGCTTTTACCCTAACTATTGAATATTGCTAGATAAGTATTGACTTGAACAATAGAGGAAGAAAAAACTCTGTGATTGCAGTTGAATTTAGCATTGATTATTGTCTAGCTAAAATATGATGTGACACTATATAGAATCACTTTAAAAGAGGCAAATGATTGGGGTTGTATAGAAATAACCAATCATCCGTTATTGCCCAACTAATGATGGAATTTTGTTGTAGAAAAAACATTCAAGAGTGAAGTTGCTGGAGTCAGACGAAGAAGACGGGGAAGATGATGCAAGAGAAAGAGAAGAACTGGCACATGAATTGTTTCAAGAGGATGAAACCGTAAGAAATTATTTACTTTTTACCTAGAATATTTCATTTAAGTTATTTTGTGAGTTGTTGTATGATGTACCCTGTGAGTCTGGGATAAATCTTAGATGATAAATGTTGAAAATATTCGTCATCATTGCATAGATGAAAAGCTGAATTGTCTGGAGAAACTTAATTTTGTCAAAATCAGCTATTCTCTTATGTAGTAATGATGTATTTTGTGGAAGGGATTTATTTCTAAAATATCCTCAGTTTGCCAAATTTGAAAGGAAAGAATAGCTAAGCTGATGGGTGTTTTATCCTCATGCATGCTTGTTCATACCTCCTATATTCTGAAACAGTGTTCAAAAACTTCCAAATGAAATAGGGTTCTGTAGAAAGTGGAACAAGGTATTTTGAAAGTGGAACAAGAAACGTTAAGTTATAAAGTTTAGTTGAAGCGTCAGGGTACGGATAATTTACCTTAGATGAGAAGGCCTGTTTTAAGTTCAACCTTTTCAGATTATATTCTTGGATTGTGTGTGGTTTGTTTTAAGGAAAGTACCCAAGGGGCAACACAACAATCTTCAGGTCAGATGTATACAGCTGTGGAAGATCTTGAAGATGAAGGTATACAGCTTATCTATTTGATTGGTTTTAGCTACCGTATTCCCCTGTTATAGTGCACACTTCATTTAAGGACGCTTACACCCTTATGCAGGTATTGATGTCGATAGGCACATACACTTACTATCTTTGTAAGGTATTGGTTAAAGTAAAAGGGAGCCCACTGAATTGGTAGACTAATGGAGCAGTGTGACAACCTTCATCTCGATGTGACCACACCTTGTGGCTCCTCAATTGCCTTTTTGCCTGGAATTATAGAGAGCTGGTAAATCCTCTCTTTTCACTTGATATGACAGCATCTTTAGGTGGTTTCAAACCCACAACCCTTTGAATAAGGGGCGAGTGATCTAACCACTTTGCCATCAAAGTAAAAAGGTCAGCTTCCCCACATATAGTAATCCTGGAAGCCCATTTTATGAAGGGATTTTACATTTTGACAAATAAAAAATTTCAAAAGAGAGAGGGCAGTTGCCTGTATCTGTAAACCAGCTAGAGAGTTTGGAGGGCGTGCCTTCGAAACTACTGCCAGACTTAGTTTTGGGGGTCTGGTGGGTAGATGTTTTCAAATATGAACTTCAGTTGCACAAATGGGAGCATCTAACATACTAGAACCTCATAATACTCTTCTCCACAAACTTTCTTACTATGGTTTTAGAGGGATAATACACAAATGGTTTTCCAGCTACCTAGCCAATTGAAGACAGTATACTGTGGTTAACGGTATAAAGTCCCAATCAAAGCTTATAGCAAAGGGGGTACCACAAGGGTCTGTTCTTGGGCCCTATCCTCTTTACACTCTTTGTAAATGATATGAAAACTGCAACCAGTTTAGAGCCACGTCTTTTTGCAGATGACACTAATCTTTTCAATTTCGGAAAAAGCACTGAAATGCTTATAAACGAAACTAACATCGAACTTGAAAAATAAGCGATTGGCTCAAAGCAAATAAGCTACTAGTAAATAATGACAAGACAAATTACAGTATTTTCCATTCTGGTTCGAAAAATAACCAACAAACAAATTAAATAAACATCCAGTAAAGCTAACTGATAAACTGAAGCAGTACGATCATGTCAAATACCTTGGTTTGATAATTGATCAAGACCTTAGTTGGAAAAACCACATACATAAGATAAAAAGTGAAATAGTCAAATACACATCTATATTTTCTAAAATACTCTACTCCTTACCAAAAGATTGCTTAACTGCAGCATACGACTCATTAGTATTATCAAAAATTAGCTATGGACTTGAAGCATATGGAGTGGCTCCTCAGAAATATTTGAAAGAGCTACAAGTCATACAAAATAGGATTCTCAGATTACTAAGCTTCAAAGAGAATCGATATAGCACAAATGCGCTACATAAAGAATTGAATTTCTTAAAAATAAATGATCTCTATGAATTAAAAATTCTTAAATTTATGCATCAAATAAACCGTAGTCAAGAAAAGCTGCCTGTTGTTTTTGAAAACTATTTCCTAAAAAATGAAAGCTTTCACGTCTACAACACCCGTAAAATCAAAGATTACAAAATACATCGTACTAATAAAAGATGGGGCGAGAGAATGCTACTAAACAAAGGTGCTCGACTCTGGAATGAGCTACCTGAATCTCTAAAAGACGTTAATAAAACTTCAACTTTTACAAAACGTCTTAAAAGATATTTCATTTGTAGATATTAATTTGACAATATAAATTTAATCTGAGTCTAAAATTAACTTACATTATCTTCTCAACTTACATTATCTTCATTAAAACTTATTATTGAATTCCTTCAATCTTTCTTACCTTTGTATGAACAACTTTCATCATCTAACACTCTTCAAAACACCTCAATTACCTAGTTTTTATGACGCATTTATTGTTACTGTTGAATTATACTTTGTACTAGTTTTAGAATTCTAATGTTTTATTTTTCTTGTAATAGCTTTAAATTTTAATTTACGGCCCAAGCTAGATAAGCTTTGCTTTTCTTGGGTCGTGTAGATTACATATTTTTGGTATACTGTATTAAGATGTAATTTGCAAATAATATTGAATTGAATTTAATACTTATGGAGTGCATCTTACCTTCCCCACTCGGTTAACCAGGCTGCTTGTGGCCTTTCGTAGGCCAGCACGTTGAAAATAAACTCACTCATCCAGGGAATTTGAGCTATCAACTGGGAAAGCCCCTTAGATTATGTTGTGATTATCAATTGCAGATGAAGAAGATGATTTTGGATTTATTGTTGATGATGAGGATCAGCCCATTCAGTCGAGACCTACCAAGAAAAAGAAAAATAGGAATGAATACGTCAGCAGGTATGCAAGCATTTCTTCTATGATGTACTATTACCGCCTGTTGATATGTATATATTAACTATATGAGTATGTCAGCTGGGGTGAAATAAAAAAAATTTGCACATGCTCAGAAGTTTTGTTGAGCTAGTAAAGATGGAAGAAGAAATCACAAACTCAGAGATTTTTAAGCTTAAAAGAAGTTTTACTTGTCTGTACAGTCTGAGTCAAGAGATAATAGTAGTCATATAGCAAAATTGCCACATTATCTGAGCTTGTCATTGTTAGTTTCGCACTGAAATTAAAATTTTCTATCAAGATCAAAACTATGAATCGTCTGTACAGATCAAAACTGATTTGATATCTTATTTCTTATGTTAGTGCGCTTCAAGAAGCTCAAGACATTTTCGGTCTGGAATTTGCTTTGGATGATTTTGACCCAGATGACGATGGCTTGGGTCAAGAGTCAGACGAAGATATTGAAAATCGAGACGATTCGCAGCGGCAGGCCAGACAAAGAAGAAAGAGAAAATCTGGCCGAAAGTCCATTTATGATGTGAGATGCTAAGAATTCAACAAAATAATGTTTTAAGATTCATGTTATGTGCGCTAGAAAAAAGTAGATGTGTTTGATAGGCCACTATGAATCTAACATTGCTTTGAACCTGTGAAATTGGTAGTTTTAATCATAAGTAACAGTCAAAGGAGGAGATAAGACCGGAAGGCACAAGTGTGGTGTATTAAAGCTGTATTTCTTTAACTCTTTTCCCTACCACTTTTTGGTAATTTTACCTGTATTATATTAGAATTAGTTTAGAGATGCCAAAAAAGCCAACTTAGAAGTAATTCATTCTTTAGAGTTAAAGAACGATGTATGATACGATTAAAGTATTTTATATTTTTGATGGATTATTATTTTGCCTTTTTTCACAGGTTTACGAACCTTCGGAATTGGAAAAGAGTCATTTGACCGACAGGGACAGTGAAATTCGAGTTCGAGACATCCCTGAGCGATTTCAAGTAAGATGCTTTCTTTTTGTTTTGTATTTCATTTGAAAGATTCGTTAATGTCAACAATTTGTTCATGATTTATTTCAAATGACGGAATGCTCCAAAGTGCAGGATATTTTGTTATTTCACTCTCATCGTCATGCCCTATCTTTTATTTTACAGTTGCGCTCTGTTCCTGTTAAACTAGCAAGCGAACAAGAACTAGACGATGAAGCCGAATGGATTTACAAACAAGCTTTTATGCAGCCAACTATTTCTCAGCAGCACTTCCAGGTATATTTTAGTTATTTAATGTAGCACTCCAGATTTTTTTAGAGGGAGGTATTCTCTTGAGGGGGCATTAAGTTGGAAACACTTACTTTAAGTGCTAGGAGACTATAAGGGGGTACTGTTTCAAGAATAAACGTCATGTTCTTCTCTATAGGAATCAAGAGATTACGACAAGCGCCACGCAGGGTACTCTTCAAAGCCTGTTTCTGCAATTCCCAAGATTCGGTCTGCTCTCAGTTTCATGAAAAAGGAACTTTTCGAGGTAAATGATTTTCACTTTTATGGTAGAAACATTTAGTTAATTTTTTGTCCTTTACTTTGATCTTAGTTTTTAGAAAATAGTAAGAAAATAGATTTTAAGAAAAACAACACCTTTCTCTGTATGGAGCTTCTTCTACTATATTTACTTTGATCTTGCAAGATAAATCCATGGGCTTGGTCTAACACAGGAAATCACATTTAACAAATTGGTCCACCACATTCTCGTATACCATCACCAGGTCTTCAACCCAGGGGTTATCCTCTAACTGCAAGAGTGTTAACCACTTTTCCAAACCAGGAAAATAAACTAGCTCAGTCATCTTGAAGTGTATCTAACTGCTGGCTTAATCACAGTGAGGCATCAATACGTGTTTCAGATTGAATCCTTTTTCAGAGTCGTGTTAGGTTAACAATTTGATCATAAGGCATGGTCTACCACAGGTAATTAAGTTTTATAAGTGCAGGCTACTTCAATTGACATGTGCCACTGCTTGGTCTCGAATCAGTGTTATTGCAACTAAAGACTAGCGCTAACCACTGTCCTAAAACAGGGCAATAACTTTACACAGTGACCTTGAGGTGTCTACAACTCCAGGCTTTGAGGCATTAATCGACAGTGAGGCATTTATTCAAGTTTCAGATTGAATCCTCTTCAGAGTCATGTTCATAATGACATGAATTCACGAGGCAATGGTCACCAGGGTTTACTACATAGATCTTTGTAACGGTAGATGGCATCTTCGCCTGACTTCGTTCTGTTGTCTGACTGTTGCTTAAAGCGTCGTTAGGAGTTTTATTTATTTTTGTAACCCAATCAAATAATTTCATCCACTTAACATCTAAGTTAGGTTCGTTCAATGCCACATATACGAGAGCCTTTTTCTTTTATAGGACCCAATAAACGCAAATTATAGCTTTGAATTTTACCGTCTTAAATTCAAATTTGAAATCATCACTCTGATTTTGTATGTGTTGATTGTAGGTGCCATTCATAGCCACTTACAGAAAAGAATATATAGAGCCTGAACTGAAAATCGATGATCTCTGGACTGTATTTGATTATGATGTCAAGGTATGATAACTTCATATTTCTCAATTATGTTTAAAGTTATATGTAGTTTCTGTCAGTTATTACTGTTATGTGTCGAATAAACATTTTTCATATGCTTTCAGCATTTTATTTCATTCTTTGGTGCTAAGAATCACAATATCTTACTGCTTGGTAGAAAATAATATTAAATTCTTAAATTTTCCAATTAGTAGGGTTTACTTTAGTAATGAATTGGTAATGAATGGAGTTTGTTTTATCGCAACAAATTTACAAAAAATATGTATCAAAATATTTTAGCTTCTCTGCAAAATGTCAACTTTGATATTCTAAATCAACTCTTTAGGAAATTAATTTCATGATGTTAAAGATTTTGCATTTATTTTTAGCGCATTCAGTAGCATAATTTCTATCGAATGAATTTGCGAGAATGAAAAATGACCTGAGATGGACTCGAACCCAAAACCACTGATTTGGTGCTAAACTAACTGAGATTGATTTTCCAATTAGAATAATTTATCTTTTTGATTCCAGTGGACTCAGTTGTCAATAAGGAAAGAGAACATGAAGCGGCTGTTTGAACAACTACAAGAATATCAATTCGAACAGACGAGGGAAAACGAAGAGAAGCCAATGGATGACAACTTCAGGGCATTGGATCAAGATGATTTAGACGTGTAAGTTAATATCACATTTATTCTAAGTGAAGATTAGTACATAGCCACATAACTACCAGCTACATAATTTAAACAAGAAGACCGCCTAATATCACGCTGGAGGCTTGGCATTATGCTTCAGGTGGTGGATGTAATGAACAGTAGTAGTTTTGAGACTGCAGGGCCTCTTGCTTTACACCTATTAGGCACTTTGTGTACAACCAAATTTGACGTTTTCAATACGGTATTTTGTATTTGTACTTCTTTTGCGAGGCTTTTTTGCCTAAATGAAGCGCGAAGCGTGGGGCCATAACCCTGTGGGCCTTAACAATGGATCTTGATGTAAATTCAGGCAGTTGGGTATTGTGCTGTTTGAAAGGGGCATAGTTTTATGAGGGATTTGAACCTGCGATACTTTGATAGTATACATATTTTACTTAATAACTATATGGATCTGCAGGGAAGCTATCTCCGCTGAACAATTTTTATGTCTCTGTATAGGCGTAGCGGGGCTTAGTGACTCCCTTTTCTCTTTTTTTAGATTGGAAAACGTACAAACCATGGAAGAACTAATGGACGTGTACCTTCATTTCCAACTCTACTACGCTAACGATGTCACCAAGATGCAAGAGCGAAAAAAGAAAAAGAAGAAAACTACGAAAAAGACTAAAGTCGTTAAAAAAGTTAAGAAAGTAATCAAAAGGATGGTAAAGAAGAAAAAAACGAAAGACAAAGATAAAGAGGGTGATGATGATGATGATGGTGAAAAAGATGGAAATAAAAGTGATGATGATGATGAAAATAAGAGTGGTAATGAAGAGGAAGAAGAGGAAATTGAAGTTGAAGAAGAAGTTGAGGAGGAACAGGAAGAAGAAATAGAAGTCACAGAGGACGAAAATGAAGAAGAAGAAAATGATCGGGAAGAGAAGTCTCAAACGAGGAAGTTACCAAGGAAACGAGATTTGTACTGTATTTGTAAAGACAACGGTCTCGGAACGCTCACAAAACGATTCGGGCTTCTTCCGGAGCAGTTTGCTGAGAATCTGAGGGATAATTATCAGAGGCACGAGACGGAGCAGTTTCCGCAAGAGCCGGAGGAGCTGGCAGAGCAATACATATGCACGTAGGTTTTAATTCATTTGAATTAGTACTTATTAGGTTATTGTTGTTAACTTCTTATAGGTTGTCAACCTTCTTCCTGATATAAAGTGTAAACACCCCTCATATATGCTACTCTAAATATGATAGACTCTAAGCAGAAATGTGAGCAAAAATGGACCCAGTGTCCATTTATGCTAAAGTGGGACCTTAACGGCTCAAATATGGCTTGAGAACAATTTATAAAATTTAACATGTATTGATTTCAATGGAGAATCAGCTGAAGGAGCCTCTGACCTGGGGAAACTGATTCGTAAATGCAGGACAATACTACTTTATGTAATTATTTCGTAAAACCACAGTAAATTACCTTGAAAAATACCTCTTTTTGTTTCTAGAGCCTTCCCAACAGCAGAAGCAGTGCTCAGTGGAGCTCGCCACATGGTAGCAATGCAGATTGCCAGGAATCCTCTTGTTCGGCAATGTGTCCGTCAAGCTTTCTTCGATCGAGCAAAAATCAATATCGTTCCTACAAAAAAGGGAAAGAAGGTAAGCTTGCATATTATCAAGAAAGAAAAATCCACTAAAACTAACTGCTGCGTTTAATACGGCGAAGAAATCAATAAATAAATGAACCAATAAAGCTTCCATATGTTGAAAAATCATGCAATAGAGACTCCCGAGCAACGATTTATTACTTCTTCGTAACCTATATTCCAATGTTTCTATTCGTCATAAGTACTTCTACGTAGCTTATGTGCTAATGATTCTATTCATGATAAAAGCTTATAACACGAAAGTACAATAGAAGTAAAACACAAAGATCACTGCATATATGTTGTTTCTCGGGAGTTTCACGCTATTGCGATCATCAGACAACTTCGCTCTATATTTTGAGGTATATTGAACCCCTTTTGCTAACGAAGACACTTCACCGCAATTATTTGATACGAAACTGGAATTGCAGTGAACTAATGATCACTTCGCAAGGTTGATACCTAAGTATATCATATCTACTTGAGAGATGACAATTGTTTTGTAATCTTTGTAAGTCCTCGCAAAGCCTCACCAAAATCTTTTTCTTGTGAAAGAACAACCACGACACGTCACAATGCGTTGAATATTGTGTTGATGATAGATGAAGAATCTCCGTCAGAATTTGTTAAATATTAATCGAAAATTACTTAAAAGCCGAGATCGCCTCTTCATTATTACATGCACTACTGTGGGGAGAGCTCTTTCAAGATTGGTGCAATTTTGTGGAGGGCATTCTTCCAGGAGAAGGTATAAAAGACAGGATGATGAGAGTAAATGGAAATACAGTGTAACATGGTAATTACTGAAGCTTTGAGTCTGACAACACATCAGAGTAGTACGTCAAAAAGAGAACAAAAATTAAACCTAACAAATTGCGATAATACCATGAAATTGATCTGAGTTAGCTAATAAGAAATGCCTGATGATATTAGAACTGCTAAATCCAAAGCATTGTTTAAATCGAAACTAAAAACACATCTGATTAACAATTTGTAATCGTGCTCCTGTATTCCTTCACCCTTTCTGACAATGCTATGAATTCAGAACAACCCGATTTCATTATTCTCAACATGTCTGAACTAATGATTATGTATTTTATCCCATAACCGTCAACCTTAGGCTTAATAGGGGGGCTCTCTTCTCGTTAGTTCATCTACTTAGAGAGTTCCTCCTCTAAGAAATTTCATACATAATTAATATTACATCTTACATTATTTTCTTTTCTGTTTTTTGTATTTATTTGCATATTGTATGTAGTTTATTTTACTTTTTCAAATTTGTATTGTGTGGAATTTTAAATTATAATGAAACTGAATGAAACTGAATGAACTGAAGAAATGAAGTGACATAATCAATAAAATTATTGAAGACCCCTTATGAGAAAACATACTTCTTATGTTTCCATACATACTTGAGGAGAAGCACGAAAATCAATCAAGATTATTTGTGAGAATGACCCGAGTAGGACTGGAACCCACGACCTCTAGACTCGTACTCTAGAACGCTACCACTGCGCGACCGGGGTTAGGAGAAACCCAGGTCATTTCACTCACACAAAGTGCACCACCACTCACCACATGCAGAAATGAACCTATCCGGGCTCTTTGACACTACACTGGACCTGCCGAAGGGCGACGACTTTCTCACACCAGGCCGACCATCGCAGTCCCATCACTGGATAGAGAACTCTACCAGTCCTACCCGGGTCATTTCCATTCTCACAAATTATCTCGATTGAGTTTCCATATATGTAGGATCCATGGCTTTGATGCAGTCAGACTCTAAAATTCCTTAATGAATACAGTCAACTCCCGCTATCTCGAAATCTCACGGGAAATGAAACATTTTTCCACTTAGCAGGGTCTCAAGATAACGGGAGGCAAAGTTTCTTCGACCATAATGGGGGCTCAATACGTAAAAGCGATGTGTAAACCATAAAAAAGACTGCTTTTTTCTGAAAACCACGATAGGAATAAAATAATTGGAGATGGTCAAGGGATCAGAGTTTCTTGCAAAATCCTATTTGTCGGAAACATAGATTTATTCTTTTTTAAAGGAAAGAGTTGTCCATTTCCGTTAATTACAGAAGTTAGAAGTTTTGTGCAGTGTCAGTTTGAGAAAAAGCTGTTATTGGCGTAGAATTACATAAAATTGACAGTTTTTGTGTCATACTGTTCGAGACAACGAGGTTTTTCGCTCTCAGGAAAGAAACTTCGTTGGGGATAGCGAAAAGTTGGAGATAACGAATTAACGAGATAACAGGTCCAATTTGCATACTTAACTATAAAGGAAAATGTGGGAAAATAGGTTTTTTGGAGATCGCGGGAAGTTCGAGACAACCGATAATCAAGATAGCGGGAGTCGATTGTATTGATCTTGCTCTTCCAACGGTGCAAAAAATCATCCTTGCTGTTTTTGTAACACACACACAAGTCATTTTTCACTGCCATTCCCGTTCTATTTTGTTGATATTCTTCACAGTTATCTTTCTTTTTCACAGGAAATAGACGACTTCCATACTTATGCATCTTTCAAATACATCAAGCACAAACCGGTGAGAGATTTACAAGGGGAACAGTTCTTGAAAATGTGCCAAGCAGAAAAAGAGGGGCTGCTTCACATCAAGATTGGCATGGACTTGGATGCAGATTTGGGGTACGTAAAATCATGTTGAATCTTACACCAGTCAATCACAGATTTGTAAAGTTCAGACTTTGAGGACAGGGAAATTACAAAATTTGAAAAAAATGACATTGTCATTGGGCTAGGGGCAACCAATTTATCTTAATACAATTCTTTTTTAGACCATTATTTTGCTAAATATAACAGACTATTGCTACCTATCCCTACTCCAAAAAGCCGTTTATTTGCATGTTACCAGTAAGAAAAAAGCTAGTTAAGCAATCCAAGAGAGTCGTAGCCTTAATTGAATGCTTTGTGTAGTAAAAATACTCTAAATCCAGAGCTTGTTGCTTATTGAAAAATGTGTGAGCTTTATTCTGATTAAGTGTACAGGATTCTAGCTTGACTGCATCTGCAAGAGGTAGATCTTTTCACCCGAAAATTCACCCAAAAGCCCAATCAGAGTTCCATTGGAGTGGTAGTCGAGTGGTGTACTCCTTCTTTATGAGAACACGAGCTAAAATTTAAGAACTCACTATAGTACAAGCTGAAGATGACAGACTATTCTTAGTGTTTAGCTCAAGGTGACCGTTCTAAGAATTATCCACGAGACTCGGCCTTTTTTAATGCCGATTGGAAATTGCTGAACAAATTGCAATGATATTGTTTATTATCCTCGCGCAGGTATACAACTTATTTTGAAGAGATAAAGCTGCTGTTCTATAGGGTAAGCATAACTGCATTTTTCAAATAGACAATTCTATGGCCCTCCCCCCTGGAATAAGCCCCCTTTTAAGATAACTCACCCCCCTTCTGAATCTGCTCACATCTTCAAATGTTCAGTTATCTCACATGTATCTTCACAAATATTAATGATGTTACCCTTCAAATGTTTGTATGCTTGAAGCAGTGATGCGGAAATATTTTATATTATAGAATTAATACAGTAGACTTTCCCAGGAATGGAATAAACAAAGAACCAAAGTTCTGCCCCTCCCCTAGAATAACTTAAAGAAATCAGAAAACTTACCCCCTCTGAAATCCGCTCACATATGTAAGCCAATCAAGCAACGGCTGTGTTTATATTTGTTTCTCGCGTTTATCTTTGCATGAATTAATGATGTAAGCCTTCAAACGTTTGTATGCTTGAAGCAATGATGCGGAAATAGTTTATATTATAGAATTGATACAGTAGACTTTCCCAGGAATGGAATAAACAAAGAACCAAAGTTCTGCCCCTCCCCTAGAATAACTTAAAGAAATCAGAAAACTTACCCCCTCTGAAATCCGCTCACATATGTAAGCCAATCAAGCAACGGCTGTGTTTATATTTGTTTCTCGCGTTTATCTTTGCTTGAATTAATGATGTTACCCTTCAAATGTTTGTATGCTTGAAGCAATGATGCGGAAATAGTTTATATTATAGAATTAATACAGTAGACTTTTTTCAGGAATGGAATAAAGAAAGAACCAAAGTTCTGCCCCTCCCCTGGAATAACTTAAAAAAATTAGAACACTTACCCCCTCTGAAATCCGCTCACATAAGCCAATCAAGCAACGGCTGTGTTTATATTTGTTTCTCGCGTTTATCTTTGCTTGAATTAATGATGTTACCCTTCAAATGTTTGTATGCTTGAAGCAATGATGCGGAAATAGTTTGTATTATAGAATTAATACAGTAGA
This sequence comes from Pelagia noctiluca, assembly GCA_963924455.1. NCBI lineage: Eukaryota > Metazoa > Cnidaria > Scyphozoa > Semaeostomeae > Pelagiidae > Pelagia > Pelagia noctiluca. Next base: position 15,488,210 of record OZ004322.1, on the reverse strand, counting down.
CTTTTTTCAGGAATGGAGTAAAGAAAGAACCAAAGTTCTGCCCCTCCCCTGGAATAACTTAAAAAAATTAGAACACTTACCCCCTCTGAAATCTGCTCACATAAGCCAATCAAGCAACGGCTGTGTTTATATTTGTTTCTCGCGTTTATCTTTGCTTGAATTAATGATGTTACCCTTCAAATGTTTGTATGCTTGAAGCAATGATGCGGAAATAGTTTATATTATAGAATTAATACAGTAGACTTTTTTCAGGAATGGAATAAAGAAAGAACCAAAGTTCTGCCCCTCCCCTGGAATAACTTAAAAAAATTAGAACACTTACCCCCTCTGAAATCTGCTCACATGAGCCAATCAAGCAACGGCTGTGTTTATATTTGTTTCTCGCGTTTATCTTTGCTTGAATTAATGATGTTACCCTTCAAATGTTTGTATGCTTGAAGCAATGATGCGGAAATAGTTTATATTATAGAATTAATACAGTAGACTTTTTTCAGGAATGGAATAAACAAAGAACCAAAGTTCTGCCCCTCCCCTGGAATAACTCAAAAAAATTAGAAAACGTACGCCCCCTTAAATTGGCTCACATGAACAAATCAACCAACGGTTTTGTTTATAGTTGTTTCTCACATTTATCTTTGCATGAATTAATGATATAACCCTTCAAATGTTTGTTATCCTTAAAACAGTAATACTGTAAACGTTTTATGTTGTAGGATGAATACAGTAGGCTGGTTCAGGAATGGAATAAACAAAGAACCAAAGTTCTGCCCCTCCCCTACAATAACTTTAAAAAATCAGAAAACGTACGCCCTCTGAAATTGGCTCACATGAACAAATCAACCAACGGTTTTGTTTATAATCGTTTTTCACATTTATCTTTGCATGAATAAATGATGTAACCCTTCAAATGTTTGTTATCCCCGAAGCAGTAATACCGTCAGTAAATTTTTTATATTGTAGGATGAATACAGTAGGCTTGTTCAGGAATGGAATAAACAAAGAACCAAAGTTCTGGTTAATGCTTTAGAGCAGGTTCTTTACCCGACGTTTGCGAAGGAGCTCAAATCCAAGTTATCCAAGGAATCATCAAATTTTGTCGTCCAGGTTTGTAGCTACCCTATTTCATTGGCCACCTTTTCTCATTTCATATCAGTAACTGTGATGTTCCTGCTTTATTACCAATTCAAAACTTAATAGGAGAAAAAGCATTTATTGCAAAAGTTATATCCTATACGATTCAAGTAAAAAGGGTGGTATGAAATTAGCAAGATGGCTACAGTCAGCACAGTCTTGCGCCGTGCTAAAATGCTAGCAAGGTGAAGTTACAAGACGTCTAGGGCTTGGCAGGCCATGACAAGATTCCTGTGTCAGACCTTTACTAGATTCGACTTTATTTCTGATGCAATGTCTGTATTGAACAGGCATGCCAACTTATACTTGTATTGTGCCAGCAAATGTTCAGCATGACATGGTGCTGGTAAGATGTCTGAAGCAGACCTAAGTACTGTAAGAAACGTCTACGTTTAACGTGCGACAGCTTGCTAAAATCCGAATTACCAGCAGGGACATGGTACTCCTAGCTTATCGTCCTTTCCAAAGAACGATGAAGTATGTTGTTTAATCAACATCTTACAGGACCAAGCTTGACTTCAGCAGCACTCAGCCAACGTTTAGCCCACTCGTTCATTGACCTCACTGTCCTTCGGAAGGGAGATATTTGTACGGTTGTACCTTCGCCAATGCTAATGCACCATTTCCTTACTTTATAAACATGTTGTTTGAAAACAAGATTTTTATTCAGTAGGAAATCAAGATAATTATTGCCATTTACTTGTTGCAGCTTATTTTTGTTTGTCCATTCAGCTCTGTGCAAAAAAATTGAAGTCGCTCATTTCGGTTGCTCCATATCAAGCCGACAGTCATTTGAGAGAAGAGACGGAGTTTGGTGGCCAAGCAGAAACCGAGCATGGCTGCCGTGTCTTGGCCTGCTCGTTTCTCCCTGACCAGAGTGCGGCTGCTTTTGCTGTAATGTTGGACGGTGATGGAGAAGTTGCCGACTTCCTGAGAATCAAGCATTTGCTGAAGAGGAAAAACAGCACTAGAGGAAGTGAACGCGAAGACAAGGTTTGAAATTGTTTATTTGAAACGAGAATGGATTTGGAAAATCATTTCAGATAATTTTTATGAATTAGAATGACCTGGGTAGAATTTGAACCCACAATTCACAAAAGTTAGAAGGGTGTTGAGGTGCAAACTGAGAGGTGGCAGACCTGAATCCCACCCATGTCATTTTCATTTCAAGTGATTTGTGTGAATGAAAATGACCCAAAAAGGAATTGGACAGGCAACCTCTGGCATACACAGCCCGAGTTCGTAGGTTTGAGTCCTGCTCCAGTCATCATTCACTCAAACCATCTCAATTAATCATTCAATTCTTCATCAGAATTCCATCAAATTGATTTTAAAAGGTAGAAAAGCTGTCATTGTTTTTCTTGAAAGGAACATCACTTAATGAAACTCGTCACTCTATGAACATCATTTTCCAGCCATAGCTTTAACTGTTACTGGATAAGTTTCCGTTTAACTTGGTAGCGTGGTGGGTAGAGTTTCTGTTTAGAATCTCCAGTATTAAAACCATTTAGTTTATAGTTGATTAGCACTGCACTCTCTGCAGCTTGAGAGATGCATATTGCTGATGTTTCTATTTATTCTCTGTTTAGCTGAAAGATATTGAAAAGATGAAGAAGTTCATATTAAAACACCGTCCTCATGTCATTGCTGTTACCGCACAGTGCAGAGAAGCACAGAATGTCGTCGACGATTTTCGATTCTGCGTCTCAGAATTGGAGCAAGAACAGCAGATGTCACCAATTTATGTCGAGTTGGTGGATGGAGAGTGTGCCAGAATATATGAGGCATCTCCAAGAGCCGAGGTGAGCCTATTGAAATAGTTTTTATCACAAAACTCAAAATCAAGGCTAGATCGAGCCTCTTTCAAGAAATGAAAACATTGGCAGCCACATTCATTGTATTGAAATTCTTGGAAAAATGAGATTACCTCCTTGCTGAAGATCAAAGTTCAAGCATTTGACTTGGTAAACAACTATATGCACGATCCAGCCGTACATTTGAGTTTTTATTTTGTGGGTTACTTTTGACTTGATGTTGTGAAGAAATCATAATAGTTTTATTGTCTTCAATGATGTTGATAATTGTCTGAAATGATTTCCCGTGAAATCAACCTTTTCTGAGAAGACAAATGATTTCTCATGTCCCAACCCCACTTTGTGAGAATATCGAAATTTCCACTCCTGTTTCGAAATAGTATCGAAATTTTCATATTCTTACCCCCTCCCTACAAAATGGCACATAGAGTAAACAGACTCAAACGAAATACCCTCTGGCTTTTAATATTTTAGAGAGTCAGATTTTTATTCTTCATTATGCCTGCTTAATATAGAGACGGGAGCCGCAAAATCACTTTCACTGTTTGAAGGAGAACCACGGAGCAGTAACCCGTCATATTTAGTAAAGGATGCCCCCTTTTTAACTAACTCGTCTTGCATGATGATGTTTCTATGAAAATACCTTTTCCTCCATTTGCACCCCAAATTCCTTGGCCCCATTGTTCAAATAATCTGCAACTATAGGTAATACAGCGTAAATAATCTAAAATGCAATTGCTTTTCTATGTGGTTTTCACTGTATGATAAATCAAATGTTTTTGTTGAATTCATCGGTAGTGTGTGCTTGAATTAAAATTTTGAGACTAATGTTTGTTGATTTGCAGGCGGAATTCAGGGACTACCCTCCGTTGTTACGTCATGCTGTGTCGATTGGACGAAGAATCCAGGACCCTTTGATCGAGTTCGCAGGTCTTTGTGATGGGGAGGGGGAAATTGAATGCCTGAAGCTACATCCTTTGCAGGTAATTTATCCATTTAAACTCGTACACATAACTTCCAGACCTTTTTAACAACAGCAAAATAACTGTGCAAGCAGAAAGTCTATCAGAACTTAATAAGACTCTGAGCAAGAGAGTGACTTTGTTGACCAAATGAATAGATCACCAACCCTTGTTTGAATGGTCATGAGCCCCGCCTATCTTCCGACATTTTAAAGATATGAGAAACTAGAAAGGAGACTGGCTCTCTGTTACTCTAACTTTCTCTGTTGTACGTAAACCTTTTATATAAAGTGTTTAGAGAGAATTTGCCAGATCTCTGTAATTCCAGTAAAAAGGAAAAATGAATCATGAGGCTTGGTCGAATTGAGAGAAAAAAACCAGAGTTGCACCACTTTGTTTAGATTCACTTTTAATTGGGCCTTCTGTGACTACCGTATAAACCAATACCTTACAAAGATCGCGAGTGTATTTGCATATCAATTATCAAACAACCAATCAATCAATCACTGAGCTCTGTGTTAGGCTGACCACTGATTTTTAATGATTCCTTTACCGTCTTTTTTCTGCACATTGCGTTTGATGTATCTGTTAATTTATAACGATCGGATCAGATTCTGTTATCTGCATGAAGGCTTCCTTCTCAACTCCTGTTCAATACCCCCTCTCAACAACCGTATTTGTTCTGCAGTTTACAATTCTGGGTGATAAATTTATCAAATTATTGTTTTATTCTTTTGTAGGATCTCCTGTCAAAGGAAGAGGTCGCCAAAGCCTTGGAAATAGAGTTCATCAACCGAACCAATGACGTAGGGGTGGACGTAAATAGAGCGATCGACCATCCACACGTTGCTGTTCTCATACCCTTCATATGTGGACTGGGACCAAGGAAAGGAGGTGACCTCATCAAGGTAATGATTGTCAAAGATCTTTTAATAAAACCTCCTCTGCCATAAAGCTAAGATTTCCATGGCTTGGTCGATTTATTAAAAGCTGTATTGCTTGTATCGGTATTTGGAATTGCTTAAGCTCTAGATGAAATTCATCTTAAGTTGGCATTGGAAAGGAAATTATTCAGCCAGTCATTCTGCAGTGAATATTAGCTTAAACCCTTTCAAGTCAATTCAATTCAATTTTATTCATAGCATACAACACTAATACAAGGTTAAAAAATATTGTATACTAAACGACCCAAGAAAAGCAATGCTTATCATGCTTGGGCCGATAAATTGAAAATAAATGAAATTAAGTATAACAGTAACAAGAATAAAATACTACAAATGTTGAAAATACGTAAAAGTCTATAAACTAATATAATGATAAAATTGTTCACATATTTTTAAGATAAAATTATATGAAATAGGCTGCAATGAAGTTTTCCTTCACTTTGCATTTGAATGTTTTTTGTTTGATATTGATTTTAGAGGTGTCTTTAGATTGTTCCATAAGCGAGCCCCTGAATTTTGAACCGTATAATCACCCTTCGATCAATCTTTATTCGAATAAATGCAAGATTCATTAGACTAGAGGCTGTGTTAAAGGTTATATATGCGTGTACAGTAAACACCCGCACATAAGAACATGTGATTTTGAGACTAGGCTGTTTCGGTTCTCATTTATGTGATTCTTAGTGCGAAATCAGCCGTAAGATGTTCTTAAACTTTTCTTGAATTGTTGTTTGAAGTTCAACATACAACTCTAGTAGATATTTGATCAGTGTTGAACTGGCCCACCAGTGAACCATTACACCCTCCCTTGAAATCTTTGTTCAAAGAATATATCAACTGGAAAAATCATGAAGTGATGTTCTATTTTAGGTGTACTGTCAGTATAATTATTTTGCACCCTTGAATAAGAGCATTCGTATATCCAGGCTGATTTTTTTCTTATATAAAACTTGTGCTTTACTTTCAAAATTTTAGCCAGATATTTTGAATCCATTTGTTCTTATGTAAGGGTGATACTGTATGACAAGAATTTATTTTGTTTGTCAAATATTTTTTATCATACTTTAAAGGTAAAATGGGGATGAAATGTAGGTGAAAAATTTTTGATCTTTACCCGAAGTTTTACATTAGTTATCACTGTTTTTACTAAGAATTAACGAAACCATAAACTACTTTCTCCATAGAAACTCAAAGCTCAAACAACGAGTCTCGAAAATCGATCACAACTCGTACTTATATACGGCATGGGACCTCAAGTGTTTTTGAACTGCGCTGGCTTCATCAAGATTGACACGTCATCGATCGGAGACAACATGGAAGTATTGGATAGCACCAGAATTCATCCAGAGACTTACGATTGGGCAAGAAAAATGGCTGTTGATGCTCTTGAATACGATGAGGTTAGGATTGAAGATAATTTCTTCTTATCGATATTTTTTATTTTCTATGAACTGACATGATTTGAAATATTGGTATGATTTGAAAAACATTGTTCTTATTATTTCTGAGCTGTTTCAAAGCATTGCAGTACGCTCTATAATACTGCATAGAGTTGTAAGAGGCCCTTGTGTCCCCAATCGGGCCCATTTGTGGCACGGTATTTTTCAACTTGAAAATGACTACCCACAAGACGTCCATCTTTATGAGTTTCATGTATGGTAGTATAAAACCCATGCTGACCCGAATCTCTAGCACCTAGCATAGCTGATCTACACAGGTTCACGTCAATACCTCATCCTGTTAAATCATTGAGCAGTTTAGTCTAAAGTTTAAAAAACAGAAAATTTGTTGCATTATGTCTTTGAATCCCACACATTCCCCCCGACTTGTTGTCTTCAATGATGTTGATAATTGTCTGAAATGATTTCCCGTGAAATCAACCTTCTCTGAGAAGACAATAAATTATAGTGAGAACGGTTTTGAATCCCGTCATGCAGCCGACATTGCTATGTCACATCTTAGTCATTTCCCTCAACCAAGACCCCATGTCCACTCTGATTAGCGTCATCTTTCCAAAAGCAAATATTTCCTACTATAACTTTCGTTTTCCTTTATAAGTTTTGATGTCTTCGTAGGGTATGGAAGAAACACAGCCTTCAGCAGCGGTCGAAGAGATCTTGGAACAACCAGACCGGTTAAAAGACCTGGATTTAGACGCTTTCGCAGACGAGCTTGCACGCCAGGGTTTCGGCAATAAACAAATAACTCTCTACGACATCAGGGACGAACTCATCAACCGCTTCAAAGACCACAGGGTGCCATTCAGGCAGATTCAGTTTGAAGAGAAATTCAGGTTGCTGACTTCAGAAACGCCGGAAACGTTGTATGTTGGTAAGATGATAACCTGCGTGGTGACTGGCTTTGCCTACAGGAAGCCGTCGAGAGAAGCGCTTGATCAGGCCAACCCTGTCAGGAATGATGATACCAATCTCTGGCAATGTCCGTTTTGTCTCAAAGATAATTTCCCTGATCTCAGTGAGGTAAGTCTTGCATACATAATGCATGGACCAGAAATACGTGATAAATGACAGCGTGTATAATTCTTGTTTTTAGTTGAGCACAAAGATAAAAGTTGATATTCACTGAATGGCCTGCTGCAGAGAGGTCGTGCCAGTGCCATGCCATGCTATGATATTTTACTCTAGCACAGCATTGACGCAACGACTAGAGTGAATGCATGCATTGTTGTTCCTTGCTGAAATTCCGACATGGCAAAGCTTAAAGACGTTTTGGGCAGGGCACAGCATAGCAAGGCTGCCAGAGCCTTGTTTGGTCAAAATTTGTTTCTGGCACGATGCCTGAATCTAATAGGCGTGTCATGCCGTGCTTGTGTTGTGCCAGTAAGGCGCTGGCACGACTTTTGAAACAGGCCTAACTTTCTATCAAGCTACGTAGATATGAAGTTTCTTTTTGTTATGCTTGTGGTTTGATTTTTCTCTGTCGTAATACTTATGAATGATTTTTTCATGGTTTTATTTCATGTTCTAAATTCTTCTAGTGCCTTGTGGTTTCTTTTATGAATAATCATAGATGGTATTCCATCAAGGTGTAAATCACTGGGATCAGGCAGTTATAATGAATCTTTTACATTTCAAAAGCAAAATTTTGATTTGTTCATTCACATATGTTCACTTTTTGTGACGACTTGCAGAGAGAATCGCCACTCTGATTTGATTTCTGAACATAACAATCTAAATTTCTACTGCATTTATATTCACCTTATTTCCCTGTGTTGAGTGCCTTCCAAACTAGTAGTTCTAATTCATGCAGCTATATGTTTGCCAAATTCTCGCTCTTAAACTATCATTATCATAAAACTTCACAAATGTAGCTGGCTGATTTTATCTTTACTTGTAGGTGTGGACTCATTTCGACAATGGTAGCTGTGCTGGTGAAGCAGCCGGTGTGCGAGTGCGATTGGATAATGGCATATCTGGATTCATTGCTAATAAAAACATTAGTGACAAAGGAGTCAAGAGACCCGAAGATCGTGTGCAGGTATGTGGTGAAAATCTTTGAGCCAAGAGTAAGAGACCCATCTCGAGACTGGCTTTATTTTCAAAGTTTAAAAAGGGTCGTGTAAATTGAATGTTGCTAACTGTTTAAGGGATTGTGTTTTTAATCGCTGAAAATACCATTGCTTGAAGTCATCAGAAGCATTCCTTGTATTTTTGTTCAGAGAAAGCAACCCCCTTATTTATGGTCTGTCGTTGTTTCTTTTGACTCTTTTCATTAATAATCAATTGCGGATATTTGTTTCAATTGACGAGATGTAATTTTGATTGGTATTTCATGTGGGAAACTTGTATCCGTTCAAGCAAACTGGCTAGGTTCTTTTTGTACATGTTGCAGCTTCCTCTATTCTCAGCCCTGTATGCAGACTGGCTATTCTATCCATGCACTACCAATGGCTGTTTTATTTAGAATTGACATTAAAGGTTTGCAAAGCCTGCCGATTTACTCATCTAGCTCGCCTTGGACACTCCTTTTCTAAGCTGGCACATGTTGATATAATGCCAATTGACAATTTATGTGAGTGATATTAACCTCAAAGGGAAGTGGGCCCGCTTGCCGAGCCAGCCTATTCACCTTGTCTTTCCTTCTCATAATCAAGCTCTTTCAGAAACCTATTGATGAGAGTTTTGATTTGGAGACCTTAATTGTCTTCGATGATGTTTATAATTGTCTGAAATGATTTTCCCGTGAAATCAACTTTTTCTGAGAAGACAAGTCCGCCCTAAAAGACCCCAATTAATTTGTTGATGCTGATTGAGTCAATGTGCAGCATTTCTCCGGAACCAATACCGTCAAGCTGTTGTGTTTCAGGTGCATGTCACTGCACAATGGTAATAATTTTGGGGTTTTCATTGCCGCCTTTGCTTTGATAACATATTTCATATGACTTCTTTTAGGTTGGAATGACCCTGCACGCTCGTGTCTTAAAACTGAATATGGAAAAATTCCAAGTTGACTTGACGTGTAAATCATCGGATTTGGCTGACAAAGATGGAAAATTCAGGTACCATTCAATTTCTTTTCTGCTAATATTGCATAATTATTAATCCACCCCTTGATAGTTTCAGTGAAAATGCTTTCATGTCCTTTCGCCTGCAAAAAAGCAAATTGAATCGTCATTGTGAAGATGGTGACTGTAATTTGCATATTCATGTATTTATACACAAAACTTTAATATGTGTGTTTCTATTTATATATGTATGTAGGTATATAAATGTTTGCCACTTAAAATCTTTTTACAATTATTGAGGTATATTGAAAAAATGGATAAATTTACCATAATAGCAAGAGAATATACCATTAGAAATTAAGTTGAAACAAAAATTAAAAAACAACACCCCTAACTACAGTGGCAGGGGTAGCATTATAAAGGTCGAATGTCCTTATTTCCATACAAAGAGGCCAACACTGGCTTTCCATTTCTATATGATTTTGATGGATAGGCAGACGGGTTTTCCTGGCCTGAGAGACATCCTTTATAAGATGTTTTGTGTTTGTTATTTCCAGCCCTCCCAAAGATCTTTATTTCGACCAAGATGCGTCAGACAAAGATAAAAAGGCAGAGGAAGATGTCAAGAAGGCCCAGTTGAAAAGAACAGGTAATTTTGTGTTACCAATAATATCGTTCATGCCTAGTGAAAGGGGGACGTAGTATCTGTCTTGCCTGCCCTCAAGTCCGTCGCTGCTCTCGGTAGCCTTGATGCTTATACCGTCATTGTATAGTTCTTATCCACTCATACAATCGTTGTATCCACTCGACACTTCTGCTTTCTTCTTATCTTCCTTATCACCTGTGCTGATCTGTAAAATCATATGTTAAAATCATATGAGAGATAGTTGGGAAACTAAAACTTTTTTTTGCTTTAAGATTTTCTAAAAGCTGCACTGTCTATAAAACACGAGTCTATCCGTAGACCACTGCTAGCTTATATTTTAGATTAACAGATTACTTTCTACGGCCTATCTCTCTGATGAAATTATAGTAGTTTTTTTTGCTGCAACCAGCCCTGGGGAATGTCTGTGCAGTATTGTGGAGGATGTTAAGTGAAGTGGGGGTATCATCAAGGCTGTTGGGATACTATCACGTTCTGTGGAGGGATACTATTCATTACTGTCTAGGATGTTCAGTACTATGGAAGGATATCATCAGTACTGTGAAGGATGTTCAGTACTATGGAGGATATTCAGTTATCTGCAATGATATCATCAGTACTGTTAAGGATGTTCCTTACTGTGGAGGTTGTTATATTCAGCACTGTGGAGGATGTTTGGTACTGTTGAGGGTTTATCATCAATGCTATGAAGGGATCATTCATTACGATGGGGGATATTATCATTCATCAGTACTGTGGAGGGATACTATCTAGTACTATGACGGATATTAAGTACTATGGAATTCAAAAAATTTCAAACCATTTCAAAACATTACAAATTCAGTACGATTCAAAAAACTTAGTTGTCTTCAATGATGTTTATAATTGTCTGAAATGATTTACCATGAAATCAGCCCTAACTGAGAAGACAATAAATTCACTATTATTATTCGAACCGGTAGAGAAACATTTGGGCCCAAATAATTTTGTTCTGGAAAGCTATGATGAATTCGATAGAAACAGCAGCTAGCGTGAGTGGGTGGTCGATTGTTGCCATGGCTTATGTAATTAGAAAAGACAACACCCTACTTCAGCTCTAAGATGACCTGGATAACTCACGCACAATCGTCTGTTCTTTTTATTTTTTCACCCATATCTTTATTCTTATCAAACTGAAAAATCTTTATTGACATGTTTAGAGCTCGACCCTCATGTGATTGAAGAACAAGGAGTGTTCTATTGATTAGCTTGCGAAATAGTCTGGTGGTCTCTCATATAAATCATAGAACTTTCATGGTGGGGGGTTTATTGAGCCAGCGTCACTCTCCCAATCCTTGGGTTTTTATCGTTAATTTCATTATGTCAAGTTCTTCAGAATACCATAGTATCAAGCTCAATTAATTTAGTCAATTATTAGCAGGAATTTGTCTGTGAACCGGACACCTGAATGAGGGGATAGTGTTCGGTAGACGTTTGTATTTGGATCAGGTCGTAATTACACAAGTTTAATCTAATCCGCTGTGAAATTGAAATGACAAATTGGGATACCCGTATGTTCCGTTTTCGCGAGTGGAAATGCACCCAGGACAGAATCGTACCATTTCATCTTTGTTGTTGTAACAGTGAATAGAGCACAAGGTAGCAACCATTTTGTGATTCAAGAACGAACAATGATATGTACATTCCTGCGAAGGGTAATTGCTTTTCACGGCAACGTTCTAACTTGATACAATCTACAGCTATAGGTACTAGATATCCAGTTTTTGAAACCTTAAACTACCAAACTGTCTTTGATCAGAATTGAGTATGGCGATGAAAATTAGAAACATGAACTCTGTACTGATCAAAGAGTCTTCTGCTTTTCAATTTTTCTCTCAGACAAGACTTTTGTTAGTTCTTGGGAGACGACCGCATTTTTTCTTTGGGATCCATTGCTTATCTCTATGAAGTTAGGAAGCCTTTGTAGACAAGATACCGATCAGCGACTGTTGTGGATAGAGCTTGTCTTTCACACAGGGTCTTTCCAAATATGTTGGATGGGATTCGGTGATTTGATGTTGAATTATTGTTGCGAGATACCCCTATACTATTTAATCACATGCAGACAGCCAAGAACAGAAGTGAAGTGTTGTGCACCTGTAAACTGCTGCCTGCTGCAGATTCTAGACGGGTTTGGGTTCCAGCCACCATACTACGTAGTGATGTTATGCGAGCTAAGATATCATGCGTCCAGGGGCGTACCCAGGAATTTCGATTGGGGGGGGGGCTAAATGGAACCGAAGGCGAGCGCAGCGAGCCGAAAGTTTTGGGGGGTCCGGGGGTACTCCCCCGGGAAAATTTTTGTGTATACCACCCTCTAGATTGGCCAAAAATGCAACTAAAATGGGTTCACAAATATTAATCGTATTTTTTACGAAGCTTTTTGAGCTTTATTAAGCTTTAGTTTAAATTTGTTTTTAAGTATAATTTTTTAGCAGATGGATTGGGGGGGGGGGCCATGGCCTGGTGGCCCCCCCCCCCTGAGTACGCCCTTGCATGCGTCAAACATAATATTAAAGATGTTGTCTAGTGGGAAGTTTACCAAATAAAAGACTTCTTTAGCAAAAATCGGTGCAATTTAACATCAAGCTATCATCACATTAACTTATCAACGTAAAGAGACTAACTCGTTCGTTTAAGAACTGATACCATTACATGTAATGATTAGTTTGAGCTTAAAGCTTCCATGCGTCTAACTTGAAATCAAGTTGTTGTCTAGATATTTTCAAATTAATACTTCTTTACTACAAATAGGTGGAATACAAAATGCCGGAAATTTCGTATCACTATATGTAATCATGTAATGCAAGCTACTATACACCTACTGAAAACGACCCAAGAAAAGCAAAGCTTATCTAGCTTGGGCCATAAATTATTACAAGAAAAATGAAACAATACAATTCTAACTAATACAAAGTAAAATGCAAAAGTAACAATAAATGCGTTATAAAAACCAGGTGATTGAGTTGATTGAATAGTATTTGATGATGAAAGTTGTTGATACAAATGTTAGAAAGATTGAAATAATTTTATTACGAGTAAGATGTTGTAAGTAAAACGCCAAAAGAAACTCACTTACTCAACCTTGAGAAAGATTCTCTTTTGACCAATCAAAATGCTTCAAACATCCATCCAAAGAGACATAGCCATTTTAACTCGTGTTATGTAATTTTACCCAAGACCTCAGAATTTAGTGACATAAATTGTGGTGGTTTGGGCCCCGTCCAAGTTTAGCAAAATTCCTGGACAAAAACGTCGAATTCATTAGTGTTGTTGGAAAATCTAGTTTGTTGGAAGCAAATTTCGATATTTTGCCCTGCCCTCCCATATCTGAAGAATGAAATCCTGTAACTGTCTCGAACACCGTTTGCATCACCCGTGAGCATGGATCGTTCTGTCATCTGTAGATGGCAAAACAGCGCCTCGTTGTGATTGATATGTAGCGATTTAACAAGCTTATCGAGCGAAAGCCACTGTCTGGAATTTTATCTTTAATATCATTTGAATCAGAATTTCGAATTCGATTAATTCGGTAATGACAGAGCCAAGGTTTTATCCAGCACACCTGGATGCCTGAGTGTGTAGATAGTCGTCGAGATAGGTTTGTCTTTGGTTTTACTTTATTGAATCTAAACTGAATTACTTTGAAGAATACAAATTGACGTGCTCGGAACAGAGCCACCTAGGTCAAAAATGATATTTAAAGATTTAACATCTCGACATCTCTGATTAACGATTGTTTGCCAGAAATTATTTGTATTTCCCATGAGTGAGTCAGTTGAGCTGAGCAGTCTAACGTGCTTCCCTGATGAAGGTGGGGCCTTGATTCCAGAAGATCCAAGGTAGCATACTCTGCATCCTTATGAATAAGTAGGTAAGGTCTTGAAGAGGGTTTAGTGGGTTCTATTAGGTGAGTTCGTTTCTGTTTAACAGGCTAGAAAAACTGAGTTTGGAACTTGACTTGAGTAGGGGCATGGTAGCTCGTACATTACAACATCACTGCATATGTGCAGTATTCTTCAATTTCATATACATGACCCTGAATAGGGCCTATTATTTAACACATGCATGAAATAGTAATTGATAAATCACACGATATAGGTAGAACCAAACAATTTAAAAAGATAAGACAACAAATTATTACATAAGCATCCCTTGAACATATCTGCCCAATAGAAACTGCTCGATCTCAAGTTGAGTGCATGATGGTCAGAGTTTAAAAAAGTCTTCAACCTTCCTCCGGATAACATTTCCAATTGCCAATGTTTTTCCTCCCTTAGGTTAGGTTATATACTAGGAATGTAAAGTTGTAATTTGCATGCAGAGACAGATAAACATTATTTTTACCAAGTGATCATAAAAGTATCAAAAAGACTTCAATACATTAGGATTTACAACTTGACAATGCTATCAAGCAGCACTTTCATGCCATTTGATTTCAATATGTTGGAATCCTTCCTCTATTTCTTAATATTTTCTTAACCTTCCTCCGGTCAATGACCGTGTAACTGTAATATTTTCTTAACCTTCCTCCGGTCAATGACCGTGTAACTGTTATGTTTTCCTGACTGGTAATGATTTAGAACCCACGCTGTAAGAATCTCTATCGCCAAGCAGCTACATTACAGGTAAACGCCACAGTACCCGCTCAAGCCAGATGAAGTTGAATGAGTGTGTTAGTGTACCTGGAGCTTGCCTGGAAAAGATCGGCTCTATTCCCTATGTTTTTTGCAAGGCAGGCTACCCAAAAGATATAAACGTTTATTTATGTCCATTCACACATTATTGTTGTCACAAACTTGTTGAGCATGGGGGTAAAGGCTGGAGTTTTTCGACATCCAGGAGAAATGCTTCGGTTTTTAGAATTCAACCTTAGCTGGAGCTCTCAGTCTAAATGCTGGAGCCTACAGCAGGATACGGAAGGGTTGCCAACTATGTAATCATAATTTGAAGCTTTCCAACACACCCTCCCGTGCTTTTTATAACATTGTCCTTAGTTCTATTCTTATTTGTTTTGAATAATCCCTTCGTTATCATTTTCAGCATACATCAAAAGAGTCATCTCCCATCCGTCCTTCAGAAACTTCACCTTCAAAGACGCCGAAAAGTTCCTAGAAAGCCTGGACCAAGGAGAATGCGTCTTCAGACCGAGTAGCAAGGTGAGGGAGTTGACCGTATGAAAAAGCGTTGCAAAAGCGCCTTTAATCCCTGTGGAAAGAAGCCAAATCCAGGGGATTATGCTTCAAACCATTCGCTAATAACTTCTTAATTGATGCGAATATGATACTTTGTTCCCTGGCTCCCCACCTAACATCGTTATCGTCATCAGCCAAGAGGCTAACTGAGGTTCTCGCTGTCTCAATCTACGGCTTTTTCCAGGAAATTAAAGTAACACCAACATAAGTTAAGTCTGCCTCAGTAGTTCCTCTTTTGGTAGTATTTACACGCAATCGTTTTCACGAATCGTCAAGCGATTTCTACAATCGCTGAAAAATCCTTTCAAAATTGCTGCGAATGTTTTTAGCAAATTGTTCTCAATCCTTTTGAATCGACGAACAGTTGCTAAAACCGTTGCAGGTTCCTTTCAAAATCGCAGCAAATTCGTTTCAAAAACATTGCGAAATTGCTGCAAATTATTCTCAATCGTTTTGAATCGGCAAACCGTTTTTCAAACCGTCGCAAATTCGTTCCAAATACGGAATCGTTGCAAACTGTTAGCTCACCGTTCTGCATATCCTTTCAGAATAGTGGGAAATCGTGGTGAAATCATAGTGAAATCGTCTAAAAATCGTGGCAAAATCCGTTCAAAATCGTGGCAAAATCCTTTCAAAGTCGTAGGAAAATCCTTTCAACATCGTGGTCCCCCAACTGTGACACTTTTTTTGCTTCGGGCTCGCTCATCGAATCAAACGATAGGTGAAATATTGAGCAAAATGCAGGGTCATTTGATGGTGGATTGATTTTCGTAGGCAGATAAATATGAACCCGAAGGTTAGGCCGTGTGGGATGACGAAGAGATCCCTTGCCAAGCACTCGTATCCAATATTTTCTGTTGGAGAGTCTGCGATAGAAATGTGGATTAAGTGAGTTTACCATCAGCTTACGTGTTTGAAATTTCGTAAGCATACACCCTATTATTTTGACTTTACCCAAAGTTCTCTGTAAATATTTGTGCATATTTGTGCGAGTATAAAGTTGCCAATTTATGTTGGATTTCACTTTTGACCCTCGTCTCTGGCACAGAAATCCCCATGACTAGTGAGGAGGCCATACAAAAGTTTTCGAACTCGGAAAAATGCGGAAGTCGACGGTTAATTTCTTGGAGGAAATTAAAGCCCATAGAAACCACGAGTTTTGTTTATTTGAGTTTGATAAACAGAGACCAGTTGTGATTTTGAAATTTGCAGTGAGCCTTGCGAGTGTTTAGTGACGTGGGTGGGTGAGTGGTTAGATCACTCAACTCTTGTTGAAAGGGTCGTATGTTCGGGTTCACATCGAGGCGTTTCACATTAAATGTTAGGAGAGAGTTTGCTAGCTCTCTGTAATTCCCGACAAAGCAAAGGAATCATGAATTGTTTTCACATCGAGAGGAAAGACCAGGGTTCGACCAGTCAACATATTCAGTACACCCTTTGCGCTTTCAGCATAATCTAATACCTTACGTAGATAGTAAGCGCATTTGCCTATCAACCCCCAGTCAAAATTCTTTATAGGAAATGGGTATAAAACTGTGGGCCTGGAAACAATCGATACTACCGTTGATTCGAAATATTGAAACTATTCAAATTTGATGTTCCTATATATCATGCTATTGCGCAAGCTCATTTCTCGCTTTTCAATGTATGACGAAGAAGGATTTGTCAGTCTCTTTTTTGATGACCGATGTGTTATGAAACGCTGTTGGCTGGTGTGTAGCTGTGTTTGTTTTTTTAGTGAGTTCTCTGGTCTTTGATAGCATATCATGTTATCACACTGTTGAATGTTGTTTATATTTGTGTCTGATATTATCTCTACAGCATTGCTTAGTCTATAACTGCATCATAAGGCACAAAGTACAGATATAGATTGGAAACAGGGACGTAGTAAGCAACTCAGACATGGGGAGTTCGACTCTTCAAGGGCACTATTTCTTATTGTCAAAGATAGACGGTTTCTGAAAGCAAAAAGGGTACTTCATTGTTTTTTGCAAAATCTTGGGGGGGAGTGCCTCCGTTGCCCCCTGGCTCCCAAATTTCTTAGAGAGGAGACTGGCCCTGTGTTAATGAAAGTTAACACTCATCAGACCGAATAAAGTTAGTTTCATTTCATTTGATATGTTCAACTCGAACTTTCCATCATCAAAAATCAAAAAAATAATAAACTTTAAGGACAAGATGAGTTTAGGAGACTTGAAGAGAACTCAGTGGAGCTATCTAGCCCTGTGCCCTTAAAGGAATATATGATTTTTTCATTTGTTGGCGAGGGTAAATAGAAAGTCCCGAGGTGCATATGCGGAAACTTAAAACAGATGCAGCCTCTTGACCAATGGGGCTTCAGAATCTTCTCTAAAGGCAATCTTATTGGCCTGTTAATTTTTATGCTATTGAATTTGATTTTTTCTATATTTGAAAGGGAGGAACAAGATTCTCTTTAAAGAGATCCATCCCTTTTTGCTTAGTGCCAAGTAGAAATGATTGAGGTCCATCTTCAAAGTTTTAAGCATGACTCGGCCAGGTTTTCAACCCACGACCTTTCGACACAGTAACGAGCACCCTGTAACTAAACCAATGCTCGGTTTGTAGCTGTCTTGTTCAAACAATCTGTTTTTCTTGTTCATGATTTATTGTTGTAGTATTAACGCTCTGTCACTTGCCAGGCCGTCTACGCACCTTACTGTGAGGGGCACCTCTATTTATGTAAACACACTGACGTCAGTTTTGTCATATGACCAGCGTTCGTTCAAAGCAGCTATTATCATCGCCATCAACTGATTTAACAGCTTATCCTTCTATTTATAAATGTTGGCTTGTTTATCTATGGATTAATGTTCATTTTCAGCTATTTCTAGATCATCCTAAGCTATGTTTCCGATTTTTCTCACCATTATGAAGCCCTGTACCGATCAATACTGCTTTTGATAATGTGCACTACGGACTTCTTTCTAGCCTGACGAGACAATGGATTTCCTGGAACGTACTGCTCGGATATCTACGTTTGTTTAAAGCATTAGACTGCGATTTAGTTGGAAATAGTAGGAGTCAATTGCATTGCCTTTGACTGTGTACCTTGTTATACTTGAAATACATGATCAGTACAAAGTTTCAAGATAGCAAGAGAGATTCGAAACATTACGGAAAAGATATAGAGCTATGTGATCTCAGATCTGTAGTGTCTACGATCTTTCTTGTGGTTCTACTAAAGTTTTTCTTCTGACGACACTCATCAGTGGGGTATGCCAAAAAGAGAAAGAAAATGAAGAATTTTGATTCCCCCTCAGGATATAACAACTTAGGTTTCATTGTTTGTTCCCATTCTGACGTACTTCATAAACGAGTATACGACGGAAAGCTTATATTTTATCATATTTTGCAATGCTTGTAATTTTTCCAGCTATCTTGAAATTTCTAACTTTTAGGATGTATATAACCAGAATATTTGATATTCTATCTGCTCCAGTGCATTCTCTACCCTAAGCTACGCTCGAGCAAATCATATTATTCTGTATTTAATTGAATTGGAAAATTACAAGAACAGTCTTTGGATGGTACAGAACTTCAGTATAGCCAGAAAAATCGGAACCATAATGAAACGAACACATAGATACTACTTAAGCTTTTCGTCTGACACTCAACAGAGTAATACGTCAGAAAGAGAACGAAATAGAAACCTAACTGATTTATATACCCAGATGTGGATCGAAATAGGCCAATCAGAAAAGAGGTGAATGATTGGTATGGTGTGGGAAAACCAATCAACACCCACGATACAGTGAGCTGACCAATAAGATTATTTCAAGAGTCCTAAGGCGAAAACGAACTCCTTCTGTCTACACAATAGGGGATCCCTGGTTTTTATGTAGACAGATTCCAAAATAGCTAAGTGAAATAATCTTATTGGTCAGCTCACTGTATCGTGGGTGTTGATTGGTTTTCCCACACCATACCAATCATTCACCTCTTTTCTGATTGGCCTATTTCGATCCACATCTGGGTATATAAATCAGTTAGGTTTCTATTTCGTTCTCTTTCTGACGTATTACTCTGTTGAGTGTCAGACGAAAAGCTTAAGTAGTATCTATGTGTTCGTTTCATTATGGTTCCGATTTTTCTGGCTATACTAAAATTACAAGAGCAGGACTCGAACCAGGACCACTGATTTGGCGCATTCGTGTGCTACTGACGTAGGTTCAAATCCAGCCCATTTTTCATTCTCGCTAATTAACTCGATTGGTTTCCCAAGTCCTGCTTCCTCTCAATTTCTTATTTCGTACAACAAACAACTTTTTTAGTATAATTATGCTTTTACTTGGCTTTTTATGGAATTCTAATTGATTCTTATTGTTTGCAGGGAAGTGATCATTTGACTGTCACGTGGAAGGTTCACAATGGAATTTACCAACACATTGACATTAGAGAGGAGGGCAAAGAGAATGTCTTCAGCCTCGGGAAATCTTTGTGGATCGAAAACGAGGTAGGTGGTTTCTGTTATTATAGGTTTTCTTGGCAATGAAGATAGCAGATGCCGAATATTTGATACTATATTACTATATAAAAATGATAATACTTGATATAAGCACTGGTTGGCAGAAAAGAGACAGGAATCTACACTTTCATCTCGACAAGCCTGTTTCGTGATCGCTCACTCATCAGGATATGTACTAATAAAATTATTAGTACATCTCCTGATGAGTGAGCGGTCACGAAACAGGCTTGTCGAGATGAAAGTGTAGATTCTTGTCTCTTTTCTGCCAACCAGTGCTTATATATGCTCTACTTCAATGTATTGAACACTTATCTCTGGGAACCAATATACTGGCTGTAATACTTGATATATATATATTGAGTACATTAAAAAAAATTTCCTTTACGTTTTTCTACATGTTTGCAAAATATTTGCTCAAATGTTCTTCTTCAGTTTAAAAATGCCACCAAAATTTAGATTAATCTCTATTATCCAACAAAATAAGTGAGCTTTCCTTCAAGCAGCCTGGTTTAAAGAATAGCTCGTCAAAGTCGGATTCCAAGTTCTTAATTTGAAAAGTTCTGCGAGAATATCTCCTATCCGATAAATATGCACGAGAAACAAATTTGTCGTAAGCAGATTCGTGTTTTCAAAGTAATAAAACAAATATTCTAATGATAATGTGCTAAATAGCCAGATTATGAAAAACCAAATGTATCGGGCATAGCGCTTTCTCGGTAGTAATTGGAATTTTTTCATATTACTACAGCTATTGCCGTGCGTCGCATTATTTATTTACTTTATTACATTGTGTTCTTGAAGTGTTTGAAGCCTCGTTCACAAGATCCACTGCACCCCGGATACTGCAAGCAAAACGTAGTGCATTTACATGCCAACACTCCGGTTTAATTCTGCAGCAGTTCCAATTGTTTATCAACTGAATAGACGGGTTTTGCAATGACTCGACCGCGTTTCATTTGTTCATACGAGCTCAAAAGCAAAACAGTTTAAAAAGCAAAGTGGTGCACTTCGCCTCCAGACCGTTTAGATTCTAAAACGCCAAACCGGAACGTTTTGCATCGTTTTCAGTCGTAGCAGTGTGAACACATTCTGTGACGGAGCTCAAAATAAAAGCCGAACTAAATGAAAACGGTATCGTGTGTTCAGGGCTTAAGACACATGCTCTCGTTGTGAGTGGGTTTTTTGGCGTATGTGTAAGAGGGATCAAATCTTACCATTCTGCTTCTATGTTACGTGCGAAGTTATGAAGACACGGAGCCAAGAATAGACATGCTCTTGTGACATTTACATATTAGTGACTAGAGATTATTGCAAATACTACAACTTAAATACAATCATAAACAAAAGAGAGGAAAGAAAGTGTTCATACATTCGATAACGAGGCTATGACGTATGTGATGGTTGCGAGACTACTTATGACGTCAAGGGTCGATAAGGAGGCTGCTAATGACGTACAAGTGAAGTGACAAGTTATCCTGTTACATATGCTCGGGGGAGCATGGCGTTATCTCCTATTGCATAACACACTTAGCCTCCTAATTCTCCCCTCTCTTACCCTCTCTTGAGCCATGTGCACGCACAGCGTATTGGTCTGCTCTGGTGCGTTGTGGCATTATTTGTGTCGTTATTTGCTAGTGAGTTGTTCGAAATGGAAATCCTCCTTTTCTCTGATGAGTGTCAGACGATCGTTCCAGTGTGATATATTTCACCATGTCCCAATGTTTCGGTCTAATTTAAGTTTTAATTTCTTTATTTCTTTCATTCCATTTTTACCTGGCTTTGATGTGGCTTTTTGAACTCTTTGAAATAACGAGTTGAGATGAGGTTGATAACGAAACGCCCTGGAATGTTGCTGAGGGCCACATATAGACTAATCCCGTTGTCAATCTTGAAATTTGGTCAATCTTTTACACTCATCACATTACATTTGCGAATTTACACGTGATTATTTTCAACTAAGAGTGTAGCTAACCGCCCGGGCAAGTAACCCGGTAACAATCGCCCGCATTTGATAAGGACGTGATAGGGTCAACTATAAGTTTCACGTCGATGTTGTGCAGAAATATCCTTATGCACGGTTTTTTATTAGGAACTCTGGGATGAAAATGAGTGGAAAAGTAGGAGGAAGAGGCGAACGTGCAGTTATGGTAGTGGCTTAAAACCAGTTCATTTTCAGGAGTGGTCGAATGGTGGGGAATTTGAAACTAAGGACACTTTATTTAAGTATCAAAAACATAACAGTGAAACTGTCAAGAGGTTGCTAGACACAATAGAGCAAAACGACTTTACTAATTTACTATTATTTATTATTTGCTACATGGGGCCCTACCTTCACATCTTGATCATGAACTTAAACTCACTCAATATTTATCAACATTCAAAACATTTTCTATAATTCTAGCTATGGACAGGAAAATGACTTGTGTGCCTCATTTTGTTGCCAATGTGGTCTAAACTTTGCTTAAAAAACCCACCCTCGACGATTCGACACATTCTTGCATTGATGCTATCTGGAAGAAGAAGTAACTGATATATGCGGTTTGCTTGTTATTCGTGGATCGAGGGGCGTTTCTACGTGTGAAGCCTTAATCTTGAGCACCTTGCCAGAAATTCCAATCGTTGGCTGGCATCTGTTTTCTGGCTATCGTATATCGAACTTCTGCAGAAATTTAATGGTTATATCAAGTTAACTCGCAGAGACTCGCGCTTTCATGGCGTAAACGTATCCACTGCTAAAGGCTGGTGCCAGGAGGTGTTGCTAAGTTGTAGGTATGGGACTTGAATTCCCGAAAAGAACGATTAAGAATCTGCACCAATCCTGGTATCACTTCGGACTTGCAAATGCAGCAGGGGTTTTCTATTTAGGACGGTGAAAATGATTAAGTTATTTCTATGGACAATCTTCAAAAGATTTATTGTTTAAAACGGACCCCTGAAATCTGTTCCTCGATAGCTCATTGTTAGTAGCTAACTGTCCGTAGCTATGAGAAATTACGACAATTTTTGACTTGGCTCATCTTATACCCGAGACTGTATTGTGTGAATTCCGTATAGAATATTATGTCTTAACTATAATGTATAAAATATTATGTCTTACGAAAACCGACGAGAATGTTCCCAGGGAGTTTAGCTGGCTGGAATGTTCGATGAAATTGTTATGAAAAGCTTAAAGACCATTTCGTAGATAGCTCGCCAATATTTAACCAATCAACCGTTATGTTATTTCTATGCTTTAATGAATTAAGTCAATTTGCCGTGAGAGGCAGATAGTATCTCATTTTCGTCCATTCATGTTTGTCAAAAATAGAAGCTGAAGATGGCAAATTGTTGCCTCAACACGCAGATTGTTTACTAAGAGGAGGGACAATGTTAAACTCCAGGGAAATAGAACCACGCTGGCTGACGTGTCGGGCCGTGTTTTTCAATCTCGGATTTAGTCAGATGACGCTCGCTACACTCTTTTTCAATAAGCTACTGGACTTGGTGCCAGCCCACAAATTTGCTTAGATAATTTTGATTTTCAGCCCGTAAAGTTTTGAAAAGTAAGCCTAGCATAGCCATTGGGAGATAGCCCCTTATCACAAATTGCTTGAGTTTATAGTTCCACTATTAGAAAAACCTATTTCATCGAACCGTATAGTTGTCTTTCCTTTTTTGCAATTCCAGCTCCTCTTGCTGACCAACTTGTTGCTTAATGAAAAAGACAGTAGTTTGGATATGTGCCAAAACTAGCAGAGATAAGCCCGAGATAGCCCTTGTTTTAATAACAAAGCTTATTCCGTTAAGTCTATAATAAAAAGTAAGGCCCTGGAACTATTTTCATATAGAATATGACAATCTGGATATTTCATGAGGGTTGGAGGAATACCAAATGACCTTGAAAGGTGTACCGCTGTTTGCAGGGCTATTTCAGAAAGAAAATTGGCTTAACACTCAGGCCATCTCTCCTTACTTGTACGCCCTTAAGGCTAACATTCATTCTGAAACGCCATAACCTATACGTGCATTAACTGCCTTGGTAGTATCCATTGAGTGAGTTAAGTTATGTCGAGTAGCTAGCTAGAAAAGGCCGGAAGGCTTATGTTGCAACAGGGAACTGTAGCATAAGGGGTAGTAAGTAGCATACGGTAAACCACTATATTTACTCTAATTTTAATGAATATCCTCCACAGTACTGATAGTATCCTCCCACAGTACTGAAAACCCTCCAATGTACTGATGATATCCTCCCACAGTACTGTACACCCTCTACAGTACTGATGGTAACCCCCACAGTGCGGAACATCCTCCACAGTACTGATGGCATCCCCCGCAGTGTTGAATATCCTCCATAGTACTGATGGTATCCACCCATAGTACTGAAAACCCTTCAAGGTACTCATGGTATCCACCCACACTACTGAAAACCCTCTAAGGTACTGATGGTATCCTCCCACAGTACTCTACACCCTCAGCAGTACTGATGGTATCCCCCACAGTGTTGAAAATCCTCCATAGTACTGATGGTATCCACCGACAGTACCGAACCCTCCAAGGTACTGATGGTATCCTCCTACAGTACGGTACACCCTCTACAGTTTTAAACATCCTACACAGTATTGCATATAAGTTCATCAGGGTGATTATCTAAAAGAACGAGGTAAACAAAGTTTCGACTAAAATTACTACAGCGTCGTTTGTTGTTTGTAAGAAAAGTTGTTTGTAAAACTGATCCGCTGCTCTATTGCATGGATGAACTACTCGGCCCATCTGCTATATCGATCATCTTTATTTTTCAGGAATACGAAGATCTGGATGAAATAATTGCTCGTTTCATCCAACCGATCGCCGTTCAAGCTCGTGACGTCATCAACCACCGTTATTACAGAGAAACAGAGGGGGGAATCAAGCAGAAGCTAGAGGAGATACTGCTGAACGAAAAGCGAAAGAACCCTTCGAGAATACCATACTTCTTCTCCGCATCTCAAACGTACCCGGGAAAGTTCATGCTTGGCTACATGCCCAGGAACAAGCCGAGAGTGGAGTACATCAGCGTCTGTCCGGAGGGGTTCCGGTACAGAGGAAGGGTGCACGGGAATATCAATGGACTGCTGCGTTGGTTTAAAGAACATTTTCGGGACCCTGTTCCAGGTAGGTGTTTTTCTGTTCAACCCCCCCCCCCCCCCGAATGTCCGAATCGATTGTCCGACTCGTGTTCCTTCTTGCGAGTTACGAGGGCTGCGGTGTGGAGTGTTGTGTGGCAATCAGTTGAGAAGTGTTCGGGTGGAATTTCAGTCAGGTGCTCTTGACGCTATTGGATTTCGGCTTAGAATCTATTTGCACATGGTTGACTCCTTCAAAGCCTAGTTAAGCATCATGGCCGATTCATTAAGTGTGTAGTCGTTAAAGGCTCCCCTTCAAATCAAACTCAATGCAAATCTCCACTTCAAGTCACCTATCGAGATTTCGGTTGTTGACCTGTGTTAATTTTGAAACTCATTTATATGATTTCGATTACATTTAATTATTCTTCAACGTATATAACTCCATCACGCTCTAGACGTAAGTCAATGAGGAAAAGTGTCTGCTCTGTAGTTCAACACGTTGATGGGAGTTCATTTTAGTTTCTTATCAGTCAAGTCTTCTTAATGCTTTTATCCCATGACGGACATCCTTGCACATCCCCATTCCAGTCACCTTCCTTAGTGCTGCTTCTATTGTTGGATAGGCCTTGTCTTGCATTGCTTTAAATGCGCCTTAAATGCATTGTCTTGCACGGTTGTTGACCTATATTGGTGTTACCTATTCACGTGTTTTCTATCACTCTCAATTATTTTGTAAAATATATAACTATGATAACATTATGCTCAGACGTAAGGCAATGAGAAAGTCTTGGTTCTGGCGTTAAGTTATTATGGTGGGAGTAAATCTTGGTTTCTTATCATACCAGTCCTCCCTAAGCTTTTAACCTACGATAGACATCTTTATCATCCGTTCTGTCACTTTCATTTTTGTAGCTTCTATAATTGACTAGGCCTTGTCGAGAATCGTACCCAATTTACCGCAAAATGCACAATTTACTGTTGTTGACCTCTATTGGTGTTATTAATTTACTAGTCTAGTTGTTTTTATAACACTCAATTATGTTGTAAAGTTAAGTTTATAAATAACTCTTGCTTCAGACACAGGGCAATGAGAAAAAGTCTCTCTTATCGCTGAATGTCTCTCTTAAGTCCTATTTACGCTTTTAACCCATGACGTATATCTATTTACTTCATCCTTTTTGTCTCCTTGCTTGTTACAGCTTCTATTATTGGCCTTGTCGAGTATTGTCTCTAATTTACCACAAAATGTATGATATTTTACCGTTTACGTCTTTATATTTCATTTGATTATGCTCTAACGTAAATCGTTGATAACATCAGGCTCAGATGTAAGGCAGCGAGAACAGTCTCGGCTCTGCAGTTCAGTTATTAATGGTGGGAGTTAACATTGGTTTCTTATCAGTCAAATCAGAACAGTCGAATCCTCTTTACCTATGACGAACATCAATTTATGCACCCATTTTCTGTCACTTTCCTTGTTACAGCTTCCTTTTTTGGCGTTGGCTGGGCATGTCGAGCATTGTGCGGTATGAACAAACATCCTTTTTTTACTATAAGATTTGGAGTTGCGTGTAGTGGTTTGGGTCAAAGATCGAGAACTGTAGATCTACTCAAGCTTTAATTTTGAATTATTCTTCAGAAGTTCAAATATGTTGGCAAATGAGTGAAACTAGCCAATCCTTTAAATGAAAGTCTACATTATCACCTTGCGGAACATCTATGCAGTACTGTGGAGAATATTCAGTACTGTGGGATGTATCATCAATGCTGTGAGGGGCTAACATCAGTACTGCGGGGGGAATAACCTCAGTACATTGGATGGTATTCAGTACTGTGGGTGATAGCGTCAGTACTGTAGAAGATGTTCAGTACTATGGAGGGATACAATAAGTACTGTGGAGGATATTCAGTAAATTGGAGGTAAATCACAAGTACTTGGGGTATTATCACCACCACAGTGCTTACGATTCCCCTCGAAAGTGCTGAACACCGTCAACAGTGCTGTATAGACGCTCCCTCGGGTGATTGTGTTTTCGATGGTTCTAAGACTGAGCTCAGGTTGAATTTTCTCTCCTTGAAATTGGCTTTTAATCTAGAAATTCCGGCAGGTTTATATATGATTTTCCAAACGTCAACTGGAAGCTCAAGAGGATCTAACATATCGATCAGTACTAGATATCTGGCATAGAAATAGTCTGATGAGTTCTGATTACACGAAATTGCTTTTCAAAAATCATCATTTCGCTAATATACGAAGTGGTTACACAATATTTGATGAACTGAACTCTTTCACGGTCTTAGTGGTTTGCTGGAGAGCAAGGTTGAGCTCGCCCCTCCCCTTTTCAGAGCGTTGAAACTGATTTAGCCATGAGATGGAAATTTAGGCCGCAGGGTTGGGAAGAAACCGAGATGTTGGCCATGACCTGTTGTTATGCACATGAGACGAGCTTCTGATTACTCAGTTTTGTTACATAGGCTAGACTAGGTTCCAGTCCCTTCTCTTGTGATGTGGTTGTTGTTGTCACCATTACCTCAAACTGCTGGATGCTGCTAGTGCGGCTTCTACGATACCATCTCTTTCCAATAAGCAACCTGATTAAATACCCAAATCTTCGATGTTGCTTAACTCTTTGCTTAAGATAACAGGCTCGCCACCACCCCTGTCCCCAAAACCTGTTTATTTGCAAGTTCCTAGCAAGGAGAAACTAATGAAGCAATACAAGAAAGTCATTGCTTTCATTAAATGTTTTTGTAGAGAAACCCTCCATCTAGGGCTTGTTGTTTATTGAAATATTGCTTGTTGGAAAAAGTGTATGCTGATTTCTATTTCATAAGTTGAGAATGCATAAATAATAGGGGATCAATTCCACATTTCCATCTACAAGCTCTATTCTTGCCTACATTCCATTACATGCTAGAGAACAGCGTAAAACTCTCTCACTGGCAAAGTGCCTTTAAAGCTTCGTAACCCCCCCCCCCCACCAGTTGTAAAACTTGACACACCCTTGGACACTTCCATTTCTCTGTTGCGTTTTTTCAGTTTTGTTGTTAATAAATCCTCAATACAATTCTAAATGAATTACAATCAAATTAGAGATTTTTACAATTCGAAAATTACTAAAGACTACATGCAACAAATTAAAAATAAAAGGGGAAAAAGACATTACATGTCATTGTATTTAAGATTGATTAACTAAGGAGGAGGTATCCAAGTACGTAAACCAATCGAGGGAGAGCCACTCCCTGCCCATAAAGGAAAGAAAATGAAAATATTTTGTGAATGATAATTCTTGGAAGTTTGAGAAGGAGTGACGATTAAACGTATGAATCAATGAAATAAGCTTTCAATTTAGACCGAAAAATTGTAATCTTGAATTAAACACGAATAAAAAAGGAAAGAGTATTCCACAAGTTTGAGCCAAAGTATTGCCAGCAGAGCCATGTACTGAAAACTTGAGCGTTCCGTACAAAGTGCAACAACATGTCTGGGAGACCAAACTGTTTTTCGTGCTCAGCTGAGAGTAGGTCGGCCATTTTTGCTTGTTCGCTGTGAACTAACTACATTCAACTAAGTTGACTGTGAAATGATGTAAGATGTTATGCCGAACCAAATAACCCTTCGAGGAAATTGAAACTTGATAGGAAAGAATAACAAGATGTTCCCAGTTGATTAGGTCAGTTTTACAACGATAGTGAACTACTTGCTATCGTTCCATTGTGGTAGGGGTGAGATGCTCAGTGGATCGGCGCATTTGTCGTCTTTTGTCGTTGTTTCGGCGTCGTTTTTCGTTGTACCGTCGGCGTAGTTGGTCGTTGTTTCGGTGTATTTGTCAATTTTAAGTGAGGTTTTGCGATTTCATTTTGTAGAATCTTTTTATTCTAAGCGTTTGACGTACCTAGTACTATTTTACGATTGAAGTTTACCTGGAAAGTTTTTTCTTAAAACTAGCCAATACTTTTGATGGTCTTTTGATACCAATGGTGTACAATTTGAGTATATCAGAGGGAACTTCTGACCTGATGAGAAAGAACCATATGTCCGGATTCTTAAGCAGTATTTGATTTTTATCAATGTCTTGTTCGCTTGAGAAACTCGTCTTCAGCGGCCTGCATCCAAAATATAGAAGGAACCAACCAAACAATAAAGAATTACAATCAACCGTACTCTACCTAAGCACAAGAGGGAGGTGGGGAAATTGTGAATGGGGTCTGGGGTTAGGAAGGGGACATTTTGACCTTTTAACTATTTCTCTTCCATTACAGGGCTTGCGCCGAAATTCAATCGCACGCCTGGAGGCGCATCCAGTAACGCGACACCGTACACGCCGGGAGCGACACCACAGTCAATCATCACTGATATCGACACGAGTAGATTGACGCCCATGTCATTGCAGGGCTTCCCACGCGGAACTCCTACACAGGCAGCCAACCCTCAGATTTCGGCAGTTGAGCAACAACAACATATTCGCTCGTCTCCAGGCCAACAGCAATATGGCGGCCAGCAGTGGAACCCGTATGCTCAGAACTATCAAGGCCAGCAGTACTCGAGGTTTGGCAATTTTTCAAGGCCTCAGGGTGGACAGCAGCAACAACAAGAGCCACAACAACAACAATATGTAAGGTGAATGTGTCTGTGTTGTTGATGTTGTGTCCATGCTGGTCAATGTGAATGATTTTTACACGGTTTTCGTACGAGGTTTTGCACTGGGGCTTGCCCAGACCCAATGATACAAGAAACCCTAACCCCCTCCCCCAACTCAAACATGCTTCATTTTTGAAAACTAGATTTGTTGAAATTAAATGGAGTTCATTTACAAAAAGGGATTATTTGTCTACCAACAATCAAGACCTTTTCCACGACCCTCCCTGTCTGAAGAAAATACTGTTGTTGCTGTTGTTTTTCAAAATTTCTGGTTGGTCAACAATTACACAAGGTCACTTGGAAATTTGGAGTTTATATCGAAAGCTTATTGTGTTGGCACGTAAGGACTCTTTGGATGGATTTCAATTACATTTTGTTTTAGTAAAAATAAGTATATTAATATTAGAGTTTCAGTATAAAAAATTATAATAGGATTTTCGTGATTTATGATTTTAAGACCCTTTTAGGCCGTTCAGATTCGCAGATAAACAGTTGCTGAACAAAACAGCAACTGAAATATCGCTATCTTGTTTGTATGCAGATTGTTGCACAATGGTGGATATTACGATTAAACATTTACTAATCAGTTGGCTCTTTGTGTTAAGCAAAAACTTAATGAGACATTAAGCATGTTTTTTACCTATCAAGCTTCTGGCTGAGTTGTGGTTATATCTAGGGATTTTCATTTGAACAATAGAATTTTCTGGTGAAGTGTTTTTACGGAATTTCAAGTTCCTACATTATTTGAAAAGTCGCAGCTACTTTGGTTTGTGCACGTGGTTTGAGGCATTTATAAAAACAATCACACCAAGACAAACGAATGCATTGTTTTCAATAACGGAATCCACCTTGGTGTGGTGAAAAAGGTTTTACATCAAATTGAGAGTCGATTTGCGTAATAGCCTATCATGTTGTGAAATTACCCTTATACTGGTCTCCTAAGTAAGGGATGACTCATAGAGAGAATGGTACACCAACTTGTATATTGGAGAAAATATTGAGCCTGAAAGCTAGAATTTAAATCAGCACTTTAATACCACTTCAGAAGTCCATACCCAGTTCTTTTCTTTCCTAGCTTTTCATTACACATGCAAACATGTTTCTATAGTTTCAACCTTTTTTGAAATTCTTATTCTGGAGATGTGTGCATATTGTGTCAAAGCATTAAGGACCTGTTTCGGCTGTTGTACGTTTAGGACCAGCAAAATGCAGCTTTTTCAGTTCTATCCTGCCTCAAGGCAACGTGTCAGACTAAATAAAGTGAACATTCATTTTAGAAAGTTTATTTGGGAAGGGTTAGTTTATGTAAAATGAATGCAAAATGTTGGAGTGTTTCGATTTCTGGAAAGATTGTGGAGACTTCCAGATTTGAACCTTGCTGGAGCTGTAAGGGTAGATACTGGAGGGTTGGCAACAGTATTTATTATCTCAAGAGTTGTAATGTATCTGCTACCAAAACACCTTGCTATCTGAAAAACCGGCCTGCCAGCTGCAAGAAAAAGAGAATCGAACAAGAAATCATTAATCACTGCTGGCAGAACTCAATGAGAAAATCGTAATTGTTTTCACCACCAGCATACTAGGCACACATTTCTTGCTAGCGTGATTGCACGTGTAAAATTATTCACATGTGCGAATCACCACACACGCACAATTCATCACACGAAGCGGACTGCACACATTGCAATTAATACGCTTGTGAGTTTAAGGGAGTTGACGTAGAGCAAAGGCAGGTGACGTAGAGCTAGGGTGAACTTCGGTATTTTTCTCTTCTTTAAAGGATTTGATTCGACTTTTAACTCCTTGTCAAAGTTCTGGGCTTGAAACATTGTGTTTCCTGGTTTCAACTCCTTCTTTAAGTGCTGGGGCTTAGAACGTTGTATTTCTTGGTGCTCATTTCTCGATTCTAACTCCTGTTAAAGCGTTTCGGTTTAGAAAGTTATATTTTCTACCTTTGACTTGATCTCCATGTTAAACACTGGGGATTTAGAACACTGTATTTCCTAGTGTTCATTTTGACCACCCATCTAACACATTGGTAAGAAGAGTGATTTGCAGTTGATGAAATCCACTATCTCTGGTCTAGCGATGGATTAGATCATGCTGTCCTGCTGTAGTCACTCGGTGTGTTTTCGAAAGCCTTTTCAAAATCACAGCTTATAACCTGGGCTAGCAGCCAAAAATCAAGTCTTTTAATTTATTTCTCTGGCTCTCTCTCTCTCTCTCCCCATCGATACCTCGCTCGTTTAACACGTTGCTCGTTAATCAGTTCATGAATCATGCTCATTTCCAACATCATGCATGCAATTCGGATAGAAATGTCCCCAGATACCACATGTCCTTTAAAAGGTGACTAGAAGAGGAGACTTTTGAGATGAGTGTTTGCGAAGTTTCTTTGCGATAGGTGTTGCAGCGAAATTCAATATATGATAGAAGAAGAAATCTAGGGCTACTGGGGACCATTCCCCCAGATGTTGTAAAAGATAAATAAAGTGCCCTTTTTACTTGAAGAAATCGCCCCTCAAACTTCATGAAAAAGTGCCCTTCCTTGCGTCCCTGCAATACAGACACATAACAGTTTTGCAAGAAGTGACTTATAACTTACTTTGTTCGGCTTGTTGTATTTAATAGGTATTAGTTCATGCCTTTTTGGTGAGTTTCGTTACGATAGGTTCTACAAAAATCAAATATAGGCACATAAACATTACTGCAAGAATAAGAAGTTTGTTTCTGTAGTTGGAAAGCAAAAATAGCTCTGAATAGAAATATAAGTGAATAATACCTTAGACTGCCCAAGAATGTGTAGTTTATGCTCGTTGCTCGATGTCTAAAGAAAGCAGGAATCGCATGCATGACGTCATATCTCACAACATAGATAGCAAAACTGATAGCCGAAACAGAAGTAGAAACTGGCTGTTCTTGGAATGATTGCTGTCCTCGAAAATGACATGTTGGCTCTTTCCTTTATCCACCTAAACAAACATGGGGTCGATCTTTTTATAGCACTGCCTACTCCAGGTGAGCTGCACAGCATGATTGCGAGAGCTTCTTCTTGTGTGCAATTGAAAACCTCAGCCATTATCCAGTCCAAGTGATTTGTGTGAGATGGCTAGAGTCTTGATGACAAATCATGTAGCGACAGCATTTCCGTGTAGAAACCGAAGGTAAGAGTTGACTTATTTGAGTTGAATTTGCAATTGAATTGAGTTGAATTGCCAGACGTTCCAACTAGGCATAAACGATTTTTTAAAACACGATGGTGGATCTCATTTCACGCAATGCATCATGGGAATATGTTAGAGCCAAAAATAACGAAGGCTGAAGATTCAAATCTTTACCAGATCTACAAAAACATTTAGGCCTTAGACGTTACAATTTTAGCGTGAAAATTTGACTTTTTGTTGTTTAATCCACTGAACCTTCTGACAAAAACCCTAGCTTCGTTGATGAATCTTACCAATGAAGTGATACCTGGAGAAAAACTATGTTATAAACTAATGCGCATGCGTTCTTCCACACTATTTCTTCTCCTTCCCACGAGCGTTACCACTGACAGCTCAATCCCGATCCTCTAAGGTTGGCAATGAGTCCTCATCAGTTTAGCTACACTGAGGAGCCCTGATATTGGGCGAAACCGGTCTGTAGCCGACTGTTGAGGAGTCAAGTGGTTTCCTTATTTACTCTCTATTCGCTGATCACTAGTGGGATAGGTCACTATCCGCCATTGCTCAAGCACTGTATGCCGGTGCGACTTTGGTAGTAGTCTCTTTAAAGAGATTGTGGTCGCATCTAATGCCCATGCGTTCTTCCACACTATGTTATAAAGACATTATTATAACAATATTATTTGTAAGATTTCAAGATTCTATTTCTTCGGCTATGGCCTAGATCTTTTGCTACTGCGTTGCAATAGACATCTTTAGCTGCAGTCGTTAATTTAGGTTGCTATGCGTTGCCAAGGAGTATTTTCCTATCATGCAATGCGTGAAAATGAGATCAACGATGAGTGTAGCAGGCCTGATGATTGTTAACCTCGTGTTCGTAGTAGACAGACTGGGCAAATATGTCTGGACGAGATATTATGTACGAAATCCACAAAAACTAGGGAAATGGACTGTTGATGTGGTGGTCTCCCCAAACCTCCCACAACTAAACCTCTTCAGTCATTGAGACTGGTTCAGGAAAACAGAAACTTGTTGGAAGTTGCTCACAACAGCAGGTAACAATAGGCCTAGTATGCTGTTTGACGTACGTAGACGCTCAGAGTCATGCTCAAAGAATCTTTTGATGCACGATTTATTTCGAGTCATGGTTTAGAGTTAACGTCCTAAACAGTACATTGAGAGCCAAATGAAATCTTTAAAGTAAACCAAAGTAAACAGAATATATTCCCTTGTTGGAATCAGGCAATGAAAACTCCTCTCGCCTCCTCTTATCTTTACTTGGAAATTATAAGAAGCCTGTATTTAATGAGAGGTCTGCATTTCGGTTTGTCCTGAAAGAGTGATCGAAACTTTAACGTAAGAGTAATATGCTAAGAAAACAAGACGTCCTCTTGTTATATAGGAAACAAGATAGAAATATAGAATGCTAACTTTTAAACCGTGTGTTCTACGTATCAAACATAAGGAACGAATTTTAGGCCCAATTTTGGATTTCTAGGTATTTTTCCGAAGTTGAGTGACCATGACGGTGAGTAAGAATAATCCATAAGCTGCATTCCCCATAACCCCACTTTCCAACTTTGCTCACAGGGGAAGTTGGTATGAATCCTGGTCTGGCCCTGTCAAAATCACTGCTCTACCTGCGAGATGACGGCACGGTAAGGACTCGTTAGTTGAAAGTTAGTTTGCTGTAACGCTTATGAAAGTGAAACATATCAAACCTAGAGTGTATTTACCAAAAGTCAACTGAATGGATTTTTATGGTGCTGAACATGTTTAGGCGTATAACAGCGAAATCGCAACAAGTCGCACTTACGAATTGTCAATACGGATTGAGACTATTTGTAACGATTTTGAGACGATTTTGGAAGGATTCTACGTGAACTTGAAAGAGTTTGATGCGATGGGGGTGAGAATGAAATGAATAAACATTGCCCAAATGAATTATATTAGGATGACTCCACCTAAAAAGAGGTTAAACCACATACTAACGCGCAAAAGCGTGAAGTTCTTAGACTTTATCCAAGTAAATCCTAGCAAAACATGAAATAGACGCTACAAGAATGAGAAGACAACAGTGAAGTCTGTTCATTGTTCCAGGATATAGGAGGCCACGTGGAATTGAAGATTCTTCAGAAGATGGTAGATCTCATTGCGCGCAATGCATTGTAGGAATATACCCCTTAACAACGCATAGCTACCAAAATTGCAACGACCTAAGTCTATTGCTGCAGTCAATCCTTATTCATTCGTTTTCGTTGTTAAGGGACACGTTCCTATAATGCAATGCGTAGAAGGAGATTTAACATCATTTTATATTAGTTTATGTACAGAGAATTCAACCTACCCACTGCTGCTGCAACGATGTACGATACATTTACTGCGAATCTGCAAGACTTAAAAAATCATCCGTTAAATTTTGGAAAGTTTAGATTGAGTCGAATTCTTATCCGCATCCTCGTTTTCAAACATGTGCCTAGATTCATGGGCAAATATATTCTTACAACAGTTAATAGGCGAGGCTTCTTATCAAAAGTACTTACTCTATGCCCCTGTTTCCACCACGATAGAATTTACCAATCTTATTTTATCTTTTTAAATTTTTCATAGCATAGAGATCATGCAGAAGGGAGATTCAGAAGCTTCCAGGCGCATGCGCAGCCATCAAGGAACGTGTACACGATCCCTGATCCCTATTTGATTCCCTCATTTGGTGACTAGTCGAGAAGCTATTTGCCAGCCGAAATGATGGACAGACATGTGACAGCCAGAATTAGAGGAGAGGCCGTATCTTTCCAAACGAGATTTGCGTATTGGTTTAGCGATAAGGCAGTGAAGCCTGTAACGAAAGACGCTCTTTTCCGGAAGCTCGAATTACGCTGCTGAGATTCCAGTCAGTTCAATACACAGCTACCTCCGACCGCAGACATCCCGAATATAACATATCGACCGGCCACGGGTTCTCATTGTTTTGAAAGTACGCGCAGAAGGAGACTTGTGTAATTTATCTGGTGAAAATATGGAAAGATTTGTTCTTTTGATCATAGGCTGCTGTTTCGTTGGCCCTGCTTTCTCTTACACAAGATATGGATGTGAGTTTCTTAGAATTATTCCTTTTTTTGTCATGATGATTAAATTTTACAATTGCTTAGGTTTGTCATTCGAGCTTTTATCCTAGGATAGTATTAAGCATTCTTCAGAAAAATGAGTAGAATCACCATTGCCTTTTGAAAAAACTTGATTTTATGGATTACTCTAAACTTACAACGACTAGACGATGATATGCATTCTTTTTACTGAAGAAACTCCTTTACGGCTATATAGATCAGATGTAGATGTAGATATTGCATAAATGTGCGATTCATTTTCTCAGGATCCTGGGCTATAAAAGGGATCTTAGAGGAGTGTAGTGGTAAAAGATTTGAGACTTTGGTTACTTCAATTAAAGTGGGCTTGAGTAAAGCATTTAATCTTATCACATTGCTTAATCGATTACTCTATCAGCCTTTGCGTTCTGCAAAATATTTTGCGAATAATACGAATCCTCGGAACTTTCTTAAAATGAGATTTCTGTTGTCAAAGTAGCTCATGAGCTGCTCATGTTTCTTAAAGAATTGAGGAAACCTCTACCCCCCAGTTAAGATCTTAGGAAATTGTCTGATTTGAGGTTGGTTTTTCGGAAAGGGAGATTTCGTGGCGTTATATAAGGAGTTCTTGGTTTCAGTTCAACTCGATATCTGACATGTGTCATAAATGCTTGCCAAAGAAAAATGCTGTGATGGTTGTGCGTAATTGAAACCCTTCATTGTATTGGTTTGTGTTTTTTATTTAATGTTAGTTTCTATAATCGTTTACACACTCATGACGCAATTTCAAGGATTGCATTTAAGTCCACGCATAGCACTACTCTAGACAAATTTATTCTCAAGAATTTAATCAAATCTCTAAAATGCTTTGTATTTGGGCTGATCTTTGGTATACAAACATACCAATTCCAATAAATAGTATTTACAACGTCATAGAAGAAATATCTGGGATGTTTCATGTTACCTGGTAATAAATTCAACCTTTGGCTTTGTGATTTAAGTCCATCGTTGCTAGTTTTTATTTCTTAAAATAAGTTCCACTGGATAGCATCTGATCATAGGTACAAGCGCATCTCTCGATTTCAGTCCCCTTTTTGGATATTTTAGCTTTATGTCTGACACTGAAGCGAGAGTTTTTGGGAGGTGTTGCAACAATTTTGTTTAACTTCAAAATTGGTTTTCGTACAATTGACATTATGACATTACAATGAGTTGCTCCAAAGGGCCAGCAAATACGCTTAGTGAGTTATTTTCAAACAATGCTGGATTGGCTATTAAATGAGATCCGATCTCTCCCAAATCACTTTAACATCAGAATTGAAATTGGTTTAGGATTCAGCAACAAAATTACAAAATTGTTATGATAATAATTATAAAGAACGAATGCAATATTACATTATACAATTTATTTCAACGAATATCTAAAGTTATCAAAGGTTGCCAGATAATTCCAGGAGGAAGCGCAGGCCGTTCGACTTTAATCCTTTCCTTTAATCCTCAACTAAAATCCCAATTCTTTCGTATTTTCCATGTTTTAATTTAATCTTATCTTTATATTTTTATGGTTTGATGGTTCGTGTACCCATGCGCTTAATATGCATGTTCAATTTCCTCATTTACCTAATTCTGCGTCTTGGAACTTTTGGCCATTCAAAGCTTAAACCAAATACATTTTGTGTACACGCATTTTGTACACGTCCACGGAGCTTGTGATCTCTTAGTATTTTGCCATCTTTTAGCAAGATTTTGCTCGTTCTTAGAAGATATGACCGACTTCAGGGACAAGTTAGTCACGAAAATACATCAATAATGCTAGTCAGGGACATATGAAAGAAATATCCCCTTTCCTTGATAACGTTCAGATTTTGCTATTTATCCTCACGCGTACGGAAAAATGAAAGTTCTCCTTTCCCTTTCCTAGCAGCCAATTCATGGTTTCTCCCTCTTTATAAATCGTCTCTTTCCTTCGTGAGATTTTAACTCTTTCCCTTCGTGATACCAGCCCCCTGTTGGAATGCTATTCAGAGTTGAACTAGAGTAGGAATATGTCTGGATATGCATTGCAGTGATGCAACATTATCTTAGGACGCAGGCAGATGGGGGTCTCCGTTGAGCACTGTTGTTGAAATAACCATACAGAGTGATAAAAAGATATTCATAGTAAAATTTAATTCAGAAAGGAATGGAGAGGTGCGTCCCTAATCCCAGGACCTAATTTGCTACTTCGTGTAGTGCTAGTTTAAGCTACCTTGCCTCTACTGAAAAGAAGGCCTTTCGTAGACCGAAACTCGCTCACTCACCAATGGGAGCATCAAACATAGCTACTAGCATCTCATTTACTACTGCATGTAGAGATGTAGTGCATAGCCACTACCGTGCCCCTTGGGAAATAAGGTCTCCTGTGCCCTATCGCAGGCTACAGCGTTAACCAGAAAAACTCTATTTCTTCTTTACTACCAGTTATTCATAGGCCCATGCGAGCTTCTGTAGATGAAGACTTCAGTTTTAAAGCATATTCCCTCGGTAATTTGTTTAATTGTCTGCTGGTCTATTATCGAATTGAGCACATTTGCGAGTTGAACAATTTTCGCTTGTGGTTTCACCCGAAGTCAGTACGGCTTTAGATTTGATTTATGGAATCTTTGATTTATAAAGAATTTTCAGCGCATTCTTTGGAAATTGTTTTTGATGCTCATTTTAATAAACAAAGTATATTATTTCGATTTCAATCCAACTTTTTTTACATAAGAAACATTCTTGTATCAAGTATCTTCAACGATGCAGGAAATAAAAAAGCCGAATGAATTTGACAAATTCATAGCTTCATAATCTTATAAAATAGTATCGATTAGCCCCGTCAGAGGCAATTGTTGGAATCTCAAAAATAGCAAAAGAAGAGCTATAAATCCTCATTATCTGGATAGGCTTCTTCGTTCACCTGTGCCCTAAGACTTAGAGTATTACTTTTAGTTTCCATGTGCGTCAAATGGAGTGTGCAACTTGCCCCCTTTTCCTAGTGGGTGCAGTGACATCTGTAAACCCACTGTTTGCTGCTAGATTTAGTGCTGGCAATGGGTTCAAAACTACCACACAACTAACTTAATCAAAAGGTGGCATTATAGGGAAGTCGTTTTCATATCGAAGATTACCAGCTGCTGGCTGCATTTTAAAGCGATGCCATGAAACACTTCAAGAACAGACCTCCTATACTATTGGGAGTTTATTTAGAGTTGTAATGAAAGCCACTGTGCCTCTTCTTGAAAAGGCCAGGCTAGCACGCTAAACATGCACTCGCTCATTATAAGCTAAGGGACACAGCGAGACTCGAAAGGAGCTATTGAACACTTTAAGCAATCAAATTTAGTTAATAACCCACATAGGTATTCTTAGTTTAGTAAATAACCCACATAGAACCGTACACATAGGTATTCTTGTTAATAACTCCCCTTAGCTGCTTCAAGACATGGTCCCAAATCGGCACGTTAAAACAAACCCTGTCCTTTTTCCTCCACAATCTTCGAGCCTATTCTCGTTTTCCTCGGAACCCTTATACGATCCTCTTGAATGGAAAGAAACTATCCGCCCACCCCAATCTACCTTCAAATATTTGCCACATTCCTCTAAAAGCTTTCTTAAGTTACAAGCAACCGACGGCCTCTCCATTCAACATTCACTGGGCTTAAATAGAACTCTGTTTCGTTAAGAATTAGAGAGAGGCTTTATCATTTATTTTGCATCCTGCTTTATTTGCAGTGAAAAAAGACCTTAAGCAGCAGGATTACTAGAAACTCCCCGTCTCGGTCTAAGCATTCGGACTCTTTACCATCAGGTTAGCTAGAGACCCTTTTCGTCGTTGACCAACTATCTTAATTCGAGTTGCTTTTCTTACATTAGTTACATTCCCATAAAAACACTGCCGAAATTCCCATCCCGAAATTGATCCTAAATGCAAAACATGGTCACTCTGAAATTTGGGCTATGCAAGGTTAACAAACATAGCACAGTTGCATTTTGAAAATTCATAGTTCGCTGTCAAACTGTCTTCGTTTATGGAGCTGCAATTTGATTATTGATAGGCTATAGTGTAGTTCCGTCGAGAGACTATCCAGGTCCCAGGGTAGACAGACTCTGGGGCCTAATTTCCATCAAGAGAAACCTTATAGTTGTAATGTTTAATAAATTTATAATAAATTGCTTATTCTTACTGGACCCTTTAGTCTTGCCCCCCGGTAACTAATCTGGTTACCCCCCTCTCGACAATCCTGCTAGTTCTTTTACAATTAAAAAAGCTGATAAAAGCACCAAGAAGGCCCTGCAGCACAGGGTTAAAGAAACTGTACTTTTGTCACTATGTAATAATCTCTGTAGGATGCGCATCGCCTAACCTTTCAAATCTTAGGCAGTCAGTACGGTCAGTGTTTGCACCAAGAAATTTCAAGTTTAAAACTGTACATTTCAAAATAAGCTGCCAAACGGTCGGGGCCAAGGCTTCCATTACCACCAAACTACTAAGGGGTACCGTGTAAAAAACTCGTGACAGAAAAGATAAGATATTTGGTATGTATGCGCAGGGCTGTGTACCAGACTCCTAAATGAATCGCCGCTGTCTTTATTTATCATCCTGAAAACTTAGAACAGGGCTTAGCTTGTTGACGCAAATGAAGCAATGCAAAATTGAATTTTGGTCACAGTGGTGAGACGTGGTATTGCCTCGACTCTCTGATAGCCAGGGTCGACGAACCTCAAGGCTTTCATTTGAGTCCATGAAGGAAAAAGTGGATTCCACCACTAATTAAAATAAAATGACAATCATTAGTATTGGACACTAACTGCTTTACAGTGTACGTAAAATTCTTGTGGAATTGACAGACACTTCTAAACAATTAAGCAATCTGCCAGTCTTCGTGTTCTGGAGAATTGAATTTTGGGTTCATGACGTCATGCAATAACAAGCAAGTTCTTGAGTCTCTGTCACAGCCTCGGTACGCGAGGAGATCTTACGAAACCAGTGCGTAGATGGAATGCAGGCTGCAACGTTGGCACCAGTACTACTTGTCACCAGGCCCTATTCTTCCTTCCAAATTGGTTGTTGCTGTTGGTCGAAA
Source organism: Pelagia noctiluca (assembly GCA_963924455.1). Classification (NCBI taxonomy): domain Eukaryota; kingdom Metazoa; phylum Cnidaria; class Scyphozoa; order Semaeostomeae; family Pelagiidae; genus Pelagia; species Pelagia noctiluca. The sequence goes on along the minus strand of OZ004322.1, from coordinate 15,447,450 downwards.
AACTGTTTCGTTAACGGGAGAAGCTAAATCAACCTGCATTGATGCAGTCCAAAGGACGACCACCAATGGACCAGAAAACATTTGCCAGAATCACAGGGTGGATGCATTATAAGTGGATGCATGTCGTAAGCTAACAATTGTTTTGAACTGACAAAACTGGTTGTAATAAGAGGTGGTCGTATTAACGAGGTGGTCGTAATAAAAGGTGGTTATTGGTAACCAGGTACAAATCCTCTACCAATATGCCCAATCCAAACCCTCTTAACTATTACTCTTAAGACTTTGATACCTTTGTGCATACAGTTGTTTTGGACTAACAAAACTGGCCCTACTAACCAGCTTGATAACAAGGTAACCAATCCTCTACTATTGTACCCTTTCACGTCCCTCTTTACTCACTAAGACTTTGATGGCTGCATACCATGTGTTTCTAAAATGAATTGTTTACATGTTTCAGGGAACGGCTACAACAAGTTGAGTGAGGAAATCGTTATGGAACACGACGTGACCCTCGATGAATACACCCTCCTGCCGTTCCTCAAGTCGCTACTCGGTAAGATAGGGTTCAGAAGGCAGAGAACTTTTGCTGACTTCATTCGCAACTCAGTGCTCGAAAGACGTCAGGCAAATCAGACAAGGTCTTACTTGAATGTCAGGTATGTTGTTGTTGTTGTTTTCCAAGCCCTATCTTTATACAGTCATTGAAAGAACCTTGCAGGTGACTCGCGGTGTTGGAGTAATGGAGCCTGCACTCTGCTTTTGGGAAGAAATGATAAGATTTAATGATTTCATTTCCACTAACATAGCTTGATCCTCTTACAAGTGGTAGATTTGAAATTTCGTTTTGTCCAGAACAACAAAAACTATGTAACTTAATCACATGATAGCATTCTATACTAACTAGGACTTTTATATTGGGTAATGCCATAGTTACAGGAGATAGATAGTCTTGAAACTGAAACTTATGAATGGAAACTAACAATAAAGGAGACAGTGAAAATTAATGAAATTTTTGGAACAAAAAGACAAATATTTTTAGTGACCATGGTTACATGACTTTTCCTATTTGATTATCCTATAGTCTTCCTTGGACTATTTCGATTCAAGGTCACTAGATATTTATGGAACTGCGCAGGAGTAAAGGTGAGCTTTAACGTAGTGCAGTGGGGGACGTCAATTTAATCTTATTTCGTATTTCGATGACTATCATGCCCAGCAATTCATTTTCACTCCTGCGCAGTTTCATAGATGTTTAGTTGGCCTTAATCAAAATAGTCTAGGGCCAGGCTAATTTTTCCGCGACTAATGATATTTTCATTCAATCGAAGGCTGAACCGGGCCTTTATGACTCAATCAACAAAAGCCATCTACGAGGCCCTCACAAACTGTCACCAGCTGAAAAGATCCATCCGCAGAATGAAGCCTATCTTCAGCATCCTCCTCCGCGGTGGCAAAACACAAGCCAAGCTCTTGGCTAAGAAGTTCAGCACAAAGTTGCCGGTGAAGCGATGCCGAGCCATCTTGACGGTGCACTGCATACCTCCAGTCTCCCCAAGGGGCAGATCCCAAAGATCAAGGCGTATATGATGCGGCACACCCGTCCCAAGTTCGACTGCAAATGTTGTAGGAAACGTGTAAGAAACCTGGGATGAACTTGTGTCTTTAGGCTAACCATTATTTGCCATGTGGAAAGGGATGAGTGTGCTTCAAATCTTGCATCTCGTGTACAGTTTCTTGTAGCCTTTAAAAAAAGTAGGCGATAGAGTTCCCAACTGATGACGTCATCAAAATGTGCTTTATAGCACCCAGACTTCTTTTTCACGAATGAACGATTTAGTTGTTACAATCATATACCAGAGAAATTTCCACCAAAGGGAGCATATCAATCTCTTGAATCCCTGTTAACTAGAGTTTGGCCCACGTGCAATTGGGCTTCGACAATATTGGAGATAACCAAGTATTGGTACTTTCTGTGCCATGGTGCGCAATAGCAGATTCTGCAGGGATGACTGATTTCATTTCACGCAATGCATGCTAGTAATACGCCCCTTAACAACACCTCGCTACCAAAGCCAACCACTACAGCTTTACCGTAGCTACGATAGATTTAGGCCGTTGTATGCAGGTAGCTATGCATTGCTAAGGGGCATAATCCTATGATGCATTGCGTTTAACGAGATCTGCCATCTAATGCACAATCGTATATGGTTGTTGGTATCTCTACCCAGTACCCGGTGGGCATTGTAAAAGTCCTCTTGGGCTCATAGAACCGTGGAAATCTGCTTAAGCATTTTAATGATGTCATCACTCGGTTGGCTTTTCGGATAATGTGAATATGCGACAGTATGTAGCTGAGCTCACTTTCTCGTTGGGCTGAGGCGCTCCGTAGAACTTTTGAATAATGACTGGAATGTATTATTTTAATGTATGGGGAAGTATTTTGCAACAGACTTTAATGGGGTTTCTCCAGCTTTGATTGCTCTCTCATTATAAATTTTTGTAATGAAGCCTTGTACCTTGTACCTTGTACTAAGCATGACCGTACGCATATGGGAGACAAGAGGCTTCTTACGCTTCCAAAAATTTCCAAATCTTCCAGCTCTCCTACATTGAATTTCCTCAAATGGTTCTTCAAAACTGATTGTGATGAGGGATCCTTGAGTAGAAGCAATATTTAGAAAATCAATGAGGTAATTTTGTCTGAAATAGATAAATAGCCCAAGTAGAAAATTGACCCATGACCCTTCCACCTTACAGAATTTTGTTTGATGCCAAACGTTTTTAAGCAAGTTTTGTTGCACTACCTTCTTATTTAATTACCCATCAGAAGATAAAAGGGATCTAGTAGCAATAGTCAGTACCACGCTCCCAGAAATGCTTTACTAGAAAAGATGAAATAATATGTGCCTTGGTCTGTTCTGGTTCTTGTGTCAGGGTTTCATATGAAAAGTGAGAGTGATCTATGTTTCGTTGTATTTAGGTTTATTTTACTTTGACTGCATTCTTCAAGTAGTGTGTTATATCTACCGTAGAAGTAGGTGCTATTCGTTTATCTTAGTAAATATTTTGTAATGTAAATTCGAGTCAATAAAAGCTTCTCGAAATTTCTTGGCTGTACTCTCTTCAGGATTTTCAGGAATTATTCCATTCGTTTGAGATTCTTCAGATGAACTTGGAAACCAAAAGTTTGATAACATCAAATATCATGGAAAAGAGTTTATCCATGCCAAAATGTTTTTGCCTTGCAGAAAATAGTTTCACAACATATATCTTTGAAACCTTTCTTTAGTGTTTATACCTGGTTAAAAGAACGACGTCGCATCTGTTTTAGAAAAAAAGTACGGTCGGATGTTTTAGCCACTGTCATTGTCTCGAAAGTTAAAGATTTCAATTCAGTGCTAAGGAAAAGGGAAATCTAAAATACTACAACAACTGTCGTGTCATATCAGTAACTACAATAAAACTACAATAAGAATATCAACCTACAACCTTACCACCACCACTTTTATTTTATGTACGTCAAACAATTAATTGTGTGTATTTCAAATGATTAATCTTTTGCATGCACAATGATTGATTGAAATACTCCTTTTATGAATCATGTATCCCATTAATAGCGTTTGAAGTAAGACAAGAATCAATTCAAGGTGCATCAATATAGTAAACTTCCATCTCATTATTTTGGGTAACTTTTGAACTAAACGAGCCCCCGTAAATCCTCGAATAAGCCCCCATCTCCGAATAAGCCCCCACCTAAAATTTTTGAGCCTTATTCGAGGGAAGCATTATTGTAGAATACTATGTTATTTCGAGAAAGCCAACACAAGACAGGGCTATAGAGTATTACAACCTTTACCTGAAGACAATGCAGGAAAAAGAAACAAGGGTTTTATCATTACATTTTGTTTGAGAAATAGCCTTTTTGTCATCTTTTAACCTAGTTGATAAAGAAAATTTTGTCCCTTTATGTCAACCTTTGAAGAAAACGACAAACTTCTGAATAAGTCCCCCCTCGAATATGCCCCAAGCCAAAAATTCGTTTCTGTAAAATAACCCTTTGCAAAGCTAGTTACAAACGAGGCTAATACAATATTTCGGGTCTGTCATTTTCGATTCAGAGGCCAGTGCAAAAGGCTCTTCAATCTTTCAACAAAAATATTCAGAGAAACTTAAATGAAAGCAAATCGTATCGAGGTAAGACCAATTCATCAGGTTTGGCTTTGAGTTGTGAAGGTATATTTTAAAACTGTTAAGAGCTCTTACTCTTTGTTCTTGTGATAACTTTTTGTGATTTGTTGCTTTGCTAAAGTCTACTTTTAGAGTTGGCCTAATAAAATAAAATAATTTCATGTCCTTTTGATGGACCCAGGTTCAGATTGACTTTTCAGAATCACATTCAGACTCACACTTATGCTATACTATTAGATCAATAAAACCGTTTTAACAATTTGGTGTTTGTAAAACCAAACCTTATTTACTTTCAACCGCACAGTTAAATCTATACCCTTTGACCATTTGTGGAAAATTTTCTAGCCAGGGCCAGGGGGTAAGAAGCTGGAAAACTAGGTACACATTGACTATCTGCTACGGCAAATAAATATGAGCACCTTTGCCATGGCAGAATACCCCTGTTTTTATCCCCTTTGGATTTGATTCTAGAAAATTCAAACCTGATTTACTTTCAAGCAAACACCTCATAAGCTAACTTAGCCAATTTTTGGAAATTTTTCAAGCTAAAGGGTTAGCTAGGAAAATTGCACATATCCACTGTGCCGTTGACACAGCAGAAAATCCGTGGTCTTTATCATCTTTGCATTGAATCCTGGGAATCCAAAGCTGATTTACTTTCTTAAGTGTACAGCTCAAGCTACTCTTTGTCCATTTTTGGAAATTTTTCCAGCCAGTGGGTAAATTAGAAAAACTACCAATGTTCATTATAAGAATCTAGGGAGATAAGTCCGTCAGTTGATTCATGAGTGACTGTGACTGGCAAGTAAAAGTGCAACTCATTTGTAAGGCTAATTTGATTCAGGCTATGAATGCAATTAGTTGGCATTCCGAAGGCCCATTGCCACTTGCCTGGCTATTCATCCTTTTTTTGCCGTTCATACAGGAGCCATTATTGGCCGTCAAAAATATTTTGACTGATATGGTAAGTTGTCTTCAAAGTAGACTGCATTCCTTATTATGTCGTTTCTTATGAAAGTTTTGACTATTCTTAAGTATTTCAAGAAAATGAAACATAACTAGAAAAATATACGCACAAAGTAACATTTGAACACTGGCTCTTTGTTATACTTAGTGTTCATGATTGGCATTTTTGTGCATTACACATTTCATTTTACATGATATTTTTGATTTGTAACTTTAAGGTTGTTTGCGTGTCTGAGAAAGATGGCATCATTTAAGACTAAAAGGAGAGGTAAAAGGTCCCGGGAGCAAAAGAATGAACAAGAAGGCAACGGCAAATATCAGGATATTCTGATCTTTGGTTACGGGAGTAAGATTTTTCACGATGATGTAATGGCAAAGTACATTGATGACGAAAAGCATCTGATTCCATGGATGGGGGATGAAACACTCATGGTGGACAGGTAAAGTTGAACAACTAATTTTAAGTTATTAAACTTGGCCCAAGATAGCGCATGAAGCGCAAGGACAGAATTTGTCAGCTTTATACCTGGAGCATAAGGCAGAAGGAGTCACGAGGGGTTGACTCAGAAAGACTAGGGGTTTTGCTGCTCCATTAGTTCATCTATTCAGCAGGTGCTTAGTGCATTGAGCATAAACGAATACCTTACAAAGATAGTAGGCCTATTTGCCTATCAACTATCAATGCACTGCTCGATTAGTCTACATAACCGTGGGCCTTTCATGCTTTGCAAATAAACCAATACCTTACAAAGATAGTAAGCCTATTTGCCTATAAACTTTGCAAATCAACAAGCTCTTTGATCCATACAGAACTTAAGAATAGTAAGAGTTAAATGTTATGACTTTTTCTTAGAAATTTCAAATTGGACTGGCTTGGCATAGTTGAAATCTCAAAGATCTCTAAGATCTATATCAAAATTTCTTTGACTTCAGAAACATATTTCACTTTTTTTGCATAAAGGGCCAAGCCAAAAACTGTGAGATGAAAAAGTCTTAGATTTTACTTGAGAACTAGGATAACCAGAAAAGCTTTTTTACAAGATTATTTAGAAGATTTCAGAAATTTTTGGCTATTTGAAATCATGTTCAACTTTGAAGGGGCTGAGTTTCAGATTTTTGACCAGATTTTTGAAGTGGTATCTACCATCTAGATGGTTATCTGTTTTTTTAAAGAAATTGTTGCTTGAATGGCAAGAAAAGAAATATTACCTGGTGCAGTTATAGGATATCCTACTTATTCAAGATAATCATGAGACATTTTTTCAGGGATGGCCGAGTGGTTAGATCACTTGACCCTTGTTCAAAGGGTCCCGGTTTCGAAACCACCTTCAGACCTATCGCAAAGTGTGAGGAGAGAATTAGCCAGCTCTCTGTAATTCCAGGCAAAAAGGCAAAAGGAATCACGAGGTGTGGTCACATTGAGAGGAAGGACCAGGGTTGCACTGCTCGATAAGTTTACCTATTCAGTGGGCCCTTTGTGCTTAGCACATAAACCCATACCTTGCGAAGATAGTAAGCATATGTGCCTATCAACTATCTGTTTCCACATCGCATTTCAGGTACGACTGCCGTGGACATCTCTATAGTCAGGAAGAATTCACTTGTTCTGTAGAAAATTCTCATCATGTTCTAACACCTGAAGAGGAGAAAATGGAAAATCTTTGTGACGAGGAGAGATATCTAGCCTTACACAAGGACCTCAACGAAGAGGAATTTCTTGAAGGTATTTGACAGCAACTAATGCTTACGGGCTGTCCAAGTTGATAACTCAAAATTTGCTTATTTCCTATTTATAAAATTTGCTTATTTATATTGCTTATTATTAGAATGGTTTTATGTTTACATGGATTATGGATTATCATGTACTCTTGGATTAGGTGGGTTCAGGGGGCCATGGCTTCAGACCCCATGCTTCATATAGTTAAAAAGGACACAGCAAAATAAAGAAAAATTTGATAATAAGAATATTTTACAGAAACATCAAATTGAGTCAAATCAAAGCGTCTGGCCCTGGATCCTTCAGCCTCTTAAAACGCAACTGAATGTTGTACCAAACCCACTGAGCAATCAAGGCCCTCAATTCAATCAAGCAGCCACATCAATCACTCAAATTGCATCATGATTCATCAAAGTAAGAGACAAATTCATCCGGCTCTTCTATAGCTACAACAGACCTGCCTAAGGGAGACAGTCACAAAACCACAAGAGGACCATCGTATTTCCACTACTGGATAGGTTTGCTCTGTAAGCTTGAGAAGCAATAGGATTTCTAGAAATAAATTGCTATTATCTGATTAATTTCTAGAGGAAGAACGCAAGAGGTTCAAATCGCAATATGACCCTACTTGCTCTTACAGTAATGTGGAATTTGAGTACGAAGAAGAAGCTGAAGAAAATAATTCAGGAGACGAGGAGTACGACCCAAGTGCTTGCTTGGAAGAAGACGAGGAAGAAGGCGAGTCTTAATTTGATGTTTCAGCTTGAGAAATTCATTTTCATTAAAGCTCTGATAGTGCGGAAAAACTGTTTAACATCACACTTTTACTGACCAAAATTGCTCTTATCTGCTTCCATGTTTTCAGCTTGAAATACAGGAGTTAATTTGTCAAGGAACTGTGCATTTTTCTGAGTTAGTACAGTGTGCAAGTTTCTGTTTAAGGTGCTAGTCTGACTAAGGCAAGGCCTTTTAGTTGGGGTGCAGTAGCATGCTCTACATAACTACATATATTAATAAGAGGTCCTAGTGTGTTTATTGGTGTAATTTGCAAGTGAGTGAGTTTCTGTTTAAGGTGCTAGTCTTATGCAAGACCCTTTTCTAGTCAGGGTACATTAGTATGTTCTGCATTACTAAAAATTGTGGTAAGGGGGGCTAATTGTTTATTGAGTGGGTGAGTTTCTATTTAAAGTTCTAGCCTGACAAGACAAGACTTTGTTTCTAGCTAGGTCACGGTAGCATGCAATAGGAGGAGGGCCTAGTGTGTTTATTGCTCCAATCTAAGGGTAAAGAAGGTTATAGAACGCTAGAGCAGACTTCTTTAGCCAATCAAGTTTAACGCCACTTCTGGAAGCTGTTAGCCACCCTATTAGCCACTCTCTAATTATAATTTATCGACTGTAGAATCCGACGAGGACTCATCCCTTATGTACCAACCAGCCGAACCCAACTCGGAAAAGAGCAAGCCTTTGATTACAGAAAAAGTTGAGAACGAAGACGAACAGATGGGACTATTCGAGAAACCCGATTCTTTGGAAGTTCCTGCCGGCATGGAATTGGTAGGTGCCCTTCTTTCATATCATTGTGATGACTTTAAACATTTCGTATTCACTCCATTTCGAATTACTTAGTCAACCCGGTGTGCAGAGTGATGTATGAATGTGTCAAGGCAGAAAATAACTGAGGAAGAGTCGAACTGGAATGATTGTGTTGCACATCTTGGTGAACTTACAAGATAATAGCTTCATTAACTCAGCTACCAAGATGTTTGCAAGGGTGCGCTTGGATATCTTGGTCTTAAATTCTACGTATTTGATTTTCGAATGGTAAGTCTTTCCGCTTTGTTTACTTGCTAATTCTGCTTTCTTAGTATATTGTCAAAGCTTAATCAATGCTTCATTGTCAACGCTCCATCTTGCTTTGTAATGATAATGTAAGGGTGACGAGGGAAATCTACATAGCGGAACATAAAATCTACTTAAGCTTTGCATCCAACACTTGTCAGAGTAGTACGTCAGAAATGGGCCGAAAATGAATTCTAATGCATTTTTGACGTATTACTTTGATAAGTGTCAGATGCAAAGCTTAAGTAGTTATTATGTTTCATTATGTTTCTGATTTTCCTCGCCATCCTCAAGTTCTGTACCGATCATCGACTGTTGTAATGATAGCTCTTCAAGAGCAACGAGAAATGAAAATCTCTTTTCCCTAATTAGCGCAGTGGTTAATGGGGAAAATTTGCAAAGTACACCTAATTTTCGAGCGGAATCTGCTAGCACTTATCTACTTTTTCATTCATTTAGGCCTGTTCTTCTAAACCTAACAAACTTGCTTAATTACGAAACCGAGTGCTATGTTTAGAAGAACACAAATTCTGAAAATCTGAGACTTTTTGAGCAAAAAAGTTTTCTTTGGCTCGTCACCAGTCTCATATGGATCACATGTATCTTGGCAACTAACAAAAAGGCAAACATTCCCAATCTAGAATTTCCAAATCTTTCGACAATCTTTGAAACCTTCTGCCGTTGATAGCACAAAGTATGGAGAAAGAACGAAAGGCTACCGTAAAAAGAATTGGTCTTAAAGAGTAGCTACATCCTTCGGAAATCCTTACTTTGAAAAGAGGGTGGAGTTTTGAAATCAATCGAATTAATTTGGGTTCATTGTTGTCATTTCGAACTGATATAATAATTTTGAAGTTTTTGTAGCAGGATTTGTGAGAAGACGGAAGAGGTATTACAAACGGAAAGTTAAGGATAGAAGAATAAAGAAGCGAGAAGAATTTTTTCAAATGTAATTCAGCGAACGTTTGCACACGATTTGTGTTATTAAATTATTTCAAGTTGATATGATGCGTATATTAATGTAGTAGCCTTTTAGGTGAAGGTTTTTGTAACAAAGGTGAGTTAAAGTTGAGGTAAGTTAAGTCAACAGTTATTAATAGTAGAAGATATTAAGACTGTTTTTAACATTGTATCCGGCATGATGTCAAGCCCTTGATGTTAAGTAGAGTAACGTTAATAAATCCTGACTTATCAAGGCTGTTCCTGACATTGCATGATAGGCACCAATTATGGGAAGCCCTTTGTATTTTGCAGTGGGATTTTCATGCGTTTTGTCTTATCGAGGCTTCTTATGACAAAGGTCTAACAGCCACTGCTTATTGTGATGGCAAGCTTTTGATATTTGCTCCAACTCATCAAGGCTTTCTTGAAGCTGTATTAGACATGATAGGTTACAGATGATGTAGGATTTGTTAAGTTTGTAATGTTATCTCTGTTACAAAATAGGCCAACAATGCTTTACTAAAAACAGGATTATCGATCACCGAATTAGGTCAATTTTTTGTCATTGAACCTCAACCAACTGTTTGATTTAAAAAAGAGTTTTTTCTCAAACTACCATGGTTTTAAGGTGATATGTATTGAATGTAAGTGTGGATCACTTCATGTGACATAGCACAAAATAACATTACCCCCTGTAATAGAAAGTCTTCTGATGTTATCTTCGGTATGCAACATAAGCCAAAACAGTGGGGCTCAGCCGGGAATCGAACCCGGAGCCTCTCGCACCCAAAGCGAGAATCATACCATTAGACCACTAAGCCATCCATGCTTCAAACGAAATCAAGTCAGTACTCATTTCAGGTACCAGTTACCAGTCGACCGGTAGAATTTGGTTATTCTCTTTAATCACGGAAAGTTAGGATTTATATACACTTGGGCTATTTAGGGGTCTTTCACAAATGGTTGTTGCGAATGGGTTCGAATATTGTTGAAATAAACGATTCGAAAGTGTTGCAATTATCGTTCAACATTGTTTCAAGTTAGTCTTATATCCTTGTAGTCAAGTTCTCCGCTCTCTTACGAAACCCCATAAATGATTCTGATATGAATGTATGATAGGAATATGCCCCATAGCTACCGAAATCGCAATGGCCTAAATCCATAACAGATTCGGTCCAACTGCAGTCGTTAGTCTTGGTAGTTATGCGTTGCTAAGGGGTATATGCCTATCATGCATTTCGTGCAATAAGGTCCAGTATCATTTGAATCGTCTATCCATATCCTCTTAATACAAGATCAATAGCTAACTAATATTCTCATTTTCTAGCCGGACAGCCAGAAATCGCATTCCATCATCGAGAAGACGGCTCTCTTTATCAGCAAACAAGGCCTGCAGATGGAGATCGTTCTCAAGGCGAAGCAGGCTGGCAACCCTCAGTTCGATTTCCTCAACTACGGCAACTGGCTGAATCCGTATTACAAGTTGGTTTTGCAGAAGATTCGCGATGGCAGCTATCAGGCATCGTTGCCAGATTCGACAAATAATGATCAAAGCAAAGCACAACTACACACGGGTATGAACCAGTAATCATGTTCTGAAATACAAATAGCAAATAATTGTTACTGGACGAGAAAGGCGCAAATGTTTTTATCGATGGAAAGAAGTCGGTTGCAATTGAGCGACATTCCTCCAATTACTGTTGTGCATTGAGAAATTTTCACACGGTTAAAATTGCTCCGAATTCTTTTAAGATTCGTTTGTGAGTATTTCTGTCTCCGAGAATGATTGATTATGAAGCAATTTTTACATTTTAATTATGAAATATATCACTATGGTTCTAAAACCATTTTTTAAAGATTCTGCAACAAAAGGACCTCTGTTGTAATAGGTTTGGTTCCTCTGTCAGAGCAAAATCGTTCTTTCAAAATTCTTTCATTTTTTCACTATTTAGCAAATTTATGTGGATTTGAATTTGTGGAAATGTTCGTACTAGGCCCAACCTAGAATTAAGGTCCCACCACTTTCCTAACTCTCAGAAATGGCTAAGTAAGAACGATTATGCAATTTGCAACCATTATGAAACGATTTCACATGATTATAAAACGATATGTTACGATTGGAAAACGATTCTCAACGTAATCAAAACGATTTTGAACGATTATGATGCAGCGTTTGTTTTGATGTTTGGCTGAAATATACCACATTGTCATTACCTGCGGGCCTAGCTGCAATACTGCATTCAGTCCGGCCTGACTTTGATACTGGCTCTTTAAAAGATATTTTGAATATTTCGAGTTTGATAAATATTTTATGCAATCGTATTTTTCTCTAAAGATGTTAACTCAGATCAAAGCGATGATGACTCGGATTCCTCTGACGACAACGAATACATTCATCCGCTGCTGCAAGCCCACCGACGACCTATCAAAACGACTGCAAGACCGACACCCTCCACCTCGTCCACAACTCTAAGCAGGAAACCAAACTCTACCCGACATGCGGCTGCTGAAAGAGCTAACGACCCCAGAACTCACTGGCAGAGGAATGGAAACCCGGCCATGCAAGACCCGAGTGCAAGTGCAGCGGCCGTTTACATGGCAAGGAAGTACGAAAACACGAAATTAGCAGAAGACAGTCCGTTGCATGATGGGACACATGAACAAGTGGAGGAAGACAACTGGGCTGATCAATTAGAAGAGGACCGCGGTTTCATGGCCAGAGGTATTTATCTAATCGTTTTTGAAAGGCTAGGGAAATAAAACCTACTTTTGATTGTTCTATACTTGCGTATATCAAACAGCATTGTCAGAAGAGGTGCGCTCAACTTGAATTAGGGCCCAAGTGTATGAAGTTAGCTGACACTGGCAAATAGACCAAGCTACGTCTGTAATGTATTATGTAGGAAAGCTTGTAAGAATAAATTTGAATTTACACAAGGTAAGTTAGCTCGAGAACTCAACTTGACCTGGGCTAGCAAAGTGGGTTGACTTGGCTCGCAGAGTTGACCCATGTAAGCTTTTCTCATATATCTTCAAGGAAAGCTGATTGACTCGGCTATCCCAGCTGATGTAAATTTTACTTTCTTGTGTAAATGCAAACAAGGTGAGGTGGCGACGGGTTGTGTTATTTTACAAGTTCGTATTTGTCGTTTTTAGGTGTGAGCCCGGGTTGTAAAAGAACTGACCCGGTCAATTGAGACAAGCTGACCCGGCTATCGGCCCAACCCGGGTCAGCTCGTCTGATGTAATCAGGGCCTTAGATGTTACAAAACTCTTCAGTGCAGAACTCTACAGGCTCTACGATTGGTTGATATTTATTTGCCAACAATATTCACCACCATTAGCTGTATAAGACTCGGTAAAGATTTTTAGGAACAGTAAAATCTACCGACGCTCGTATGAGTTTACTGCGAACTATTTTGTATTGGAAACATAGAGTGCATGAAAAATCTAACAGTAGAGTTCTGAACTACAGGTTTTTACTGACTTTGTTTCAGATGCTGCTGGATTTCCCTACGCACTGCCTCAGAATGAAACAGCAAACCAGGTTGCTCTTCCTCCTTCACTGGCGATGATGTCTCTCATTCCACCACCTCCACCCCCGGGTCAATCACAGAGTGGTAAGTCCTTTCACCTTGCTACACTACGACGGTCTTATTATAAGGGAATTTCATCATTGTAAATTCAGGGGGCTACAAGTATTATGTCGATACCCATGGAAGTCCCATCAGTTCCCACGGGAGAGACCAAGTTGTGGTCAAAGGATGACTTCCCCGGGAGCTCGTGGAATTCTATATTTCCGAGGCCTCAAAATGGTTTAATAGCATCCTTGACACTCCAGTTTTTAAGGTCAAATAAACTAATAAATTCTAATCGCTTACTCTTGTCACTTTTGTAGTATGATGTTTTCGTGCGTATAAATACTGTCATGACTGCACAAAATAGTTACCACTGCACATTTTGGGTATCACTACTGCACGCATTGGCTATCGCTGAGCCTAATAATAACGCTTGATACTAGAATAATGCTTGATACTACTTTTTACTTAATGTACGTCAGCAATCTCTTACGAAACTCGTCATCGTCACTTTCATTACATTTGCTATTTCAACAGTTGTGCAGAACGCCTGAGCACACTCTATCTACTTAGCAAGTTGCAAATTCTTGTTTAGGCATCTACCCATTGGTGCTTCGGCGTAAAAGCCACCAAATAGTCTTTTTCAAATATTGAATATTTCTACCCTGCAAAGAGGAACGCACTTATGATTTGTCCTTCATACTTGTAAGTGAATAATACTTTCACTTCATTTCCCTAAGATACATTTTCGAATACAGAAGAATAGAATGCACTATTTGCTTACTTAGATTGCAGCATAAGCCAAAACAATGGGGCTCAGCCGGGAATCGAACCCGGAGCCTCTCGCACCCAAAGCGAGAATCATACCATTAGACCACTAAGCCGTCCATGCTTGTAATGGAATCAAGTCTGTACTCATTTCAGGTACCAGTTACCAGTCGAAAAATTTGCTGTTCTCTTTAATTATTCAAAGACTTGATTTTCATCTTTAAGGGAACAGCCACTTATCATCTCCTGAAATTATAGAGAGATGGCAGATCGTATCTTCGCACTTTTTGTGTTGCGTTGATGGTGGTCTCGAACCTGCGACTCTTGTAATGAGGGTTACAGCCTCGTTCATACTTACCCGTTTTCATCGAAACTCCAACAAAAACAGATATCTGTCAATTTGTGTTCATACTTCAAACGCATCTAATTTTCTCTATATGAATCAATATTATCATTGTATCTATCTTTGTTGATGTTAGCGTAATGGAATTCCTCCGTTTTTGAGATTCACATTAGGGATTTCTGTTTTTGTTTAACTTGATTATTTTCTGCGTATTCATTTAGCTCTGTTTTGGACTGCACGCAAAGCCATAAACAGGGCTGAACTTGAGGATGGTGAGATCGGAAACATGGCGAAACATGATAAAAATTTAAGTTTTGCTTGTGACACCCATCAGAGTACGTCAAAAATCAAACGAAACCTAACGAATTATCATGCAAAAGCAGATAAGTGAACAGGGCCTAAGTGATGTAATTTACCTAGTCTTCTGGCATCATCAGAAACATGCTCTACCAACCACTCCTTGTTTTACGAGGCTACAACTCTATCGAACTTTCCATTCCAACTAATTTCCTCTCTATTTTCAGATAATACCATGATGGCTCCTGGTGTTCCGAATATGCAATTCAGTTCGACTCTCCCACCTCCTCCTCCCCCGCCAGGATGCTCTGTGCCAGACCTCCCTACCTTTTCAACTCAACCACCTTCACACACACGAGGCTATCAAACACAGCAACAGCAACAACAGCACATTGTTCCCCCACCCCCTGATCTGAAACCAGTAGTGGATAAACTAGCAGAATACGTGGCACGGAATGGCGAGGAGTTCGAAGGACAGATCAGGATGAAACGAGACCCCCGGTTTGACTTTCTCATGTCCGACCACATCTACTACCCGTATTATTTGTATAAGAAACAGCACAAGATTGCCGAGATTGCCAAGAAGAAGGCCAAAGAAAAAAAAGGTCAGTGAGAAAGTTTATGTTTAACGTGCTAGCCTGCCAAAGACCAGCAGGGGCACGGAATCCTTAGCGCAACGTCCCTTCGGAAGGTCAGTTTGTTGTTTTGGATTGGTCCATTGGTAACTGCTGGTCGTATAGAGGGGTTTATCACCCTGTAGCCGTGGAAATCATCATCATCATCAATGATTTTTACAAATCGAGCTAAAAAGAGATGCAATAGTCAAGTTACAGCTAATCAATATCTACTGAATTACAACAATTTTGAGATAATCCTGAATACAAATTATTTTCTACTGGTTAAAACCAACAAGATATTCTTCATTCCCTGACAAATTACGCAAGATGTTCCCTTGATTCACGCAATATCTCTTTCCACCCATGTTTCGGCTTGTTCTCCTGATCTTTAGAACTACTATCCGATTTGACAAAACCTCGCCAGTGATTCAGCTATGATTCAGCTATTCGTTACTCTAGGTAGTCAAAAAATGCTACTCGAATTTTATGACGTCATAGAATATTCGAACTGAGCCAATTTTTGGACCAAACCAATCTCCAACCGATCATTGTTTCAACAATATATCACTAAAAATCACATTGAAAATCAGTAAGTTTTTATCAGTTTGTACTATCCGAAATGAAAAAACTATGCAAAATTTTCTTCCGTTTTTGGATTTTTAGTATTCACGGTATTTGAATTAATTTTTTCATTACTTCAGAAAAAGTAGAGAGAGCGTCAAAACCTCTACGCTTCGAATTAAAAACGAAAACGAAATCGAAAAATGTCGTCCAAAAGTCAAAGACTGTCGAGGTATTTAACGCAACCGAAGAGCAAGAGGAGGACCTCGATTCTTTTGCTGAAGACGAATTGGATGGGTATAGGCCTAACTTGGCGAAGAAGGAAAAAACACCGATGGAAAAGGCACAGATTGCCATGGAGCAAGCGAAGAGAATGATTGCAGAGGTCCAACAAAAACAAATGTTGCTCAAGGAAAACGCGATTTTTAAAGGTTTGGACGTTTGTATGTCTTACTACTCGGCTTCTTTAAAGGGAATCGAGCGTGATTCATTATTTGACATTGTGACATCAGACATCTGTTGCTACAAATACTTGTGCACTGAAATGCGCCAATGCAGTTATTTTTCAATAGCAGAATGCATAAGGTACATAATACGTATTTCAGATTATTGATCTGCTTGATGGTTTAGGGGTAACACATAATGATAGAAAACCTCTTTTTTCGAAGAATCGAAAAGACTCCTTGGCTTTGCAGTTTTCTCTTTTTAGTTGGTAAAGCTACAGCCGTAAATACTTCTACCACAGGCAGAGGTATGTCAGAACTGCGCATTAAATCTCAAAGAGCTAATATTGCTATCTATGGGCAAAGTGATGGGAACATCTAATTATGAAATTTGTCATTTTTTTTACCAGCCAGAGAATATACTTGATGATGAGCAACAATTGCAAGAGTGATGGCCAGCTCTGAAAGAATATATTTGACATGATAGTCATTTTATCATGGCCAGCCTTTAGGGTCCTACTAAATATGGAAAGTGTCAGAAACAACCTTGATAAAAACAAATGTATTCACATCGTTGCCCTACTAAATATCAAAGGCTTGTCATGATGAGCGGTGACTTTCATGTCAAATATTGTGTCAGTAACAGCTTTGATAAGAATGAATATATTTGTGCTGCCCTACTAAATATCAAAGGCTTGTCATGATGAATGATGACTTTCATGTCAAATATTGTGTCAGAAACAACCTTGATACGTCGAAATATGTTTAAACAATGAAATACCAAAAATTAGGGATTTTTTTTCATTGAATAATGAAATAAGCAATCAAATGACTTCCTATGACTTTAAAGGATTGTATTTTAGCGATCAATGCGGACAGCTTCATAAATATATTTCTCTTCACAGCTGTGGAAGTAGACAAAGAGGCGAACACTGAAAGAGAGAGACAGGTTCAAATGGAAAGGAGACGAAAAGCAGCCGCATTCATCGGGATGTTGAAGCAATCAAATACTGACACCAATTCCGGCAACTCTTCCTCTAGCAGGTTCGTATCTTACCTAGTTTTAACAGCTCGCTAAGACGAAAGAAGAAGACAGTGAAAACAGAACCAAAACCAAAAGGCTGAAGTCTTTTTTGCTTTGCTAAGCTATGAATCTGCGAATTCGCTTAGCTTGATTAGGTCAAGAAGGGAGAAGCCAATTAGTTACCAGTCAGGAAGAGAGAGATTTCCAAGTGGTAGACAAGGATCTTCAGTATCTTAATATGTTTCACAATATTTCGTTATTTTCCTGACGTATTACTCCAATGAGTGTTAGACGAAAATCCGAAATTTTTCCACAGAATTTCAACACAAAACAGGAATCGAATACGTGGATTTCTGAATTTAGAAAAAACGCCAGAGCTATGTAAGAATTCTGAGAGATCCACTGTCTCATTAGTCTTGAAATAATGGTGAGGATTTCATGATGTTGAAGTTGAGATGTTGTCACGTTCTCTTGTTGTTTTCAACACCTGGCTTACAACACTCCTCCCTCAACGGATTGTGGTCGGAAAAAAGAGGGGCGTATGAATTACAACTCTTCGCAGGTATCATATATGGAATAACCACGGACGAATCTGATATCTGCTGGGGCGACTGGCCTCTCTGTTTTACTGTTGTCTAGAGACTTTGGGAGTAAATTGCCTGAAATTTTCAGACCTAGGCTAGAAAATGATGATACACCCCCACAAACATACACAGTATTGAATATTCTCCACAGTGCTGAACATCCTCCAAAGTACTGCACAAAAGTGTCCCAGGGTGGTTTTGCTTTTGTTTCGAGAGTATGGCAGTACATGACCGGAAAGAGGTGAGCCATAAGTTAGATGCTAATGGTAACCCCCACACTACTGATGGTAGCCCCTACACTACTGAATATCTTTGACAGCAGTGAACACCCTCCACTGCACTGATGTTGCCCAGAATAGTTTCACTGTTTTCTGGGGAATATGGGAGTACATGACCTGAAAGTGCCAAAACCTAGGCCCAAAGTGAAACAAAAAACTTAGGACGCAACGAAAAACGCCCATCTCTAGCTATATAGGTGTCAAAGTATGGAATAGAATCCCCAAACAATAAAGGGTGCGGAATCCATTCTATTTCTCAAGAAAAGGTTTAGAAACTATTTTTTGGGCCAATAAAACAAATTGGAAAATCACACACCCTGCTTAAACATGACCTACAGGTAGAACAGTAATTTTAGTTTTAGGATGTTTCAACAACTTGTTTTAATCATTGTGAATTATATAGTGTTTATTTGAGAAAATTTCATCCCACCTAGTGGAGATCCCATCTTTTAACAAGTGAGATCTCACTTGACCAGAATAAAACATTTTCCATATAAACAGAGGATGAAAAGTACAAAGATTTGAATGGGAGGGTGAGATCTCACCTCTCAGCTAAATGGTTTGATGTTGGGATGATTTCATCCATATTAACAGACATTAAGTCAGCTTAGCACGTTAAATAGGAACTCGCCCATGAAGGGGAAAGGAAGAAATGAAACGAGGAGAATTTGAAATGCTGAGCGAATTCCTAAATTTAGCAAGTGTCTGACGGGCTGAACTGACACAGATACTCGAACGCAGTCAGATCATTAACCACTTGGCTGGTAAACCTACCCAGACGATTGACAACATATTTTCTGCACCCACACAAACACCAAAAATACATCCCACTTTCATTTAATCCCGTCTCGACATCTGCTAAAAGTTGTCATAAATTCAACAGGCATGGTCTTACTCGTTCATATATTCCCTGGAGTTGCCTTGGGTTGTACTATGATCCAAACCATCAACGAACCATGGTATTGTCACTGTTAACCAGGGTTTGGCAATGAAATTTTGGCAAAAGTACCACAATTATGATATTCTCCAGCCAGGTATCGAACCCGGGGCCGTACCCACCATGATGGGCTAGCACGCTAAATAAATGCACTAGGCCTAAACAGGACTGGCCTAGCTCAGTAAGGGCCTAAATTCAAGATTTTGCTGTGCCAAATATCGTGCTATTTTATTGAGCCACATAGAAGGGTAGGGCTTTCTGTTGTGACAATGTAGTTTGAAAGATTTGTTTTCTTGTGATATTACTCGTGAGTTTATTTGTTTTTTATCGTTGCAGTGATGGCTCGTCAGATGGCGAGACATCCAACAGTGAAGATTCATCTGATGATGCTGATTCAAAACCACCTGTCAAGAGACATTTCCAGGAAAACCTGTAAGTCCCAAATTTTGAGTTATATTTCAGGCTAGATTGCACTCTCTGATGTTAGAATTACCTCGAGGAACGCCTTCAGAGTACTGTGGTGGGAAATATCTAGAGGGAAACTACTAGTACAGTGGAGGGTGCTCAGTACTGTTAGGGGTTTGGAGGACCATCAGTACTGTGGAGGGATACCATTCAGTACTGTGGAGGATGTTTAGTACTGTAGAGCATACCATCAGTGCTGTGGGATGATAACATTTGTACGGTAGAGGAAATTCAGTAATATGGAGGGAAACCACAAGCCCTTCAGTATGGTATCCGTCAAGATTATGTAGGGTATCCCAACACAATACTGATGGTATCAACTACAGTACTTATGATATTCCTCCACCTTAATGAACACTCTACTCAACACCCTCAAAAGTAATGCACAAACGTGCCTCAGGGTGAAAATAAAGACTGGATCGAGCTTCTGCTCTTGAAAAATGAAGTCACAGGTATTTGGGGTTATGTTGTGCAACAGATATTAAATTGGATCGAGCTACAACCTATGAACAATGAGGGAAAGATGGTAGGCTAAGGCCTAATTACAAACATGCCAAAGCCAATGTTACTGCACTAAAATATGGAATTCAAAATGGCGTGAAATGATATCGTTGTCTGACTTTTCTCTAGAATATTTGGTTGCCCCACACACATGTTCCTTGCTTTGATTACTATGACAGAAAATTGATTAGCTGAGAAAACGTAAACATATTTCCTAATTTTCCCATGATTGAGCCATTTTTGCTAACGATCCGATATCCCATACCCTACTGTGTTCCTGGGAAATATGGATATGTTACAAATGTGGTTGCAACTAGACTGCAATAGGAGAAGCCAGCTCCCCGATAAAATCATCACCCAGGCTCGTCTATTTCGAGAAAATGCGTCAACGTATCTCTTTGATGTTTAAATATAATTTCTGGCTGTAAGGCGACTGTTAGAAAACTTGCGGATAATTGGTTGCAAATTTCTGTCGTATTCAGTCGGTCTTCTCGTTGAAAGCATCTAATAAACAGCGGTTTGGCAGCACTGTTCGTCAATAGGATTCCAGGTTACTAAATCTCATCGAAATTAGATAGTTGATCGGACATGAATCCTTGTTAACCCTTTCAAGCAACGGAATGGTGCTGAAAGCTGTCATTGAGTCTTCATACACGCATTTGGGTGGCTCCATGGCTTTTGCCTTGTCCTGGGTTTTATGTCTCATTGGAACTTCTACAAGTCTTTGTTTTAAGCATGGCCAATCAAAAGAAACATCCTGGGAACGTCTATGTGCGGTACTGTGGAGGATTTTTAGTATGTGGAGGATATTCAGTACTGTGGAGGTGCACAATTAGTACCGTGTAGGATTTTTAGTATGTGGAGGATATTCAGTTGCGTGGAGGTGTACAATTAGTACTGTGGAGGACGTTCAATACGGTAGAGGGAGACAACAAGCACTGCGGAGACAATACCTAAAGTTCTTATTATTCCCCTCCACAATACTGAATAGGTATCCCCCACAGTACTGATGGTATCCCCCCAGCAGTACTGAACATCCTCCACACATTGAACTGCACAGACGTTTCCCAGGGTGAGAATCATTGTTGTCATCACTAGTCAAGCTGTAGGTGTAGAATCTAGCGTGAGACAAATCCTTTCTACATAGTGGATAGTTAAAGATAGAGACAACATTTCGGATGACGAACTCGGTTTCCTGCTCCTGGCGTCATGATCTCGGTGCAGCACACACCAATTGTACAGAATCATCATCATTATCATCGTCATAATTAAAAAGACCACAGAGAATCCAATGATTTCAAAATTATTGAAGACATATACTGTCTAGGCAGAACTAATAGCGCACAGCCTTCACAAGCTATTTCTAGCTGCGCAGTACAGTTGGCCACCGTACATTTAGATATGAAAAGTATTATTTTATAATGAACACCAGAAAATCAGAAACATAAAGAAACATCATAACGATAAAACATTATCTTCTGACTCTCTTCGAAAAAATACTTCTGAACGAAATGAAACCTATCGTATCCTAAACGCTATTCTAGAAACTCAAAATTCAATATCGCGCCATACACGTGTAAGTATTTGATTTCAGTTATGCCACGTTCTTAGAATAGTGTTCAGGCTTTCATGCTAGGATTAGAAAGTCGTTATCGTACAATATATACATTTAGTGCCCATGTTTGATTTTAAAGGTGACTCTATACGGACAGTGGACATTATAGGCAGTAGGACTGTGGACGATTGGACAAAACAGACTATTGGGACATAATGGACTGTAGGACATAATGGACACAACGGGCAGTAGGACTTTGTGGACAATGAGACATATTGTACAGTGGAACATTATAGGCAGGGGGATTATGAACAGTAGGGTATAATGTACAGTGGGACATATTGGAGCTCATGGACAGTAGGATGTTCTAAACCTGCTAATTAAGTAGTGGACAGATACATGAACCAGAAAATTTCTCATCTGTGTTTATTCATTTTTAAAAGAAATTCCTTAAAGCAACTAAATCTTTTCAACATAGATAGCAGTCTCACTGTTGGCCGTTATTCTGATTTTTCGGTGGACCTCCAACACCTTATAATAGTCAGAGTTCATGAATTTTTGATCTGTCAGCTAGGGATACTAAGCTAGAATGGGCTAATTTTAGCCCGTTTTGGCTAAAAACATTTATTTCCTTGTAAATTTTGAAGCCCAAACGGGCTAAAACGTTGATTTCGGGCTAATGCGACTTTATTTTTTGTGACGTATTTCTATTGTTTTTTCTGATGCGGTGAAGTCCGCGTAATGACGCCAGTGTCGTGCGGGGAAGCTTGGGAAACAAGGCTTTTATGAGTGCAATTTTTTGTAAGCATGAAATATTCGAGTATGCATTTTTTTAAGGCAAAACTTCATAAAGAGATTATTCTCTTCAACAAAATGTTCTAGAAGACAGCCTTGTAATAGCAAGAATACACTGCTGCAGTATAACAAATACTTCTGACACATTTTTGTAAGACACAGCTTTGTTGGCTACACTAAAAAAACTTCAAAAAAATTTCCCCGTTCTAGCTTAGTATCCCTAGCTGCCGGTGGTAATTTGTTTCAAGCAGCATCTGTTAACCTCCGATTTACATCTGTTAACCTCCGATATACATCTTTATACCGCTCTTCAACAGATAAAACAAGAATAAAGCATGTTTTGCCAAATTTTCCGAATTTTATAGACTTTTTCAAGAAATAATTGAATTACCTTCCTACAGCATACAGTACAATCTTGGTATCCGTTCTATAGACGTTTTAATGTATTGCTATTTCAAATTATAAAGGCTGTCTTCCGTATTTTTAACTTTCTCCAAAGCCATCAAGAGTTAAGGGTTGCCAACATTAAGATGACAAACTATGCTACTAGATTTCAATGGCAGTGATTAAACTTCAGAGGGGCAAAAGGGACCATTATGGGAATAAGGTTTTGATGCTATTCCTAGCATTGAAATTAAGAAGCATCACTTAAATTTGCCACAACCAAAAATATAACAATTAATTACACCATATAATTAGACTGATGAAAGTGGTACATATCATAAAGACCCCATTTGAAATTTGGAGAAAATCTCAAGTGATACTTCACACTCAAAATGAGTCCTGTACGATGTGTACAATATTCATCAGCTTTATAATAATGTGTAATTAGTTGTTAAACTTTTTCTTGCGGCAAATTTGCATGTTAATAACTTGCTGAATGTCTGAATGATGCATCGATTTCTATCTTTAAGGACCAGAGAGAGCAAAATTTCTTCCACAAAATTTGCAGAGATAGAGAGGTAAAATATCTGTTTGCCGTTTTATTCTTTTCCTTGATTCTTTCATTAATTATTTCATTTAAAGAAAACTGGCGTTGGGAGATAAATAGAATCTTAAATTTCTTTTCAAAATTCTAATTGGTGATGATATTTTCCCTTTGGAAATTGTTCTTAAATTCCCATATCAAACTCCACTTAGACGTGGTGTTGTGGCTCCCCATTCTACCCTAATGAACAAAAGGATACCCACAAAAAAGATTTTGGCACGGGCCCAAGGCTAGTACCCGACTTAATCTGAATTTAAAGCTAACTTGAGAAAGCTAATTTGACCGAGTTGAATCCCTTTTAAAAGCAACAACACCAATCTGAACCAATAACCTGAATGGAGAAAATCAAAAACAAAAGTCAGCAATTGGCCAGGGCCTTTGACATTTCCTCCATAATATTGATGCTTATTGTAGAATTCATGCTTTTTTATAGGACTTCTTCAGAAGAATGAAGCAAAGAGTTGGTTAATACCAGTGACTTGAAAGCCCGCAGGGAACATGACCTGCTATTGGATGGGGGTGTACTGCTGAGATTTTGCAAGCATACCCATTTATCATACCAAATAGTTGGAAATGATACCCAACATTATGAATAAAACGGTGCAAAGATAACTCATTTTACGTTGATATTTCACAATAATGGCAAAAATTATAACCATTATTTATGAAGAAGCTAAAGATTTCATACCTATTTATTTGGGATTCAACAGAAAAATCTTCCCATTATTACCCGTTTTACCCACTTTTACCCGTTTTACCCATTTTAAGACAAATGTCAACAAGCAACCCACCCATCTGAGCGGCACATCCCAGTACCAATTTTATGCTATGTCCCCCTTGGCTCAAAAGATTGGCATATACAGCGGAACATTTTAATGTTGTTCATAACAAAAAGAGTAATCAATGGAAAGTTTTCCATCCGCGGCAAGTATATTTCAAGATGGCAAAGAAAATTGGAAACATAAATAGCTTCTTAATATTATTAGTTATTTTGTTTTCAGTATGTTTTTGATTTTCCTTTCACTCTTAAATCTTGTACCAAATAAGACTGATATTTTCAAAAACTGAATGTTTCTGAATTCATCTTTTGAAATGAATTGAAATTAACTTTACATGTTTGTATGTATGAAATGGGATTATGCAAAGCTCAATTCATATGAACGGGCCAAATATTTTTGTCAAGGTACCCCTTCCAAAGTCAGTATATTGACTTGCAATGATTTGGGTTTACATTAATCAAAAGTGCATTTTCCCTTATTGTCCTTTAAGTCATTTATCTTTTAGGGCATGACTTCAGCAGTAGCTCAACAATTTTTTCTTGGTTTTTCTGCACAGCCTTGTGCAAAGCAGTTTCACCATCCGCATTTTGTATCATAGGGTCTGCACCATTTTTTATAAGTAATTCTGTGACATCTTCATGACCCTGATAAGCAGCCCTGTGAATCGGACAGTCCTTCCCTGCAGCAGTCTGTATGTTTGGATTTGCGTTAAATTCAAATAAGAGTTTTACAATTTGCGTGTGCCCAGCCCTGCATGCGTAATGCAATGCTGTGTACCCGGCCGAGTCTCTGACATCGGGGGATGTACCCTTTTCAAGGAGTGACTTCACCCTACTGTAGTTTCCGTCGACTGCTGCTTGCCAAATACCACGCTCAAAATCCATCTCGTCCAGGGTTTGACTCACTGATTTGCTAGAAACCTCATGACAACAATGATTTGCAGCCATACTGAAAATTTTTAACAGCTTTCTTTCACATTTCTGAGCTAACCCAGCTAGGCGCTGACTAGTGTTGTCCTGCAAAGATCTTCTTTTTTATTAATAAATCCACTTTCAGCAGTAATTCCAGCTGCTAATTGGGTAAAATCTCTATACCTTAACTTTTCCTGTTTATAATCATCTTTGAAAGCGGAGACATTACAGAAATTAACTAATATTTTTGACAACATAGACGGCCTTTTGGATAAGCCTCTTTACCGTGTTTTTTTCTATTACCTGTAGTGCTGCCACTCGTAGGGATTTCTACATGCTACAAGGGTTTTCAGTATGTTGTAGGGAAAACCAACGGTACTGGGAATCGGTCTTTTTTTAAATTGTAAGTATAGATGCTCTGAGAAAAGAATATTCGTGCCATGAATTGGCCAAGTACAGCAGTTTGAATATCCCTCATTGCATATTTTGTGAAAAAATTCAAGTGAAATACTTTCTCCATTTTCTTTGTTGTAAAACATCAGGTAGATTTGAAATACGGGGCATATGCACAATATTTTTGTGTTTCGTCGTACAAGGAAGATTTGGATCAATTTGAGAACCTTGTATGGGAAAATTGTAGGATTTTAGAAATACACTCTTTTGTTTTTATAAGAACAATTTTATAGGAACACCAGCCTCAAATTTGGCCCAAAACTTAAGAACAAGCTAAGAACAAACCGAAGCTGACCATTTTTGGCTCAATATGAAAATTTAATGAAATAATCATAAAACTGAGAAATAATTACAAAACAAGCAGATTGGCAGCACACAGATAATGTCGGATGGTCAAGAGAGTCAAACTTTGCAACAATTAACACTACTGTGATAGCAAAAAAGGCTTCCCAACCATTGTAAAAGTAAGAACAATTTAAGAACATTTCAGGCTGAAAATAGAGGAATATTCAACAACAGCCAGCTTCAAATCAAATTTACTGGTTCTTATAAAATAAAAAGAGTGTATTTGTTTTTGTCGGGACTTGAGGGGGACTTGAGGTCTGAAATTTTGCGAAAGTTTTGCGTAGGGATAAATTCAAGGCGGTAGGTAGAATTGCTATATTGTACGTGGCAGCACTAACTGGTCTAAATTGTATCTGAAGATTCGGATCCTGGCCTGTGTCTGCAGGTTCTGGTGTTGATCACCATTTTCCTGGCCTCTTGGTGCGAGAATCGTCTGGAATTGCATGAGATGAGATGGAGCATGTTTACAATGTTTGTGTGGTTGGAGCTGGAATAATTGGCAGTTCTGCTGCATACAATGCTGCCAAACAAACGAACGATGTCATCCTTTGCGAACAGGTAAATGTAGAAAATATACATATACCGAGTGGACCATAAAAATAGATAAGATGCTATCAAACCCCACCCCATTAAAGTACACTTATCTCCCAGATGCAGTTTAAGCAATACGCGTTACATTCATTTAGGCTCTGTTTTTATGGAGAAAATAACCTCGGCTACATGAGCTGAGGCTATTTCTTGGTGAGGCTATTTTCAGCCTCTGTTTATATGAGAGGAAAATAGTCTCATGTAGTAACCAGGGCTATTTCAATCTGGCGCAGGAGACTCTGATGACAACCAGCGAAGTTCTGCTCAAAACAAGTAAAACATTTCTAAACACCTCCAACCTATTTCTAATCGAAAGTTTACCATTTGATAAGGCCAACAGTACATTAAAATCGTTAGGTGAGGCTATTTGCAATTCTCATGTAAACGCAAAGTGAGAATTACTCTAGTTTGTATAGGATGCCGATATATCAGCTTAGAAAATAACCTCGGCTAGCCGGGGCTATTTCCACCATATAAACACAGATTCAACTCAGTCTTTTGTGCAGCCTACACATGAAACTTCCTATCCTGTGAGCAATGAAACTTCAATAATTACAAATTACAAAATTACAGATTACATGCGAAAAGTACATAACAATGATTGAAATATGATCTTATAAGGGAATCTTGAGAACAAGAATTTTTATATACATATGTGTTTTCGGCTGCAGATCTTGTCAAGGTAGTATTGCACTGCATGTTTCTCTTTGTTCTTGCACAGCTATTTTCAAGCTCCCCACGCTCCTTCTATATCAGTAATTAGGAAAAAACATGGTATTGATTAGAATGCAAGGTATGTAGCCAAGCAATTTCAGCTTTCAATGTAATCAGTTGTGTTGTAATTTGTGACCATTAGTGTTTTCCATTCTTCTCCCATAATGCAAAGAATAACTAAGATATTCTACATAATCGTTTTTGAATTCTATATAAATCATTGGTGAAAATGAATTTTAATTTTTGAAGTTGATATCAATAGAAATTAAAGTATTTTTTGCAGTTTCCTTTGGGGCATTCAAGAGGCAGCTCTCATGGACATAGCCGAATCATCAGAGTCTCGTATCTCCAAGCATATTACGGCCGCATGATGCCAGAAGCCTTTGAGGCTTGGAAAACTTTGGAAACTTTGACAAAAACAGAACTGCTTGTGTGAGTATGATAAGCACTTTTCTTAATATATCTGCAAGTGTTTCATGAAACAAATTCTGAGGTTTTCCTTGTAGCATTTCTTATCTTTTATGGCAAGAAATTTCATTAACATGTAACAAAGCTCTGATTTCTCAAACACTTTGGTTATCCTTCAACTTCTTCTCAGTATGGTTCAACTAGACAGGGGTACATTATATGGTTCTACATGTTCATGTTTTTCCAGTGTAATATCCTACAATAACAAATATAGCCAGCAAAAAATTGAAGCCCTGGCAGAACCGATCAGGTTGGTGCAGTTTTGGCCGGACCAATTTTTGGGTTAAGTCATTCTTTTTGTTAGATAGATAATATTGCTTCATGAAACATTAGATTTTTACCTTAAATTTTGGTTCATTCTTACATAAATTCTGATTTGAAAATGCCCCGAATTGCGTCTCAGAGAATCCAGATTTAAAAATGTTTCTTGGGTACGCTCCAGACTTACTGGTTTATCTTGAACCGGACCAACTATGGACATCTTCTGCCCGGGCCTGAATTGGGTAGTAGTCCTCTGGAATTGGGTAGTAGTCCTCTGGAATTGGGTAGTAGGGCCTACTGGGCTAGTTACACTGTTAAAGAATGCCCTAGCTTGTTTCAAGATTTTGAAAAGTAGGCTTCCTCCAATCGCAAGCAAAATGACCAAGAGAAAAATAATTTTGATTCATAGGGCACATAGCCGGACGGATGGAAATAAGACAAAGCAGGTCCCGGTAAAGAATAACATTTTTTGAAAGTCTTAACACATGGTTTAAAATATCTCAATCAAGAAGTCTGACTTTTGAACTAAACAGAAAACAGGTCAGGTCAATTCCAGGCAAAACACAGGAAGAAGAAGCATCTGCATCCTATACTAGGTTCTGTGCCGCATTCTCTGAATATTAGCAACGAAGTAGGTAGTAATAAGAAGACAGGGTAGGAACAACGAAAGAAGATACTAACAGAAAAAAATGTAGATATATTCACTATTTTTTAAATATAATATTTATTTAATCTATCTATGATTTTTCTGTTTGTGTCGTCTTGCATTGTTTGTAACAAACGTTGTTCCTAGTTTGTCACAAACGGCTGTAGCATATAATGGGATATTGTTTCTGCCATATTAGCGTTACAAACTGATTACAACAGATTTTTTAGGTTATAGTATACTATTTTGAAGAGGGGCACATCATATTTTTTTCCAGCTGTAATTTCAAATCTATTCATCATTCTTGTAGGAAGAGTGGGCTTTTATCTCTTCAAGATCAACCATGGAATAACCTCCAGGCAGCTCTGAAGCCATTGGTTGACTGTAAATCAGAGTTTGAATACCTGAAATCTAATGAATTGAAGAAAGACTTTCCGATGCTGAACTTTCCAGAATCATATGATGCTATCTATGAGCCAACCGGAGGGATATTAAAAGCAGATAAGTGCTGTGCTGCTTTTCAGGTAATTCTTAATCATTTCATGATGCTTCTTTAGCCTGCGTGCATACTTTGCTGAAAAGAGGGAATTATAGATTTACCGTTCTCTCATTTTTCCTCTGCGCAGTATCCAGTAAAGTTTGCCCGCAGGCAATTCCTTTAATTATTGTTACTTAAATACATTATGTGGAATTGAACAATGTATTACCCTATAGAACGACTTGAATATGAAGGGCTAGCAAAATATAATATGCTAAGCTGAAAACACCTTGGAATATTTGTTGTTTATCACCATCTTCACCTAGCAGTGTAATTTCTCAGTTGTTTTAGTGTATAGACCTGCGTGACAGATGGCACCATACTTTCCCTCTTCATTCATCCAAGCTGGAGAATTGAGTTGTACTCCTACTTTATTGAGCTGTACATTTTTCTTTTTTTCTTTTTGACGTGCTACTCTGATGAGTGTTTGAATCAAAAACTTAAAGTAGTCACCATCTTCAATTTTGTACCAATCAGAGATTGTTCTACTTTATTAATTGTGAAGCTGGCCTTGATGTGCGCTTGTCTAAACAATTTACACTAATTGAAATGAGGATTAAGGCGGAAGATTTGTTTGGCACCTACTAAAACAATCATGGTCAGGTTTGGTACCACTTGATTGTAATTAGGCATCGGTATCTCTTAGGGCAAAATATTTTATCACATTTTTGGTCAATAGTTTATGACCTAACAAATCAAACATTTTGAAATTTTTTTGCTATGGTTAGCTGATAGCTCAACTGAGTTAGTATTGTGAGAGCATGAGAAAAAATTTTGTCAACCTTCAGCAGGTAGTGCGTAGTTGTTAAAGAACCCATAAGATTTGTCTCTACATTCGATAAGTGGTGGTGCAATTTGTGAAATTGATATGAATTCTGCTCGGGTTGGTCGATTAGAAGTATTTCCCTAGTAGCTCAGTTGGTAGAGTGGATGAGACGCAGACTCAGAGGTTGTGGGCTCGAATGTTTCCTGGTTCATTTCATTTTCAGGAAATCGATTTCGATCATGAGAAGAATTTATTTTCTCTATGCTGAAGCTCATCTTTGTATGCATTCATCAGCCACGGTCTAACACGTCGGTTGAAAATATCACATCACTAGTGGGCTACCGAAATTGTGAAATGCCTCGACCAGGTCTCAAACTAAGGAACTTATCCAGTGGCGGTTTTAGAGAATGCAGGGGCCGGCACTACAAGCCTTGATTTGACCAAGACGTTTTCTATACGGTATTTTGCATCGTTATTTTACAGGGCCCTTTTCTGGCCTCCCTTGCCCCCACCTGAAACCGCCACTTTACTTATCCACCATAGGTCAGCTTGCTTACCCAATAGCCTGAGCAGGGCTAGAACTAGGGCTCCAGTTTAACAGTGTATCCAGCTATGGTGAATGGCGTTTTGACCAATCAGCACTGTGCATATAAACAGCATGGAAATGAAACAGCATAAAACAATGCTAGGAAAACTACTGAAAATACATACTGAATGTATCAAGGTCAGCTCTTCGACCAGCCAGCGCAAGAAAATATCCTCACGAATTCCAGCCGAATTGAAAGAAGCCGTTGAATTAGGGAGTTTGGGCAAAGTTTAGATTGTAATATCGTGAAATGACTTATTCCTCTGGCTATCATTTATACTAAAAGATAATTACATTAATTTATGTCTTTATTTTCTAGAATTTATTCAAAGAGAATGGAGGTGAAATAAGAGAAAACTTTCGGATAAAGGAAATAATTCCTGGAAATGTGATAAAAATCGTCTCAGATAAAGGAATTATCAAAGCTAAGAAAGTCATCATCACAGCGGGTAATTTACTCAATTATTTCATCGATGTTTTTTGAAAAACAAGAGATGGTCTGAGTAGGGGGTAATAAATAAATCTAGTATATCTGGTATCAACGCTCTGGGGCTATTGCTTTCTTTAGATTTGTCAGTCAGCAAAAATATTAAAACAGTCTTTGATAGTTACTGAGCTTGGGAATGGTAAGGGAAATTTGAAACATAGTTAAACATAATAACTACTGAAGCTTTGTGCCTAACACACTCTAACAGCATTTTTTAAGGAAATCTGAATACTGGGCCAAGACCATACGAGAGCCTGCATCTTCGTAACCGGAGGTCTTGACCCCCTGAAACCTCTTGAGATCCCTGGACCCTCAACAATCTCGACTCAAAACCCAGAAAGAGGCTATTCATTCACCTCAGGGGAAAAGTATGACTGACTGAAACATTTCACTACTTACTGTATATCTTTTAAAGATATTCACGAAAAGCGCCCAAAGTAGTAGGCCAAAGGCCTTAAATTTTGCTTTTTTACTGGACTGGGAAAAGGGCCCACTTGGCCAATTGCCCAGTAGTTACAGTGTTAAAAAATGCCCTGCACCCTTCAGAAGAGTTAGTTTTTCCACTTAGGCTCTTTCAGTAACAGTTTATTTGCCTAGACTCACGTTGATGATTGGTTCTTCATCATTCACCTCCTTTCTCATTTCGGGTACCAGAATGGTTTGATTATTTCTGGTTGTATTGTCATTCGCAACCAACAGTATGGTTGAAGGTAGTTTCGCGTTAAACATGACAGTTTTTCCCATTTTGCACTTTTAAGTAAATAATACAACCATCATTGCCAAAATAGTATGGTTTGCTAGTTGTATTGTCATTTTCATTCAATAATTACATAATTACATGTTGTTAGAATTAATTTAACTAGCTACGACTTGTACCCTTGTGGTTCCATCTTATTTATATATTGAGCACTGAGTACTCTTTTAGGCCCTTGGACAAATGACTTAATCAAATCTCTTGCTTTGAAGCTACCTTTAAATGTAAGTACTGCATATTTCCATATGCAGAAACTATTTCGCTTTATTGGCTACGCGCAGCATCAAAAATCGTATAATGAACTGATGAATAAAATTGATACTTTCCCAAGTAAAATCAATGCTTTTCGATACAATATCAGTTTTTATATCTTGATTATTTTCCGTCATTGGGAGAAATAGAAAATCTGAGGATCGAGGGATGAATATTTCGTTTTTAGCAATCAACCTGACACAGGCAGACCTCAGCACTTTATCAGATGGAAAGGGGGAAGATGAGCTTTCTGCCTAGGGCTAATCCAAGTCGATCAATGATAATAATTAATGATAATAATGATAATAATGATAATAATAACTTACTACACTATATACAGGAGCCTGATTACAGACAGTTTATTATGAAGATAGTTTGAAATAGTTAAAAGTTAAATACATTTTACTCATTAATTCTTTAATAGGGTTCTGTTTATCTAGGGGGATTTATTTGTAGATAACAATGTATAGAAGTGTATAAAAATGTAGATGACGAATTTGCAGGGGTTGGGCTGCAACACTTAGTGCCCCCCTGCTCTATAGCCTTGGTTAGGTACTGGGTTACTCTTTGGCGAAGAGTTTCGACCTGTTTAGATTCAGTTATTATGCTGGCCCATGACGGGCAAGGTTAGAACATATTCATACTATGCCTAATGAATTCATGAAAATATGTCTTCTTCAAATCTATGGTTTGAAATGCAAGCCTTAACACCACCATTTTCTTTTTCAGCCGATGAAGATAGACGTGTGCTACTGGCAAGCAGATTCTTCACTGTATTCCAAAGAAAAAGGCTTCCCCTGTTTCATCGACTATTCTGCAGACCACCACATATATGGTTTGCCAGTTTTAGAATACCCAGGTTTACTGAAGGTATGAGTTTATCATCTTGTCACCACCCTAGAATCTACTCTTTACGTTTCCAATGGTAGATCCTCAGACTGGCATGACCAGGGTAAAAGGATAAGTCCCACCCAGTTTCAGAGGTTGGTTTTCTACCTCGATTGATAAAACATTGTAGTAGATTGGAATTTCAAGAAATGTATAGTCTACACTGCGTATTTAACATTAGTTCGCTCAACTTCCTAGAAGGGTGTTGTCTCCAACATCCATGAAATGTTATAGGTTATTTATACCCACAAATCCCTATTCCTTTTTCGTCTACCCCACCTAATTTGGTCTGGGAACGCAACCCCACTGCATATTTTAACAACCTTTATGGTTAATTTAATAAAATGCTTTAAGGGCTGAATGCTGCTCTCCTAAAACGTTCTTTTTTGTTTTTCATACAGTACTTAAGATGCATTTTCAGATTGTTTTTGAATTTTGAAAGATGGTTAATCCTTACATCAATGGGAATACTTTTCCATGCAGTAGGAGCTAGATGACGAAAGCTCGGCATATCATATTCAAGGTTACATCTTCGTGTACAGATATCTTTCCCTTGTTTTATATTGATTGAGGGGAGATTTTAGGCAATTTATCCAAAGACTCTTGGGGCACATCCTTTTCATGAATTTGTAGGCCATAGCATCTACATCTATCTAAATTCATAATCAATAAAGCCCAAACAGGCATCACACTGATGAAGACAGTTAAATATAAAATCCGAATTTTCTAAAATGAAACATCTTTAAATGCGCTACTATTATTTGATTGTCTTACGTATCCTGGAAGTGAGTTCTAATCCATTATGGTCCTTGGAAGTAAAAATAACAGAGCTATCTGATTTGAATTATCCTTCTTCTAACCATAAGACAAATTATTTTCATATTTTTCCCTCTCGTTTATGGTTCAGTCTCTGCTCTTTTTTTTTACATAATAGATGAAAATTTACATCAGAAAATACATAACTACACTACAAAGACGATACCCTGGGAAGCAAAAGTCATGACTATCCCAGGGCCATTACATTTAACAGCTAACTTACATAAACTTAAATAAAAACGATACATAACAACTAACAACGACCAAAGAAAAGTTAGAAAATAGCTCCGTGGCTGAGTAACGCATTGCAAAGGTGCGACTTTCTAATCAAACCGACTGGTTTTATGTATAAAACCTAGAGTCAGTTGTATTATATTACCTCTGCTCTTGCTCTTGCTTCGCACTCAGACTCACTCAAATGGATTTTCAATTCTTTCTAGGTCTGCTACCATAATGGAAATCAACAACATCCTGACGCTCGGGATCTTGAAGCCGATAATCGAAGAATCGAAATTGTTGGAGAATATTTGAGAAAATACTTCAAGAATGTAGCTGACAAACCGTCTATCGTTGAAAAATGCTATTATACAGTAAGTCACTATTGCGTCGATACATTGATAACTGCTTTATTATCTCGATTGATTATTACTTTGATACACTGCTTCCACTGTAGTGGTTGTTTGCTCATTTGGACTGTTATTAGTGTGACAATAAAAGCAAAAAAGCTAGAAAAGGAATAAGTCTATATTTTGTGATAGTTGATGGACAAATACACTCATATCTTCGTAAAATATTGACTTATTCACAAAGCACAAAGGGCCCACTAAATTGGTAGGCTAACTAACGCAATGTATTGATTGTTGATAGACAAATACACTCATATCTTCGTAAAATATTGACTTATTCACAAAGCACAAAGGGCCCACTAAATTGGTAGGCTAACTAACGCAATGTATTGATTGTTGATAGACAAATACACTCATATCTTCGTAAAATATTGACTTATTCACAAAGCACAAAGGGCCCACTAAATTGGTAGACTAACTAAAGCAATGTATTGATTGTTGATAGACAAATACACTCATATCTTCGTAAAATATTGATTTATTCACAAAGCACAAAGGACTCACTAAATTGGTAGACTAACTAAAGCAATGTATTGATAGTTAATAGACAAATACACTCATATCTTCGTAAAATATTGATTTATTCGCAAAGCACAAAGGACTCACTGAATTGGTAGACTAACTAAAGCAATGTATTGATCGTTTATTGACAAAAAGATTAGTATCCTCGTAAACTATTGGTTTATGTGCAAAGCCCAAAGGACCTACTGGATAGGTACACAGTAAAATGTATTGTCCACAAATGTTATGGACAATGGCGAAGTTCCACTATATACTTTGGTCACTCTTTTGTCCATAATTTGTCTCGAATCTTACTTAAAGAATTTCAATAGTGATTTTATTTTTTGTCCTTAAATCGTCCACAAAATACACATAAATTTTCCCTAATTTTACAATAGGATTGTTTGTAGCTATTATAGGAATTTTCTCCCTAAGTAGTTGATAGACAAATACGCTAATTAATGTACCTGTTAAAGTAAATTGCTATTCAATGCATTAAATCAAACCTTCTAAGTATCTTATCTATAACATTTGCATCCGTACAAGACTGCATTGGTATGTTTTATCATCTCAATGTTGTATTACTCATTTATTTTTCAACGTCATCTTAAACCTTTGATTTACGGCCCAGGTTGAATAAGCATTGCTTTCCTTTGTCGTATAGAGCACTTATCTTTATGCTATTGAGTGCTTAGTATTTTCAGTATTTGGTTCTGCAAATAAATGCGAATTGAAAAGAATTTGAAGCCACGCCATCGAAAATCTAGAAGCAACAATAAGTGCATTTTACTGCACCTATTGTTCTGTTTCTGTTGTACGAATCAAGAGCTTTACCTCCTTTACCGAGATGTTTATGATTGCAGTGGACACCAGATGAAGACTTCATAATTGACCTGCATCCCGTGCATAGAAATATCGTCATTGGTGCTGGGTTTTCAGGTATGTGGTTCGCCAACAAAATTTCAAATGTTCCCCCATAATTACAGTTGATAGTTGATGGGGATTAAGGCTTACTATTTTGATAAGATTTTATTTTCGCAGAAATCTTAGATAATATTAAGATATATTATTAAGATCTTGCTCGTACCAAATTTTTCGTAGATTTTTGTGTTCAAATTATCTGATGCTTGTGGTTTCAAAGGCCTTTCCGTAAATTGAATTCCAACTCGAGGTAAAACGTGCCGATGGTTGACATAGAAGAGAGGCGAAACCAACTCATAATTTCAATAGGGTGCCTTCTTGGACTTTGAAGAAAGGCCTATTATGTTGTGATGGAAATGATGGGCTTTTGGGTGTTTCTCGGGCCTATTTTTAGGAGTTATTCAATATAGCCACAATCCCCGCCAAAAGTAGTTGGAACTCCTTTGTTTTTCTTAACAAATAACTACTTTTATAGCTTTCCTAGAATTTCATTTCAAATCAAACCCCCTCCCTCTGAAAGCAATGTAGTTTTCAAAAGGAACTTTATCAGAATACACCAGACACTTTTGTTGATTTTATTCTCGTTATCGGAAACACAATTTTTAAGGGAGGGAGGAGGCAGAATGAAGGAAACCGAAAAATTATGGAGGTGTTCCAAGACTTTTGCTGGGACTTCATGTCTATCCTCTTTAATTGTGATATCTAAGACCCCCCATTCCCTTCTCCATTGCATACCCCACTGGGCTTTCATATCAATTCACATATTATCGCTGGATGTAAATCAGATAATACTCTTAGTCGAACAGGGAATGTTGAGTGACTTAGTGAGGTATTTTAAGAACATGCGGCGACGTTATAGAAAGCTGCTTCGTTAATCTGATTCGCTCTGACATCGATTCTCTATATCTCGGCTTAAAACTCATTCTTACACCAAGGGTGTGGTGCTCGTCCTTTCTTCGGGTATAATGATTAGGAACAAAACTAATTACCCGTGTATTAATATAATGTTTAAAGGAATTAAGAACTTATGTTTGTGGTTATTAACATTGATGTTGTCAATACTGACAAGATCCACCAAAACAATACTGCATGGGAGGGTTTTAAGGTTTTTGTTCGTGAAATTCCACATTTTGTAATAATTTTATTTTCTCAAGGTCTATGGAGAGATAAGGAGGGATGTAAATCCTTGAGTGGGCTTACATTTGGAAAGATCAATTTCATAAGGGGGGGGGGTAAAACAAAATACTCTATTAGTTTCTGAATCATCTCTCTCTTATGATTCTGATAGAATCGTATTCTAAACAGAGATTGATATTTCATCGTTCGTTTTTGAATAAGCTATTAATGCATGGGTGACCAACAATATTTGGTTCAAGAACTAACAATAAAATGTACTATTTTGTTCAGGGTACATATCTATCGACGACCCGGGCGTGAAAAGTAAAAGTTTTGACAAAGGGCATACTGTGCTCACTTGCTCTGACCCATTCCCTTCAAGATACACCATCAATATGTTGACCATCAAGGAGCAATCGGACCCTATGAAATATTATATTTTCACTTTATATTGGTATTCATATATGACAGGCACGGTATAGTCATGATATTTCACTGTTTTTATTGCTCATTCTAGGTCATGGCTTCAAACTTGCACCCGTGACCGGAAAACTGCTCTCCCAGCTGGCTTTGGACCTCGAGCCTGATTATGACATCACTCCGTTTCGCATTTCGAGATTCGAAGGTGCCAATCAACTCAAGTCGGTATTATAAACCTCTTAATTGTATGACTGCAGTTAGATTCCGTAGGCCTACGCAAGGGCGTCGTATATCAAGGCCCCAAAGCTTTAGAAAATATCAACAATGAAGAACGGCAGTGAAAGAATGAGTCAGAATCTAGAACTAGTTAATCTACTACGCATCTTTCTGCGCATTCTTGGTTGGGAACTCGAAGTCCTTGCCTATGAAAATTTTTTGTTTGAATTTCACACAATTGAAAACGATTAATGATTTGGCATTTCAAACATGACAGTGACTTTGTGCGAACAAGAAGTGCCTTGCTGTAATAGCAGTGGATCCTCGTCTTGCAACGCACTTACGGATACAGAGAAAAATGCCAACCAAGATAGTAGTCCATCATTTCTTGATTGGTTTGCTTAGCTCTGAATAGGAAGATGTTCATCGCCATTTTGTTTATTCTTACTGAGTAAAAGACTCGTCAGGTTTCATTTCTGTTTTCTTTCTGACCCACTTCTCCGATGAGTGTCTATCCAATTTTAAGACCCTTCTTACTTTGTGTACTGCTCTGACCCCTGTTTCGTTTGTTAATTTGCTTTAATTTGTTGATGACTCCATTCAAACTACTTATCAATGTGATTGTCTTACCTTTAACATATTTTTATAAAATATTTTACAAAATAGAGTTAAATTGGCACTTGACTCGGTAGCTCCTATGAGTTTTTTTCAAGCGTCCTAAACTTATCTCATATTAAGTTTATCATTATTACTGTAAATAAAAAGTTTGAACTAACAATATGAAATCAAATCAAATGAAAACATTGATAGATTGGTGATGCAAAATTAGTTCCAGTATAAGTTCGTGTATAGAAGTATTTAGGCAGATTTATAGAGACTCCATTTGATATGGAACATATGTTTCGATTTGTATATGATTATTTGTAATTCTCAATTCAATTCTGTAAATCCTTGTATCATGATGATTAATGTTTTTATAACCTAGGTCTTACCAGGTTTTTCAAATGAATTTAGATAGAACAATATATTTTTATCTGAAAAGTTATTGATGAAAAAGCTATTTGTATTGAATTTATCTTGGAAATCAGCAAGACTTTGCATTTAGAAAATACAGTAGAATCCCGATAACTCGAACATGCGATAACTCGAACTCTCGCTAACTCGAACTATTTTGATCGTCCCTTGCTTGTTCGAGTTATCGGGATTCTACTGTATTTCAGGATTGAAAGAAACGTACGAGATTGATTTGATAGAATTCCAATCTGATGGAGAATCAATCTAGATAAAACTGCTTGATGCTCAGTGGTTATAGCACCGGCGTACAAAGTCGTGGGTTCGAGTCCTGCTCTGCTTATTTTCATTCATGAATCTTTCAAGCTCTTGATATCTCGATGAATAAAGCTAAGCAATACTAGCATTTTGATGTTTCTAAAAGCACACATTCTGGATCACGTGGGTTCGAGACAACCGTTGGACTTAGTTAAGGGACTTGCCTTGTTGTTGTTGATAGGCGAATACACTTTCTATCTTCGTAAGGTATTGGTTTATGTGCAAAGCATAAAGTATTCACTGAATAGGTAGACTAATCAAAGAAGTGCATCGATAGTTGATAAGTAAATGCGTTCACTATCTTTGCAAGATATTGGTTTATGTGAAAAGCACAAAAGGCCCACTGAATAGGTAAACTAATCGAGCAGTGCGACCCTGGTCTTTCCTCTCGATGTAACCACACCTTTAGCCTTGTTGCCTGGGAGTACAGAGAGCTGGAGCTGGTACTCTTTGTGGACAAGTCTGAAGGTAGGTTCGATCCCGGGCCCTTGTACCAAGGGTCGAGTGATCCAACCACTCGGCTATCCCTCATCAATCAATTACTTATAGACAGAGTTCTACATCTCTTTATGGAAAAGTATCTATTATCCCATGTTTGTAAAGAATTTTGTGTTTCGTAAGGCTTTGCTAAGTAATTTCATAGATATTAAGATGCAGATGTAGAACTTGTTTTTTCCTTTCAATCCTTTCACTCATTTCAATTTGCTAGCAACGCCCTTCCACAGAAAATACTGCTCCTTTCGTATTTTGTTGATCGAATTTGAAAAGGGGTGTAAAAGTGGTTGCTAGAAATATCGGAAGGAGTTGGGCTTGTTACCCCCTTTTCAGCATTAAAACCGTAAAGCGGTGATTGATCGGTTATTGGCTGATTCAACAATTGGTTGGTTTGGCCTTTTCAATGGGTCTTCCTGTTCGCCCAAAATTTGGCAGTGGTTGGCGGTGTCAAAACAAGTGCAGGATTTGTTTTATATTGTTGACGAAAGGTTAATTTAATTCGGTTTACTTTGTTTTCCACTTCACCTGTAGTAAATATATGAATTAATTGTCTGAGCGAGAGGGTATCTTCTTCCGGCAAGCGAGCTGTTGTTCAACGAATCATTTCCTCTCGCTGTTTGGGCCTAAGTATTTGGGGCCTAAATTCCATTCGTCCAAACCCAGAACCCGAAGATTAGATCAAGGCGAGGAGTTGTCCTGAATAGAAAGGCAGATGGAGGATTTAGGTATGTATATCAAGTAAAACTCCGTGATTGTTTATTCTTACTCATTAGCCCTTACTCGATAACTTAAGTAAATTTAGACGACTCTGTTGGTTTCTGAAAGGAAGGTTTGAGGCGGATGTGACAAATATCGTCACGGCTTCACTAATGGCCATCTTTGGCCTAAGTTTAGGCTGCTCATTTTGGGAATTAAAGCACCTAAGACCTTGCTTGTTTTTAGATGAGCATGCTCCGTAAAGCACAGATTTATTTTTAATATTCTTAGGTATACTGCTGCGTAAGCCTGCCACCCAGTTTAATCCTTATTCAGCCTTTCAAGACGAGTTCTAAGCACGAGATGTGAGATCTAAAGGTTTGCATTCCATCGCACAAAGAACTCGCGTTCTTGTTCAGATCTCGTTCTCGTGGCTTTATTTATGTTTCTCTCGGCGGGATGAAGTGCGAGATTTACTCCTGAATTTAAGTTTATTCGATTAAATCTGATAGCCACTCCTCGGAAAGCGAGGAGGATTCTACCTTCGTCTAATCTCAGGCTGCGAAACCAATTTTGAGACCAACAAGTAAATAGAAATGTCGGCGTCTCGAAAATTATCAACATCGGGCGCTGAGCCCCACGAGAAAATCAAACGTAATATGGAGTTTATGGGTAAGCTAGCGAATATTTTATCGTGCTTTGCTGGTTTGAATTACTTTCAAGCAATTCATAACTTCACTCTTATCATTTTGGTCACCTTCTAGCCACAGAAATGTTATTTACATTTAGTTGTCTGAATGATCAATTCCAGTTGAATATATTTCGTTAACAAACACTCCATATATGGTCTACTATGCAATGGGTGTGGAGGAGGAAATTATCCCAATTTTCAGATTTTTCCAATTTTTTTTAAGCTTGTACCTAATGACCAAAGGGATACAATAACATGACAAAAACGTGAGATCCTGTTTGGCCATAATTGCTCATTCTTTATAAGAAAATAGGTATAATTGTTGCATCATTGTTTCGAAAAAATTAAATGTACCCTTGTTCTTAGAAATTTTCACTTGATCACCCTTGAATCATTAAAAAGAATGCGATGAGCATGTTACCTATTCCAATATTTTATGGTTGGAGTATTTTCGAGAAATTCTTAAAAATAATTTTCTTAGAGGATGAGAGAAAAATTTGGAATACAAATTCATTTACTGTGCTTCTGTCAGGATCAGCATCAAATACCTTTGCTGCTAATTTGCTCAAGTCCCCGTCCCTTTTGGGGATGAGGTGACAATAATGACCCAAGATTGTTGCCCCCCCCCCCTACAGCTCCCAATTTATAAAGCTTATTGATGATGATGATTAAGAAGCCTGGCAAAAAGTCTGCCTTACAGCTTTAGTAACAAGGGGGAGTTTGGAGGGTACTAGAACTTAACAATCTGGATTAAAATATAGCAAATCCTAAGAGCCTATATGACTTTACTTGAATCTTATCTGATTTCAGAAAACATAAACTGAATGTCTGCACTTTTAGAAAGTAGTACCCAAAAAACTGAGCTAAAGAATCTTAAGACCACATCACTGACCAATGGAATTACTTTTGAATTAAAACGCGAAACATGGGTTTTTCATTGAAACCCAAAACCTGGTGGCTAAAAGTAGTAAAAAATTCAACCTATGAAGAATCCAAATGTCACCCCCAATAACTATAAGCAATTTTTGTACTAGATAGAAGCGCCTTTTAAAAAAGCTAGCTTTCATGCTTTTGGTATCATTTGTGGTTATTATTCACTGATACAGGTGAAAAGGAATGAAAAGGAAATATTAGTTTTCATTCAGAGTAATTTGTGGGTGGTGTCTATTTGAACGGTATTCTTTCCTTTGTTACTAAGATGACAAGCCTTTCTTCTGGCCAAGATCAGTTAAAAAGTTTTCATCAACAATTTGAAATATTTTAATGAGGGAATTTTGCTTTTATGGTTTCTCTACAAACCATTGAAGCAAGAAACAACCCTTACTTTCTTTGAAGGTTTTCATGTTGGATTTTTTAAATTCCCAGCAAGCTTTTAACAGAGAGACAAGTCACTCCCTAAAATCCTATATTGATAAGCTATCCTATGAAGTTCCTGGCCAGGGCTCTGTATCATCCTCGAATTTTTCAATTACCTTCAGGCCTAATTTGGATCACTATTTATTAATCCCAAAGAGGCTGAATCAAGTTTTGTAAAATTCTCTCTTCATCCTCTTGAATATTGATCAAATCACTTGAAATTGATAGAGCTAGTAGAATTTACTTTCAAGCTACTGAGGAACTCGAAAAGTCATTTGATGCCTATAGTTCATTATGAAATTACCCTTCTCCTCTTTATCAAATTTTAAGAAACTTTCCAAGTCCCCAAATAATTCACAAATATCAAAAATTATCCTCCCTATTTCGGCCTGTTACTTCTCATCAATGTTGCTCTTATTAGAAAATTTGCA
Organism: Pelagia noctiluca; assembly: GCA_963924455.1. Taxonomy (NCBI): domain Eukaryota; kingdom Metazoa; phylum Cnidaria; class Scyphozoa; order Semaeostomeae; family Pelagiidae; genus Pelagia; species Pelagia noctiluca. The sequence goes on along the minus strand of OZ004322.1, from coordinate 15,405,012 downwards.
TTTTTGGAACAATCATGCTAACGGCCAGTTGTTTCTAGGCTACAACTTGCACAGTTTGCAAATTTGCTGTCTCTCTCAAAACTTTTTGTTGTGTCCATAACACTTGAAAATAATTCAAGCTACGGCTATGCATGTGTATCAAGATAAATAAGAAGGTAGGGCAGCTTTTACTGTACTTTGGTTGCACTTTATTATCATGAAAGAATGTTTATTTCACCCTGTAACAAATCCATGAGCCAACCTATTCCAGGGGACAAGAACTTTATATTTCCCTTATTTAATTTTCCATTTTTAGATAATTTCCTTCATTTCAATTTTACAATAACACTGTACATAATGCCAATACTTGGTTCTGTACATTTTTCATAATTGAAGATGGATATCAATTGAAATAAATTATTTTTCAGGCTTAATGAATGAAGTTGATAATTCCGTGTTTATGTTTCAGCACTGTTCAAACTGTGATATTCAATAAAACTGTAAGCCCAAGCCTCTCTGCTTTGAGTATGTATGGAGATGAGCTAAGATTACTCTCGAAAGAATCGCTTTACTTAATTTTTCAACAGCATGCACTATGTGTTCATACTAACTTTGACTGCACCCTTTGTGGGACCTAAATTTTGGAAATGACTACCTACTAGGCTACCCTTTGATTTTTAGTTCGATTTAAATTTTCTTAGGTCCTAAGCCCTTCCAAATCTTTATACCGTGCTCACACTAACATAGTTAAACCAGCTTTTACTCTAGGTCAATTCTTGACCAATCAAACATATTCATATTTCTTGGATTTCACCAATCGAAATATCCCAATAGAGAACCTGGTTGGGTTTAAGCTAGTTTTACTGTCAGTGTGATGGCAGTATAAGGGCCCAAATTAGGTGGTTAAACAAAACAGGCCACTGCATCCGGTAAGCTTGTAGCACAAAGTCCAAAATAGTTACTAGAATTTCTTTCTCATTGAGTGGTCTTGAATAAAGAGAGAGAAATCTTCAAAAATTGATATAACACCTTGTAATTTTCATGTTGGCATTGATGATATTGACGTCCCCCAGTATTCTTTTTGACTCTAAATGGATATTTTCATTTTTAGATGCGCTGTTGGCTGACTTGCAATTCACAGCGGGCATTGGCTCTAGTGGTGATGCTGCACCTGCCCCTACAGTGAATGGGATCAATGGCACGCACAGTGATAGTAGCCCTCAGGCTGGTCAACCGAAGCCTTTCACCTACTCCCCTATTCCGATTAGAGGCAAGTCTTCACAGAGCAGTCATGGAGAGAACTCTGATATTTCAGAATTAGACAGTTTATTGGATGATCTTGGAGATAGAAGTATGTATATTTAATTCAGATCTTAATAAATATCTGATGATATACTCTTTATCTGAGGAATACAAAACAAAATATCATCAATGGTTTATGATGACAACAAAATAGAAAAATATTCAATTAACTCCAAAGATTACCATAGTTTTTTCATATGTTTTTAACTCACCAGATGCAGAAATTTTAGTTGGAATTCGAATTCTAAATAGGTGGTTATACTTCCTAATTCAGCAAATGTTCTTTGAAACTACTTATTCCTAGCATCTTAATTTGCAGAGAGTTTGGATGAGGAAAGCCAAAAGAGGAAAAGCCAAGGTAAGGTTTGAGTTTCCCCTTAGCCTTAGAGCACTGTTAGAATCATAAACTAGAGATGAACATTGAAACTACGAATTGAGGTTATGACGTGATCTCTCTTTCTAAGGTGGAACTTTGAAGTACCAAAGTGCAATTTTTGCAGGCTCTTTGGAGTTTTCATCATGAGACTTTGTATGCTTTGAATGACTGTATACAGGAGTCTGTCATTTTAACATCCCCGAATGCCAATGTTGGCCCGCTTTTTGACTCGTGTTAAAGACACTCTGAAAGGGAATTTTCATTCTATCTAAAAATTGGAAATCACCTTGGTCAAAAGGTCCCTGGACTTTGCTTGTGATATTTTCTTCAGTTATTTTCTTTTCTTCCATTTTCATTCCTGTCCTAGATACTACCCATTTCAATCTGAGATCAAATTGAATAATTCTTTGCTTATCTAGGAAGTATTTCTTCAAGACATAGTGGTAAGATGTCAACCAGCAGCTCATCACCCAGAGATTCCCAGTCTAATGGTGAACCAGCCTCAAAGGCTCCAGGTATGGCCGCCAATTATATTTTCTTTTGGCATCATATTCATTCAATTATTTTTTCACTTGATTTTAACGTGATACTTAAAAAGAGGACTTCAAATTTCGACCTACTTTATAACTATTTGTTTGACTTTATTTTCATCATCTTTTTCACACATTATTCTTATAAGTGCTAAATCTGAATTGATAATTAGCTAGTTGATGAGTAACTTAGTACGTTTATGTTTATTGTGCTAGGCTGTAATAGACCAGATGCCTTACTACTAGCATGGGTAAAGGACCCTTAGTTTTAATGTGCTTTTGCAAATTACAGTGGAGTGAGTTGTTTAACCAACACCTTGCAGGTCACACATCAAGATGACCTCACACCACCAACCTAAACTCAGGGTGCACGAAGCAAAGCCCTTAGGCCCCTCTGCTACTCATCCCACTTTGATGATTTTATTTTGAAGCTTTGTTTGTATTCCTTCTTCAGGAGCTGACTCTTTATTCCACCAATCAACTATCCTGTCAACGAAAGGTTGGTTTTCTGTCTCTCCCTTCCCTAATCAAAATTTCCCCAACACGTTTAGTGTCTTGGTCCACAGAATTGCTAGTTTCATTGAATATTACGAACTTGGTTCTTCCTCTCAAAGTGAGTAATAAAGAGCTGGCAATGTTTTTCCCACACTTTTTATGATGGGTCTCCAGGTGGTTTTGAACCCCATGACTTTTAAACAACCACTGGGTGATCTAGTAACTTGGTTAGACTTCCTGTTTGTAGCAGTAGGTTGAAGAAGGTATCTGAAAGCATGAGATTTCTTATGATATGTGCAAATTATAAGAGGTTTACAATCAAACATATCTAGTATATTTAAGGCATTGATGAAAATTACTTATGTTTATGATTTTCCTTTTCAGTTGAAGCCCTCCTTGACGAGCTAGATAGTGCAGTGGCTCCAACACCTGCGCCTCTTCAAACTGCTGTTCAAACTCGTCCTACTGCAGGAAGAGCTGTGCTTTCTTCTGATACTTCTCTGCCTTCTAAAACAGGTATTTGTTTTATTAGACTTAATTTAATGTTATGGAAGTATCACAATGCCTCAAACTAAACTATCTCCTTTTTCATTAGATTAGATATCTAGAGTTCCCTTAAGTTAATGTAAGTGTGTAGAGAAGAATTTATCGGAAATGATCAGTTGCAACTCTATGTGACTATGATATCCAAGAAGACGAAAAACCACCATTCAAACTTGTATTCATTTGTTGAGGACAAAATCCTATGAAAGATAGTATAAATTGCCAGCCTGCTGATTATACTATTAATTCAAGCAAACTGAAAAATCCATGGAATACCAAATCCTCCATATAACACTAAGCAGAAAAATAGATAATGTCATTGAATGTCTGGACCCCTGTTGTTGGAGCTATAGGCAGTGTATCCATTGCCACATCAGAAAAAGCAAATAGCCTGTCTTGTAAAGACTCCTTCATCTAGCCATATTACATTGATCAATGACGATGACTATGATCAGAACTAACAAGAAAGGCTGTTAGCCACTTAAGGGCACATCAAATAGTTTTCATTCTTTGAAATGCCCTGTATTGAATACTTTAACGGACCTAGCTGTGTCATCTAACTTCAAAACTTAAATGTTAACAACTAAATTTGCCCGGTGTTTCATTGTACTTTTCACTAAGATAGATGATGGGGTACAAAGATCCAGATAATTCTTAAGATAAGGAGTACTCAGAGGAAACTAATTCAGAAGCCTGCCATGGCTCCTGACAGCCCTCCTGACCTGGCAATAATGGTAGTGGTGCTGTTAATCATGTAAATGGTAGGGAATTGTAAAAACCATAGAGTCATAAAGAAATTGAATACTTTAAAAAAGCAATATATGCACTTTGAATAAAACTCGGCGGAATTTCGAATGAAAAAATGATTCATTTTTAGCCTTCAAGTTTATACTATCAACAGAGTGCAGCTTATGAGAAAATATATGTTTGTTATTAGGCTGATCTAAATCATCAGTTGATTAATGATCATTATTATGGCTATAAAGTAGAGTACTTGTTTTTTTCAACTTAAAATTCAATTATATGAGTAAGCCTTTCAAGCCTAATCTTTTCCATTATGGCATTGTTCGGAAATTAATTAACGAATCACAAGCTGGAGGAAATTTAACATTTAATCACATTGCTCCATCATTGTGATTTCAGTTCACGCATTTATAATAGTTTATTAGCAAACATGACCCTATTGTGCTTATTTCATTATTAACCGAAACAGTTTCTTTGAGATCGCTGACCCATAGATAAGCCGGTTTGAATGCTACGCCCAAACAAAACAGTTACTTAATCCACGTTGGGCATTTGATTCACTTTCTATAAAACTAAATGAAATCATATGAATTATTGGGTGACATTTTGCCAGAAAACATTATGAACATGAAAAGAACGTCAGAGCAGATAGCATTCGATTCGTTTGGTAAGCACGTGAAGTTTAATTTTGTTCCTCCTCATGTGATCTTATTTGTGAATGCTCGAACACGCCCATGTTTCTCAGATTGTAAAAAGTTGATAGGCCAAGGCCACTCCAGTCTAGAGTCTTGAGAAAATTTTATCATTTGTTTGTGATGAGGCTATCATTTTGTTGGAATAGTTGTTAATGTCTTTGTCTTAATAATTTAATTGTTTTCAAACCATTAGGCAATGCATACAATGCATATAAAAATCAAAACCCATGATATTTACAGTGTAATGTTATTATACGAGTCCTAGTGATATATTTACAGTGTAATGTTATTATACGAGTCCTAGTGATATATTTACAGTGTAATGTTATTATACGAGTCCTAGTGATATATTTACAGTGTAATGTTATTATACGAGTCCTAGTGATATATTTACAGTGTAATGTTATTATACGAGTCCTAGTGATATATTTACAGTGTAATGTTATTATACGAGTCCTAGTGATATATTTACAGTGTAATGTTATTATACGAGTCCTAATGATATATTTACAGTGTAATGTTATTATACGAGTCCTAATGATATATTTACAGTGTAATGTTATTATATGAGTCCTAGTGATATATTTACAGTGTAATGTTATTATACCAGTCCTAGTGATATATTTACAGTGTAATGTTATTATACGAGTCCTAGTGATATATTTACAGTGTAATGTTATTATACGAGTCCTAGTGATATATTTACAGTGTAATGTTATTATACGAGTCCTAATGATATATTTACAGTGTAATGTTATTATACGAGTCCTAATGATATATTTACAGTGTAATGTTATTATATGAGTCCTAGTGATATATTTACAGTGTAATGTTATTATACGAGTCCTAGTGATATATTTACAGTGTAATGTTATTATACGAGTCCTAATGATATATTTACAGTGTAATGTTATTATACGAGTCCTAGTGATATATTTACAGTGTAATGTTATTATACGAGTCCTAATGATATATTTACAGTGTAATGTTATTATACGAGTCCTAGTGATATATTTACAGTGTAATGTTATTATACGAGTCCTTATGATATATTTACAGTGTAATGTTATTATACGAGTCGTGATAATACTATGTGTATACAATGCACATAAAAAGTTGATTCAAGTAAGAAATACAATTTCCTGACACCATCATACGACTTGGGCGAATATGACAAATTCCAATAATATCATTATATTGAATAATTGAAACATAAAAACATAAAACCAGCAATATAAAGAATAGTGAAAAGATAGTAAAAACACAATTGAAACAGTTTTCGATATGGTTAATCAAAAGCTTTGTTTTTAAGAGTAGGTTTCTTTTATTAATAAATTGAATTGATAATTGTTGAATTAATGAATTAGATTAAAGTCATACAGATGAATTTATTATGTACTAAGTCATGTGATAATCTCCTGGCTATTTCTAGTAAATATGACTTAGGCACTTGAGCTGAAGTTTTGAACTAATTGGTTCTAATTTGCGAGGATATCTAATTAATTATTATGACCTTGTTAAGAATAATACAATAAAGAGGATAATACACTCATTTTTCTCGTAAGATACTAGGGGCCAAGAAGTTGCTTAAGAAATTTCTTAATCCTTAAGCCTATTTTTCTCGACTTCTTGTTGCTATGAAGAACTGAAGGTTCGACCTTTCAGAATCTCACTCCATGCCAATGTTTTCAGAAGACGTACCAGATGAGCTTAGATGCTTAAAGATCCAGTGCCAATGAACAGCATTGTGCGTTTTAAACCTCTTTTTTTCTAAAGACAACATGAAAATTTCTTAATTCCTTTGATTTAGACAGAATCCCCCACAGAAGTTTCCTAATTTTTGAAATCTAGCCCTAGGGTTTCTTAGAGTATAATTCGTTTTAAAAGAGAGGGGTTGAAAACAAGAGACGGGACACTTTGGTGTAGCGAATATTTGATTTTGGTACAATCAATTTTGAAACTACACTATCGCATGGTGTAAACATTTTCGGCCTAAACATTATTTGTGGCCTAAACTTTCGTGGGCATAGACTCGGCATAGACCAACTCTTCGCACTGCTGTTGAAGCGGCTGGTGTTTTTATTCTCATTGTTTCTCCGTCTTAAAAAGCTCATCTGATTATAGTTTTATTTCTTAAACTTCAAATCCTCCACTGAGATGGCTGAAATATTACAACTATCTCACTGACGTATCTTAGTTTAGCTCTGTTTTCTTTGATAGCCTGACAACGGGTCTTAACTCCACCGCTTAGTTTCATTATACTTTTGAATTTCCTGTGATTTGAAAGATCGTCCTGATTTTGAATGTCTTAGCAATAAGGTGTGGAAGAGTTAAGTGTACAATTTTTGTTTGCAAAGATATCTCTTGTTGTATTTTCTTATTTGATCATATTCATACCGGATAGGCATTGTGTCGTTGTGTTTTGGTGTGGTTGTAGGCCTTCTAGAGCTGCAAGAAAATTTATGGTTTCTGGACTTTTGGGACCCCATGATATGATAGATATCCGATTATTCCTTATTTGATTACTTGTTATGTGGTTCGCGTTGTGTTAAGTGTGATTGTAGGCCTAATAAATCTACTACGGTGATTAAAGCTCTAATATAATTTATAGATGTTCCCGAGGAGTCATTTGACGAATGACGTCATTGCTAAAATGATTTTTTATTGTTTGAATGGTTATGGACTAGGCGTTGTGTTCCAATGTGGCGGAAGGCATACTATTTGAAGGCATACTAATTGTTATGAGCAGCAAAATGATGTAACTATTTCACCACTGGAAGTATCAGACCATTGACCTTTTACTCTTTACAGTGTATCAGTGTTTTATAATGAATATAAATAATGAATTTGCACTACGTCAACCAGTTCGAGGCCGAATACGGGATAGAACTATGCTGGATTGACCTTTCGTCTACACTATACCGGTACAGTTATGAGTTTAAACGGCATGAAATTAATACGGAGCTCTAACCGGCGTGAAATGAAAACGGTGCGATATCGGCAAAGTGTAAACGGTGAATACGGACGTGTTTCATGCCGGTTCACTTCGAGCCGAATTAGGCTACGTTTATACTATACCTGTATATTAACTATTTTGCGCATGCTCACAAGAAGTGGACGTAACATTTCCAGCCGGCATAATGTAATTGGCTAAAGCCATTCCCGCATGAAATAATGTGTATTCATTTTGTATCGGCATAGTGTAAACGTAAGAAAATTCGTTTCGAAGCAAATCCGGCATAAAACCGCTCCGTATTAACGTTTACGCTATGCTGATATCGTACCGTATCGTATCGTAGCCTAATTACATGCAATCTCACAATTTTAACCGATCTTTCTTTTAGCATCAAGTGCAACCAAAGAGCTGGACGACCTTATGGCCTCGTTATCAGACTTCCAAGTAAATGTCCAACGAGACTCGAGGGTGCCCGTCATGTCGCAATCCGTGCCGGAAAAGATTTCCCCGGCGCCTGCTAATGCCGGACCCGATGGAATGGCCTCCAAGACAGACGATTATGCCAAAGTCAACAAAGCACCGTCGATCAAGCCAAAACCAGGTAGGCACAATTTCATCTTTCCGTACGACCCCTGTTTTCTCTTCCCTTTGGGCTAATTTTAGCTTGTTCTCATATGTTTGTATTCGTTTTTGACTCGTGGTCCGTGCACGTGAGTCCTTGCCGTAGTGAAAATGCATCCTATGTCCTTAGATGTCGTCCGACGGAAATCAAGTCACATAATTTGACTTTTTGTTGTGAAACTGGATACCTAGTGATTTTCAGAGCTCCCATTGGTCTATTTTTCGTCGATTCTCATTTCTTATTTTTTTCGCACATGTAATGTCATTGACAACACCAAGGTGAACGAAAATGCAATGCATCGAAATAATTTGTGTAAATGAAAACGACCCTGTTAAGGTCGCAGCACACAGCATCTGATTCTGCACCTCAACCACTCTACCAACTGAGCTATCGGACAATCCACTTGATCAACCAACTTGATCTCAGAAATGAAAAATAAAAAATGCAACAGCTGCACTTGGAATTTGCATATATAGGCATTTGATTGCATTTATCGATAGGAAATGGAAAAACTAGTAATACAAGGAAATTTTTTTGGAAAAAATGACGAAAAACAACAAAATTAATGTATGGAGAAAATTCAGGAATGATCAAATTGACCTGTTTTGTGAATAAAAGGAAGCTTATGCCAAATAATGTCCCATGGAGTCAATAATACAAGTCTATAATCTAGTGATATTTGTAACAAACATTCGTTTGGTAAGATTTGCGTTTGAAGGTGGACGGAATAAAGCAAGCATTCCAGCAAGTAATGTCACTTCTTGCGGATAAAAATGACTCAGCAACAGGGGCAGATCCAGGAAAATTTCTGACCACTGCTCAAATTGGTCCAAATGAAAGAAATATCGACTTATTCTATGATGAAATTTTACAAAGAAGAAAGAACAAATACTAGGCCTGTCAATTTGACAGCAACTCGAGCTGTAGTAGCTATAGTCTTGATCCACCCTTCAGCAACAAAAAGATACTTCGTATATTCAATGCCAACAAGCTGCAAGCATTTCAAAATCATAATCGATGCCTTGAATTTCCTTCGATTTTGCATGGTCATTTGGTCAGCATGTCAGTGTTAAACTGCTTGTTTTCATGTGGGTTTACTGCATTATGAAGAAAGACTCCTCGTTTCGTAAAATTGTGCTGTTTTTCAATTCCAAATTTTAGGCCTATCGTACGATATTAACGATGATAGAGACCTACAAATAATATAAGAAATAGTAATTAGAAATACTGAGCAAGTAGTTTACATATCATGCTTAAAATAGTACGAAGAAGATGTAAACTAAATACACATACTGAAAGGGTCGACAGCGTCCTGGACCATTGTTGTACAGCAACACGTCCTTGTTTATCGGTAGAAGACAGCCAAGTGAATTGCTCACAAAGCAAGGAAACAAAATGGCTGACTGGGCTGAGGTGGTGTGTTAGTTCCCAGTCCCCTATTGTAAAATCCTTTCACATTACTTTCCGAAACCCAGTTTTGGTTAAGGTTAGGGTTAGTAAGTGTTTCGAACGCTGTTCACCAAGCTAACAGGTGGAGACCATTTCACACATTCGCTTGATTTGACACCATTCTAAGGGAAATATTTGATCTCGTAGGTGCTCCAAGGATGAGCCAACTGGATTCAATGATGGGCAATCTCCAATCGGACATGTCCCGCCAAGGCGTGGCCACGGTGACCAAGGGTGTGTGTGCTGCCTGCAGCAAACCAATTGTTGGCCAGGTGTGCACTGCTCTGGGACAAACATGGCATCCCGAGCATTTCACATGTGCTGTCTGTGAAGTGGCTCTTGGTACGAAGACGTTTTTCGAAAGAGATGGTAAGCCGTACTGCGAAGAGGATTATCATGAGGAATTTGCACCCAGATGTGCTCACTGCGAAGGAGCTATACTTGACGTGAGTCCATCTATGGTTTTTAGTACTTTAGTTTTATCTCATCAAATAATCTTACAGCACTTCTCAGTTTGCTGAGAAGAATAGCAGTGCCTTTTCATGTATTCCTTCATGTAAAGATTTCTACTTGAAGGAGCTTTACCCTGGGAGTGTCAGTGCAGTAATGTGGATGATGTTCAGTAATGTGGGGGGGGGGGATACCATCAGCACTGTGAAGGATATTCAGTACTGTGGAGGGATTCCATAAGTACTGAGGAGGATTTTCCGCACTGTGGAGGTAATACACAAATTACTTGTGAGTTTTCTTTCACAGTTTTGAATATCCTCGTCAGTACTGATGTTATCCCTCCACAGTACTGCTGACTTCTCTCCAAAATACTGATGATTTCTCCCACATTACTTAACATCCTCCAAAATTCTGCACAGACATTGCTTAGGGTGAGCTTATTTCATCTAAGTTGGAATATTGCCCTAGGAGTCTGAACCTACGATAAATTAGTTTTATCTTCTTTGTTAGAACCTTTCTTGAGAGCTGCCTGTTAACATTCGTCTTCATTTCAGGGCTGCGTCACTGCAATGGATCAGACATGGCATCCCGAACATTTTGTTTGTGCCAAATGCAGAAGACCGTTCGGGGAGAGTGGCTACCATGAAAAAGACGGCAAGCCTTACTGCAGAGACGATTATTACGGGCTGTTCGCTCCGAAGTGTAGTGGCTGCGACAAGGCAATTATGGACAATTACATTTCTGCGCTGAACGGGCATTGGCATCCCGCCTGTTTTGTCTGCATGGTGAGTGCTCGCTTTTTCAATTCAATTCAATGCACGGTCCCACCAAAGATGGCCGACGCCATTTCATGCATTGCATGATGGGAATATTCCCCTTAGCAACGCATATCCAGTAAAACATACGACAGCACACCGATCAAAGTTGTAAAAGATTTAGGCCGCTTTATTTGCCTTGTTTTGCTTAGGGGATATTCATATCCTGCTTTGAATGAAATTCGATTTTTTGCTTGTGTAGAATCGCCCATTCAAATTTTATTCAGAGGATCGTCGAATACTTAAAAAAGGAAAGTTTACTCGGGCGATGCTGTTATGACAACAACAACAACATGACAGAAATACTATTACACCAATAAGAAATCTCCAATACATAGTAAAATACATTTGGACTTATCAAAGTTGTTTCTTACACAATATTTGATATGATAGTTACCACCTATCATAACAAACCTTATATATTTAGCAGGGCAACACAATACATTTTATATTATCAAGGCTTTTGGGACACAATATTTGACATTATGGTTACCACTTATCATGATAAGCCTTTGATATTTGGTAGGGCAATACAAATGCATTTGCTCTTATCAAAGCAATTTCTGACACATAGTTATAGTTACGTGTTTGACGTGCTAGTTTAGTTACTACTGATCATGGCAAGCCTTTGATATTTAGTAGAACAACTTAAATACATTCTGTCTTAACAAGGTTATTTTTGATTCAATATTTGACATAATAGTCGCAACTTATCATGGCAGGTTTTTTATATTTAGTAGAACAACATGAATACATCAGGTCTTATCGAGGCTGTTTCTGACATAATATTCGATACGATAGACACCACTGATCATGACAAGCCTTTATTGTATAGGGCCCTTGACTAACCCAATTCTCATGAGATAAAATTAATTTTTATCATGTTCCAGGAATGTCATCAACCGTTTCACGGCGGCAGTTTCTTTGAGCACGAAGGGATGCCATATTGCGAGATGCATTACCACGCGAGACGAGGGTCGTTGTGCTATAGTTGCCAGAAACCGATCACTGGTCGTTGCATCACGGCGATGCACCGCAAGTTCCACCCCGAACACTTCATTTGTGCCTTCTGTCTGAAGCAGCTCAACAAAGGGACATTCAAAGAGCAAAACGACAAGCCTTACTGCCATCCCTGCTTCGTGAAGCTTTTCGGGTGAGTCGACGACTGTTAACACTGGAAGATGAAAATCGGCTCCTTGTTTTTGTATCAAATTAGTCGACACATTTTAGTAGAAATTCGTTTATTTACCGAGGACATTGACTTTCGGACCTGATGTGGCATCTAGGCACACAATTGGCATGCATGTTCAGAAAGTATAGACAGAAATTATAGCATAGCCTACAGATAGACTTGTTTCGCAATAACGTTTCTCTTCACCAAGCTTCACCACTATTCTAAAAGAAAGATTTAAGGACATCTCCAACACTTTTGGATATCAATTCTATAAAGTATTTAAGATATTGGGGTGGGAATTCGATGGGAATGTCCAATTTTGTGTGTGGGTTGTCAATAAAAAGAACCAAATTTTTATATTCCTGAATTAGAGTCAAACCATCGCAGACAGTCAACAAAAGAAACACGCAACATCTGGTTTATATATTTCGCTTCAAACTCAACATTGATAGGAAAATAGTCTAGTGATAAGTTAGTTGAGATTACATTCTCACGATCTGCTGCCGTCATCTTCTTTACTTCCTTCTCCATTGCAACCTCGCTTTGATCCAGGTATAAATTAGCCTCGCTCTGATACAACTATCAATCCATAACAAATATGTGTTAACGTGCCAGATGGTTTTCCCTTAGATTTGTAGTTTACCAAATTGTTGAAGTTAAAACCAGAAAGCATTATTGCGTAACTTGTGTATCTGTAAAAACCTTTAACTTGCCTAACTGAAGAGATTATTACGGTCTATTAGTTGAATGAGGAATTCGCTATAGTTCGCAGAAATAGGAATTCAGCCAGGCTTAACATGGTAGAATCCCTCATTATGGATGTTAAAACTGCCTTAGAAAGAGAATTAAAAACAGTGTTTTTCGTATGTTTCAAGCCTTGCTTGACAAAATTGTTGGAACGATTGATTGATTTTTCAACTCGACGCAACGTTTTCCCCTCCCCCTTGTTTAACAATGTTGATTTATAACTGAAAAAGTCACTTCTGGTTGAATAAAGATGTAACTTTCAAAAAATCAACCATTCAACCTCGGATTGAAACATTGTATATCATGAGGGGAGGGGGATACTTGCTTTGTGTTAACGTTTCCTCCAAAAATTCATTGATTTCTTAGGCGTTCCAAGTGATTCTGGCAAGCATTATATGTTCCAAATTGTGCATATGTGCCAATCATAGAAGAAAAATACTTATTGTTAGCAAGCCCTCACTATCAATGGCACTCACAATGGTTCATACAGACATACCTATTGACATACAAGTACTGAGCACACATGCATAACGAACAAGCATGCATTTTCGTTCTCATCAAGTGCTATTTCATATAAGTTACAAACTCAAAGCGATTTAATGATTGATATATTTGGTTGGAGAATAGATAATCATTCTATTCATAATGTAAGGCAGTAGACCTTTTCAACATAAAGAGTCGTTAGTAAAGTTTAAGAAAATTTGTTCATACACAGATTTTGATCCAAAATTCAGAGAGTGCACAAAAAAATTAGTATTTTGGCAAATTTTGTCTAGCTTTTTAAACGACACTTATATAGCGAAACGAAGTTTGAAGATTTGTAACGGACCAGCAAATGCATGCTTATTTACCTTGCTGATGGCCACCTCGGGATTTCCAATTCAATAGGGCATCGTATTGCCCACATCAATTTAGTATACCATAGATTTTTCATAAATAATTTTACTATGAATTTTAATCAAGGAGTTATGAATTTGTCTATCGGGATTCATTTTTCTTTTCATGCTATGCACAAGGTACCGGATTCTACCAGGACACATCTCTGATTTTCCTTCCTATAATTAACATTCCCATAATCCTACTGGAGGCTCAGGTGTTTAGACTTGGAGATTCAGCATGGGAAACCTCAAGCACTTTTGGTATGAATCAAAAATGAAGGTTTCCCCCGCATTTCGTGCATTTTCGTAAACCAACCTTCTCCAAGCTTAGCTTTTGTGAATGAATTTCAATATACTTCTTTGTCTGGCTTTTTGAGGTAAGACCAGAAAATCTAAAACATCGAATCTCCAGTATTGTAATTTCAAAATGTTGGTAACGACATATGTGGGAATTCGTTCCGCGATCGTTGAAATAGATAAATTCAAAGTGTGGCAAGGTTGTTACCAACGAAAGGCATTCTTCAAAGGTCACATTCTATCGGTGGAAGTGTTTTAAGAACGAAGTGATGTTCTAGTTATCACTTTTGTTTGTATAATCATAAGATTTATGTTTTTCGGCTAGTTTTAAAAACTGGTCCTGATCTTTGCACGGATCGTAGTTCGATTCCTCGAAAGGTAAGACTTGATTTCTAACATATAAAATGTTCGATAAAAAGAAGTGAATATAATATATCTTTCATTAAGAAAGCTTGGATGACTGATGGGACTAAGCCAAGGCCGGACTGCAGTTCGACTCCCCTTAATGTAAGACTTTCGATTCCTAAGATTTATAATGTTTGGTAAAAAAGATACAAAAATGATACCTGATTCATCAAGAAAGCTTTGATGGCCGAGTGGACTAAGCGAAGAGCTTTAGATGTTCGTACCGTAGTACTACTCCTGTTATGATAAGACTTTTGATATCTAAGATTTTTCAATGTTTGGTAAAAATGATACAAAAATGATACTCCTCTTATTAAGAGATCTTGGGTGGCCAAGTGGATTAAGCCTAGGGCAGTAGATGCCCGGACCATGGAGTGATTCCTCGAAAGGTAAGACTTTTGATTTCTAAGATTTATTTTGTTTGCTAAAAATGATACAAAAAGTGAAAGTACTGCCATCGTTCTTTAACGGATGCCTATTACACCCACTAATGCGTTGTTAGATGATTTAGTATAACCACCAAGAAAATACTTGTAGACTTTATTTTTGTAAATTTTCATGATAGTTGGTGTTATCAAACAGCTTCGACTTGAACTTTTCAAAAGTAAAGTTTATCATAGTCTTCACACTTGTATTCCAAACTTCACAATTATGCAACAGCATTGGCTCTACCAGTGTTCTGGAAAGCTTGAGCATCATGAATGACTTTGAACCTTGTTGAGTGCATGGCGAAATGTTTGGTAAAAATGATACAAGAGTAATACCTCACTCATTAAGCAAAGGGTTAAGCAAAGAGCTTTAGATTCTTGGACCGTAGCTCGATTCCTTGTGTGGTAAGACTTTTGATTTCTAACATTTATATATATAATGTTTGCTAAAAATGATACAAAAGTAATACCTCTGTCACCAAGAACTCTCGAATAGCCAAGCGGACTAAGCCATGGGCTTCAGATGTTCGTACCGTAGTTCGACTCCTCCTAAGGTAAGACTTTTGATTTCTAAACTCTGAATAAAAATGATATCAACTTCAAACCTATTCTGTCGGTGAGCTCCGGGTAGCGTGCAGGCAGAGTGCTTGTCTCACAGTCGAAGGGTCGAGGGTTCGATCCTGAGATATACCTGGAGTGAACCATCCCCTGCGACATTCCAAAAAGTGGCGTTGGCTCCACAGGAATTGTCAAGAGGGGCGCCAGGGGTCGGGGGTCTCCCCTGGCGGCTCCCTGAGATTGGAACTAGGGGGTTTTGAATAAAATTTTGAAAATCATGAAAATTCGAAAATTTAAGAAACTAGATTGACTGAACTAAACTAACTGAACAAATTTCGAAAATTGCTAAAATTTGAAAAAGAAACTATTTTAAATAGTTTTTGTTAAGTTTATTTCTATTTAGTGAGTTTAGTTTCGTTAATTTAGTTTCTTTCGTTCTAAATTTTTTGAAAATCGCTAAAATTTGAAAATTTAGAAACTGACTGAACGAAACTAACTGAACGAAACGAACTAAACTAAACGAAACGAAACTAACTAAACGAAAATTTCAACATTTAGTATAGTTTATTTTGTTTAGTTATTTTTTCTGTTTGTTTGTTATTTACTGATTTTCAAAATTTCTTCAAAACCCCCTAGTTCCAATCTCAGGGAGCCGCCAGGGGAGACCCCCGACCCCTGGCGCCCCTCTTGACAATTCCTGTGGAGCCAACGCCACTTTTTGGAATGTCGCAGGGGATGGTTCACTCCAGGTATATCTCAGGATCGAACCCTCGACCCTTCGACTGTGAGACAAGCACTCTGCCTGCACGCTACCCGGAGCTCACCGACAGAATAGGTTTGAAGTTGATATCATTTTTATTCAGAGTTTAGAAATCAAAAGTCTTACCTTAGGAGGAGTCGAACTACGGTACGAACATCTGAAGCCCATGGCTTAGTCCGCTTGGCTATTCGAGAGTTCTTGGTGACAGAGGTATTACTTTTGTATCATTTTTAGCAAACATTATATATATATAAATGTTAGAAATCAAAAGTCTGACCTTGCGAGGAATCGAGCTACGGTCCAAGAATCTAAAGCTCTTTGCTTAACCCTTTGCTTAATGAGTGAGGTATTACTCTTGTATCATTTTCACCAAACATTTCGCCATGCACTCAACAAGGTTCAAAGTCATTCATGATGCTCAAGCTTTCCAGAACACTTGTAGAGCCAATGCTGTTGCATAATTGTGAAGTTTAGGATACAAGTGTGAAGACTATGAGAAATTTTACTTTTGAAAAGTTCAAGTCGAAGCAGTCCCGAATAAATACAGTTTTTGGAGCCCATTTGCCTTAGTATAGCCGTACCTTTTTGCCAAAAATGGATCATTTTGAAGAACTTAAAACATTGGCTAACAATCAGGCTTTTTTCAATTTTTGCTGACTTTGAAAAAATATTTTCGATTTTATGCTTTATCTATGGCTATTATAGGCTGATATTGCTCCCTGAACAGTCCCTAGTGGATTCAAGCCCATTTGAAAGAATTTATTTTGGCCAATTTCGACCAAAAACCATGAACTAACCATCAGGCTTTTTTCCAGTTTTTGGCTGGTTTTGAAGGACAATGTTTTTGGTAATTTTATGTGTTGTCTAAAGCTATTATAGGCTGACATTGCTCCCTGAAGTGTCAAAGGTGGAATTCAAGTCTAGCTGGAAGCATTCATTTTGACCAATTTCGCCTAGCGATATTTTTAGCGATATTTTGCAATTTTCAAGGCAATTATAGCTCCCTATTACTTCGTGAATATTCCTGAGTGGATTGAAACCCTGACTGGAAGAGTTTATTTTGGGCGAATTTTGACCAAAAACCAAGAGAAACCTATCAAAACAGATTTAATCAAGAACGAGAAGTATTTTAAAGATTTTAGTAAAAAGAAGAGGACTTTCTGTCAGAGCTCTGCCACTGAAATGCACTTTAAAGGCCTCCTATGACGCGAACCTCTTTAAGGGTGTACTTCACACTTTCAAAATCAGTTCAGGTGATTTTTTTCTATTTTGGGGTTTTCATTCTAAAGCATCACTTAAACATTCAAAATTATGGTGCAAGTTCAAAAATACTTATAAGACGCATATTTTTCTCAAAATTAGAAATAAAGTAACGCCTAGTCAATTTTCAACTCCTTAGCAACCGTGTTTTTACGTTGCCAGGGTGCGATTTCGCAAAAAAACAGGCTCCAAAAGTTGCCCCTGTCAGTTATGAACCCTATGACATTAAATTGTATTTATTTGGGCTACCTGTGGATTATAAATACGTCATTTTCACCCAAAGGAGGCTATTACAGTCACGGGATTTCAAAGTTCAGTGAAATTGAAATTTTGTGAGTTACAGTGTTTTATGTTCCTTCAAGATTTTAATCGTTTAGGCTTCTTGTTATACGTTATAAATTACAGAAAACCATTTCTATCATGCCTGCTTGTAAATCAAGAGCAATTGCAAGGAAAAAACGCAAAAAGAATAAAGGTTTCAAAGG
Organism: Pelagia noctiluca; assembly: GCA_963924455.1. Taxonomy (NCBI): domain Eukaryota; kingdom Metazoa; phylum Cnidaria; class Scyphozoa; order Semaeostomeae; family Pelagiidae; genus Pelagia; species Pelagia noctiluca. The sequence goes on along the minus strand of OZ004322.1, from coordinate 15,387,064 downwards.
CATTCAGTACCAAGAAGTCGGTCCAAGTTTTGCTGATCAAAATTTAGGCCATCAAGTTTCCCAACCACAAACATCAACACCAGCAAGGAAAGACGCAACAAGCTCTGCCAATGCCAGCAAACGAAAGCTTGCAAACTCATCTTTTGAAGAGATTGATACATTGGGCTCTGTTTTAACACGTCAGAAGTCAAGGAAACTTGGGCTTTCAGCATCAAGAAAGATCCGAGATGTAGGTGATGATGATGATGATAGTTTTTCGATTATTCAGTTACAGTGTTTGATTGAGGCTTTCGAAAAAGCAGTTGTCTGTAGAGTATGTAAGAGCTCAAAATCTGAAATGAAACTTCAAAAGGACGAAAGAAAGAAACACGGATTAGCAGAGCACTTCATATTAAAGTGTTCAGAATGTCTGCATGAAACAAAGTTCAATTCAAGTAAAAAAGTTGCCAATGGCATTTTTGAAGTGAACAAGAGATCAGTTATTTTGTGTAACTCATCAAAAGGCGGAAGACAAACACTTGCAGATTTCTGTGCCACAATGAACTTACCAGCACCATTGGCTTCAGCATCCTTTGCACGGCACACAAAAAGTATATCGCAGGTTATGCAGCAAGAAGCAGAAATAAAAATGAGTCAAGCAGCTAAGCGCATAAGGAAGTTAGTCTTAGAGAAAAACCCAAATGCTGATAAGCAAGACAAAGATGGTGCTATTCCAGTTGCAATTAGCATTGATGGAACCTGGCACAAGCGCGGATATTCTTCTAAATATGGAGTTGTAATAGCCATTCTCGTTGACACAGGAGAAGTAATAGATTTTGAAGTTCTTTCAAAACATTGCTATCAATGTAAACAACATCAAGGAGATGATAAGGATAGTGAAAAGTACAAGAAGTGGAGGGATACCCATGCAGCCACCTGCAACATCAATCACCAAGGTTCTTCTGGAGAAATGGAAGGAGTTGGAGCCTTGAAAATATTCAGTAGGTCAATTGAAAAACACAAACTGAAATATGCAACCTTTGTGGGGGATGGGGATAGTGATACCTTCAAAGTTGTAAAAGAAGGTGTTGAGAAGATATACGGCTCAAGATACCAGGTAGCCAAAGAAGAATGCATAGGTCATATACAAAAAAGAATGGGGAATGCACTGAGAAGATATGTAAAGGAAATGAAAGGAAACAAGATGAATGACAACAAAACAGTTGGAGGAAAAGGAAGGCTAACAAAGTTAAAAATTGATCAAATTCAAAGATATTATGGCCAAGCAATTAGGAAACATGTTGGCAATTTAGAAGAAATGCAAAAAGCCATTTGGGCCATATTTTTTCACACAGTGACATCACCAGGAACGGTTTCAATGAAGATTCAACACCAATATTGTCCGAAAGGCAATGAATCCTGGTGTAAATTCAATAATAATTTGGAAACGGGAAAGAAGACATATGACGAGAGTGGTAGACTTCCTCCTGCATTCTATGAGCCTCTCAAGCCCATCTTTAAAAGGCTATCTACTAAAGAACTGCTTCAAAAATGTCAAAAGGGGCTCACACAGAATGCAAATGAGAGTCTTAATAATCTAATTTGGCAACGATGCCCGAAAACAATGTTTTTTGGAAAAGAAAGAGTTGTATCTGCTGTCTCTGAAGCAGTGTGTGTTTTCAATACAGGTGCTGGTGCAAAAGCCCTGATAATGAAAGCTGCAGGAGTCAATGAAATGGGTAGCAATTTTCTCTCAGCTTTGAGAAAGAGAGACAATGACCGACTTGTGTCAGCTTCCCAAAAAGTTTCAAACAAATATAAGTCTTGGCGATGGAGCAAGAAAAAAGTAACAAGTGTGGAAAAGAAGAAAGGGAATGAACATTATGAGGCAGGGGGCTTTGACAGTAAAGGACAAAAGTTATGTGAGGTGAAGAGAGTCACCAAAAGAACGAGTCCAATGGTTTCATCCACCGAAGCTAAACGGTTTAAAACGCAAACAAAGAAAGACAATAAAGAGAGCAGCTTCACAATTTTAGAAAGTAAATCAGAAGATGCAGTAATGATTACCAGCCCAGAACCTCTTGCAATAATCTTGCCAGTAACCAACTAATGTACAAAAGACAAGTTTAATTTGGTAAGAAACATTTTTATTTAATTGTAAATGCCCATTCGGTCTTTAAATACCAAAAATTTCACTATCAAAACTTTAAACGAGATTTACTCAAAACTAACTTTTAGGTACCTTGCAAGTTTGGGGAAAATGTATAAAATAAGTGCCTCAACTTACAGCTGTGAAATTTTCAGGTCATGTTTGTAACTGATAGTTTTATGTTTTCTATTGGAGAATTTACAAAATTTTCAAAATGGCAGACGTTACCATGGAAACAGTGTTTTTCCTTCATTTTTTGTGAAGAGTTTATGTTAGGGCAAATTTTCCAATAGAAAACATAGCCAAGCAAGTGGTAGACCTGCCCTGAAAATTTCAGCTTCATAGCTGTCAGGAGTACGGAGAAATCTACGCCCCCAAAAATTTGGGTCGCCCGGTTGCGGAATGCATAAATTAGCATAATTAATTGATACAATCTCAAAATTTTCAGAAACATGAGATTACACATGTATAATTATGCCTGAGAAGTTTTAGACAGGTCCATGAAGTCTTAACAATTTTAGGAACATTTCAAAAAAGTATGGTGGTTCTCAAAAAAAGTGTGAAGTACACCCTTAAAGCAGACACGAACGAAGTTTGGTCCAACATTCAAAGTTTCGACTGCATCACGAAATACCCTGAGAATAATATAAACTAAGTAATAAGACGTCCCTACAAAAGAAACAAGATGAAGAGACCAATAAGAAGAGAAGAGCATTTCCTGTAAATAAGCAACTTATAATAAACACTATAAGCAGTAAATGCTCACGTTCACTGATTCGTTATAATGAAGAATTATTGAAAAATAGCGTTAAGTTCAAGGCTATACTAACTCGGCAGCCATGGATAGCTCAATCTTCCTCTTCTCCTTTGGTCTGCTTCTTCTCCATCATTTTCCTTTCCTCGTATTTTTTCTCAATCCTTTTTCCCAATCGAGAAGAAAGCCAAAGGTATATATAACGAAGATCATAAAGTAAGAAAAATCGTTCATCCTATCTTTTTACATAGAAGTTATAAGTTGTCGAAATTAAACCGAATGAAAGATGAAAATCACGAAAGAATATCTCGCGCACTAAAGCAAGGAAAGAAAACATTTGAAAATTCAGTTATGCTGGAAAAATGGAAAAATCAAAATCGACAGTCGATAAAGAAGAAAGCTAAACGAGTTCAGATATCACTTCGAAGCACAACAGCAAGAATAAGAAATTATAGACGAGCCAACATGGCTAACCGAAAGTCGGAAATAGACAGAGAGATGAGGGTGCATGGCAAGACGGGTGGATTGCAGATAAAGACTGGGAAACACGGCACCAAATTGGTGTCACATGGGGGTTATCTGAATGTGTTCATTCGCAATCCTGACCTGCCTGATCACGAGGACAAAAACATGGACAGTACTTCTGATCGACGTTCGAAATCGTCCGATTCGAATTATTACGTGGTGAATTCTGACGTAGAAGGCATGAGCCTGAAGAAGGATACAGTAACTCATAAAACGGTGTAAATATGTAAAGATATGTTTTAATCATTCGCCCGCACAAGTCTATGCACATATGGTCCGAGTACGTTACCAATGAATTCTCCTTCGCAGAGGGCCGATATTAGCACATAGCAGATCGACTGAGGAATATCGGATTCTAAGCCAGTTGAATGCCTCAGATATGACAAAATATCACAAGCTTCTGGTGCCTCCGCCTTCTGTACCTCCTGAGGGTCCAGCCAAAGAATCCCTTTAACTAGACTCGTCACTAAACATACGTGGAGGGAAACCAGTCTTCCTACTTTACAAAAGCCTCTTCACTCCTCCTTTACGCCACTGGAAGAATTGAAATGTTGTTTGACCAGCATTGGCAGGGTTGGTGTTTGTTTGGAATTTAAAGTTATTTTGAGAGACCAGCAAGGTGAGATAAACCCAGTAAATTATAATCAATGATTTTACGCTTGGTTTATCAGAGGTAAATAAACCTGGTTCTGGATACATCGCAATTGGCAGGAAAGTGATAGCAATAATCAGTTGGGGGCCTGCCGAGAAATTGCCGATAATGCGTTTTTGATGGTCCATAGAAGGTAGAAAAATCAAGTGTGTAGCGATGTATAAAAGTAGAGATCTCAATCATATTCATTCTAGAGTCTTTACACAATTTTGTTCAGGTCTAGTCTTACTACGTGATTTCCTGTATTCGTTCAACGTTTTTATCTGATTTTCATATTATTTCTCATACCAAGTTTGAAGCTATCATAGCAATTCAATTCAATGCAGAAAACTGAGACTCGTGTAGCGAGCCTAGTTAACGTCTAGATTTAGAGACAATCGTAAAAAGCTTAACTAATCTGGTTTCTGAATGCATCGCACTAAGGTAATACCAGGAGCATCGTTGGGTTTCAATAACAGGGAGGGCCTAACATGAAGAATTTCCAAAATGTGAGTTTTACGCTTGAAATTGTCCAAAAAGGTGCAGAAAAAATAATTATCTCTAAGAAATTCAGTGATTTAGCCTTGGAAGGGTGGGGTGTGACCCTCTTCCCTTAGGCACAATTCCCATGGGGGCAACTCAGGCAATCAAAGAGAAATTTTTCCATACCATAAATGACGCGTGAAACAAATAGTAATGTTCCAGCTAAACGATGTATATGTCCTAAATTGGTATTCTGGGGTTGAAGTTTAAAAATTGAGTAATTCATTTATGATAGTTTGCTTAGTTTTTTAAAAAATTTATAAAAATTCCTTTGAAACGTAAACACTATGATCTTTGTCTGGCGTAAAATACCAATTTCATGTCATTTGTTTTGTATCTGGTATAATATAAGAATTCTTAGTTTTTTCTTTAGTGTTAGATATTAATTCTATGGTTTTTGTCTGACGTAAAGCAATGCCTTGAATTGCGAAAAAATACTTTTGAGGTGGAAAAATTAGTTCTAGCATTGAAAAAAGGCGAACATCTCAAAAACCCTCGATAATAACAAACACCCTGTTGATATAACCCCCCTGATTAATCAACGAATCATAATTTTTGGCGAAGAAAAAGAGCCAATCTGTTAACTCTGAATATTTCAGCTGTACTTATTTCATCCTATAAAAACAGATTCTATGATTGTTACAAATTAAAAAACCATCTAAAATCTAAAAACGATACAAAAATCTTGTTAGCAATCAATACACTAAATCATACCTTCTACATTTCTTATATTTCTATATATTATTTCCTAAATAAACTACATTTCCTCAATCAAGCAGTCGGGACCATATGTACGACCCCCTGGGCATACAACAATATTCCATCAATGTTTGGATTCACTTAGAAGTTAGTACTTTTTTGTAAGAAATTGAATAGGGGCAAATAATCTTTGGTCTTTCGGTAAAAGCCGAATACATAACATCAGGGTGCCCAGGCACTTAATAAAGAAAACAAGGAAACTATGTCACCTCAGGGGTTCCCAGGCACTTAATAAAATAAACAAGCATACTATGGAGCCTAGGGGTTCCCAAGTACTTAATAAGGAAATAGGCAAACTATGTAGCTACAGGTTGCAGAGGCACCTCTTAAAGAAAAGGTATACTTTGTCGCCCAGGGGTGCCTACGCAGTTAATAAAGAAAAAAGTATACTATGTAGGCCTAGGGGCCCAAGCACTTCTTAAGGAAATAGGCAAACTATGTAGCTTAAGGGTGCCCAGGCATTTCATAAAGGAGACAGGTATACTATGTAGCTCAGGGGTACCAAGGCACTTGATAAAGAAATAGGTATACTATGTCGGCATAGGTGCCCAAGCACTTAATAAGGAAATAGGTATAATATGTAGCCAGACATTGCTATGCAGTCGTAGCTACATAATTACTTTTCTACTAAAAAACTAGTCTCAGTAACCTTGTTACTTTCTCAATAAATAACTAAATCTAAAATAGGCTTACTTTCTACAACATCATACGAATAAATACAATAAATTGTAAACTCACGAAGTGTGCCATAATAGCCTAAAGTGTTTTGATAATAGTAATAAAGGAGATGATAAAATAATTGACAAAGTAAAAAAGAAAGTGAATGATAAAGTAAATAGTGCTCATCGTAGTGATGAAGAAAAAAATTGGTTACTGTAAATCACATTAAATAACGATTTCAGAAGGTACCCATGTCAGAAATACAGACTGGAATCACAGAGAAAGCAGATTTAGATTAAATTTTACTCGAGTTTCTTTCCTGCCCTACTAGCCAGAAGCAGGAGGCTGGCAAAACCTTCCCGACCGAGAAAAATAATTGTTAGAAAAAATTGAAGAAAAAACTAGACCCAAAGTCTGGCTAGAATAGGTAAATTTAGCCTATTTGAAAATATACCATGTTTAGTCTCTTCTCTCTCTTCATGTATCGAGCACTCTTTAACGGAAGATGAGCCAAATACTTTGTCTTTCTAGTTAGGGCAATTTAAAACAGTTCTCTTGCAAAAGTGGGGCGTCATTTAGGTGCTTTTTACATGAGGGGGGCCAGCCCTCCTCCATGTGAACAGCACCTTAAGAGTAAAAATGCAGTACAAGATAAATCAATAGTCTACGCTTTGACATGAGCACCTTAGTGCTTAAAATCGAAAGCTTTGCCCTTTGATATTCTATGAAATAATAAAACTTTAAGAAAACTAATTATAATGAATGAAATTCTATTCACACTAATTCTGATACAGCTGATATCTTTTGAAAAGAAATAAAAACTTAACAGGGTGGTCTACAAAATGGTTACCAGACGCATTTTCAGAAATGTTTAAAACAGAAGGCAGAAAATCGTGCTTTCTCACATAAAGAGAAGGCGGCTCACTCTCGTGTTGACTACAGTAAAAACCCGCATATGAGAACCTACCTTTTTGAACCAGGCTATTTCGGTTCTTATTTAAAGAGTGGCTTAACAAAATCAGGCTGAGAGGTTCTTGTAGTTTCTCAAAACTTTTACAAATTGTTGGTGAAAAGGTTGTGAATTTTAACTTTAGAGAGTCTAGTGACGCTACCCCCGTTTAGGGTTGACATCTAGATAAATATAAGACTTACTTTTTGCAGAATCTGTTTTTCTAGATTAAAACAAATGTGTATTAAATAAAGCCTTATTTTGTAAAATTCAGGGTGAAAGGTTCTTAAGTTAAGGGGCAAGTGATTGAAATTTTAGGCTGTAGGTTCGTTTATGATGAAGGTTTTTATATTCAGGTTTTACTGTATTCGCATTGAGCTTCAGCTTCACATGAATAAACATACAGTGTGCGCCAAAATAAACGGACAATCCTTGAAGGGCTATCAACGAATCTTGTATTGAGTGAAATAAAAAGCTACAAAAAATGAAAACAAGCACTTAATCAATGGACTAGGCCATAGGAATCTCTGCTTACATCTGTAATGCTCGGTTTCGAAATTCGCTTGTCTGCCTGCAGACCTGGCGTTATATAAAGTGTTTACAGAACTGTTTTCCTTAGAAGTAATTGTATCAAGAAAAATCCCCAAAAATACGTTTTCAATCATTTAGCTCTTCTGAAATGAATTTAAACCCAAATTGTTACCAAATCGACCTGATATAAGATCGTGAGTAGCTTGTGAAAAGATTATGCATTAATTTGGCACAGGCATTATCTGGTGCACACGAAAGGAAAGCTTACAAATACTGGAATAAGGAATACAGAATACAGAATACTGAAATACTTACGTCACCAACAGATCTCTATTTGCTGCTGAGCGGAATATCCATGGAGATGGTTTCTCCTTCAATCACTCTATCGAATTTTACTCGAACACGTTCTTTATGCCTTTGGTAAAAGAAGCAAAACGACATCACCAAGACAACCAGCAGAATGGGAACAACAACCAGAATTATCGTCAAAGTGTAGCTTTTCTCCTCTACCACGGTTTTTTTGTCATCTTTAGCTAAGCAGAAAAAAGAAATCGAATATCAGTAGTGTTTAATATAAACCAAATGTGGCAAAAAAGGTAGACACGTTTAATGTGCCACTAGGAATCGAGTATTGCCTTGAACACACTAAATGCAGTTTATACCGGTGCCAAATAGACCAACTTGGATATGGGAAATGTTTGGTGTTTTCATAGCGATGGTTTTAGAGTTGAAAATATTCATTTCAGACACAACCATCACGCATTTTCTGACAAATCACGGAACTTTTTGGAGAACAGAAGAAATAAGTTATTTCCTTTGCTCTGCTAAACAACGAATAGATGATTTAAGTAAGCAAATAAGGAGTTTTCATTGTTATGAGTTTTCTATTTAATAACATGCTCCCTCAGATGCTGGGGGTTATACTTGTGATTACGTCATTTGTAATGCCTTTGCTCTTTACTCTGTTAATTTGTCATTTTCTGGAAGTCCTGAGATACTCTTTTGAAAAACTCTTCTTAACTCTAAAAAAATTCCGTTGGAAAAGATTTGAAAAAATAACCACATCTTATTTAGTTTAAATTTGGCATATTTACCATCAATTAGAATGTTCAAGACTATATTTGATATAAAGTGACTTATGAACACGTGTCTATTTGTTTCTGCCATGTACGGTATAACAATAACAAAATAAATAAGGTTCATGGTAATGTCCAACATGGCTCAGAGCCAGGTACAATCGTCATGCATCTCAACAAGGAAGACTCGACTGCTCAAAATTCCTTTGTCAGTTCTGGTTTTTTTGCATTAGTAATATAAGTAGTAAGTATCAAACAATACTGTGCCTAGAAACGATCCTTATGGGATACTCCATGCTGTTGAAACCTTCAATTATTTCACTTTCTTCAAATTGGAGAATGGTTTGAAAACTGTTCCCGAGGTATGAAACATCAACACATGTATCAAACAGACTTTAGAATTTTGTAAATGAATAAATTGATACACCAACTGTAGCCCACAGCTACAGGATCCAAACGCACACCGTCTTCTAGCAGAAACAACGCAGAAAAAAACAGGGCTTCTGTTTACGTGTATCTGTGTGTGTGTGTGTGTGGTTTGCTAAAGAAAATTAATGCAACATAAATTATAATCTGAAAATCTAAACAATGCAAAACAAACAATGTCAACAATAAATATTGCAACTAATCAGTCAAAAGGTTTCTTAAATGTTCATAAATATTCTAGATAAGTAAATTAAATAAACTAATATAATGAATAGGCAAGTAAATAAATAAATTAATTAATGAGCAACTTACAATCTATTATGTTCCTGTAACTATACGAAGCTTGCACGGACTACACAGCAGCAACACGACATACTATAAAATGGGCCTAATCACAGCGAGAATGGCCTAAGTGTAGCATGAGATGGGCCTAACACAGCAACAACAAATGGGCCACACCTCAATGCTCAAGTAGGCCAAGACGAGCGAATATTTTTCTCTGCAACCGATGCTGATTGAAACAAGAGAGACTGTGCTTGCAGCTGAGGATGCAAGCTTTTATAGCCACAGGATACGCACGAGAATGTAAATTAGGGCGCCTCACGGGAGTTCCTAATACAGACTTAAACAAAAAACAACGTATCATACGATAAAAAGTTAACATATTCAAATTCAAGTTTTAAACACGAGACTACAACTAAATAAACAAATTACACAAGGGAACAAGAAACAATAACACAATAATAATAATATTCGTAATAACACCAACAAATAACTGTAAGAAGAATAACTGATTTCGTACCGAAACAATCACTGAGTGATTTACTTCCTTCTTTTGAAGTAGAGTCTCTTTCATCAGGGCATTTTGAGCACGAAGGAAGTTTGTTACGCTTCTCCTGGTACGTTCCCATGGGACATTTTCTGCACCCATGATTCGATAGAAAATATTCACCGGGATCACAACCTTAAAAAGAGTTGAAAAGTAAGTAGAGGTGAAGTCGAAATCAAGAATCTTTATCATCAGAGTAATCACACATGATTATCAGTTATTTCACGCCAGCGAACCTGTAATCACTTGATAATCACAGTACACAACTGCGCACAATGGGAGACTGTAGAGTACACAGTGAAAGACTGTACAGTACAACGCATTGTTGCTATTATGGTTTTATCATACTTTTGTGGTAGTAATTTTGTATAACTTTGTCGGACTCAGAACTTCTGCTTCTGCAAGTGAAACGCTTTACCATAGTTGGTAGAGCCTCTGACAGCAAAGTGAAAGGTCAGGGGCTCGAATCCTACTTGGGCCATTTTTCATTCACACAAATCATCTCGATTGGTTGTCTAGTGGGTGAAGATTTTCAAATTCATAATTTCTGTAGCGCAGAAGATGAGTGTGATAAGCACACTAGGACCTAATACTATTTCATTCGGTGTGCTAAAAACAATGGTCAGTCTTAGTTAGGCTCAAGTAGATTTTCCTAGCGATAAGAACTCTGGCATTTCATATGGTTTTTCATATATCTTGGAGGTTCAAGAAAATCAGGGATTTCTTGTTGAATCATGGCAGGAAGTTTAGGGCTTTATGGGATAGTGGGTGCCAAACTTACCTGTATAAATTGTGCTTGCATTAACAGTAAATCCTTTAAGCTGTCCCTTTTGAATTCCCCTTTCAAGTTGTCCTTTTGGGTCTTGAACCCCATTGAGAAAGTAGACGGTGAAGTCACAAATCACACTTCCTTTGCTGCAAAAGACAATCAAACTGCAATTTACAACCATTCTATGAAAACTCACCAAACAGTTTTTGAAAACAACCTGTAAAGTTTCTCTTCCAAACAACATATTTCCACGAAAAAAGCTGAAAAGTTTCTTTATAATTAAGTTAAGAAATCGAGATAATTTGTGAGAATGAAAATGACCCGAGTAGGACTCGAACCCACGACCTCTAGATTCGTACTCTAGGGCGCTACCACTGCGCGAGCGCTACCACTGCGTGACCATGACCTCTAGAGTACGAATCTAGAGGTCGTGGGTTCCAGTCCTACTCGGCTCATTTCCATTCTCACTCTCACAAATTATCTCGATTGATTTTCCAAATCCTGCTTCTCCTTAAGTTAAGAAACCAAGTCGAATTGAGTTAAGTCAAGTTCAGTTAAGTCAAGTTCAGTTAAGTCAAGTTCAGTTAAGTCAAGTCAAGTCAATAAAAGTCAAGTTCAGTTAAGCCAAGTCAATAAAAGTCAATACGTCAAGTAATGTCAAGTTAAGTCAAGAAAATATAAGTAAAGTAAAGTAAGTAAATACAAGCCATTACAAATCGATACAAGTCAATACTAGTCAATACAAGTCAATACTAGTTATTACAAGTTAAGTCAAGTCAAGCCAATATAAGTCAAGTCAAGTCAAGTCATTACATGGCAAGACAAGTTGGGCAAATACAAGTCAATACAAGTCAAGTAATGTGAAGTCAAGTCAAGAAAATATAAGTAAAGTAAAGTAAGTAAATACAAGCCATTACAAATCGATACAAGTCAATACTAGTCAATACAAGTTTTTAAAAGTCAAGTCAAGTCAATCCATTAAAAGTATAGTAAAGTCGTCCAGTCATTACAAGGCAAGACAAGTTAGGCAAATACAAGTCGATACAAGTCAAGTCAAGTAATGTCAAGTTAAGTCAAGTCAATTTAAGTAAAGTAAAGTAAGTGATAGAATAAGTAATACGTTTAGTCATGTCAAGAAACCAGTAAGCATTAAACGATGTTTCACCGAAAACCTTGAGAAAAACAGGAAGCTTGAAAATTGAAAAATATCGGGTGATTTCATGCACTTTTGAATCAGCCATCAGAGTACTTAAAAATAATGAACTTTGGGGTCCTCTAATAAAAAGAATCCTTTAAAAACTAGGCCTCGAAATTAATATGTGGTTCTCAAACCAAACGGCCTGAGGTTTCTTATAAAGTGGTCCTATTTTGCAGGCAGTTACTGTAATCAGTGACGTAGCCTGAGGGATGATCTGGGTAAACCGCATTTCCTCCCCTTTGCAGAAAATTCTGTACATATTGTGTGTAGAGATTACTTCTTATGTGTTACTATCCACAAGTGAATGCTGAAGTGGTCAAGGGCTCCCCTTTTCACAACTTCTGACTACGTCTCTGACTGTAATGAAGCATACCCACAGTTTCATGTAGTGAGATATCAAATAAAGGCGATGATAACATAAATTAAAATCATATTCAAAATTATAAAATCTAGCTAAAGCTTTTCGGTAAAAACCCATCTTCAGTGCTAGATGTTGAAATCAATTTACTGATATATTTAAACATTTAATTAATAACTTATTCCAAGATCTAGCACTGAGGATGGTTTCAAAAAGCTTTTGCTAAATTTCAATAAAGCAATTATCATGTCATCTATACTCTCGTCAAGGTTTTTTCTGAGAATTGATAAAATTGAATATTTACCTGAAACCATTAACGTCAACTGCTTCGAAGTTACTTTCATTCTTGTACAGATATGCTACCTGTAAGGGAAGTAAGACAAATCAGTGAAAATACATACTTAACTGTTGCACTACTGTTTACTGCTAAGCTTTTAACAATGTAGGGCTGAACTATTTACTCACAGAAACTTCCCACTCTGAAGCCAAACTTTGATATTCTGATGTTGTTTTATCCAGTAATTTATCAGACCAGACTTTATTGGTAATCTTTAAAGTTACATCCAGTTTTGTGATTTTGTTTACATCTGCAATCAAAAAATAAATATAAAGAAACAGAAGGGGAGTCGAATTGTGTACCCTACACACAGACTCGAGTAGTTTGGAAGAAACGAGTTGAGTTGGATTCGAAAAACATTTAGTTGAATGTATTCATTCAGGTTTGGAGTTCAAAAATAAACTATTTCTAAACGTTTCGATTTAGTCTTCATAAGTAAACTATACTAAAAATGATTGGGGGACTTACTTAAAAGCCATGTTTACAAAACCCTGGGTTAGAAGGGGATAAATCTAAACAAGGACCTTCTTGATACAATAACGGTTAAACTAAAAATAAAACAAACATTGGGCTGAGAAAACAAAGAGAAGTTAACAAGTCCAAAAAAGTAACGAATTTGGAAATTGGATTGGGAAATGCCGCTCTCACACCTTAGCAATAAAAATGATGCTAAACTATGCTTTCATGGAGAAAGCTCAAACATTCAAATTCAAGGATAAACGTTATTGATAAGTGGTGCCAATCATGTCAAATATCATAATCTGATTTGCTTACCATAACAATCACTTTGTGATTTACTGCCTTCTTTGTAAGTGTCTTGATTATTTGAGCAAATATAACACGCACGATCCTCATTACGCATTGGCATATACTGTCCTTGGGGACATTTTGTGCAAACGCTTTTTGATTTCAAATATTCACCAGGAGCGCAACCTGCAATCCAAAAGAAATTTAGAAAGATAGCTTTATTTGATCGGTACACTCTTTGTTTTTCATGAACCAGTAAAATTGATTTGAAGCTGGCTGTTCTTGAATATTCCTCTATTTTCAGCCTGAAATGTTCTTAAATTGTTATTACTTTTACAAGCCTTTTTTGCTATCAGTAGTGTTAATTGTTGAAAAGTTTGAATCTCTTGACCATCTGACATTATCTGTGTGCTGCCAATCTGCTTGTTTTGTAATTATTTCTCAGTCTTATGGTTATTTCATCAAATTTTCATGTTGAGCCAGAAATGGCCAGCTTCGGTTTGTTCTTGGCTTGTTCTTAAGTTTTGGCCAAATTTGAGGCTGGTGTTCTTATAAAATTGTTCTTATAAAAAAAAGAGTGTACTAATTTTTACAAATTTTGACTCTCCTGTACGGTCTGACAAATCAGTGTTCTATCAATCTGTATTTTTGGTTATTATTTCCAAGTCTTATGATTATCTTTTAAAATTCCTATCTGTATTGACCTTAAACCGGTAAGATTTTGTTCTTTAATGGTTCAAAAATGTCGGCAAAAATATGTTTTCTTAAATTTGCTCCCTAGTGCAATGGAATCTGGGAAGTACTATCCCTAGATAATTCGCAAAATGAAGGCTTAGAGGTTAGAATTGCATTAATCCAAGATGGTGGATTTATTTGGAATGGTCCATTGAATGGCATAGATATAAAATGGAACAGAATATCGTTTGTTTAAGGGTGGTATTGTACACTTGCCAATTGGAATAACTAACCGTATAGTTCACTGCAATCTGGTTTACTATAATAAGGCAAACAGTGGCACTTGTAAGAATTCACACGATCTACACAGCGCCATGTTCCAGGTTTTTTGCACGTATTATTCACACAATTATCGATCTCTGAAAATCAAAATTATTATCATCATTAACTTCAATCATCCCTCTTTCTTTCGATTCTTTTAAAGTCACAACCAGTAATGATTTGCCTTAATAGAATATAGAACCTAAAAATTTTAAGAAATAACTGAATCAATCACAAGGATTACGGTGCCTTTTCTCCCGATTGAGCTCATTTGATATGAATAAGTATGTGTTAAATTTCACCATCAACAAACACCCAACAACCACCACATTATGTTTTTGCATTAAGCACTCCATAAAAAACTCACTCATAATTTCAACTCACGTGTTTCACAGTTCGTTCCGGTGTAATCAGGCGCACAATTACACGTGTATGGTGGAACTGCATGATGATCGATTCCATTTGTACACGTAGCACCATGTAGACAAGGATAATGACGACATGGTTTCACAACACCTAGAAGAAAATGAGTATATTTCATATGTTAGATATCAAACATTAAACTCCTTAATCGAAATGAGCGATAACCGAAAACAATTAGAACAACAAATGACTTTCTAAGCTAGTTGCTGCTGTTTTCCATTTGAATCAAGATATCGGCATCTTGTACAATTCCCTTTGCCTATTTGCCTGGAATTACTGAGAGTGGAAAACTTCTATCCCTTCCTCTCTTTGTCAAAAGTGGTAGGAATCGAGCTCATTGTTCCTTGGTTACTTACCAAGTGCCTTAAAAACTTTAGCTGAATCAATTTTTGCCTTGAATTGCAGAGAGCTGTCCCATTCTATCCAAACACTTTCCGTTACAGTTAACAAGGCTTAGACAAAAATTGTGTGATCTAGCCACTCGGCAATCTCCGTCAGAAAAATCACAACGTGTACGTGTGTTCAGTCCATTGCATTTCAATCAATTCTCATTTTATTCAAGCATGATGGTCCTTCTTCTAGAACCATACAGTGATATGAGTTTAATGAAGAGAAATACTTCAGAAACGTGATGCATGATTGTTTAACTTACTATATTCACAGCGCTTTCCCGAATTCCAGGGTGGACACTCGCACTTGAAATCTTTGTTTACTACAGTACAGTTGCCATAGTAACATGGATTGTCACTGCATGCATGGTACACTGTTGGGGTGAATGAAAAGTATTAGAAGACCTGTTGGCATATACACTATCATAATATTTCTATAAGAGCCAGTTAAATGAAATCCCTGCCAGAAATAAGGCCTCATGTGCATGTGGCCTTTCGCAGGCTCAGTAAACATAAACTCGCACACTCACTCAAAGAAAACTAGGTGTTTGGTACCTGGAGAACAGCAAGTCAAGCCAAGTCAAGTAAAGTCAGTATAAGTAAAGTAAAGTCAAGTAAATACAAGTTATTACAAATCGATACAAGTCAATACAAGTCAATACAAGTCAATACAAGTCAATGCAAGTCAATGCAAGTCAATGCAAGTCAATACAAGTCATGTAAAGTCAAGTCAATACAAGTCAAGTCAAGTAAATAAAAGTCATTAAGAGTCAAGTCAAGGTAAGTCAAGACAATGTAAATAAAGTCAAGTAATGTCAAGTAAATACAAGTCATTACAAATCAAGTCAGGTCAAGTCAAGTCAATATGAGTCAGGTAAATACAAGCCAAGTCAAGTAAATACAAGTAAACACAAGTCTTTAAAAGTAAAGTCAAGTAAATTCAAGTCAAGTCAATATATGTAAGTCAGGTAAATACAAGCCAAGTCAAGTCAAGTAAATGTAAGTCATTACAAGTAAAGTCAAGTAAAGTCTAGCCAATATAAGTCAGATAAATATAAGTCAAGTCAAGTCAAGTAAATGTAAGTCATTACAAGTAAAGTCAAGTAAAGTCAAGCCAATATAAGTCAGGTAAATACAAGTCAAGTCAAGTAAATACAAGTAAACACAAGTCTTTACAAGTAAAGTCAAGTAAAGTCAAGTCAATATAAGTCAGGTAAATATAAGTCAAGTCAAGTTAAGTCAAGTCAGGTTAAGTCAAGTCAGGTTAAGTCAAGTCAATATAAGTCAAGTAAAGTAAAAACAAGTCATTAAATGTAAAGTCAAGTAAATTCACGTCAATATAATTAGGTAAATATAAGTCAAGTCAAGTCAAAATAAGTCAAGTGAAGTGAAGTCAAGTGAAGTCATTACAAGAAAATACTAGTCAAGTCAAGTAAATATAAGTCATTAAAAGTAGAGTCAAGTTAAGGAACCAGTCACTATTAAACCATTAAAATATTCTTTACCGAAACCTTGAAAAAACTTGAATCTCAACAATTTAGCAAATGTTTCGTTTCGGTTGATTTCGTGCACTTTCAAATCATCCCATTAGAGTACTTAGTGATAATGGACTTTCGGATCCTTTAACTAAAATAATCCTTTAAAAACCAGGCCTGGGAGATCAATTAGTGGTTCTCAAATCAAAATGCCTGAGGTTTCTTATAAATCAGAGTTTCATCCTTTCAACTATCCAAAGGGGGTTCTTGGCTAAATATCAAAATTGTACCATTGTTGACTGGAATAATTTTCACAAGAAAATGGTGCCCTTCCCTAGACCAATGTCAATCAAATGATCCCCTTGAAGGGAAACCTTCGTGGGTTCGAATCTATCAACGATCAGAATCATGAACTATAAGCCATCAGCTAACTCAGCTGTCCATCCTTCCGAGGTCGGTAAATGAGCACCCAGGATATTTGTCCTAAAGTATTAATTCTGGGGGCACCAGCTGTAGGTTCACATCAGCTTCACACTCCAAACCTGCATCAGTAAATAAATCTGCTAGCTTTTTTGATACCTTTCATTTGAATACAATGAATCAGAAAATAAGTAATGAGGTTGATATGCATACCAGTTTCGCAGTTCTTTCCAGTGAACTCAGGAGGACAGTGACAGTAGTACCACTTGGACCAAACATTCACATTGTAGCATGTGCCATTATTTTGGCATTGGTTCGTCTGGCAGGGGTGCATATCTATCAAATAAAATTGTCAGTTAATTCATGTACATACTAACAACGATAATTAAAATGAACAGAAACTTTCCAACTACTTTCTCAACTTTTTTTGAATATGTGACTTTTCATTTCAGAGGATGACCTATAAGGTCGAAATATCAAAAATATAATTGAAAGCGTCAATACTGAAAAGCTTCTGGTTACTTTATTTGTCTTCCAATAACTTGCTCCAATTAATAATTTTCAATGTACGCACTTAAGTTAGCGGGTATAGAGTGAATAGAAAAAACATTTACCTAAAGAGGCCAATTTCATGACCTTGGCTCGTCTTGTTATACTTTATCAATATTCCAAGGTGGCATTCTGATGTCAACTTTCGATTAACTAGGAGAACATGGGGGGATCACTTAGCCCTTGTTCAAAGGGTTATGGGGTCGAAGGTTCATTACCCCCCAAAAAAATAATACCTGGCCCTTAAAAAGGTTGGTCGATATGATTGTCTTAAATCTTCATGCAAATCATACACGAGAATAGTTCAATTCTTTATTATTGCCTAGTTTCCCTGTACAGGATAATGAAGGGGTGAGAAATAACAACATGAATCTAGAGACTCACTATTCTCACAAAGCTTCCCGGTAAAAAGGTAGGGACAGTGACACTTGAAGCTTGTGCCAGTATCTTCGCACCATCCAGGAAATTGACACGGATTCGGTGAGCAATTGTCGTAGGTATCTATGGATAGACAAGGAAATTAAAAATGGAGGAAAATGAATATCTAATGATATCAAAATACATAGGAATTGCACTTAAGGCCTGTTTATATGGGCGGAAATACCTCACCTGCCAGACCCGGGGCTGACAAGTGAAGTGAATTTCAAGCACTGTTTATATGGAATGTTCATGCTGGCTCTGAAAGGCGAAGTATATCTCTAGACGTCATTTATCGTCAACTCATAATTGATTTTCCATTGTTATGAGTCTTCTTATGCACTTCAAAAATAATACTTTCGAGAAGAAGCAGGATTTCGAAAATCAGTCGAATTAATTTGTGAGAATGAAAAAAGGACTCGTGCTGGTTTCGAACTCGGGACCATTCATTCGAACCCAAAGCATTGAAATCAGTGGCCGTGAATTTGAGTATTGCTCGGGTCATTTATAATCTACATGAAATATCCGAGAAGAGAGTTTCTACATGATGCTAACTGTCATACATACCGATACATTCTGAAATACTTGCAGCTCCAAGCCTATTTGTCGTATGATTGACAGGACAGGCAGAGCAGGCATCAACCGGAAACTGCGATGCAATTTTGTACGTTCCAATTGGACACTTTTTGCATTTCCCCTCAGTCTGGCTGTAATATTCTCCTTCGTAGTTACACTTATCTGGAAAATAAAATAATCATAAAATATTCTAAATCTGGATCTAATTTGAAATATGACACCGAATCTGAACTTAAAGTTTATGGATAAAGTCTAAACTTAACTTAATAAACAGAAAATATATGCAGCGACCGTTTCTGAACCTGGGTTGCTGCAGCCATAGTTGAGCATTCTAACCAGAGTCCTAAACCAGGACAATAAGTTAGCACGGTAATCCTGAGGTGTTTACAACTGCAGGCTTATCCACAGTGTCACATTGATTAATGTTTCGGATTAAACCCTTCTATAGCTATTTTATAATAACAAAAATTCATCATAAGGTATGGTCTTGAATAAACAGAAATGTTCTTCTGTAACTCTGACATTAGTGCTTACAAACTCATTACTCTCGTGAGTCATAGACTGCTTTGTTCGCTTTTTTGGTAAAATCATAAAGAAATTTCAAATATACGCCCTATATACATCAACGACACATTTAGTTGTTGCTCTGAGTCTCATGCTTTTAGTTTGATTTCATTTTATCAAAAAGCATAATACAATACAACCAATGTTATACAGAATGATTGTATGCTATAATCATAAGATGTTCTTTGAAATACTATCAGGGAAAGATTGAAGAAATCCCCCTCCCCCCTATTTAAATACCTCCCTCGAATAGACACCCCACTGAAATTTGAAGAAAATGAATAAACAACCCGGGTGGGCGTCTGATCGAGGCATGACGGTATATCATACCCCCTGAACACAACCCATGGCCAGAAGTTAACCCTATAATCAGGGGTTGAAGAGGAATACCAATATAACTTAGCTTACCAACACAAGACGTGGCTCCACTACCAACTGTTGTTTTTCCAGCAGGGCAGAAATAACACATTCTGTCAGCATGGACGGCTTTATTTTGATACGTATCAGGCTGGCAGGGTAGGCAAGAATTTCCAGATTTATATTGTCCAAGGCCACACGAAACTAGAACGAAAAAAGGAGGATTGAAAAGCAAGTTAAACATTAACAGACACACTCCACTTGAGACTCAACATTTATATGATGGTAGGGATAACTGGATTTTTATATTCATCATTTAACAGAACTATATTTGAAATAGTTTCAAATTTATATCAATGACTAAAGACCTCTTGTCAAGTGAAATAACTGAAAGAACGACTCCCTGGAACATTAGTGTCTTTAATAGAATTGTATTATACTCGTATTTCATATTCATTCAGTTTTAACGTAATTTGTATCTATACTGAAGGGATATCGTTATAATCATCAATAGCAATATACAGGCCACAGCAACTGTCATATGCCATCAGTGGGTCTTGAACCCAGGTTTTACCCACTGATTCCTCACTGAGGATAAGCCTGTAGTAAAGTTTACTTCAAACTTACTTTGCTGACTTATTGCCCTGGTTTTAGACGTGTTAAGTGCACTTGCCTTTGGTGGGTAAAACCCGGGTTAGAGACCTGATGACGGCATATACAGTAGCCTCCACTGGTAAAATATGATTTCCCGTGTTAGAACAAGTCTCATGAATTAATGTAAACATAAATACAGATTATCAGCTAAATCAAATTTATGCAGCCCTATGATAAACTCATGTTGAAGAGAAAACTCTAAATCATTGACTTACCAACACATTTCGTGATGTTTTTTGATTGGCTGTTTGATGTGGTCGTTCCATTTGGACATTTCTTGCACACACGTTGCTCCAGCTCGTCTTGGTAGCTACCAATGGGACAGTTTTCACAATGCGTGCCGATTCTGTAGCTACCTCTAGGACACTTTTCTATATGAACAAAATGAAATCGATTCAAGAAAAGTAAAATCTTATTTGTAATAACTTATAAAGTGTATGATAATATAGAATAGAAAAAGTAAAAATCAGAGACTCAATTTACAGTGAAACGTCTTGAAAGCAGACGTCTTTAGACCCTTAATTTGTTTCCGATTTAAAGAAGTGTCTGCTTCATAATTGACCTTTTCATTGTATTTCGATGGTAAACGTGTTTTATAGAGATCTCTGCCTTGTAGAAATGTCCTCTAATGGATATTTTAATATAAAACGTAGTGAAAGTCTGAAGACACTGATAGTAAGTTGAAACGATGTCTGAAAGCGAGAATGATAGTTCAAATTCTACTCACGCTGACAAACGTATACGTTTACCGTGGTAAAACGCGTACAAGGAGACGGTGCTTTATGCCTTAATTTAGTGGATATGCTAACAAGGGCGAGGGGCATATCACTCACAAAAAAGTGTAAGAGATTTTTGTGATTTCAAAAATCACAGTGATTTTTTTGTGATTTTTGTGATTTTTTTGTGATTTTTGTGATTTTTTTGTGATTTTTTTGTGATTTTTTCAAAAAGTGTACGAGATTTTTTCGAGTGATATGCCCCTCGAACAAGGGGACAGTGTAAATGTTACATGTGGTTTATACGCTTAGAAGGTAAGATCTGATCTTATATGTGGTGAATACGCTTTCAAGTGGACCGTGTACTATCGATGAATAGGTTTACAAGGGTGTCAAATATCATCTTGCGAGGGTTTCTATCCTCAGAGCAGTAGCAAAAAAATGATTTTTCTGATTCATGTCTTTATAAAGCACTTGTGCACTGATTTTTACTATCAACCTCTTCTTCAAATCTCCTTGCTTATATTTTGACCATCACTTCACCCCAAAGTCATAAATAATTTAAAGCTTATTTCATTATTGCTCACTGTTATGAACTATGTGTCTAACAAAAGTTATAACGATTATAGTTTTGGCCTAGCTATTTGGTAGTTATTCTGCCATTTTGAATCTACCTACGCGATGATTTCGATAGGCTAGTGTAATGCAAGTTGGTATACTGCCCCCTTGAAGGCGTATCAACAAGGACAAGAGTATGGAATTGCTGGCGTGCAACATTTCCCAACTCTGTGATATGCTTTTATTTGGAAATGTTTCGAGTAAAAGGTGTTAGGAAAATACAAGAATACCTTACCTTGACACCTGAACGAGCCTGGCACAG
Organism: Pelagia noctiluca; assembly: GCA_963924455.1. Lineage (NCBI taxonomy): Eukaryota > Metazoa > Cnidaria > Scyphozoa > Semaeostomeae > Pelagiidae > Pelagia > Pelagia noctiluca. The sequence continues at coordinate 15,365,428 of OZ004322.1, read as the reverse complement.
GAGCAGCAGTACCTGGCTTGCATGGTTGGCACACTCTTGCATTGTGCTGTGATCGATGAGTGTTCACTGGGCAAGGCTGGCAGCTGAGAGAGCCGAAGTCAAAGACATGTCCAAGAGCACACTCGGCTGCAAAATAGATTCGATATGATTCACAATTATGAAAATAATGATTAAAAAATGATAAAATGGATACAAATAACACAAAATAAAAATAGAGTAAAGATAAAACAAACAAAACAAAAATAGAAATGAAAACGACAGAATATGGCTCAGTATACACAAAGAGGGCTCAAGAAGTTTGGAAGACCACCACGAAAAATACAACTTTTGATCCAATGCGCTCTCTCATAACTATCCGTCCACTGGCTGGGTAGCAAGCAACGCGTAGACATTGGTATACGATGTAGGAACGTCTAAGCTCTAGAGTTACTGTACTGCCAGCATAGCCAGAGTGAAGTAGTGATAGCCAAGAAAGCACACTATATGGGTCTCTAGATCAAAGAATTATGATAATCATTCCATTTAACAATGGTTCATTCAAATCTGATAGAGAAACTAGCGTTTGCTGACTAAGGCCCACCATATGAATTAGAAAGTCTTGATTATAGAAACCCCAATTATAAAAAACCTGAATTTGGAATGAATTTCTATAAAGAATTTCAAGCTGCAGTCAAAATTTCAGATTGATTTATTATTAATTCTTGACCTGGAGTATTCCTGGATTATTACATGACCTAGCCTCCTGGAATTGTAAAACTTAAGGTTGATAACAAGAAGATGAATGATATCTAAATCAGCAGCGGTAGTGCATCAGAGTACTAATCTAGAGATCATGGGTTCGTATACTACTCGGGTAATTTTGATTCACACAAGTTATCTCGATGCGGCTTTAATGAAATAACAACAACAACAACAGCAATAAGAACAACAACAACAACAACAACTTCAGCACTTACCAACTCCGAATCTAAATGCCAACTCTGCAACATCAATATCTGTGAAGTAGAATTGCACGTACGCCGGTCGGTTCTTCATAACACGGACGAACTGTGGATTCTTCAGTGCGTTTCCACACAGTCTCTCTGATAGGCCGAATTCAATTGTATTCACAACAGTATACAGTCTCACATACCCTTTCGCACAATCTGATAGATACGTTGAGGTGAACTGAAAAGCTAGTTGCTGGTTGATTTGGTTCAATGGCTTTGTATTGATCCGGACCAGGAAAATCGAGGTGCTGCGGACTGTTGTATTGTGTTTTGAAATTCGCTTGGAACCGGAGTCTTGGTTTAGCACATCACCAACAACTGCAAGATGGAAAATACCGATTGTGTTTGAAATCAGTTGTGGGTCAAAAGTCTAGAAAACATAACTATTAAATGCAACACAGATTAAAGTAGAAATGAAAAGAAATCTTATCGTCCTGATTTGCAGAAGATGTAGGATTTGGAAATCAAACGAATTAATTTGTGAGTATGAAAACTACCCTGATAGCTTAGTTGGTAGTGCAATGAGGCACCATGTAAAAGGTCGTGGGGTCGAATCCTGCGCGGATTATTTCCATCCCACAAATCTCTTTGATTGATTCGATTAATTCGAAATTTTGTCAAAGTTTGCTTTACTGCTTCTTTCTATGTATTTATAGCTGTTGTTTTCTGAGATGCTTAAAAATTAGTTGGACAGTATCAAAAATTTTAATTTACGTTATCATGTCACAGACATCAAAAATTAGTAACATTAGACTTAAATTTGAGCAAAAATCTGGCTAATGCTCGTTTTAAGCTAGAAAGATAGAAAGTTCAAAAAATCTACAAACTGTAATTCTTGAAAGCCTTAAATCAAAGCTGGAATCTAATTTCTGTAACCAAGAATCATATCTGTCAATTCACAAACACACATTTTGGGAAGAAAGAAATCATATGTTGACTTTAGTTTTCTCAATTTTCAGGGGATTGAAATAAAATTTATCGCCATGAATTTAGTTTCAAACTTCCACTGTTTTCTTGAAGACTAAAAAAATCATTTTTGATACTAACGTCTCCAAAACCAAAATCTGGTTTCGTTTTCATTGTAAAAGGAAAAGCATTGAAACAACAAGAATTGATAGTTGTTAAGTTTACAAACCACATTCACTGCTACTCGTGGACTCCTCCTGTAATGTCGTCAATCCACTCGGACACTTTGAGCAACTTCTTGCACCACTAGCAGCGTAAAAACCACGTGCACATTTTGTACACGTCTGATTGGACGAGTCCAGCCACGAGCCAGGATTACAAATGTCTATAAATTCAAATCGGAATTATGCATTACATTGGTAGTTTAACTATATTTTCTTAATCAAAAAGACTAGTAGACCGAATCAGTCCTTATTTGTTTGCATTACACAGACTTAGGCTAAGTTTAGGATCTGATCATTTCGTTTGAATAAGTAAGGGAATTGAGGCATTGATTGAAAGATTAGGAGATGAGAAAGGGTAACACAACAGGACAATATATCGGGCGCTTTATAATAACCGATAAGTCTCGGTATTTGAAGACGGAAAACAGTGCTGGTTCAAACTGCTCCGTTTTCAAGCAAATATGCTTTGACTACGATGAAGTGTTCAAACAGCTCCAAGAAAATACGATGCTTCTAATCCCATTTCAAGACAAATATTCCCATTGAAAGAATATAATCGTACATATAATCGTACATTGTATACAAATGTCTACGTATTTGGAGGAGTTCACACTGAAAATGGAGCTACCGCCTACCACACGCACCTTATTCGAAAAGCTCCGTATTGGTAGCGTATCAGTGTGAACGCAAGGCCGAAACGGATAGGATTTGCTCCGTTTTCATAAAAATACGAAGCAGAGAGGCCCCCCATAGTACCCCTGGATAACGGATTCACGCGTGAATTTTTCGCTTATCACGCCATCACGGGCCTTAAAACAGAATTTTCACGATCTTTTCCATCTAATTATGCAAGAAAATTTCTTTTAAGGACCAGGACGCGTCACGCAATCACGCACTTGAAAATTCCTTTTCACGGAATAACGACCTCATTTTCAACAAATCACGTTGCACGAAGGATTGTTTGATCACGGATTCACGAACCGAAAATATATAAATCACGAAATCACGCGCGAAAATATGCCAAATAACGCTTCACGTACAAATATGGGGGGCCTCAGCAGAGTGAGCGGGGCCTAAGATTTGAGATGTGAATGGAGATGTGAGTTCTAAGAAGGGAGCCGTCACACCTTCACAGAATCTTGGTGCTTCTCTCAGCTTTGTCATTTGGTGTTTTGGACACGGCGAACAGCTTGCACTTCCAAGCTCGTAGTTGGTCGTATTGTCAGGGCAGAGATGGCACTCCTTTGTGGTTGCATTGTAGTACATACTTTTCTCACATTTATCTAGGAAACAATAAAAGTGAAGTTTGAAATGAAGTAGTTTATTTTGTGAAGAGTCGCACTGCTCGATTATAAGACCTATCAAGTGGAACCCTTATGCTATGTGCATAAACCCATACTTTGCGTACCTAACGGAGGTAGTAAGCATATTTGCTTATCAACTATAAATGTCTTTTCCCGCTATGATTGTCACATATATATAATTTGTCTTTTTTTGTTTTTAATAACAAGATGGAATGAAAAAAAATTGAAAAAACAATAAATGCACAAGTCAACTAGTCTACCTTTTCAATGGGCCCTTTATATTATATGCATAAACCAATACCTTGCGAAGATAGTATAAGTATTTGCCTATCGACCATTAGTGTATTGCTTTGCTTTGATTGGACTGCTTTTTAGTTGGCCCTTTATGTTTCACGTAGAGATCAATCTATCAAAAATAGTAAGGGTATTTGCCTATCGTTTATTCGATAGCTTAATTCGGAGGGAGGCCAAAAATGATTCTAAACGCAAGACATGGTTGTTGTTTGTCACTTACAGCATTTGAATGGCACCAGCCTACTTCTAACATAGCCAGAAGGACAACTACCATTAACAGAGTCCGGTAACAAAGCTAGAAAATAAAGAATTAAGCAATGATTTTGCTATTATTTGATGAAATTTCAAAATAATTTAACGATTGATTGCGTGATAATTCATTGTTACTTCTCGGTCAAAATTTTTATGGCAGTTGGTCAGCCATCTAGGCCTCCTTTCCGTTTCCAAACTTTTGCGAGGGAGCTGTACACTACTATTTTAGGTGTTACAAGTTTTTTACCTACAAATAAAGCTTACACTCCTTATCTTTGTGAGAATTCATGAAATCTAAAGTTAATTTGGGAATATTGCCGATATTTTTAGTGAACTTCCCGTTTTTGGGTTAATGTCATTTTCATGTGATCTATCCTTCTCCTTCCTTGATATGCGGAAGTAATTCTCTCACACTCATCTTGGTTTTTTCAAGTTTTACAAGAGATATGCTGTCATATCATATTTCAGGTACTAATGCAACTGCCCCAAAACATATTATTAAATTGCTAAACAGTAATTTTTTCACCATATACATTTACATTTTCCATTTCTTGAACTAATGCTGTTGCTAGGTTGCAAAGCAATTCACTTCAATATCTGTTGTGTAACAATCTCTGTCAACTAAAGTGAAGTCTTTCTTTCTGTTTGAAATCAAATCAAATACTGATAAAATAAAATGAAATGAAAACAATTTAAACTTACAGTCATTGACACAGGTGGGAAAGGGTTTCAGGATCATTTTGTCACAGGTCATTCCTCCATATTTTATGCCATAAGAGCATCGGCTGGAATCAAAACCTAGCCAAAAGTAGACACGGCAGAAGGAGCTGGTGCCATTCGGACAGGAAGCGTAGTACTTGTTGTTGTTCTTTGATATCACAGCGCCATTGCTGCTCGGATGCATCTGACAAGGTTTAGCTAATCGAAAAATGACAAAACTGTTTGTGGTGTCGTGGGACACATTGAGGGCATATAGGGGTTCCAAGAAACAGGGGAACATGCCCAAAATTAAAAAGAGAATAAGGGAATATGAGACAAATTAAACAGGGAACAAGGGAACATTGACAGCAAGCAGGGATCAGGGAACACAAAATATCAACATTTCTTCTTAGAAAACTGAGGGAATATTCGCCATTTATATTAGAAAAAAAGGGAACATGGCCCCTCTATATGATCCTCCATATTCTATCGAAGTTCCAAACAGTTTAGCCCCGTTATTTTTAACAAACAAGAACCAATAAGAATTAAAAATACCAACATTTTGAATCTTTTACCAAAATTATATTTCATTTCCGGAAACATCAATATTGCCTCAAATCATTACTAGATTCTATGATTGGAGAATTTATGCACAATGTAATTTTTTCCTCAAATTAGAAGTCAGCTACCTTACACATTTTTTCAGAAGGATCTTTAATGCTGATCTTTCAATCTTTCTTGGTTTAGCTTGAAACTGTGTCAATCCCTTTCTTAAACCTTTCTTAAGCTCTTTATTTAGACAATTTCAAGCAATTCTTATTTCATTTTCGAAATTCCAATTCCTAACCAAAGATTGAAGTTAATGGCTCCTCTATCATATTTTCCAAGAAATATTTTTCCAAAATGAGGGAAATCGATTTTTTCCGACTTTAGGATTCGTGGCCTTGGAGTTTTGGACGTGGAAACCTGAATGGATGAAGGTAACGTCACTTTAAACGCAATACTTACATTTGACGCGTATCTTGACGGCACACGAAGATTCGAGACCATTGTGATCCCTGAGGTAGTATGTGATAGTCCAGTTGCCGGGATCTACCTTGTTTCCATGAAATGCAGTGGAGTTTCCTCCGTGCTCACCATGCGTATAATAGCGGTCAACAACATCAACTATTTTAACTTCCTTATGAGAATCGTACTTTATCTCAAACTTCAGTCCTTCTGCGACTGTAAAATGCAGTTCTTCAGGGCATTTCAGAACCATAGGATGTTCAGTATCTAGAAATAGAAAATAAACAGTCACCTTTAAAAGAAATCTGACTTACCAGGACGACAACGCCAGCACGCCCTTTTCATGTGATTTATGCGGGCTGCAATGTACCATTCTTGACGTTTGAATCAATCAACTACCTTTGTATTTTAGTGTTTTATTGTACTTTGTATCAACTACCTTTGTACTTTGTATTTAGTTGTAGTAAGTAGTTGGCCTAAATTAGCCAACTTTTAGATAAATTAATGAGAAAAAGAATTAATCATGATTTACCATAATGTAAATTGAATAAGGTTCCACAAACCTTTAACATCCACGACAAAATCGCACTTTCTTTGTAGGCCATGATACGGATCCAAAATCTTATATCTTATCACGGTAAACCTGGGTATAGCGCTTAAATTCCTGTTCTTATTCAAAGTAATGCGAAATTCCGACTCTGGATATTTCGTGTCTGGTAATGGAAGTCTTCCACGTATATCAGCAGTTGCTTTTCCCGGGTCCATACTGACAGTAAACGATTTCGGACACTCGGGAAGGAAATACAATGAATCTGCTGGAAAAAAGAATTGAACATTTTAGAGATACATTTCAGTGCACAAACTTTTAGCAACCACTGCAGATCACGTTCAAAAAGCTCTCCTTTACACTTAAGGACACGGACAACGTTTGGTGTGTCAAAATTGGTTTCCTGCTCCTTTTGTCAAATATTCACTTGAGCGTTAAGCTTGATCTTATTGCAAATATGTTTAACTACGTATCTTGTAATCAAAGGCTTGAAAATATGAAAATAGAAATTTTACAACATTAAGTTATAAGGTTGAGTACAACATAGCCTTTGAAGGCTGTTCACTATTTCACGAGTTAAATCCTCATAGAAAGTTTATTTCCTGGTATCATCCAATTATTGGGGCATACTGGCCTAACAGGATACCAAGAAACTTCCCGGTGGGCCCCTAATAACTGCTTGTGTGTAGATTTAGCCCCACTCGTTTAAAAAGCCCCCGTTACAGTGATTAATGGCCACAATGTCCCATGATAGAACTTATCCCCTTCAAAGACGACGATATGTGTACATTAATGGACATAATTCTAATTTACTTTCTGTAAATTTTGAGTTCCTCAAGGACCAGTACTTGGTCCAGATTAAGGGAAACATTACGGTCGCATGGTCATTACCCCGACGAAGTTTCAGAAAAAAACAGATACCATCATTGTTCCCATTTTTCAATTACAATAAAAGGTTAATAGAGCCATCTCATTTGAACCACTCAACTCACACTCTTCCCCCATTGTCAAAGAGTTGAAGATTCTAAAACTTTCTGATCTTTTTGATCCAAAACTCCAAACATTTGTCTATGAATCAATTCACAAAATTTCTCCTAGTTGTTTTCATAACTTTTTTTTTAGTTTAAATATTCATTGATATTCTACAAGGCAAGCTAGCAGGGAGCTACCTGCTTTATCCAAAAAATACGGTTAAATATGGTTTGACTTTGTTAGGTTACCTTTGCGCAAAACTTTGGAATGAATTAATTACCTGATCATATAAGAACTACTAAAACTAAATCATCAAGCTTAACCCAAAAATACATTTCATTGATAATTATGATCCTGACTAAGCCTGATTCTCAAATTTCTTTACGTTTAGGGCCCGTTTACATGAGAAAGTCAAACCGGTTTGAAATTTCACCCCGATTTGAGTTGAACTCGGGGTCTGGTCAAAGCCCTTATAGTGTTTACATGGAAAATGCGATTTTTAACTCAAACCGGGGTGAAACTCAACTCGCCTGTTCACATCAGTTTGAAATGTCGTCCCGGTTTGAAAACACCATGTAAACGCAAATTATTTTCAAATCGGTGTGAGATTCAGCGGTCTCGGGTTCAAAGTTCACACATTGTCCTATTGTTTTCATTGACATTCTCCCACTGCTTGCTTATTTGGCGCCAATCTTGAATTGAAATGAGCAACAACAACGCAGTCTCAGACCGGGGGCGAAACTTCATGTGAACGCAACGCAAAATAAGCTCTCTGGCCAAAAGTCACACCGGTGTGAAATTTCGGTTTGAGTTTCTCATGTAAACGGGCCCTTAGTTTCATTTTAATGAGATCGATCTGATGCTATTCTAGCTACAGCAGGGTGCTATCTTACTATTAGTACATCTATCTAGAGAGTTCCTTCTTAAAGAAATTTCACATACAATATATGACTTCTTTATATTACTACTTCTTTTCATTATTTGTCATTCCTTTTGAAATTAAAATTGTTTTTTGTGATTCATGTAATTTTTGTGTAATCTTGCAGTCTAATGTTTACTTTATGGAATTTTAAATGAATGAAACTGAAACTGAAACTGGAACTGAACTGGTGGGGGCTTTATTGTTACAATACCCCATTAGCCACACTTTTCTATTTACCTTTTTTGCAATAAGCTCCACCAAGAGGCACCCATGTTCCATTTTGCAGGCAGACTTTATCTTTCACACCAATTTGTTTTGGTCCACAATATTGTATCTGGCAGGAAGCTCCACTAAATGATTTTCTGCTACCACATGAAGAAGGCCACCATTTCTTATCGTCAAATGAGTCTAGTACTGGGCACTTGGGCAATGCTAGATCATAAAAATCAAATCAAAATTAGACATCATTCAAAAACTTGTTTTAGTTATACAAAAAGGTCCATTAACCTGACTGTTTAATTCAGGAATTGTCCAAAAATGTTTTATCAGACTAATCAAATCCTGAGTTGGAAAACATTTCTAAATGCGTATTTTATCATAAGGATTCCATTTAATAGTAACAACCTAGTTTTAGGTCAAAAACATTGAATCACTAAAACTTTTTTATTTGAAATGTATTCACATTGGTGCCTGCACTTTTAGCAATATTTAGATTGTATTTACTAATTCTTTGGGAGATAATTAAGGAAACCAAGGATCTTTTTGTAGTGCAAAGTCAGAGGGCCTAGTTGGGGGAAGAAGATGATGGCCCCCTTGATACAGCCAAATGGCGATATTTTTGAGAAATTTCTTTGATTTTCCACTTTTATGTGAGAATTTATGCATTTTGACTCAATTTTGGGTAATTTTTCATGTTTGGTCCAGCGTAAATTAGCGTTCTTATGTATGGTACAACTGTAGTACATGGTCAAAAGAGGGTTCCAAAATTAGGAACTTGATAACGAGGACGTTTGCTTATAAAAGCTTGTAACTTACGGTTGCATTCGACCTGGTAAAAGGTTGATTTGTGCACAGTCCATCCATTGCTTGTGGAACCTGTGACTGAGCACTGATTTTTAGCATAGTCGAAGTCTTTCCAGCCATAGCCTTTCTTGCAAACAATTCCACAAGTTGTCCCAACTGCCACTTTTGACTGTGAGCAATTTTTAGGGTGCAAGTACCCATTGTTTAACTTTATCTTGGCCTCATCAAGACCATCACAAAACCGTCCTGCTGTGCTTGGATTTTTACCTAAAACTGAAAAGAAGATTGATTGATTGATTGATAGGCAAATTACTCACTATCTTTGCAAGGTTTTAGCTCTTTGCAAAAACAACAAGGGATAACAAATTGAGCAGTGCAACCCTGGCTGTTATTGGTTTTGCCAAGAATTACAGAGAGCTGACCAATTCTCTCAAATTCTAGCAAAAATTTGATCCTCTGAAAGACCTAACATCATACCATTAGCTATGTTAACTGAAGATAATCTAATAGACCACTTTCAATGTTTACATTTTTGGACAGGCAAATGAGGTTCTTTTGAAATGCACAATAGGACCAGAATAAAAGTTTACACCTTTTGACAATGAATTCAATGCCAATTGTTCAGTAAACAAAGAAATCGACAGGCGTAAAATGTAAACACTGAAAGTGGTCTATATGTACAATTATAAAACTACAATATGAATAGGATTACACCACATAATGATACACCATACCATTTAATGATTTTTGCATAGGGGTGGAATTCCTAATTCATTTTAGTTGTTTTATGCATGCAGTGGAGGAGCAGCTGAGAAAGGCAAACCACTGAAACCAGACTGCTAAGTTTGAAAATTGCGCTCCGAAGGAAAATTTCGAAGTTCACAATGCGCTCTTTTTGGCTGTTGTTAGACAGTAATTCGCTGTTAAAGGTATTCCATTTGGTATATAAATGTAAGAACATTTTAAATTGCGCTCTTGAAAATAGGATTTGCGCTCTTTGCACTTCAAATTGCGCTCCGAATAAATTCAGAGCGAACTGCAAACTTAGCAGTCTGGCACTGAAATATTCAAAGACATGATAAAGTAAATCACGGTTGAGCAACAGTCGTATTACAGACCAACTCGTATTCATATCAATGCTCTAGGGAGGTGATAGTACTTGTCCTGTCTTGTGTAATGTTAAGGCAAACACATAGAGTTCTCCAAGGAATTGGAGTCAGAAAAATGAGGAACTCCCCTGGGCACGATTTCCATTTGATATCAATCATTATCATAAACAAGTGCCCCACATCCAAAGAGAATTGGGAGGTTTTAGCTTCCCTTATCATACCCAAAAGACAATGCAATGGGCGTGGTAACAATAGATGTGGTGAATTTCCTGCAATCCAAAATATGCTTACAGACCATTATCATAAATGTAAGGTTAATATATAATCATAGTACACCCCAACATTGTTCATATAACCCAAAATCCACATCAAATATTTGGTGGGGTAGGTGATGACATACACTAATCGATTTAACACAGTGAAAAGACAGAAATGATTACGATGCATTTCTTGGTAGGCTTTACTTTTTTTATTTGTTTACTTTACCTACTAATTCATGATAACCAAGGAGAAAAATTGAACAAAAAAGGATGAAAACTTACCATTGCTTGTTAAAATCAGCCATGTAGATAAAGATATACATGAAAATACATTTAAAATTGGGAAGTTCGGAGTTTCATCTGTCTTCATAGCTCCGGCTCTCTTTCCGTCTGTTATCTTTGATCAGCAGGTTGCGTTTATGTTGAAGCTGATTCTGAATGTATAGCTGAATAACAGCATAGACAGCAACAACAACAATTTCACGAAATCCCACCATCCAGATAGTAGTAGGTTGTCTGGTCCGGTTTTTATACTAGATATTCTATACACTAACCGCTAAAACTTAACCCTAACTCTGACGCTAAACCCTTCTTAAATTTTCCTTGATTTATAATGATTTTGAAACCTGTTTCACTACTAGTTGTATTCATTGGTACAAATGTACACAATCTTGACCATCTGATATGTCTGTGTGCTGTCAATCTGCTTGTTTTGTAATTATTTTTCAGTCTTACGGTTATTTCGTATTATTCTTATATTGACCTTAGATTTGTCAGCCTCGGTTTGTTCTTAGCTTGTTCTTAAGTTTTGGCAAAACTTGGGGCTCGTGTTCTTATAAAATTGTTCTTATATAACAAAGAGAGTGTATTACTAATGATGGTAGCTTTTAAAGCTAAAGAAGTTATATGTATCGGGAGCGTAGAGTATATCGTAAATTTCCAAGGACTAAGGTCAAAACTCGTTTAATCCTTCTCCAACATCAAATCCCTCCATTCGGTTATCTTATCGCTTTAAATTGTCCTCGGACGGAGTAGAAGCAAGAAAATGGAGCCACTGTCATAAACGTGTTTTCTGAAATTGCTGAGATAGAACTTATAAAGAACAACATTAATTGACATCAGACTTATTGTGTTTATTCACCAGCTTAATAATTTCTGCGGAAAAAGTGATATCACAAAACAGAGAGGTGAACAAACATCTAGAACTAACTTACGCCTAGATAGAACTAATTGAGACTAGCAATCTTGATCCTTCTTTGAAATCCTCGCTAAAATGTGAAACAAACTCAATTATTGTCATTATGGATAAAAACCCGAGTAAGTAGTTCTTCGCTCCAAGGCAATAAGGTAATAAATATACTACAGTGCGGATAAGATATCATGAAAATTGAAAGTGAACTTCCATACAGGGCTAGATTGAGCATGGCAAATAATTTTTGACAGTTATTTAGGCCAATATGATAGATATTATTTTATCGTAATTTATAACCGCTTTAGATATGCAGTAGTAAGTTTCCACTGTATCACGAAATACCCTGAGAAAAATATAAACTTAGTAATAAGATATCCCTACAGAACAAACAGGATTAAGTGACCAATAAGAAGAGAAGAGCATTTCCTGTAAATAAGCAACTTATAATAAACACTATAAGCAGTAAATGCTCACGTTCACTGATTCGATATAATGAAGAATTATTGAAAAATAGCGTTAAGTTCTAGGCTATTCTAACTCGGCAGCCATGGATAGCTCAATCTTCCTCTTCTCCTTTGGTCTGCTTCTTCTCCATCATTTTCTTCTCCTCGTATTGTTTTTCATCCCTGGGTTTCGCGCCACCAAAAATGTTGGACTGCTTGACGGAATCGGCCAGCGCGTTCACCGGGTCTTTGACGGAACGGGGAAGTAGCTTGAGTCTAGGCCTACCTGCAACGTCGGCTAGATGAAAAAGAGGTTGGGCTTAGGTTACGGAATATCCAAACGAGATTACCATAACGATTCATTTCAGCAACTTCTTCTCGAAAATCTCTCCGTCCAACCCCCTCTGCAGCAATTTTGCGTGAGTAAGTATCCCATCTTGAATAAGCCCTCCCTTACTTTTAAGGTTCAGTTGGGTCAGAAAGTCATGTATTAAGAAAACATAAACGACTAAAAAGTAAATGAAAGAGCCTTACAAGTCACTAGCGGCAGCGTGTAAGAGCCTGTATCCAGCTTTTGAGAAGAAAAGACGAGATTTTAATGACGTGCTATTGTCTTTTCCCCTACCTTAGCAAATTCTCCTAAGAGTGACAGATTTGACTTATCCCCTACACTCAACTAATCTATTTTGCTTCATCTATCGTAGTGGAATTCTCTTACCCTAACACTAACCCTAACCCTGAAGTAAACCTAACCCTGTTCCTTACTCTAACCGTAATTCTAGCCCTTACCTTATAAACCTAGCCCGAAATCAATCCAAACTGTAAACCACTATTCGTTTAACTTACACCGAGTGTCTGTCTAGTGTCGGTCATTTTTAAATTGAATACTTCTTTAGTACCAATGGATACAATAGAAAAACTACGACCTCTTACTACTTCATGTAGTGATATAGAGAACGCTGGCGTGGCCCTGCTGGAAACAAGGCATGGCCAGGTCAGGCTATCAAGTTAAACAGAAACTTACCAACTCACTAGCAAGCAGATTCAGCATAAAATTAACATAAATTATATAATTTAGCATGATGTATGACAAATTGAAGTACCTGGATCAGGTTCCCTGAATTCTTCCTGCGGCCTTCTTTCTCTACGATCGAAGTCACCTCCACCCCTTCCACCACGAGAGTCCCTATTGAAGCCACCTCCGCCATAGTTCCTTCCACCTCCTCCACCGAATCCTATGATATCATAACGAATTATTGGTTGCAAAAAAACGTCAAAAGGAACGGGATGGAAGCAATTATCAACTCGTTTTTGATCTCTAACGGATAAGTCATGTTAATGCCTTCAAAATTCCTAGTGCATCCAAACCAGTATTTTGAAATTTTAACTCTATTTCAAGGTTGTAAATTTTTATCTAGGCTAAAAGGTTGTATATCTTTTACAGCAATAACAAAGGTAGTTAAGGTGTGTTTAAAAGCCAACAAACAACTTTACCTTGCTGCCCAGGCAAAAGCTCCTCCACATTACTGCACATGCTACACATTACTACAGACAGTCCCTAGTGAGTTCACAAGGGGGGTATTCCAAATAATTGAATCTAATATTTTTTGTAGAACCAAAATATTGCTAACTATTGAAATGGTATGTTGTAGTCTTTGGATTGGTCACACAAGAAATGCACCAGATTCTACCATTTTTCCATTATAGCCAGAAATATCGGAACCATAATGAAACGAACACATATATTACTTAAAGAGCCACTCCAGTGCACTTTTTTTATTTGATGAATAGACCAATTCTGGCCTGAAACGAACGAATCCGCAATTATTTTTTGTATATCTCTTACCGTTTTCTCGCAATAAGCATTTGTATAACTCTTATTGAATTGAATTGTTTTTGAAAAAGTTTTCGGTGCTTTTCGGATTTGACGTCACACAGATTTTCGACACTCGAGAAATTTCTCGTTGTCAACTCTCGCCCCTGTCGTTTTTAATGTGCGAAAGTGAACAGCTCTGACCGCTACTAAACTTCATCACCTCAAAAAATGCAAAATGAGAGTTGCAGCGAGAACAGATCATCCAATTCGGGAAGGTTAGCTTCAATCTTCAAACAATGTTCAGCACATTGGAATGTCTGCATACTACGCTGAGTCAACTCTCAACTTCTGGTAAAAACAAATCGCAAACGGCTTATTGTGGACTTGAGATCAAGAAGGGAGGATAGAGTTGAATGGTTTAGACAATGCGAGGGGCCAAGCGTGACAGGCCATTGAGCAGCAAGCAGCAAACCATCAAAAGGAAAGAGAAACTGAGGATTTTTTTACAGACGCAAGATAATGACAATCAGAGATGTGCAATGGTTAGTTCTTGTAAAGTGTATTTCACTGAAAAATGTAGTCTACAATGAAGATTTTGCATAGACTTTAAACAAGCAATATCATTTTCCACATGAATTGGCAGGACATACAGCAGGCAGAGAGCTAGGGGGTTCAGCCTCCATCTATTTCCATGATAAAAGTTTTATTTTGAATTGATAGTTTAGTAGCATATTCAACGACGTAGGGGCCACCCCAAGATTTTGCGAAAAAAGATTTGATGTTGTTAATTTACTTAGAGAAATGGCCCCTGGTGCTTTGTGAATAAAGTACCTTTGAAGTGTTGTACCCCCCCCCCCAAAAAAAAAAATTGAGATGCTTTCTAATTTCTCTGAGCTTACTAATTTAATTAAATTGAAAGTCTATGCCTTCCTTATTTTAGACTTGGATGGACGCATCTTGCAGGAAAACATCTGTCCGTAGAAGATTTATGTGATAGTATTTTTGCCACCCTGCTTGAGGGGTTGTCAGGGGAGTGACCAGATTCCAGCCCTTTTGTTAGGATGGGCAAGAGAGACAACATGCTTTTATATTCTCATCACTTCTATTTTTATTTTGAAATATATAACTCTTACAATTCTCCTTTTTAGGTTTTCATACAGTCAATACAAGATAATGTTGCTAGAGAAAGTAGTTTTGATTTCATGATGTACTTCAAAAAAATATGAACTAGAGTTGGTAGAATTCCGGATGATTTTAGCCACTGGATTCATGTTTTTCCTTTTGTTGACTTTATCCCCTAAAAGAAATTGAAATATTTTATCTATTGAGCACCATTACAATAAATATTGCATCTGTTAATTGTTTCCTGGTGTTTTTAAATAGTTTAGAAAACCATAAACAAGTAATTGAGGTGTATTGACTTCATTGTCAGGGCCTTTTTTAACACTAATACTGGGGGTGGGGGCAAATGCTCTCCCATTCTTTAACTTTGCCCCTCCAGTCATGGCGTTTTTGACCCCATTATATTATCCCCTTTCGTACTGATAAGTTTGAAAAAGTCTACTTTGGCCTTATTTCTTTCCAATCACGAATGTGTGGTCAATAAGTTTTCGGTATTCAGCCACCTATATCAGCTACTTATACAGTGGCGTTTCTGGGGGCTACTAACAAATGCAACAAGAGAAACTTAAGGATCCTAAGCCATTTTGAGACCTCAAAATGACAAAATGTCAAGAGCTTCCAGGGGCATCGCCCACTTGAACCCTACTAGGGCCCTGCCCTGGACAGGCTGGGGGGCTTACACCACCCCCAGTCCCCCAGCTTTTCTAGCTCTATAGCTTACGTATCTTCAGCAAATCATGACAAGACCCAAATTCCCATTATCCCTTTTTTCAATTTGCCCCCCCCCATTAACAATTTCTTAGAAAAGGCTCTGTTCATTGAGCAAGATTTTCTATGCAAACAAGGCAAAGGAAAATAAGCAAGGGAAAATATGGCAAGAGGGAAACAGCTTAACACCAGATTAGATTTACCTTCCCTCAGAAGTACAAAATGGAGGGGGCAATTAACCAGGTTGGGGTTTCAGTTGGCACCCTTTGGTATTACAATGCTGAATTCATGAAAATATAGAAAGGTCTCCCTCACTGCAGTGGTATAAGCACCAAGCGCCCAACTTTCAAGCCAGAAATTATGCACATGTCTTAGAAATTTTGCTACTTTTCGTTTTGGATATCTGATTTCTTGCTAAATTCTTGTTGAATAGAGGCCATGAGAGCCAAGGTAGCTGCTTTAAAGTCTAAAACCCTCCTTAAAATTATAAATTTTGACCCCTGTATATAAAAGCTTCCTTTATAAGGTGTCCCTTTTTCTTATGCTCCTCCATTTTCAACACACCCCTGGCCCTCACTTTCGGGTAATTTCTAAGTGGGGAATAACATTAAAGTCAACAAAATGAAACTAGACAAACTTAGGCCTACTCACCCATCTCTAAATGCCGAATGTGTCTCCGCTGTGAATGGCTCGATCAAACAACGCGACTGTAAGCCAAATCTTGTAGCTTCTTAATCATTCGCAACCAAAGTATTGCAGTAATTGTGAACATCAGCATAGCTCGACTTCAAACTACTAAATTCTGCAACTTCTACAGCGATACTGACGGACACGAAGGAATGAGTTGATCTGTTTATCGGTTCCACTGCTTCTTCGACTCGCAAATCCAAACCTGGTGCAAGTTCTGCCAAACACCGAATCACAAAGCGAAAAAAGTCGTTCTCCTCGAAACAACCGAATCTCTCGACGGCAGTTTTACAATAGATCGGAAAGGCGAAGGGGGTGCCTTTGTGACGTCACAAGGGCACCCCTCACCGAAAAAATTTGCTCGTTTTTTTTCGGTGAAACTCAACTTTGGACGCCTATTAAAGCAAGAAAATATAATATTTTTCAAAAAAAAACTTTACGATGGCTTCAAACTCACGACTAACTACCATATTACGTAAAAATCTCAGAAATTTTTTTTTGGCTGGAGTGGCCCTTTAAGCTTTTCGTCTGACACTCAACAGAGTAATACGTCAGAACGAGAACGAAACAGAAACATAACTGATTATATACCCAGATGTAGATCGAAATAGGCCAATCAGAAAAGAGGTGAATGATTGGTATGGTGTAGGAAAACCAATCAACAACCACGATACAGTGAGCTGACCAATAAGATTACTTTAAGAGTCCTAAGGCGAAAACGAACTCCTTCTGTCTACACAATAGGGGATCCCTGGTTTTTATGTAGTATGGTTCCGATATTTCTGGTTATACTGAAGTTCTGTACCATCCAAAGACTGTTCGATTTTTCCATTCTTCACATTTCTAGACCCGAAATATAGAATTTTTTTCATATTGCAATTCACCAACCCAAAATATTGATTTACCAAAACATCTGACCCCAAATATTGACAAGGACCTCATGGATTGAATGTTTGGGAGTTACCCCCCTGGGGTGAGTTAAACTCAGCTCAGCAATAATCGTGTCTGCTATGTCGACAAATGACAACCGAGTACCATAAATTATCAGTTTCTTGAAAAATCAAAACACAGAAAGGCTCACCTCCCTGGTCAAAGCCTCCATCATTTCGATTGTCAAAACCTCCTCGGCCATATCCGCCTCCACCTAATAAAATAAACAGAATTCTTTTCATTACAAGTCCTAACCTTTCACCCACACAAGAATAGGGATTCCCTTTCATACCATACATTGATGTCGGTCGGTCGGGCAGTTTTGTTAAGGCCCTCCATCAAGATTTTACAAGTATCGCAACTTGGGAACTAAGTTCCCAGAAATTCTTTTGGGCTGGCAGAAAATCTCTGCCTAGTTTTGGTGGAAAATAAATATGGCCAGTTCACCATTCATAGATGTAAGTAAAAATACTTGTCAACAAAATATGATTCATTGTGCATTTTCAAGCAATCTGATGTAATCAAATCTATTAATGTCCACTGCTACAGCAATCAGGGTCACAACTTAGTTAGCCCCTGTTAATCTTGCTTCTTTCTTTAGACCTTATAAGATTCCTCTAAACCTCTTCAATACCCTAACAAACTTAATTTCCAGGAGCATCTTTGTAACACAAAGTGCTTTTTCTTTGTAGAAAATTTCATCAGTTTCTAGGTTCCCAGAAAGAAAAATATCATTTGCAAATGTGGCTAAATGAAGAAAGAAGACATTTTTTATCAATGCAGATTTAAGAAAAATCTTCATGTCCTCCATTGATACAGCTTGGGTAACTTAAAGTGGCGTGGGATCATTCAATTCGGGCTCAAGACAACTTACCCCTCCTGTTCCCCATATTACCACCACCACCTCTTTCACCACGTCGTCCCCCTCTTTGCCCCTTTCCATCCTTTCGGCTTTCTGCCACATCAACTTTTAAATTACGATCACCGTATTCCTGAAATAGAAAATAAATGTTACCGTTTTTCCTAAATTGCCTTATATTGAAATTTCCATTTGGTATGCTACAGAGTTCTCCATTGTTGCACAATAATGGAGATGTTATCCTGACCAATAGTTCACATTCAATTTAAAGGGAACAGCGGCCCTATCCTTGAGAAAAATCGTGCCTGTGTGGTAATTCACACCTGCAAATAGTTTTAAGCATGTTAAAATTCTTGTAATCAAATTTGTGTGCTCTACCATATATAAGTAAAACATGACATTGGTTTCGGTCAATGGAGATAAACGTCTTTCTAGTTCTACAGAGCAAGGGAAAGCCTAAAAACTGAAAACATCCATTTGTGCATGTGATCAAAAGCAAATGGTTTTTAACTTGTCCCTATTCTTCTTTCCTTGTGCCAGTGCGATGGCACGCTTTAAAAGGGAAGAACTGGATGGGACATATGGACAAGCTTCAGTAGGCTCAAGAAACCAGTTCACTATTTTTCATTAGTTATCTACTCACTATTTTTGAAAGCTTAAAGGGAATTGACTTGATGCATAAAATAACATTCATTGGTGAGTTAAACATAAATCTATTTTGTTCAACAACTTTGTTGCCTTTAAGCTTAATCTTTTAACAAAGACAATAACTTGATTGTGGCTGTTTCTTTGTGACTATTCAAAGCCGCTTGTTCACAAAGCTATGAATTCCCTTTCATTGCAAAGTTTTGGACCCTCGTGAATTTTAGGCCTAGCTGGAAATTCTTTAATACGAAAACAAAATTTAATTTTGTTTCTTTTCTTTGTCTCTTCTTTAGCCACTTGAGTGTGATTGCATATCAAATTACGGCAAACTTCATGAGGAATACAACAAAACTGAAACTTTTATATAAATTGAAGTAGTGAAAAGGAAGTTATTCATCAAAATTTACAGTGAAGATGCAAGGAGGTCTAACGAGAAGACAGAATAGCTTGTTTTCCCTGCGGTGAGTGTTTTTTTGATAGCTCAAATGTACATGCAAAGATCTATTTTCATGGAAGTATGATGCAATCAAATTAGAACACAAGAAACATGAAATTTGTCAATAATCCCTGAAAATTCAATTCCAGAGTTAAAAATCCACACAGGTAACATGAATTTCCTATGTATAGAAATATCAAACAGTAAAAGCACCTCTTGGGGCTAAAGAATTTTAAATAGTCTCTACTTACAGCTCCATCATACTCCAAAGCTGACCTCAAAGATTCAGCATCTTCAAATTCAACATAGCAGAAACCTTCAAAAACAGGTTTCAATGAATAGCATTATCAACTTGCAACCTACAGTACTAGCCAACAGTATTAGCAGAGTTTCACCCTTAGATTAGAATTAAAAACAAATCCAATATTTGTCGTAATTCACTAGTAAGAGTGTAATAACAGAAAGTAAGAGGTCAATATTCTTAAAGGTGGCAGAAACATTTGAAACATTGAGTGTGTAATAGGATCAGCAAATAATTACAGAAGTTGAGAATTGTCGATAAATTGAAGGAATCGCAAGAATGCAATAGCCGGCATTATGTCTCTTTTCTCTGACATATTTCATAGTAAAAGGAAGGATGTAGAGAGATCAAATGAAGCAAACAAAATCTATTTGCCCGGCCTTTATTTTTAAGGCGCATACACACACACCTTTGACACATTAGGATTAGGGGGATGGGAGAGGTCAGATTACCCAACCTTTCTTCAAATGACTCTTATATAGTGCAAGGAGAGAATTTGCCAGCTCTCTGTAATTCCCTTAGTCAAAAAGGGGAAGGAGTCATTAGAGGTCACAAAGTTAGGTAACATCAAGAGGAAGGAAAAGACGTTCAGATGGTTCTTTTAGTCTGCTTATTCAGCAGACTACTTATACTCTGCGCCTAAGTCTTCCTATTCAATGGGCCATCATTGCTTTGCGCATAAACCAACACTGTAACAAGATAAATTCAAAAATAAACTATACTTGTGTAAACGTTTCGATATTCATCTTCATCAGTAACTGTTCTAACAATGATTTGGGGACTTACTTAAAAACCTAATTTACAAAACACAGGGTTACAACCAGTGGCGTAGCGTCTGGGTATTCAAGGTATTCAGTGAATACCCTGGGATTTTGAGCAAAAAATAAAAAATAGCCTAAATATAAGATTTTGCTAAACAAGAAGACCTTTTTTAACGTTTGGGTTATAAACTTCATAGTGTTTTCTCCATTTCTAGTTGTTGAACGCAACCCAACACAATTTGTATATGTTCCATCTATTCCATTCCATTGTATTTGATTCCGTGTTCCATATTTTTGATAAAGATCTCTAGTTGAGCAGAGGAAACATTCCTAAATGGATTAGCGGTTATGTGTAATTGTTTATGAGAACAGTAAACGATTGAACTTCATTGTATTAATCACAGCAGAGGTCTACGGTACGCACTGAATCTCTTCCGGTAGTTTCCGCCAATCAGAACTCTTCATTTCGCCAGTATTTGACCCTAGATTGACCTTTCAGATCGAGAAAACAAAAGAGCTGTACGCAGAGAAATCTCTGCGTACAGCCTCCTTTCTCGACTTAAATGATCAAAACTGATTCCGAGGCTCAAACAATCATAGGCAAGAAGACGGAAGTAAAACAGAATTGAGATCGTGAACAGATTAAAATCAACAGATGAATATAAATAGGTCAACATGAAACCCAAATTTCGTCGCCGCTGTTGCAGTATAATATTTGAATAGATATTTTGCTGAGAAGGCCTGAGCTCATTACACAAAAACTAGTAAGAACGTAAGTGCAAGGTAGATTTTGAGTGATTTTTAGGATCCTACGCCGTTGGAGGGCCTAACTTGAATATCAACTGAATACCCACTACTGAAAGTCACGCTACGCCACTGGTTACAACGAGTTAAACCTAAACAAGGACCTACTTAATACAATAACGGTTAAACTAAAAATAAAACAAAGGTTGGGCTGAGAAAACAAAGAGAAGTTAACAAGTGCAGAAAAAGTGAGGAAAGGTTGAGAATTTGGAAATTGGATTGGGAAATGCCGCTGTAACACCTCAGAAATGAAAATAAAGCTTAACAAAAATGAAAAAACAATGAGAACGCTACACAATGGAAAAGCGGGGTTTCTGTCTTTTTGCTCCTATTCTTTTTGTGTATTCATCGCGGCTCTTTAATGGACGCGCTGCTATCTATTTTTTGGTTATTTATTTCTTTATAACCCCGCTTTTCCATTGTGTAGCGTTCTCATTGTTTTTTCATTTGTGTTAAGCTTTATTTTCATTTCTGAGGTGTTACAGCAGCATTTCCCAATCCAATTTCCAAATTCTCAACCTTTCCTCACTTTTTCTGCACTTGTTAACTTCTCTTTGTTTTCTCAGCCCAACCTTTGTTTTATTTTTAGTTTAACCGTTATTGTATTAAGTAGGTCCTTGTTTAGGTTTAACTCGTTGTAACCCTGTGTTTTGTAAATTAGGTTTTTAAGTAAGTCCCCAAATCATTGTTAGAACAGTTACTGATGAAGATGAATATCGAAACGTTTACACAAGTATAGTTTATTTTTGAATTTATCTATTAGTATTTTATAAACTTAGATCGTTAGGCTCTCGTATTACTGTAACAAGATAGTAAGCGTATTTCGCTTTTAATAATCAATCCACTGCTTTGATTAGTCTCCCTACTCAGTGGGCCAATAATGCTTTGCACATACCCACTAATACCTTATTAAGTTATGAAGGGTATATCAATGCACTGCTTAGACAAATCTTCCTTTTCAGTGGGCCATTCATACTTTGCGCATTGACCGCTACTTTTAGAAGAAAGTAGTAATATTTGCCTAACAACCAATCAATGCTCATAGAACAGGACCGTGTTACTCTTCTTCTTTTTTCATCAGATTTATTTTGGATCTGTCCCTTGAAACAACATTGTTGAATGCAAATCTTTAAATTCTTACCTTTGAATTTGTCTGTTTCTCTATCTCTGACAAGTCTTATACTGCGCATCTATAACAAAATCCTGATTATCATTCAATGACCAGAAGTAACAGCCAATCATAATAATATTCTGATCTTATGATAATCTTCTTGATAATCAAGTTTCTTGATCAATATTCCAAATGCACACCTTACTATATGCACCTACCCAATCACATTGGTAAAATTGGGTGAAAAAGTGAAAACATTTAATTAACTCTTTTTTCAGGTATTTTCTACATCACGTTTACTCAACCTGAGTTTATATTGCTGCAGGTTGCAGCAGAAGTGGTCGTGGATGATTCGAAACAGAGTACGCCTACAGCAATCATTCAATAAATTGTTGTCAGTAAGGGATGGTATGCAGACAGGGATGGCCGAGTGGTTCTACCACTTGACCCTTGCTCGAAGGGTCCCAGGTTCGAAACCACCTTCAGACCTGTCATAAAGTGTGAGGAGAGAATTAGCCAGCTCTCTGTAATTCCAGGCAAAAAGGCAAAAGGAATCACGAGGTGTAGTCACATGGAGAGGAAGGACCAGGGTCGCACTGCTCGATTAGTTTACCTATTCAGTGGACCCTTTGTGCTTAGCATATAAACCCATACCTTTCGAAGATAGCGAGGGTATGTGCCTATCAACTATCAACAGTAAGATAAGAGAGTGCTGGGTCCACCACAGTTGGAAAGAGGGTGGGGCGTTATGTAGATCTAAGGATCATGTCAACATGGATCTGGGCCTGTATAACATCTAGTAAATAAACAAGCCGCTGGACCTACCTCTCTGCATCCACTGGATCAACAAAAAAACAGCCAGTGGAAATCTACTTAATAAATAGTGACTGTCTATTCTTCTAGGGCCAAAAGGTTTCAAAATAGTTTCCTAATTGCAGGTTGTCTAAAAATATTCACACCCCTCTGTCTTTTTTTCTTTTATCTTTAAAGATTAGCATCATGAAAGACTTGAAGAGAATAGGCCTAAGACAAGAAGAGCACAGTTTTTCCTTGATACAAGTCTCTGCTCTAAGCCTAAGAGTTCAAGAGGCCCTTTCATTGTATGCCACTTACCTTCAGAGTTGAAAATATCATGTCCACATCTCCCTGAACACTGTTGAAAGGGAGATTCCCAACAAAAGCAGTAAAAGGAGGTTCAGTCGGAATCTTTGATCTTGGATCACGATATTCTCCGCGATTTTCTCTTTGATAGCCACCGCCTCTATTCTTTCTGCCATGACCGTACGAGCCTCCAAAGTCTCTGAGAGAGAAGAATAATAAAAAGTTCCTTAGTCAAGAAAAAAAAACCTTTGCCAAAATTGATTCCTTCAAAACACTTTGATTTTCATGCAAATAAGGAAAGTCCACTGAAAACAGGTCTAATTTCTATAAATCCTTGTCTAACAAAGAAAGATTCACAGCTTTATAAAGGGATGCTGGGATCACCCATAAAACTGGATCCA
The DNA here is from genome assembly GCA_963924455.1 of Pelagia noctiluca. Taxonomy (NCBI): domain Eukaryota; kingdom Metazoa; phylum Cnidaria; class Scyphozoa; order Semaeostomeae; family Pelagiidae; genus Pelagia; species Pelagia noctiluca. The sequence continues at coordinate 15,341,602 of OZ004322.1, read as the reverse complement.
AAATTTGGGGTAAATATTATTCAAGAACAATATGTACAGTAGGGGCTGTTCATTAGAGCATTAGGATTTGACATTTCTTCCGAGGGAAGTGCTCCCTACGACCCCAGAAGCTATGTGAGTACCTAGCCTGCACACTGACTTAAACTTTATCAAACTTTTGCGATTATTGGCAAAAACCATGAAATTTTGTTCCCTACAGTATAATGAACCAGCCATTGGATGTGTGGGTCTTTTTGTCAAACTAACTGAGGCAATTGTAACTGGGTTATTTTCTTTGATTAGTTTATGTTGGTGGTCAATCTCTAATTAAACTAGCTAAGTCTAAAACAGCATTCAAATGAAAGTTAGTTTTAACATAACAACACAACTCTTTGATGTCTTGTAAACCAAGACTAGACAAAAAGAAAAGTTTAATTAAATTCATAGGAACAGTAGAAAATGAAATTTTCATGTAAACAAGCCTGGCCCTAGCATAGTTGCCCAGTCTGCATAGGAATTTCATAAAATGAATTTAAGAGGATTGGCATATCCATGCAGAAAAATAGGGGATTGCACTGGAAATCTCTGACATGGAGCAACTTAAAGAACAATTTAAGAAAATCATTATTGTCTTTAGACAATTAGCCGGCATGAATCTTAGAAGGGCAGCAAATATGAACTTCCCACTCTGGATATCATGTAAAACAGAAAGAAGAAGAAGAGGGGATATGCAGCCTCATCCAAAGTTTGTCTATTCACATGGTGGCCAAGTGTCCTCAACCACCCACATGCTTTCAAGGCTTCAGTCAAATCGAAGTAAACATCACGATCCTGTGGTTAATATGTTCCTTTCTTAGAAATTTTAAATTAAGCTACAAATGGTCAGCCCACAGCATTTTTTAAGCTTAGTCTTAAATTTGACCAAATTCCAGACGACATGTTCTTACGAAATTGTTAGAAGAGTGTAAGCAGTTTGGACTCCGGATGTTGGGATCTCCATCAAGGTTAAAAATGTTTTCACCTGCGTAAATAAGCATATGTAAATAAGTATATGCAAATACCACAAAATACTGACCAAGTGGTCAGCCTTTTAAAGAAACTCTTTCACCAACCACTGCCTATGCTGCCAAAGATTTTATTAGGAATTGAAAAAAGTGAGTGATTGTGGTTTTTCGAAAGGCTCAGTCAAAGACTTTGCAGACTCTCCTGAACAAATTATTAGGATCTGAATAATTCACACGTACACCCATTTACTTATTGACTGAACGAAGGGCGTCTAAAAAGGCTCTGGACGTCAAAAACAAATGGCTTGATCGCCAAAAAAACTGTCAAAGTAGGCCTGGGCCTAGCCCATTGTATTTTTTTGAAGGCCCCCATATGTCATTTTCTAGTATCGTAATATTGGATATCAATATGCGATTTCGATGGTGAAAAATATCATGAATATAAAAAACAATATGTGGAAGATATTTTGAAACTCACGTTGGAGCTCTTGCACTCTCGAAATTGTCGTAGAACCTGCCGTCTTCCCCCCATTGACCATCATTGGGAGCTGCCATTTTGCATTTTGGAAGAACTAAACATGTGAAAGAAACTAACTATCGTGCCCAGGCCTTTTGAGAGATCTGACCATGGACTAACTGGATGGCCTAAACTCAGGCACAGACAACACATCCAGGACTGTCGCTGCTCCAGTTAAACTCCAATAATGAGCCTCTCAGGAAGAATTGCGGAGCAGAATGAGGGTGAGATTGGATGACAATGTTTTTTGCGTTTTGCGTTATTTTCTTTAGATCAATACGTGTTTGTTCGCTATAGTAATGAATAACAATTCACTTCAATTTCGCTGGGATTTCCAGCCAGGGAATTCTTTACAATTTATTGATTTAAATTCCAATTTTATAGACCACTTTCAATGTTTACATTTTTGGACAGGCAAATGAGATTCTTTTGAAATGCAAAATAGGACTACAATAAAAATGTACACCTTTTGATAATTAATTCAATGCCACTTTTTCAGTAAACAAAGAAATTGATAGGCGTAAAATGCCAGACTGCTAAGTTTGAAAATTGCGCTCCGAAGAAAAATTTCGAAGTTCACAATGCGCTCTTTTTGGCCGTTGTTAGACAATAATTCGCTGTTAAAGGTATACCATTAGGTATATAAATGTAAGAACATTTTGAATTGCGCTCTTGGAAATATGATTTGCGCTCTTTGCACTTCAAATTGCGCTCCGAATAAATTCGGAGCGAACTGCAAACTTAGCAGTCTGGGTAAAATGTAAATACTGAAAGTGGTCTATTGACAGATGACATACTCCACTTTAAAAAAGAGCATCTTCAAAATACATTCAGTCGATTAGGATGCAAGAGATAAAATTATAAGTTGTAGCACACAACTTCTAGTAATACTATAGTACTACAGTACTACATTAATGCATTACTAAATACTACAGTAATACTATACTAATCATACTACAGCATGTGATTGAAGTGAATTGAGCTAAACTCTTTTAAATCTTTTAAAACCTTCCTAAAACCCAACCTTCCTAAAACCCAGTGGCGGCGCATGAGAAATTTTGGAGGTGGGGCACAGGTAAAAAAAGTGAGTGCCTAATCTTTCCATTTCGTGTTTTTCTTGGGCAGACAATAAATTGAACGGAGTAACGGACGTTCCAATAGGCCATGTATGATGATAATTTAAGATGAAGGAATATTTGACGATAAATCAAAAACACACTTCGGTCTCTTTTTAAAACTCCTTATAATCTATAAGTGTTTATGAACTTTTCAGAATTGAAATGAATTCTCTACCAAGCTTCCAGAGGCTGCATGATTCCTTTTCTTCAAGTAATTTTTGTAAAGTTTCTTTTCAACCAGCACAGCCATCTTAAAAGACTTTATATTTCAATATTGCATACTTTGAAAACTTTTCTCACTTCAAGTCTGAATAGATATTTCTTCCTGCCAGTCTGGTCTATCCCCTTCCTTATCAAGTGGATCTTTGCTTCCAGTCATTCAAGTTATCATAGTTCAACCTACTATTTGTTATTTAAGTTTTTAATGCAGCAGAATCTTGGGTAAGAAATCAGCTTTCTTTTGTAGCGCATGGCAAACCTATTGGCTTTTATGTGGATAACTTGATAATTCCAATCATGTATCCTCTTTTGGTATGGCACTTCTCGATAAGATCATGCCATTTTCAAGAGCCATTTTCAATTATTCTATTATTAATCTTGTGTGCGCAAGTACTACACTCTGCAGCCATGAATTGCAGGATACCGCATTTTAGGCTTGATAAATTGTTATTAGAATAACGTTTCAAGCACAGGCACTGTAATACATCAGAAAAACAATGCATGACCTTAGGAGTGACAATGAGCGCAGATGCATATTTTACTGAACACATCAACAATGTTGTAGATACCGCAAAGAAAACAATATCCACAATATTAGGAACTTTTAAGTCACGAAAGCCACAAGTGTAGATTACATTGTGGAAATCTGTGGTTATGCCCCAGCTTGAATATTGCTCACAGTTATGGAGTCCCACAAAGAAACAGGGTATTGTGAATCTTGAACTATTATAAAAAAAACTATCTCCGGAAAGTAGCCGGAACTTATGAACTTGATTAATGGGAACAATTGAAAAAGTTAAGCATCTTCTCTTTGCAAAGGCAATGCAAACGCTATCAAATAATTTATGTGTGGAAGATGCTTGAAAATCTAGTACCAAACATTGGTATTGTTGGTGCAAACTCGTTACAAAATGGGCACACCTGCATCATCCCAACTTTGAAAAGTTATGCCAACGAAAGAATTCAACATTTACGCGAATCTAGCTTAGCTGTGCACCAAGCATATGTTTAATTGTCTACCCTAAAATCAACGAGATCTGTCTTGAAAGAGCTTCGACATATTGAAGCGAAATCTGGATAAATTTCTCAGATTTGTCCCAGATGAACCTCTTGTACCTGGATATACAACAATCAAAGGATGATACAAGGGAAATAGAGTATTATCAAGCTGATTGTATTGTTTTTCTACCAAAATAGGGTGGGCGTACGCCCCTTGCATCCCTCCTTGGATCCGGCCCTGCTACTTGGCGTATGAGATGACTCTACCAACAATCAGTCTTTGACTGTAAAATCTTACATAATAATAATAATATTATTAAATCATTTTGCAACATATTGCCTGACTTTTCTAGGTCCAGAGGAATGCAAAAAAAGATTCCAAGTCGAGTTAGAGTTTGTCCAGTGTCTATCAAATCCTCACTATTTGAATTGTAAGTAAAAGTTCTATAAAAAACCATTTCAAATTCTAAAAATGTTTTATATCAGCTTATACCACAATGTTAAAAATCAATACCCAAACGTTGTAGTTACTAACACATGAAATAAGTAGGAAACAAATATAGTAGGAAGCAGGCATGCTATTCTAGCAATCTTTCCCCCCTTCCCTAATGAGTGGTTTTTTTACTGAATTCAAACCTTTTCAATTCCTACTTATTTCTACTAGTTTCCCATCCGTGTCTACTTCTTTCTAGTTATTCAAAGTTTTAGTGTAAATGCGACCTAAACTTTACCCTTGGGTATCTTTAACATGTGTAAAATGCACTAAATGTATAAAAGGCTAAATCTAATATCAAAGTATACCAAATACATGAAGCAAAGATGGCACCCAGAATAAAAAGAGTCCCCCTCTCTGTCCTCCACATCTTGCAATAGCCTTAATATGAATTACCGGAATAACCCCTAATCATCAGTAACCAGCCACTTGTGAGTAGTAATTAACTGTTGAATGAAGCAATTCCAGCAAATAACTCATAATTTTTTTAGGTAGAGAGCCCCTTAAATGTCTGATAAATAATTCTCAAGTAATCAACTTTAATTAGTTTATTACTGACGATTACTGGCTTGTTTCCTCTTTTACGTGCCGTGCAAAACATATAGTCTCATATGTATTCAAATCTGGATTACATTTTGAGACCACGATAGCTGATGCACATCGATTAACATTGACTATTAGGTTAGTCAAAGATGTACTCATTAAATCCATATTTTCTCTACTTAGATCAAATAGGGCCTGATTAGGTGCGATAAGTTAACCCGTGTGACGCAGACTTCAGTCAGAACATGGCAGCATTGCTGGAATTGACATTCTTTTTTTCAGTTTTGGCGCAACATGGCTACCTGAAAGATCCTGCATTCATAAACTATCTAAAATACTTATTGTATTGGAAAGAAGCAAGATATTCAAAGTTCTTGAAGTAAGTTAAGCTTAGAAAGCTATAAATTTAATGATAATTAAACATACTCTCTTCGTGATAAGGAGGTATATTATAGGAGAAGCAGAGGCTGCAATACCATGTAAGACCAGGGGTAAGGCATTACCAGAAACCTTATGTTGTTTTTTAACCCAAGAGTACTGTAAACCCCTTGAGAATCCTTAAAAACCATTGGAATCCTCTACAAACTGATTAATATCCACAGATTTCAAGTAATCCTACAGAGGTTTTCTCCAGAATCCTAGAGCAATTTTTCTAGAAACCCCAAAATTTTGGAATCCTCACACGTCTTTTTCTGCAGTATCGCACCCCTTGGTGTAAGATAGTTGATATGTTAGTACATTTACTATCTTCGAAAAGTATTGGTTTATGTGCACAGCATCAAGGGCCAACTGAATAGGTAGACTAATCAAAACAGTGCATTGATAGTTGATAGGCAAAAACATTTACTTTCTTTGTAAGGTATTAATTTATGTGCTCCTCACACTTAACAGGTTTGAAGGTTTTGAGTCCAAAACCATTTGAACAAGAATTGCATGTCTAACCTCATGGCCATCCCTACCACAGAATCTGGCATAAGTCATTATCTGGAATAAAATAAAACACAGAAAGATGAAAGTCTCAAAAATCTCAGGGGCTTAGAGCCCTGAAACACTAGAAGACCACAATCATATTTTTTGGTTGAAGCCCCCTACCCTTCAGCCTTTTAGGTGCGCCCCTGATTGCCACAGTAATGATTGCAATAATGTTTCATTTTAGATACCCACAGTGCCTGCACTTCCTTGAGTTACTTCAATATGAACAATTCCGCAAAGAACTTCTTCATCCAGCCTGTGTGAAATTCATTGACGAGCAACAGCTACTTCACTGGCAGTATTACTCAAGAAAGCGCAGAGGGCTCATTATTCCATCAGCTGATGAACAGCTCTCAAGATGATTTCAAAGATCTCTTTCAGAATGTGTTCGGCATTACATCATAGTCCACCACTCTAATGCTTTGCGCCATGCATTTGATGGTGTTCTGATGGGAAAGTTCTGTACTCAACAAAGACAGTCTAATTGGAGAGCACTTTTTCATATTCATCAAAGTACGCTATCTATTTAAGTTGGTTTGTGGATGCCTTTAAGATGAAGAAATTTATCAGAAATTCTAAAATATTAAATGACAAGTATGGGGTTGAGCACTACGACCATTGCAGATCAACTGGTACACTGATCCACGCTTTAGGAAGTTGATAGTGTTCGCTCTTTATTGTGTTATGTTATGGCACGCATATAGAGTTAATCCGTAAATTATAGTCTGAAAGTATTCTGAGGGTTCCGAAAAAGTGCTCTCCAGTTTTATCATTGAAATTTTACAATGGATCATAGAATAGCAATTATTCTATGGTCCATTCTCTTATTCTATGGTCCATATCATCCAATTTGTGGGCCATTCTTAAATTTTGGGATTAGAATAGTGTCAAGGTTAGCATTAGAAAACTATTAATATTCAGTTTGTACTTTGAAGACTAATGTAACGACAACTCAAAGATAGGATCTTCAATAAAAGATAACCTGCAGCATCTAGTCATAGAAGAGTCTTGGATGACAATGTTAGACCGCTAGTTAAATTGTTGGCTTACAGACTACGCAGCAAAACAAGTTGCAAAACAATTCAATAAAGAAGTGAATTCTAGATGATTTAAAGAATAATTGTCTGATAGTGTCTATAATATACCAACCCTACAACTCCCATTGTTTAGGGAGGTGATAGTTTTGCATAAATTAGAAAATCTACACTATCACCTCCCTAAACAATAGATGTTAACAAAAAACTTGGTAAATTGGGGCATCGTTGAGTTGGTAATTTACAGGTTCTAGCCTAGCAAAGTACTATTGACATATGTGATGTTACTTTTTGATATTGGACCTTATAAACCTTTTTATACCAGAATTTGCAAATCATTCCTCTTACATACTATTTTTTTTGTATTGTTTGTTAGAATACCCTGGAAGACATCTGAATTTGTTTCGTTCTTCACATAAATCATATACGCTTGTAAAGGAACTAAATACATCATTAGATTTGGACATATGGATATTTAACCAGAAAGGACGGACAAGTGGCCCACCGGGGCCTTTTTACAAACAATTTGGTAGATTAAAATCAGCCATGCTTGTGTTTGTTTTTATACTAGAATTGTTTAATTCTTGCTGTCCTGATTCTAAATAAAGACTTTATTCTACTTTTGCCTCATTCCTCAACAAATTTGCTTAACTGAGATTTGTGCTTCGCAAAAACTCAACGTTGATGTGCCAAATAATGTCATCTCAATTAGTTGCAATGATTTACAAGGACATGTTTGTATTTGCAAAAATACTTCACCAGCCAGACCCTGCTATAGAACAAAATTGAGTTTTCAGCTTCAGTTTAAACTGGCCTCTCAGCAGGATAAGTTTTAATCAGGTGAAGTGAAGTTTTCCCATATACACGTAAATCTACCGTTGGGGTGAAGTAAACTCAACTTTTTTTCAATGGAAAATCAAAGATGCGTTGAAGAATAATGACGGGGAAATACCTCGCCTATGAAGTATTTTGGCTAATACAAATAGGCTCAAAGTTACAAATTCAAAGCATTCTACGTTCTATACAAATGATTATCTAGATTTCTCACTTCATTGATTATCTTCAAAGCATAATATAACCCATGGCCATACAAGCACCCCGCTAGATCTCTTTAGCCCCTATTCTAATGAAACCCTACAAAAGACTATTTAACAGACTACAGTAGCTCCTCCTTAAGGGCTGAGTTAGAGAGAAAAAAATTTCACATCTAAAAGTGAGACATTTTTACATGAAGAACTAACATCATATGATCTTGACATATCAACGGTGCTGGAGTATTCTGAATTTAGTGCAGGGGCATTATGATATTTAACACTAAACAAGTCTCAAATTACTTCAGTACTGACAGGATATTCCTTGCAACAAAACAATATAAAATGTATTCATTGGCTATACTAATCTTCAATTGTCACGTGTTACGTCTAGTCGCTAGGCCGTTTCTCCCCATATTTCTTAGTGAAGTCTTCTGCTTTCTTCTTAAAGCTGCTGCTGTCCTTAAGGTACTCATCCGCCAGGTCGGCTCTTAACGGGTGTTCCGGTTCTGGGTCATGTATTAAAGCCAGCAGGGCTTGGATCACTAGCAAAATAAAACATTATCAGGGCTCTAAGGTCGTCATCATGGCAAGAATGGAAGCTTGGAACCATTTCTGCTGAATTCTTATTGGGTCTTTGATGCTTTATAAATCCTAGGCTTAAAGTTCAAGACTTTCACTGGACATCAACTTAGAAAAATTGAGCAATCTTGAAGACCTTTGCGTCAAAGAATAGCAAACATTCTTGACTTTCATGCAACTTAGCAAACGCCTCAACTAACCCTTCAGGTTGCAGAACCACTTGCCCTCAATATCCTGAGAGCAAGCATAGAGATATGAGAGGAGTGGCATGACATGACTTGGCAAGGGTTTAAGCCCCCAACCTACAAGCACAGTTGGCAGTTTTTGATTGTTGAAAAGCAAATTTAAGCTTACTATCTTTGTAAAGTATTTGTAAATCAAATAAAGGAAGACTAATTTAGCAGTGCGACCCTGGTTCTTCCTCTCAATGACAACACACCTTGTAACTCCTGGCTTTCTGCCTCGGAAAAGAGAGCTGTTAAATTTCCTTTTCCAATATCATGCAATAGGTCTAGAGGTGGGCTGGAAACAAAGATTTGTCAAACAAGAATTGGTGATCCCTGCCACTACAGGAGGTCGTGCTAAGATGATACAATTTTAGAATCTCCCAATCAAAACAAACAACACCTACCTTGTTCTGCTTTGGTGGCAGGCTTCCAGTTCTCAGGACTAATAATTGGCAAGCATACTTGACCCTTCTCGTCAATATTGGGGTGATATATCTTGGTTTTAAATGTGACCTGGTAAAGGAGCAATACAACAAATGAAGCAACCAACCACTTTAACCATCGGGAAGGTTTTTTAAGAGATGGTTAAAACTTTCATGTTCAAAACTTGCTTCAATGTCTACACAGCTCAAATTGAGAAAAATCACGCTGCAGGGAATTTAAGATATCTTGTTTAAGATTTATCAATTGATAGTTTGGTAAAGTGCATAGGAAAAGAAACATTCTAAGAAATTTGAGAATCTTCTACTAAATTTCCAATAGAAGAAACTGCACATAAGGGATTCCTGTATAATATTCTACATGATATCTTCATATATATGAAATGACCATACTTGAAATCTCTACTATTTTTCTCTTGGCTATGGTTTGATCTGCCTGTATGCCATTAAAGAATAACTTCCCTAAAATTTAGTGTTCAACATTGAAAACTTTTGCAATTTCAGGCTGATCAAGTTTTAATAATTGAGATCCCTATCTATATTTTACAATATTTTGCAAGAGCAGGCTACTATAATTTTCCTATGCCATCACTTGTCTCTAACTATTGTTTAAAGGTGAGCACACTAACCACTGTTTTCAACCAGGACAATTAAGTAACAGCAGTAACCTCAAGGTGATTCTAACTCCAAGGTTATCCACTGAGAGGCATTATTTCATGTTTCATATCAAGTCCTTCTTCAGAGCCATGTTTAGAATAACATATGCACAAGGCATGGTCTATTTCACAAGGTGATGTTTTAAATCTTTGTGTTCTTAAGTGTGGGTGTTTCCTGTGCAAGGTTTGTTAGCCAATCAATTGATGGTTTTGTAAACTTGATCTGGCAGAACTACAACTAGATGTTTGTTAGCACAATAAACCCTATTTCAAAGCACTTATGCACAATTAAGATTTTTCTCTTAAAAGATGGGACGGCCCTGATTCTTGAACAAAGAATTTTCTGATAAAACTTGTTTTGAATTGAGTTTATTGTAACCTACCTTTGGAGGTTTGAATGGATATTCAGCAGGGAAGTTAATGTCTACCTTGAAAGCACCTTTGTTGTAGGGAGCTTTGTCCTAAAACGCAACAAGATAAATTTCTTACCAATCTGAGTGAAAAATGTCTAAACCTGTAAGTACAAGTAAAACTATCAAAGCAAGAAATGAGGGTAATAGACAGGGAATTTCCTGCAACTATCTAACCACCTACCTAACCTTTTGTTTTATACTTGATTTCTACTATTTTGACCATGGAGATTCAAACAAGATTTTAAAACAATTTTGATTTTGACCGGAAGTGCCAATTTTGGTGACTTCAATAACTGTCATTTTCGGAACTAATATCGCTTTAACTCTTTGTGTGTAAGTCCGATGTGTTCGAAAGTAGTTTAGTTAGACAGCACTTGATCAGACCTTTCGATTGATATATTATTTGTTTGATTCTAGCAAAATCTTAGCAATTTCTATGACGTCACCGATCCAATGACGTCATATTTTGGCTATTTTTGGAATTGATTTATGTCGATTTTTTTTATCGATTCCAACTAAATCGACCACGCAGATTCCGAATTTGCAGCTGATGAACAAATATTATGTACATAAAAAGTATTTTAGGCATGTCATAATCCCCATTGTTTCAAACCATTGAAAAGTTACTTGGTCGTTAACACTTTTTATGTACATAATATTAGTTAATCAGCTGCAAATTCGGAATCTGCGTGGTCGATTTAGTTCAAATCGATGAAAAAAATCGACATAAATCAATTCCAAAAATAGCCAAAATATGACGTCATTGGATCGGTGACGTCATAGAAATTGCTAAGATTTTGCTAGAATCAAACAAATAATATATCAATCGAAAGGTCTGATCAAGTGCTGTCTAACTAAACTACTTTCGAACACATCGGACTTACACACAAAGAGTTAAAGCGATATTAGTTCCGAAAATGACAGTTATTGAAGTCACCAAAATTGGCACTTCCGGTCAAAATCAAAATTGTTTTAAAATCTTGTTCGAATCTCCATGGTCAAAATAGTAGAAATCAAGTATAAAACCAAAGGTTAGGTAGGTGGTAAGATAGTTGCAGGAAGTTCCCTGTCTATAAGAGCTGTGGCGTAGAAGAGACACTCGGGAAAGAATGTGGGATGATTCCAACAGTACTTTCCAGAATGTGTTTCAGCTTGCAAGAACCGGCATATGTACCCAAAAACCACAAAAAAGTAAAGAGATATAATTTTCTTTCTACCTGTTGCTTTCAAACAAGATAATTTATCAACATGCTCTGCAAAAAATTAGTTCTTCCAAGAAGGTTTTGCTATTTTTTCCATAGGATAAACTCTTTCCTGGTTTATTTTTGATAATATGTACCCCAAAAACCACACAAAGAAAAAGTCCATATAATCGCAATCGACGCACTAATCAATGTGATATTTGGGAAGAAGTCATCATTATAAATCAATGATTGATCTAAAGCATTAATTCACAAGACATGGTCTGACACGGGGTGATTAAATTATACCAGAGTAGGCTACTGCAATTGACATATGCCACCACTGGGTCTTGGACCCTGGTTTTTGCGGACATAAGTGCGCTAACCACTGTTCCAAACTAGAACGTAGACTTAATTAGCACAAACTTGGTGTCTTTTTCTTTTTGTTTGAAGATATTGCTATCTAAGTAACTCTGTAGTTTTTGGGGTACCTTAGTTTTGTAGTACATATACCTGTAATAGAAAAGAGTAGCGAAAAGCCATTGCGCAGTGTATTTTAAGGCACAATACTGTCAGTGTCCTAGGGAGTTGTTTGTAAGGAGAGCTCCAGTGTTTTTTCCTAAGCACAACTACAACACAACACTTTCAGATGATGATAATAGGTTGAACCAGACAAAGGATATGCTCTTCATAAGGCTTTCATACGAGTTGGACTATGCTGAACAAACAGAAGTTCACCAAATTCTGCTTGGTTTGCACGGCAGGACTTATGAAATGGGCCTATCTGAAATGTAGTGAATGTAATTAAACCATACTTACTGGTACGATCAGACCTGTCCAATATAAAATGTTGGACTCATCAACAATTATATTCCTAAATGATTTAGAATCTGATTTTCTGATATCACTGAGCTCCTAGGAAATAAATAAGGAAATTAGACAAAGTTGAAAGACTCATCCGAAATAATTTGACAATTAGACAGAGAGGGGGGCATAACAAGGCAGAAATGTGTTATCTTATGGAGGCAACTAAAAGCCTACCTCAAATGACTAAGGAAGGCATTGAGATATAATCAACTGCCTTAAGTGACCAGATCTGACCAAGAGATAAATTTCTATATCGCTATGACTTATGGGAATTAAATCAACAGGGGGCTATCATTACAGGCATGTAAACATTTTTTGCAAGGATATAGTTACTCCCAACTGTAGTAAACTGTGTCACAGAAAATTCTCTGATTGTTGCGTGAAGGCCTTCTTTGGGTGCCCTGCTGATTGCCATCTTTCTTGTGTCACAGACATGTTGGTGAATCTTTATGCTCAGTGAGAAATTACTACTGAAACATCATCTTTATCAACAAATCATATTCAATTAGACAAACATTGATATCATAGCAACTCCTAAAGCTTAAGAATCAGAGTTTGGTCTGTGGGTGTTCTGTGTATTTGCAGAGCAACGTGGGACATTTCACAGAAAGTTCTTGGAAAGTCTACATTGCAATTTTGTAACTATTTTACAAAATTTTATCAGTTTTCACTCTATGACTTTCATGTATTTTGTTGACAAGCCATCACTGAACAATCAAAGAGTTTTCTACGGCATGGTCACCATTTTGCTACAATGCCAGTAAAAAGCCATGAATCACAGGAAAAATATCTAAAAAATGGCACAGAACCCAACTTTCATGCTTTCATTCTTATCATTTGGTTTACAAGCTGGCATAACAAGAGCTAAGAAAGATAGCTCTGGTCAAAGGCACTAACTACAATATTTGTCCCGTATGTATTTTGATATAGGGCTGAGGACCGTAAGTGAAACATGTTTCAATTTCCAAGCAACTAAATCGGATTAAAAAGACTTTTCATTAATCATCATGCATGGTGACCAACAGAGTGTGACAACAAACAAAGAGTAATGAATCAATTGCTGGCCTAATCAATCAAAATATTGGCCATCCAAGCATTTGATAATTCACTGCGCTGATACTGAAACTAAATCTACAGTTTATAAAGATGTTACGATGATCGGGTTCCCGCCCCACCTTTCACAAGTCTCGTATTTCTTCCTTCGTTTTCCTTTCTCTTTCCAGGCCTTGTCTGTCTGGGCCGGGCTGGGCGGTGTGTTAGACATTTCAAGCTTACGTCTACGTTCCGTTACACAAGTGGTATCTGCATGATTTGAGAATTTGTAGCAAGGAACGATTTGTGATTTCAAAGTGTTTCATGGAGAAATACTCGATAAATATTATGTAAGCTGAGCGAATTACTCACCTTGGTCAACCTCCGAGTGGCGGCCATGTTTCTGAGAAAGGAGAGGAAAATGACAGAGCTGAACGGAAGACTGGACACGAGTTTCGAAGTCAAGCATCCGCGTATGTCGTCAGAGGGTGAAATCTGTTTCTGTCACTTCCTGTCCCTTCTCGTTTATGTATTATGTGGGGTAGCTGTCAAAAGAAGTACTACTTGAATTGACTTTTTGACAGCAAAATCAATGAAAAAATAGATCATAAAATCGAATCATATTCATCTTATCAAACAGCAAATCGAATAAGAAGATTAAAAGTAAATAGGACGTTTGATAGAGGGGGAAAAACGCCCAGTTTTTGCAAGTTATGTCAAATCTGGGTTATTCAAAATTTCGGATATCATGGCTTACTCTTCTTACTTTTTTGGTTTTATTGGAGTCCTGGTTAAGAGATATTTCCACAATATGCTTAACTGTCTATAGCCTCTAGGTACCACTTGCGATTTTTTTCCAAGTATTTTCAGGGTTTACTTTTTTATGATTTTGCAAGACATTATAGTCATAAAGATTGATAAAACTTCAAAGCCAGAGAAAGCAGGTTACTGTCAGGTTTTTTCATCATTGAGGTATTTCTATTTATATGGAAGCTATAATAGCTGCTGTCATCAACCCCAGGTACCAGGTTTTATTAAAAAATGACCTGTATATCTAGGCCACGAAATTCCCAAAACGGCATTTCGATCAGTTTTCTACATGATTCTTAGCCAGGTCTAGGGACGTAGCCAGAGGGGGGAGCTTGGGGAGCCGCGGCTCCCCCCTTTGAAGATAAGTCTATACTTATTGTGTGTTGTTATCAATTTTTATGGGTTATTATCCACAAGTGAATGCTCAAAGTGCTCAACGGCTCCCCCCTTTCAGAGCTTCTGGCTACGCCCCTGGCCAGGTCCATCGGAAACTGGCAAGGCCACAGGTTAGTGATAAGTGCAGGGGCCTAGTTTTCAACGATAGAAGCCTTCTAGATGGTAAAGAATATATTGCTTATCTCACAGTGATTTTTTTTGTGATTTTGGTGATTTTTATGTAATTTTTGTGCGATTTTTTTCCATTTCTCTGTGATTTTTGTGATTTTTCTGTGATTTTTAAGAAAGCGTACGAGATTTTTTCGAGTACGCCCCTCGCCCTCTCTCAACGGCCCTGCTTCAACCCATAGAATCAATCTCCACAAAGTTCAAGAACAAAACTGTGCAAGAGTAAAGCGTCGTCAAATGAATAATGCAAGAAACTTGGGTTCTGGCAATAGAAAACTAATATGTTTACCTGTTTTTATTAAAGCTTTCCTATACTGCAGTTATGAATCTAGTTTTTCTTCATTTGGCTTAATTTCGAATGCTTCCAAACAGAAAAACATATTTTGAATACTCGAGATGACATATCAATAACATTAAAAAAACCAACATCTGATTTTGCCTCTCAGATGTTAATCAAGGAGAATCAGGATGCAAGAGAATACCCTTCCTCCAGGGCAATAAGTACCCTACTTGGTTCAAGGGTTCGATCCTAAGTCATACATGAAGCTGGTTTTATACTAATAGTATAAGGGACAAATCTAGAGGCAAATACTAATTTTCTGCTCACAAGGAATGGTTGCTAAGTCGCTGCTAAGGAGATGGTAATGGGGTGTTTCCTAACAAAACTGCACAGAGAAAGAACCACCACGAAAAGACAGGGGCGCAACTAGGAATTTTGGAGGGCAGGGGTTTTAGCCGCAAAAAAGGGCAGGGAGGAACTCTAGTAGAGGTCAAGGGGGCAGAGCCCCCGGAAAGTCCTGAGGTTTTGACATTTCTGAGGCTTTAAAATGGCTTAGAATCCTTCAATTTCTCTTTGAAATGGGGAATTCAGAATGATTAGCCTGACGAGAATAGGGCAAATTAGCTTCCTTAAATGCGCCCCTGAAAAGAAGAGGAAGATGAATAACGCAGGAGGTGAAAGGGAGTAGAATGGGAACACTAAAAATGAAAATGTCCTTCAATCTGAGCCTTTCCTTGTTAGATTCATAATAATAACCCAGGGATCGTCTTTGCAGTTCTATGGAAGGTGTTCAGTACTTTATCAGTGCTGATGGTATCTTCCACAATACTGGCCACCCTCATCAGTTCTGGAAGGTATCCCTCCTATGGCACGCGAAAGTCACCACAATCAGATAAACCCGGTTTATCACCAGATAAACCCAGTTTATTACAGATAAACCGAGTTTATCTGTGATAAACCCACTTTATCACCAGATAAACCCCGTTTATCTGAGATAAACCCAGTTTATCACAGATAAACCCACTTTATCATGAAAACCAAGTTTATCTGTTGATAAACCTAGTTTTTCTAAAAGGAATCATTTAGTACGAGATAAAACCAGTTTATCTAAAGGGCAGTTGTAACATATCATTTTCAAAATGGATTTTAGTTTCAAGGACACAACCTTGGGACTTGGTCCTCTCGTCTTCCTTTTTCAGAGACGTAGGAACCGGGGGGGCAAGATTTTGCAAAAAAAGAAAAAGTGCCCTTTTTACCTTAGGTATTTTGCCCCATTTTCGCAAATTTAAGGTATTTGAAAGTGCCCTTCTAGCCACAAAAGTGCCCTTAAAGTGTCGTAACCCCCCAATTTGAAATGCTTCCTACGTCCCTGTCCTTTTTCGTTTGTTCGGATTGTCGTTCTTTCTCTGAAACTGTAAGTGGCGCAAAGTATCGACGCTTGATATTGCATTTGCCAAAAGATTATGAAAGTCATCGTCCTCGTGCTGCAAATCTGATTCCGCCATTTTGTGGTGATAAACCGGGTTTATCTAATTGTGGTGACGTATCTGGTGATAAACCAGGTTTACCTCAGATGTAAACTGGGTTTATCACCAGATAAACTGGGTTTATCACCAGATAAACCAAGTTTATCTGAGATAAACTGGGTTTATCTGCATAGATAGTGCCTTTTTCAGATAAACGGGGTTTATCTGGTGATAAAGTGGGTGTATCACAGATAAACTCGGTTTATCTGTAATAAACTGGGTTTATCTGGTGATAAACCGGGTTTATCTAATTGTGGTGACTTTCGCGTGCCATAGTGTCTTACAAAGGAAACTCCAACCTATGTACCTCCCTCCCCCTAAAAATCATAACTGTTAATAAAGCTTTCATCATTCAAATGCATAGCATCACTGCCATTGTTGCCGTTATTACCTTAAACTTTTGGCAATAATCAGAAATGTTTTTAAAGCATTGGTTTTTCCAAAAGGGGCTCTAACCTCTGCACCCCTTAGAAATCACCATTGTTGATGAAGCTTTTTCTGTTTACTGCCTGCAGATGAAAATGCAAGGATGAGCAGGATGATCGCAGCACCCGCAGCATACCACCACAAAAACTCAAATCAAAGATAAAATATCTCCACCTTTGTCAGCGGATAATAAATTAAGAATCTTCATATTTGCTATCTCCCATCAATGATTATTTTGGATCATGCAAAATTCTTAATCTAATCTGTGGCCTAGCAGATTTATTGAGTCTAGCTCTTTGACACCGCTGGCTGCATTGGCATGCAAACTGATACCAACGCAAAAGCTTTGCTTTCAGGAAGGCCTAATTTAGAAAACCACTTTTTAAAGGTCACTAGCCGGAGAAAGTTCAGCGATTCTACTTTAATCACTTTAACACATGCGCAGTTGATGTCTGATAAAAACGCGTCGAGCGCTTCAAAGTAGAAATGATTACTACTTTTTGAAGGATCGCCTTCTCGCAATATGTCGCAGCGTATAATATCGAAATTCAACTTAAGAAGGGGCTTCTTTGGTTTCAAGTTTTTTTCATATATATCTAGCTTTCTTATGAATAACAAGATTGTAGGTTTTTTGACGAGGTTTCTAGAAGATTTTGGATGTTTTTGGTGATTTCCGGGAATTGAGCGGGAAATGTATGAGAATGTGCACGACAGAGTCGGTAAAGTTGCATAGTTGTACGCCTCGCCTTCCACTTTGTAAACAGCTGAATTCTACAAGGAAGAAAGCGCATTGATGGAGCAATCAGGAAGCAGAAAGCACATGACGAAATAAGCGAAATAACCACTCTATAGAGCACAGCATCTTTCTTTGCTTAACCCCCATTGTTTGTAAATTTCAGGTTATTTCCTTGCCTACAAAACAAATCTTCAATTTATTTTGCATTTTCGTTTTTACAATAAATAATCCGTCCTTTTGATAAAATCTAGACTGTTTAGACTTATCTTATTTGTCGTGGCCGATTGCAATGAATTCTTTTCTCATCTCAGCAAAATAATAACAGTTATTGACAAAACTTTGGTCGCTGATCCTAATGCTTCCACGGATAGGGGAAAATACTACTGGGAAAAACAGCTAGACGTTGGGGAAAAAACGAAAGAAACCTACAGCGGACTCATAGATTGTTCTCATAGCAAAGTAGACGCTAGACTGACTACACAGCCGTAATACTGCATGGCTATTCAACCAAGATCTCTCGCTTAAAATGATACTAGTGAATTCTGAGCAAAATAAGAGAGAAAAATCTTACAAAATCAAGACGGTTCCTTGCCACGGCAAAAACAGTATTTCATTTTAAAAAACAGTTTTACAGAACCAAGAATTTTCGAAACAAGGCCTTACATTTGACATACCTATTTTGATCTAAGTTACCCTGGGTAACAGAATCTCTAAACGAAAATCGAGATAGTCTGGTACACAAGGTCACTAAAAGTTCACTAGCTTTAAAACGAGCGAGAGGTCTGGGTTAGAGTTCACGTCTATGTGGCTGGTCAAACCAAGTATAACTCCAAATATGGAAAACTTTCTAATCATTTCTACCATCTCGGATTACTTCAAATTTGCCCCTTGCAAAGTAATCAAGGCATAATTTTTCAAGAATCATTTGCAAATGCAAAGACCACACAATGCATTAAGCGATACTCAGGGCGCATAATTGCATCAAACACATATGTTAGGATTATAGATATTAAGTGTTTGATTGGGTGGGTCCATCACAGACTTGTTTCGTAATTACCAGACATGTACAAGGCCTTACCTCTTAGTCAATTGGTCTTCTCATCTACTGAAGTATGAAGACTAATTTGCCTTAGGCATGTTGTCAACACATGGCAGCCTTAAAACGGTAGACACAGAAATACGATTGATTTGCTCTAAAGGTTCCAGCCCTCGCTTCTTCCCCTCTCAGGCTCAGTGATAATGCAGTGATGAATGCCAAATTTGCAATGAATGGGAAATTGGCATTGACGAATTATTCAAGACTCATAACATAGTGATATTATAAGATGGAAAGTAATGAACATCAATCAACCAAAGTTATGTATTTCCATAGACCCTAGTCCATTGAACTAGAGAGGTTCTTGAACCATCTGAAGACCTCAGAAAAGGAATAATCCCATAAACTTGCGGGGGCTAATTCATATAAGGGTGTAGGTGATAAATAGGAGTGAGAGTAGGTGAGAAATAACAGAGAAAGTAGGTGAGAGTCAATAGCATCAGGGAGTGGCAGCACTACATTGAAGTCCCAATTTCATTTTGCGTTTATCAAGGTTAATGCATTCGGTTTAGGGAGGAACTAGCCCGTGCACGAATTGCTCGACAATTGAATGTCAAAGCCAAGATCTTAATTGTGCTGACCAAACTCTACGTAAATCCGTCATTCTAAGATCACTGCGGTTGAGAGAAACCTGTAGCTTCTTGTCAGCTTGCGTACCACTAAATTGACAGTCTTGCAGATATATTGGACCTGCTCTGAACAAGGGGTATTCTTCGGGACGAGAAGGGTGCTTATCACAACTTATTTGCCGTGGCTTTCAATGAACTTACAGAAGAGGACGTGCTTTATATGTATAAGAAAATAACCTACAAGGAAGCAAACTCTATGCTTACATCTACACCAAGGTAATAATCTTCCTTTTTAAATTTTCTTTACATCCATTTCAAGCCTAAAAAACATTCAAGGAAACACTGTGGTGCAATATAGCAGGAGAAAATATGTGAAAGAGGCGTATGACGAAAACCTGAAAGTCTTATATTCTTCATAACAAATCGTTTCCGTATATAAACAATTAAACAAAGCGGTTTTTGATGCTCAGGAAGAGTAACTAACGATTGAAGGCAAAAGATAGTTGGGGAATTTTTCAGAGAAATCTGGTACGAATAATCTGGATCTGAAATAATGGGAAGTTAGACTTTGAAACACAAGTAAGCAAGGTTCCGTTTCGATATATCTTCGATAAGTTTGATACGTTTAATATCTCTTCAATAAGTTTGATGTCTCTTCTATAAGTTTGATGAGTTTAACATCTCTTCTATAAGTTTGATAAGTTTAACATCTCTTCTATAAGTTTGTTGATAAGTTTAATATCCCTTCTATAAGTTTGATGAGTTTAATATCTCTACTATAAGTTTGATAGATTTCATATCTCTACCATAAGTTTGATGAGTTTAATATCTCTACTGTAAATTTGATGAGTTTAATATCTCTTCTATAAGTTTGATAAGTTTAACATCTCTTCTATAATTTAGATGAGTTTAACATCTCTTCTATACGTTTGATAAGTTTGATATCTCTTCTATAGATTTGATAAGTTAAACATCTCTTCTATAAGTTTGATAAGTTTAACATCTCTTCTATAAGTTTGATAAGTTTAATATCTCTTCTATAAGTTTGATGAGTTTAATATCTCTTCTATAAGTTTGATGAGTTTAACATCTCTTCTATAAGTTTGATGAGTTTAACATCTCTTCTATAAGTTTGATAAGTAATATCTCTTCTATCTTCTATAACATATCTCACCTCACATCCGAAAGCTTTTCGTTAATTTCTCTCCTAAATGGTAATCTTTTCTGACATTTTTTCATTTAGGTATCTTAGAAACTAGGCTTTATAAAAATGGTTATATAAAAATAATTTTATGATTGATCAACACATCAACGTAAATTCTTAATTAGGAGCAAATATTTTGGGGGCACCAATTCTTTTTCAAAACTATAGCCTTGGAACAATAGGTATTGAGTATCGACATGTAACAATAGAATTTGATTATTACTGGGGATCAGGCTAGTCCTACTCTAGGGATATAGGAAGCATCTCAACATTGAGGGGGCACAACATTTCAACGGTGGTTCATTGTCTTTTGAAATATCTTGGGGCATGTACCCCAAGTTCCTACGTCTCTATTTGTCTCCCAGCAGTGCACCCCTGTTAATAGGTGGTGTCTGTCTTCAGCCATCAAATCAGCCAACCCTTTATTTTGCTTTGATTAGAAATTTCAAACGCTTTAATAATGCATGCTGTTCAAAGCTGCATGTTGACAAAAAGACCTGGCAAGTTGAGAGGTTGGCAGGTAGGAGAGACACCATGTTTGGATTCAGAACATAAACAGTTGAACCATTTCTTAACATGTGTTACGTATTACAATTAGCATAAACCAGTAATTGAAGGAATATCCTGATTAGGAATATGCATATACCATATTCACTGATGAGATCTTTAATTAGGAACAGGTGTTACAGAGTACACAGTCTTTTATGAATAACTTATCTAACTATTTGTGTGCAATAACAAGGCCTGAACAGGACCCAAACCCCTAGACTTCAATCTGACTTTGCACGTCAGCTCTCTCTCCACTGAGCATCCACACTGCAAATTGCAACCAGTGCAATGTCAATATCAAATACTACCCCACTCGAGAGGTATTTGACTCCCATAAAGGATTTCCAAAGATTCTCAGGATTTTCACTTGAACAATTGGATTTACAGGAAGTCATTAGCCCTTGACCCCACTTATCAAAAGCAGAGACGATTAAGTAGCAGATTTACAGGGTTACCATTCCAGTTGGTTAGTTGATCCCCTTGAAGCAGCTGTGCCCCTTGAGGTTTCTTCTGGACAGGGACGTAGCCAGAGAGAGAAGCCTTGTTAAGAAAATTATATACATATTGTGCGTGGAAGTCTGTACATATTGTGTGTGGAGATAACTGTTTATGGGTTATTATCAATAAGTGAATGCTGAAAGTGATGGATTCTATGGCTACGACTCTGCTTCTGGATCCGCCCCTGACACGAACAAGTACTAGGCCTTAGCTAGAAAGCTATTTCATAGGAAACCTAGTATTTAGAAACTTTAGTGCTTTAGAAAATGTTAGGCCCTTTTAAACCTAAACTGATGTGTTCGAGAAACTACTTACACTAAGAAACATCACTAAGCTAGAAAAAAGCCTTTTCTGGAATGACTAAAACAAGCTGGAACATTTTAAACATCGGTTATCATGTTTCAGCATCATTTGAAAACATAATATCCTAACACTACTTGTTAATCAAGAACATACAAAATGACAAACTTTGAAGAAACTGTTAAAAACTTAAGAAACCAGTACTAGGGCCTGAGCTAGGTTCTTATAAAAGACGTGTAAGTTACAGGAAATTCTTAGCATTACAAAATGAAATTAGTATCTTTTCATACAAATAACCAATCAGAACTGCAATATGATATCATTGGAAATGTTTTATTTTACCTCAAATACAAGCAGCTGAAATGTTCCCTCGACTTGGCCCCTCCCCTTAACGTAGCTGAAATATTCTGACATTTCAACGTTACAAAGAGCTAGAGCTAGCATTCTTCTTGAATCAACATTGATAAAGTTTCGATCAAATTTCTCTGCAATTATTTGGCCAAACACAAAAAGGGATCGAAAGCATTTTCTGATCTTTCTGTGATAATTACACAAGTAAATTACTAATTAAATATAATTAGTATGCGCCTGAGTAATTGTTTGATTAACTTAAGAAGAAGAAAGCCTCTTGGTAAAGCAGTTATCAAACATGATCTTTAATTCAACAGCGAATTTCGCAATATTGTACAAAGATTTAAACAGTTGAGTCTTGTTTTGTCCCTTTTATCAGGCTTGGATCACGAAGGATTGAAAAAATTGTTAAAATTCTTTCCTTAGACGTTTAAGATTTAGATAAAACTCTCTGATCGAGACCAAGGCGTTTTTTCATTGGCAAATCTCCAAATTTATTTAAGAAATTTTGCAATCAGTATAGAAGGGTGAATTCAACAGTTGTGTTATGAAGTTTTCAATTTGTTAGAATACGAAATATTTAAAATATTAACAAAAATCTATGCCGAGGAGAAGATTTCTTCAAATTGAGTGATAACTCCTCAGGGATCCACACTAAGGCCTTGAGTTCCATCATGGCAAATGTTGCAATCATTATAGAGGGATAAACATAATAGTTGTATAGTGCATTTCAAAGTACGTCCCTGCGTAACACTCTGTATTTATAGCAACTTTTAGCTGAATTCTGGAAGTTACAAAATTGGTATCAAAACAGAGAGAAGCACTACAGAAACAAATTTTGCATAATCACATAAGACATGCTTTTCTTCTGCTATTTTCCTTAGGTTTGAAGATCAACTAACCAAGAAAATTGATAATCGATGCTGATAAACCCTTCCCAGAGATCGATACGCTGACATCAAGACCATATGCCATAACTGAACTTACAGAAATATATTATCAACACTGAATTTAGCTAAATTCTCAAAATGCCTGGATTCAAAGTCGACAAAATCCTACACGGCTCGCAGGTTAGAATCCCCCCTGCCCATCAAGCTTACGAAACGAAGGTCACTGTTCTTCCCAGATTTCGAGAAAAAAGATTCCGAACAGAAATAATGCTTTATCCAGAATTCAACAACAATAAAGCTTTCTGTGAAGGAAGATATTTCGTCAGCTTCATGCTGGTAATCAAGGGCTTGGCGAAGCAGAATCTAATTGTAGATGAGAGTTTCATGGTGCAAGGTGACCCCAAGACGTTTTACCACCAGACTGTGAAGTTAGAACCTGTGAAGAATTCTGGCAGCACGGAAGATCTCATGGCTCACTTGAAGAAGGGTTTTAGAGAAACAAAAGGGTGGATGTTTCACGATGACACCCATGGAAAAGAAAAAATTTCGGCAGCAAGTAGAAATAAAGAAAAGCTTTATTCCGACGAAGAAGAATCTTACGATTCCGATGAGGAAGAACTCCCTCTTCCCAATTCAAAAACGTCCCGTTTTGGTGAAGATAGCCGTTTATCAAGTAGAAAGATGTCTGCTTCTTCCAGTGAGGAAGAATCAGTGTATTCCGAAGAGGAAGAATATCATCGTGATGAAGCTCTGTCATCCAAGAGAAAAACTTCACTTTATTCTGATGAAGAGGAGGAAGAACGTTATCAATCATCAAAAGGAAATAAATTCGATCGATCAAGCGAAGACTATTCTGATCAACTTTCTGACGAAGAAGCAAATGAAAGAGTTAACCCACCCAGAAAGAAGGATGAAGATTATTCTAGCGACGAAAAATCCATATATTCGGATGAAGATGAGTACGTCAATTCGGATCAACAGAAATCTTCGACGAAGAATAACAAGGTTTATTCTGATGAAGATCAGTCTGATTATTCAAGTGAAGAAGATCTTCCTCCACCAAAGCCTAAACCAGAGCTATATTCTGACGAAGAAGATTCTAGATCTGATGAACAAGGTCATGCATCTAGAAGGAAGAATGTTGAATATCTCGATGAAGATGAATCCGATTATTCTTCCGAGGAACATGATTCTTCCCAGAACAGAAAGGATTACGCTGATGAAGAACTTCGCTTATCGAAGCGTCAGGAAAAGAAATACGTTGACGAAGAGGAGTCTGATTATTCAACAGATGAAGATCTTCCATCCCACAAGAATAAGACTAACCGATACTCTGACGAGCAGGAAACTGACGAAGAAGTGCGCTCGCCCAGAAGAAGAAACGTTGCTTATAGCAGTGAAGAAGAATGCGATAAAGCTCTAGCTACCACTACGAATAAATCTGTGCTATACTCTGATGGTAGTATTGCATCCGAGGAAGAATATCGCTCATCAAAAGCTAATAGAGCTGATTATTCTGGTGAAGACTATTCCGAATATTCAACTGAGGAGGATCTTCCACCTGCAGAGAACAAAACTATTGTGTACAGGGATGAAGAAGACACTAGGTATGATAGTAGAGGCCGCTTAATAAAAAAGAAGACGAGAACGGATTCGGTTAGTGAAGATGATCACAGTGACGAAGAAGATACTAGATATGACAGCAGAGGCCGTCTCATCAGAAATAAGGTGAAGGCTGATTCTTTCAGCAAAGAAGAACACACCGACGAGGAAGATAGAATGTACGATAGCAGAGGTCGTCTCATAAAAAATAAGGGGAAAACTGATTCTTTTCGTGAGGAAGAACTTAGCAATGAAGAAGATAACAGATATGACAGCAGAGGTCGACTTATAAAAAAGAAGGCGAGAGCTAATACTTTCAGCGAAGAAGAGTACAGTTCTTCAGATGAAGAATCTCTTTCAAAATCAAGGAGCAAAAATGGCATCAACTCATCGGAGGAATACTCTTCACGTGGCTTTTATCGTGGGAAGATAAACGGAAATAGAGCTGATTCCGACGAAGAAGAAGAAAATAACAACAAAGATGTGAAATATAACCGCCGGGAAAAGACAACAGAGAGTGGACGGGGCCGATTTAAGTAGAGACAGAAACTTTGGTGTGAGGTACACTTGAATTTTCTTGATCAATGAATTGCATGACAAATCACTGAGGGGAAATGTACCGAAGGAAAGAAATAACAAATTGTTACTAGACATCCATTATGGATGCTAACAAAATATGGGTTTTCGGGTAAACTGATGCATTGTTATTATTTACTTTTGCAGTTGCACATAATTGAAACACTACACTATATAGAAGTATAATATCTACGATTTTGAAGGATATATTAAAACTTTGGGAAGTAAATTGATTTATGAATGAAAAAATGGAATGAAAGAAGGCCATATGAGTAAATACATTCTGTCTTATCAAGGCTGTTTTTGACACAATATTTGACATGTTAGTCAACACTGATCTTGACAAGCCTTTGATATTAAGTAGGGTAACGTAGATACATTTGGAATATTCAAGGATGTTGCTGACACAATATTTGACAAAATAGCCACCACTTATCATGATAGGCCATTTATATTTAGTCAGGCAACGTGAAATACATTCGGTGTTATCAAGGTTGTTTCTAACACAATATTTGACATGATAGTAATGACTTATCTTGACAAGCCTTTTATATTCATTAAGGCGACATAGATACATTTGGACTTATCAAGGTTGTTTCTAACACAATATTTGACATGATAGTAACGACTTATCTTGACAAGCCTTTTATATTCAGTAAGGCGACATAGATACATTTGGACTTATCAAGGTTGTTTCTAACACAATATTTGACATTATAGTAACGACTTATCTTGACAAGCCTTTTATATTCAGTAAGGCGACATAGATACATTTGGACTTATCAAGGTTGTTTCTAACACAATATTTGACATGATAGTAACGACTTATCTTGACAAGCCTTTTATATTCAGTAA
This sequence comes from Pelagia noctiluca, assembly GCA_963924455.1. Classification (NCBI taxonomy): domain Eukaryota; kingdom Metazoa; phylum Cnidaria; class Scyphozoa; order Semaeostomeae; family Pelagiidae; genus Pelagia; species Pelagia noctiluca. Next base: position 15,315,463 of record OZ004322.1, on the reverse strand, counting down.
GGCGACAAAGATACATTTGGACTTATTAAGGCTTTTTCTGAATCAATATTTCACAATATTTCACACTTCACACTTCTTATCATAACAAGCCTTTTATATTCAGTAGGGTAACGTTAATACATTCAGTCTTATCAAGGCTGTTTTTAACACCATATTAGAAATGATAGTCATCATTTATCGTGAGAAGCCTTTGATATTCAGAAGGGCAACAAAAATATATTTGGACTAATAAAGGCTATTTCTGGCACAATATTTGAGATAATAGTCATCACTTATCAAGCCTTTGATATCCAGCAGGGCAACTCAAAGTACATTTGCTCTTATCAAGGCTGGTCCTGACGCAATTTTATGATGATAGTCAGCACTTAAAATGACAAGCCTTTGATAATAAGTAAGAACAACGTAAATGAGTTTGGTCATATCAAGGCTGTTTCTATCGCATTGGCCAGACCTAAAATAAACCCATAATGTAACAGAACAGAGAATTGTGCACACCTTTTGTAACACACTTATGGTTTACTAAACTAAAAATGTTTCAAAATAGCTTTACATTTCAATTCTTCATTTTCAACGAATGAGTCGATCAGCAGACAGAGGAGAAGGCAGAGGAGGCGCCCGATGAAGCAGAGAGGAGATAAGGCGATTCAACAATAAATCAGACGAAATAGGATTACGGGGATAACAAAGTGGTTTAGCAGACTTTATTTTTTCATTAAAACTTATTTCTGTCAATAACAAAACCAAAACCACCATCCCACAGGAACAGGAAACTGAAAAGCAGATAAAACAAATTAATTGCAAACGAAGGCAAAAATCCATCTCAAAAACCTCCAGTGAAGGTCTTATGCGCAGTGACGCTATAGCCTGAATATGCTGACATTTCCAGATTTTCTGATTGCTTTTCCCCTTGACCCCCACTAGAGAACTTCCCTTCACTTATCTTTCTTTGAAGCTGGTTGTTCTTAAATATTCCTCTATTTTCAGTCTAAATGTTCTTAAATTGTTCTTACTTTTACAATTATTGGGAAGCCTTTCTTCCTATCAGTAGTGTTAATTGTTGCAAAGTTTGACTCTCTTGACCATCTGACTCCCTCGATTCAGTCTTTTTTGGATCAGTTGAGTTAACTGACAGTGACCATCTACTGATAACACTGTTAAGTAGACGCTGTGAAGTAGACACTGTGAAGGAGAGGCTGTGCAGGACATGATCAGTAACCCGTTGATTGGATTCCTGGTGCATCTCTACTTAATGGGCGGGGATAAAATCACAAAACATTCTTAGACTCGCTGAGCCTATTAGTGTCACTTTCTTAAATTCAAGAAAGAGCAAACACATTTTTCCAGTCTGTCATCAATGTATTTATCTCTAATTCTTCTGAAGTCGAATTTGGTTATGGGATCAACAGCCAGATAAATGAGCTTAGGTCGACATGAACCTAGGGCCATTATGGAAGAGAACGGGGGTACCGCACTAACATCAAAAGTGGTCCCATTTCTAAACCAATTTATGACCATTTCTACAAAACAACCATTTTCACACCGATATTAGAAGGTATAGCAGATAGTTAAGTTTTTTTGCTTGGAGAAATTACAATATGAAACTGATGAACTAAGTAAAATGGATGGGAAAAGATTGTTTGACCTAATATACTGTTATTTACAAGCGTTCTACATTTTACCCTTATCACTTTTCAAAGAGAAAGAGCCTCAAAAATTGTGACAGTTGGTTTATCATTTTTCGGCATAGACTAAGAAAAAATAAAGTTGCTTCGAGGGTCGAAACCAAAGAAACCATAATACCATATATTTGCATTGCAACCCTTCTTCTCTGGGGGTAATGTATTCTCTTGTTTTAAAAGAGACTCTGGCCAGGTTGAAGTCGAGTTACATCGAAAAGCCAAATCAACTACGTCCATTAAGCCATTTAGCCAGAATAAATCTTTTTGGGGCTAACATTGCTAAGAACGATATCAATGAGAACAGAGGGCGTTGTATGATACAATATTAGCACAGTCTTTGAGCGGAACAGAACTTCAGGATACCAAGAGAAATTGAAAACAGCAAAAACTAATTATGAAGAAGGCATTTCGTCTGAAAGTCATGGGAGTAGTACCTCAGAAAGAGAACGGAAATGAAACTTGGCGATTTGATATACTTAGAGGTAGATCAAATACGAAAATATAATATCAGGACACTCCCTCTGCTACGTGCAACTGCCTCTAATCTATAATGTATATAACAATGCCAAAATGAAAATATTATGCATAAATTCGCACTGATATACCCATTTGCTAAGAAATGAGCATCTACAACCATTAAAAAGACAAATGAAATCTCTATCAACCCGCCCCAAAGAATAGCAAGAATAACGATGATAACATGGATTTGAACATGCTGAAACTGGCTATTTTTGCTGAATTCAAGAATTATTAGAAATAACAATAAGACTGAGAAATAAATCATAAGAAGCTATTTGGCAGCAAATTGTAATGTCATATAGGCCAAGAAATTAGGAATTGGCAACTAACATGGCTAGCAAAAACAGGCTTTAAAAGAATTTTGAATGTGAGAACAATTAAAGAACATTCTAGCAGGAAAATAGAGGAATAATAAAGAACAGCCAGCTTCAAACCAAGATAACTGGCCATATCATTTGTATGAGCAATGGGAGACAAAATATAAGTTTTCAACAATACAGGATCGTCACCCATATCTGCACTCATGATCAAATAGCAAAACACCTGGCTCCACTTAGTCCAGAAAAAAGATAAATTTTCAATTCGCTATCAGTAGGTTCATTTATTTAATTATATGTGGAAAAGATTGAATACAGTGAGACACGAATGTTCCAGATAACATCAATTTATCCCAAAATCTGATTTATAGATAGATTTGAAACCCAGATGAAATAAATATCTTGATAAGAACCTCGAGGCCCAAATTCATTTAGTCCCATTTTTTCAATTTCCTGAACAAGAACCACGGTGAGACAATTCAAGCAAAGGACTGGAGTTTTAATAACATGGATTTCTTTGTTCCTTTCAGTCGCAAATTAAAATTAGCTATGCGATCTCTTTGCTATCAACTTTTAAAACAGCATTCTCTATTGCATTTTGGGTGGAATAAACCAAAGACCAGTATTTTGGCCACCATTGTTTTGTGCAAGTTTACGCTCGTAAAACCCCGTTTTTTTAGAAACACCCAAGAAGTATTTTGCTGATAATTTGTTTTCAATGATGATTTAGACATGTTTAGATATTTGTAATGAGAATAATTTTTGTGGCTGTTCGTTATTTTGCCTGCATTGCAGAATATTTTCGAGTCTGATTTTGTAATCTTAAAAAGAATCCGATTCTGAATCTCTAGACATGGAAGTTGTGAGTACTATGGGCCTAAATGGAATAAAAGGAAGAAGGCGAATTTTGTCAAAAGGGCAGATACCTACATCTAGATCAATCTGATACTGCCTGCCTTCTAAGAAGAAGATTCTGGTAGGATGACAGTGCAAATTTGAAAGTTAGCTGATACGTCGGCAAAATTGGAAAGTTACGGGTTTCTCAAGCTGAGCATTACGTGGAGGAAATGCTTCATTCTCACCTGGTATGGATGAAAAACAGTTCTGGCACAAATTTTGGTGAAATCGTTATTCAGGCATTCGTTTTTTCGCAATTTTCACTTACAAAATCCACTAAAGATGAGAAGTCCTATTAAGTTTTTTCTTAACACGGACTCCTTGCAGACATAGAGCGCTACTTGGTCAGCGGTCGTACACATTTTGTCCCCTATGATTGTACTAACCATCGCGCTTGCCATATCATTTCTCCACGAGTGGATCTAAAGTTTATCTGAGACTATTGATTCTTGACCAATTTTCACCAAAATTATGGACTGACCTTATTATTCAATTTTTGGTCGTTTTTTTGATGGGAACTTTCTTTGTTGATTTCATGTCTTCAGGTGCTATCACAGCTAAATATTTCTCCCTGCCTGGATCTAAAGCTTATTTAGGACCAATAATTTTTGGCCAATTTTCGACAACATCAATCATGATTTTTCTGAATCTTTAGCTTTGGTTTTCCGGAGCTGTTACAGGTAATTTGATCCGTTTTCTTGTATACTATTGGTACACTGTTTGGGTATCTAAGGAGAAAGTTGAATTTACAACCATGGTCATTAAATAAAACGCGCAAAGCCCTTGTTGGTTTATCCTATGTAATGATTCAGATTCGATCATATCACATTCAAATAAGAGGACAATAGCTAAATTGAGATGAAATGAAGGCACTTATTAACACTTTCAAATAAACGATAGGAAAATCTCATTCTATAATTAAGTTTGGCCTAAACCATTCAGATAATACAACCATAAAACTCGAGGATTGCAAGGAAAATTGGAAACTATACCAAACATTCCCTTCTCATTGACCAACTCAACTTTGATTCACTTCCAAAACTTAACGACAGAATGAGAGAATTTAGATGGAGGTAGAAGAGAAAAACTATATATATTCAGTTTGGGAAAGGAGAAACCGTATTTTTCATGAAAGAAAGGATGAATTGCCAAATTTCAGAGAGGAGGGGGGAGATTTAGGCTCCTGTTCCACCCCTGCCCCCAATAAATCAACACAGCAGGAGGATTTTAGATATGAGTGAATATGATATGTATGATTTCATGGACATTGATTGCTCGATTTTCGCGTAGGATATTTCAATGTAGAATTTAAACTTTGAGTTTCAGCTTTTTGAATCTTTTATGCTTTGTTCCTATAATAGAAGGAAAAAACGATTGAATAACACGAGAGAGCACCAAAGAACACAAAATCTCTGACGGCATATAATTAACCTTGTATTGAGTCGATTGATAACATTTCAAACATTTTTAAAACGTATGAAAACGTATTTTTTCGAGATCTTATCCTATTTAAGTATTTGCATAATCACCCTAGCTAAGACTGCAGTACTATGGAGTGTGTTTAGTACTGTGAGGGATACCATCAGTGCTGTCGGGTGAGGGGGGGGGGGGGGGGGGATTATTAGGACATTTGAGGATGTTCACTACTGTGGATGGATACCTTCCAGAACTGTGGGGGATACTATACAATTTTCGATGGCGTCAGTAATGTGCAGGGATCCTTTCAGAAGTGTGGAGGGTGTTTAGTGCTACGTGGGATATCACCAGTGCAGAGGGTTTTAAGTTCCGCGGGGGATACCATCAGTACCATCATTTTCTTTATTTTTCATAAACAAACATGGGTTATTTCTTTTGAGACACCTGGTAGTTTCTGCAATTTCGAAAATGATATAAGATTTTGAAATGAGGGAGCCAGTTCAGCCACAACTGACAAAGATGAACAAAACGTGATTAACTTACCCAGGTTTCCAAAATACGGGTTATTGACTGAAACTGTTCCACTTCAGACTTGAGAAGTTTGCGAAGAAAATTCCGTTTGATTGAGTGAATCAGTAGACTCTCGTCTGTAAGGTAATATGTTCGAGATTAGAGTTAAAGTTGGCCATATCATGTACGGTTGCGTGTTGTTGGTGTTTCAAAACCAAAGAGAGCTCAAATTGCTACAACGAGGGGTGAGGGCTTATCGAACATTTCCGTGACAGAACAGAGAACAATTTCCAACTATTCAACCCTCTAAACCCAAAAGATAGAACTACCTGTACTTCTTTCAAATTCAGACCCAAATAGAATTACCTAAGATGTACACCACCAAAAACACTTATGTAAATGGCTTGAAATCTACAAGACTCAGAGAAACGGCAGAGATTTAGCATTACGCAGATCAGTTCCTTGGAAATTTTCCAGCCCAGAATAAAGGATTTTGAGAAATTTCGAACCCAAAAAAGTAGGACGAGCAATGCTATCAAAATTTTGATGAGTAGCCCCCTGGGTTGCTACAACAGCAACTAGCAAAAGTGAAATACACGCTTTTTTATAAAGAACCTTTTATAAGGAACCTACATGTCGATGGTCGAAAAACTTAAGGAACTTTTACTACTAACGGTCAAATCACTAAGGGACTTTATAATTTTGAATATATTTATTTGGTGTAGATATGCAACTTCTTTAATGACTATGTAACTAACTTTTACGTTTGATAGGCCTGGCCTAAGCTTCTTTGTGTTATGATATGTTTCATGTTTCCTTATCACGAGTTTATTGCAAAATGTTGAATTTTAATGCTTTTCTTGTGTGGCTACTTATTCCTATTTACTAGGTAAACTAATCAAGGAACTACTAAGGAACTTTTAGAACTATAAGGTGGTCAAAAGAGGTCTCAGAATAAGGAACTTAAAGAACTAGGCCCTGAGGTAGGTTCTTTATAAAAAAAGCGTGTAGTAGATGAAGGCTCAGGATATCCGAAGAAGTTGCAAGAACAACGAGTAGACTATAAGTATGTGATCACATACAGTTCGATCATTTTTCAACTTCCTTGGCACTTTCTGTGTTTTCTGTGCCATATTACACCATTCTATAATATAGCTATCTATTAATTGTAACTGGGGATGGAAATAAACGATTACCACCCCCCCCCCCGCAGACTACTCACCTGACATTGATATCGCGTATTCCGGGGGTTGCTTGGGGTAATTGGCCGGTACTCTAAGTTCTAGTGAAGGAATGCTTGGGACATCACAGCTCTCTGCAAAATAAGCAATAAGCGATATTCTGAAATGATAGTCTGCAACAATAGTAATCTCGCCAATAGTTTTCCAATACAATGGAGAGAATGAATTGACATTCAATAAATATAAAGTTTTTTTAAAAATTTTCTTCATATATTTTATAGATTTAGGATATTGGGCTCTCGTATTTACATAACTTTATTCATCATATTTTATTTCAAAGTCATAACGATGAAGATCTTACTTTCACATAAATATTTGAGAGTATCAAGTATCATATCTTTCTTAGAATCGTAAATTCTCTATTTAGCCCCCCACCCCTTAAAATTCTTAACGACGCTTAACTCTGTAAAGACAGGGAGTTTCGAACTAGACCCAGTTGAAAAGTCATCATGATATAAAAAACACAAATATAAACGTAAAGTCAGTGTTTCGATAATGGAAGATAGTGCTCAATACATGATAGTAGGGCGTAAATAATTGTCGTGCAGTTTCTTTTTTTGTTTTCTGCCAATTAGTATACAAATATAAACATGGATATACAGCACTGCTGATTACGTCTTATCACGAAAGTTGTACCAACCCTTCTCCAATAAGCTACCGTTAAAAGATCCGGACTTTAATAAACCCCCCCAGAGAATAAATAGAGAATCTACTTCTGTTTAGTTTTGAATTTCTCTTAAAGTTAGTTGACTCACTTGGTTTGCAAGAAACTGTGATGACATGATTTTTCTGCAGAGAGTTGTTGTCGACTTTGAAAGAAAATTTTGTCCAGAGATGAGCCATCTCCAACTGTACTGAGTCTGGGAGAGAGCTTTGGTCGTTTTTGTTCGTCGAGTTGCTTGTTCGTTTTCTTTTTCGTGGTGGTCTTGGGTGTCTATGGAAAGATTTAAGGTCAAGATCTAAGAAATATGACAAAATAATCAAATGATGACATAAATAATGACCATGTACATCTTTGGGTCTTAAATTAAGAATATGAACATATCTAAGGTCTGGAAATTTGAATTGTATCAAATCTTATAAATAATCATTGATTTTTCAATAATGTATATTTTCAAACTGTTACATATTGTCAAAAGAAAAATTTTCACCAACAACAACATTCTAGGCCTTCAAAAGATTGGTAAAGTGGGGGGTGGTCTTCGATTTTGATGAAAAAAGCGTCATTTTTGGAAAAGATGTCAAAAAATGGTTAGGTTGGCAGATTTTGCTGTCTTCATATTTTTCGGCCTCTATATTGTAACTTTGCTCATGACCCATCGTCGTAGAATAGGAGCAAAGAAGTTACCTGATCGTAGGCGATGAGAGGCATTTGAGGACGGGAGTGATGCAGTGGTCTGCAGCAGTTACAAGCATCGGGTTCGTCGCAAGGGGGATCAGATTGTCCGTGGCTGTTTGAAGAGTGTTTGGCTTAGCAGCGTACGCTGAATCCGATACAGAAGGAGGTGTGGTAGCCTAGAAATCAAGAAAAGTAATACTTATAAAAGGACGGTCTTTTACCAGTGTAAGGATGGGAAGAAACGTCGGAGACATTGAAACATGATCATCAGATCAGGCGGATAGCCCGGGACAATTCTAACATTTTTCAATATTTTTCTCCAATTATCTCTATCTTGAACTATAATTATTGAAACATAATTACAACTAAAGCTAAGCTTCCGACATAGAGTAATATGTCAGAACAATCTTTCATCGGTACAAGGATGGCGAGGAAAATCGAAAGCATAGCAATATAATAGCTACTAAAGCTTTTGCGTCTGACACTTATCAGAGAAGTACGTCAGAACATTCTTTGATTAGTACAGAGCTTGAGGATAATGAGAAAAATCAGAAACATAGCAAAATATAATAACTTGTAATGCTTTACGTCTGACACTCATTAGAGTAGTACGTCAGAAAAGTCTTTGATCGGTAAAAAACTTGAGGATGGCGAGGAAAATAGGAAAAATGGCGAAACATAATAGCTACTTAAAGCTTCTGCAGTTGATACCCATCAGAGAAGTAGCAACGTGTCAAAAAGAGAACGAAACAAAACCTCACAAATTATTATACCAAGACGTGGATCAAATTTGCCATCAGAAAGGAAGTGAATGATTGGTATGGTGAGAAATAATCAATCCTCACCAGGAGTCTAGTGAGATGAACAATAAACTGAAAGATCCCAAACGAGAAACAACTCTTTCTATCGACACAATATGGGATTTATGATTTTGATCCAAGCTTTAAGTAGTTATCATGTTTCGCTATATTTCCGATTTTCCTCACCGACCAATGGTATGAAGTCAGAGATCTCCACAAACGAGTCACAACTGCAGTGAAACTGGTGCTGCAAAGCAGTTACACCATATTCAATTAAACTTACGGCAGCAGGAAGCAATGTTGCCACGACTTGCTCGCATTTAGATAAGAATGCCAAAGTGACCCTGCAAAACGAATAAATAAATATTCAGTTCTAACGTCACTCTGAGAAAGGTTGTTTGTAGGTACAACCGAATGTAAAGTCGATGAGAAGATTTTAACATGTTCTCCTGACATGAACATGCTTGTCAAATCACTTATAATCAAATTCCCTGACCAATCTGGTAGGGATGGCTGAGTGGTTATATCACTTGACCCTTGTTCAAATGGTCCCAGGTTCAAAACCATCTTCAGACCTGTCACAAAGTGTGAGGCAAGAATTTGCCAGCTCTCTGTAATTCCAGGCAAAAAGGATCAAGAGGTGTGGGCACATCGAGAGGGAGGATCAGGGTTGCAATGCTCGATTAGTCTACCTAATCAGAAGCAATCTTTTTCCAGCTTTTTTGTCTTCATGCGGCGTTCGCAATGAGGGAATAAGAGGCCCCGAAACCCCCATTTCAAAAGACGATCCTTGAGACTTTAGCAAAAATACACCAACATTTTGGGGGTGGGGTTCAGAATTTCGAAATTTCCCTGAGAAACGTCGATGGCCGTCACAAGTTCTGGAGGCTGCGTAGGTCACTATTTTCATTTGTATAGGGATTCTAATAAGCGTTAACCTCCCCCAAATAATATTTCGCAATCCTAAACTCCTTGCTACCCTGAAGTTCTGTACCAATCATAGAATGTTCCAAAGTATTCTAATTGCAAAGGGTTTGTCAGCAGATGATGCAATGAAATTGTAACGAGATATCAATATTGGATTTTCTTACTTTCGCTTGTTCGTAAATACATCGTAAATATGCATCAATTTGTTTCTCTTGGCAGCATGCTCTGTAAAAGATTGACATCAATTTCATAAATGCTGTCTTCAGGCTGCAGTTGATAGCACGTGACTATTTCATGTTACAGTCAGGTGCCGTTTCAGATATTGAACTGAATGTGATCGAATTCTAATCAATAATCACAAAGTATTTTGATCTTTGGCTCTATGGTGTCAGCTGCTTATCAGCTAAGTTTGATAATTAGGCTATACTCGAATTCGGTTTTATCCGTTCTCATTTTCCCTGTTCTCATTGATCTGAGTATATATGAAAACGTTGGATTATAGCGATCAAGAGTATTATTATAGTCAAAATTAGAAAGCGTTTTTGCGTTTACGCTGTCACACTGCGTTTTTGCATTTTCAAAAGTCTCCGTTTTCAAACTTCTCAATTTCCAGAGTGCGTTTCAAAAGTCTTCGTTTCCAGAGCGGTGTAATGTGAACAGAAGGCAAAAAATATTCATATGATTACAGAGCAGGGCCTTAGGGTATACCCTGGCTACTTAAGCTGACAGAAAACCAACTGTACCTCACCAAGATACTAGATCCACTATATCCAACGCAAGTTTCTTCTCATCGAGCATTTCAGCGCTTAATACACGGTTACCATTTGTGAAATAGCTTTTTATAGACTGTGCGACATAGCTTTTATTCTCCTATTCATTGACAAGCTTGTCTTAAAAGTCAAAGGAAAACTTGGAAAAACATACAATGGAAACCCACACGGTGATATCTTTGATAACAAACAGAAATTCAAAATTCATAAAATTGCAAATTCCAGAAACTGTACCAACCTTCACCTTTAGACATCTTATTGATAAGGGTTCCGAGTGGTTCTATGAATTTCACTAGCTCTTTCAGCTGCAAAAAAGATGTTAGTGTCAACTTTAAAAGTAGTTCAAGTGGTACACCGAGTTCCAGTTGTATGAAGCGTAGAAAAATATTAGTACGGCAGTGCCAATTATCGTTTGATCCTTTTCGGGAAAAACCCACGGAGCAATTCCATAAGGGATCAAGCGATTATGGATGTTCCCTGGGAAGAGTGTATCATTTTCAAATAGATTTGTGTCCACATTCGGTATAAATGGTGGTGCAATTTGTGTGAATGAAATGGTTTGGGTTTCTGGGGCCTCGATGGTGCAGTGGATTAGCGCACTCGAGTACCACGGTTCGAGTCGTATTCGGGTCATTTTCATCCTCACAAATTATCCCGATTTATTTTCAAAATCCTGCTTCTTCCTGCAATCTTTCAAGAAGCCAGTAGAAAATAAAACGATGGTGGTTGTAGGTCGTAGGTTTTCCTAGAAAAATCTACCAAAACTTCTAGAAAACGTTTCACCCCTTGATCAGATTGTCACACTTGAGTCAACAGTTCTGGAAACTCTGCATAGCATTCGCAGGGAGATAAGGCTGAAAACACCAGACAGGGCTTTAAAAGTGACTGTAACAGTAAGAAACACACAAACCTTTTCTGTGTAAGCCACTTCATCTGCTGCTCCTAATGGACTTTGGGCTGGTGGGCCTATCGATGGAGGATTGTTCAGTGAGACGGAAGGGGGACACGGTGATACCTAAAACCATAAAAACAACAATGATCATGTGACGTTGAAATAACAAATATTGAAATAAATCATAAACTCTGATAATCTTTATGTTATGTTGAAAAGTGTCTTTACATGGTTTCTTTATCAAAACACCGTGACAACTGCCTTAAATGTGCCTAGCCCTATTCTGAACAAAACATGATGAATTCAGCCCATTAAAGAATACATATTCCTTACTTGATTTGTGATAGGAGACCGAGCTGCTTGCATTGAGCTCGCAGCAGGAGATACCATCGAACGAGATTGAAAATTCTGCTGGACTTGTGGGGAGGGCGTTGACTGCCTCAAAGGCTGCACAACTGCGACCTGTGGCAGCTTTTGTTGTTGTTGCTGCTGTTGTTGCTGCTGCTGCTGTTGTTGTTGCTGCTGTTGCTGCTGTTGTTGTTGCTGTTGTTGTTGTTGTTGTTGCTGCTGTTGTTGTTGCTGTTGTTGGGATATTAATAACTGGGCTTGAGATGTCGTTAGAGATTGCTGGTTGGAGGCTTGATTTTGGCTTGAAGCAGCTGAAGAATATAAAAAAAAACTGATGAGAAATTAATAGAAATTGACGTGAAAAGCTACAGCTAGTAGTTAATGTGAGCCCAGATACTGGTTTCCTTTTAAAATCACGAACTTGTTTATCAAGCAGCAGAAGAGATATTTCCACCCCCAGCAACGGATCATGTGTCAGTTTTAGTTACACTCTCTCAAAAAGGATAATCCACAAAATCTTCTTAGGTTATTTGGTTTATTTGGTATTCCTTGAAGCACTGAGTTGTCGAATATCTATTGTCGTCCAAAGGGTATTGTATTCTTTAGAACGACAGAACCAATCAGATCTCATCTTACTTAATGGCTTCCCTACCCCATAAAAAGAGTGTGGAGTGATTTATGGGAATCCAAGAACAGCTAGGGATATTATGAGTCCATAGAAGATCTCCAAAGATACTGAGCATCCTAACACTATTGGACATCCCCAAACAACTGCACACACACATTTTCTATGGTGTGACTACGAGGCCATCAACCTACTAGAAGACAAACCAGTATTCTCTTTCAATCAAAATTTTCAGGTCATCAAAATCTCTAAAGTTATAAACTATTTAGCAGGAGGGTATCTGATTGGTTATTTCCTTCAAAAGAATACAATACACATGTCTTTCATATTCACAATATATATTCGAGATACAGCGATTCAGGGGATACCAAATAAACAAAGTAAGGCAAGTAAGTAAGTTTTGTTGATCATCCGATAAGAGAGGGTTTATCTAATGCCGTTTTCACATTGGCAGTTGAACCAGTTCAAACTAAACCAGTTTTTTTAATTGGAAGACTCTGATCGGTCAATCGATAATTTGAATGCTCTTGATTGGTTGTAAGTGAACCTAGAGTAAATGCAGCTAGGTTAACCATTGCAGGGCGAATGCGGTATAAAAGTACCGCATGACCCAAAGATTGTCTAGCAATGATTTAAGATTCCCCCAAGCAGCTTATAACCAATAACGTACCTCTCAACGCCATCTGTTGCTGCTGTTGTTGGGAATTTTGCTGCTGCCTCAACTGATGTTGCTGTGGCAGGACCTGTCCTACTGAGATCAGTTGCTGTTGTTGTTGTTGTTGCCCTCTTTGAGCCACCGCATTCTGCAATTTCCTCTGTTGAAGTTGCTTCAGATGTTGCAGAGAAGCAGCCGACGTCTGCAATAAAAGGTCAAACAATGAAACCTTTAAGAATTACGTCAGCTCTATAGAAAGTCATTTCTAAACAACCTTAGCCTCGAAATGATGCGTAGTTAAATGCACTGATCTCAAAATAAAGACTGGATCGGGCATCTGTCGTTCAGAAATGAAGTCAATTGGCAGCCATATTGGAAGGTCCAATTCAAATCATTGAGATTTCACTGAGGCTTGCTTTTTTCTTTGATGATTGTTAGAATGTTATGAATGATCAGCGCAAGACTGAATAATCGTGCAGCTATTGTTAACAATGTATCAACTCAATTTCTCTAGCAGCCATATTGGGAGGCCAAGTGCAAGCCTCACAAAGATAATTACATAGTTGTTGGTAGGCAGATACGCTTGCTCTTTGGTTATTGGTTCAAGTGTTCTGAACAGCAATGCAGAGCAATGCCAACTTTGCCCTTTCTCTTGATGCCACTACACCTCATGATTCATGATTTCAATTCCTTCGTGCCAAAAATATACTTTTTATACACGCAGCTTGTTTTTGTTGTTGTTCGTTGATTACACTCCCGAGGGCACTATCATGGAAATAAGAACATCTTGACCTTTCTGATGCTATCCCTGCCACCACAGTTGGGGATGTTACCTTTCAGAAATCTTAATTTTTCCATCTTATAAATGTTTGCTTTTATTCTAGTTGGATAGATATTTCAATTTTCAACCATTTAGTTTCTGTATGGTATAACTTTCAATCAATTTTTATCATAAAGGTATTGCAAATAGGTTTTCAAAAATTGCAAATACAAATATATATATAGCTCCCATTACAGATGGTCAAAACTTAATCACGACAAGCCTTTGATATCTAGTAGGGTAAAGGCTTGTCGTGATAAGTGGTGACAATCAAGTCGAATATTGTATCAGAAGCAGTTTCATAAGACCAAATGATCTACTCTGCCATTGCAGAGGGGCACAACAATTTTGCGGACATAGTCTGTTTCCAAACCTTTCGATGCAAGGGAAATTCAAACGAAACGACCTTAAACCTCTGCAACTAAATCTAAAAGCCGACGTTTAAACAACACCTTACCAAGTTACTGGGCATCTGAACAGAAGTGGGAACAGAAATCTCAGTCTGTTGGATTCGTTGTCCTCCAGAAACGAATGACAAACTGCCTGACTGGACGCCGAGTGAAAGAGGTGTGTTTCTCTGAAGAGCAGCGGAGTTGATCAATTGACCTGAGAAATTTTGGGCACTGCCAATCACATCTACAAAAATAATTCATTTTTACAATATATCTAGGCTTTTCTTGTATTCACTCAACGTTCCCTATCTGAATTTCATATGGTCACTCATGCATCAGTTTGAAGCTATCACAATAATTCAATTCAATGCAGAGATTTTAAGCCTACAGTGGATTCAAAATTTTCAACAAATAACTCCCTTCATCTTTAGGTTTAGCTTTCGCTTTGGATTTAAAGCATTTAAGATGCACATAAAACATAAAGATTTACGATAAAAATAACCAGAATGATTTTGGGGGAGAGGCACAAATTTCGTTTGAATAACACCCGAGATTCGAACAATCAGTAGTTTGGGAGACTAGGAAGATTGAAAGTTATAATTTTAGGTTTCACATGTTGAACATGTTGTATCATATAATAAATAAAAGTAATGAAATTCAATAATTAATGAAATGTATAATTTTATTTTCATTTCTCACAAAATGATTAACGGGCGCCACAATAAAAGCCAGGGGAGGGTTGGAAAACCTTTCAAAGATTAACGAGCAGGGTATACGATTATTCGGTACATGAGAGTAAAGTGTCCTGTATGGAAAGGTACCCCCAATTGAAGGGTAGCTCTCATTGTTAGTTCTTGAATCACGTAATATTGTTGATAGGTGTCCCAATACATGTTGAACCTAAGTGTAGTTGCTCACCATGAAACAATGACTGATTCAACAATGAACATTGTAGCAGCAAGCAAGCAAGCCGGTTTATTCATTAACAAAGATTCGAAGTATCGTAGCTTGCAGCTGATGTGGACCTGATAATTGTGCGCCCAGAATTATTGATATAGAACGAATATCCTAGGTACTCATTCAACGACCTCGGAAGGATGTACAGCTGAGTTGGCAGATGGCTTGTAGTTCATGATTCTGACCGTTGGTAGATTCGAACCTACAAAGGCGGCCCTTCAAGGATTCGAAATTCAGCGCCTTAACCTCTAGACTACACCACTACCAAGGCACAGTTCTGTTGATGGTACATCCCCTCTCACAACACCATAAGAACAGACTGTTATCTGCCACCCGGTGAGTTTGCAATGGAGTAAGTCAAACTAAAGATTTCATACTTGAAGGCAGCTGTGTTCCTCCAGAGGATGCCTGCTGAATAATCTGCTGCTGCAAGGGCATCGTGTTTTGCGCTTGTAGAAGTTGGTTTTGTGATTGGTTCTGGCTTTGTAACTGCTGCACATTTGACGGGTCTTGGCTGTCGTAGCCTGCAAAATAAACTTATCAAACTGAGGTGGACCAGGAAAACGTATAGACTATTGTTGATCTAACGAGTACTCAAAATTATTGCAAATCATTATTAGACACCCTCAGTCAAGATAAATACTTTCCATTTTTTCATTCAATCTCAAAGTCTGACGGCGACCCCAAGAATTAAAAAATTTTACACTCAATTGTTATATATTCTAAAATTAATCGATTAATTTGCAAGATTTCACCCTAAAACACAAGCTACACGAAGTTTTTGCATAGCAGAAAACTGAGATTGTGACCGCAAAGCATTGATGTTGACCTAGAGTCTTTAAGTTTAAACGTTGGTGTTGGCCTAATACTAAAATACATTATTCATGTTTTTTGAGAATTCAATATCTTATTTGTCCAAAGTTATATGCAATCTTTAGCTCATTCTGTTTCTTTTTATTTCTGTTTTTTTGTTTATCCATCTTAACAGTGCTTTTCTGCTTTTTGTTAATTCTAGCAGTTATGCATTTAATTTTCGTAATTAACTTATATTTTGTATGCAATTAGAATATAAACCGTCTTTTCTCTTTAATCTTTTAAAGTTCCGAGGATATAATAAAGCACGTTATCCTGGAAAATATACTAATAATGGACTTGTCGTCACTGTAAACGAATTTTTCATTAATGTCTGGATTCATCATTGGTTGAAAAGTACATACTGATTTGTCGTTCTTCTTTTGCTGTCCTTTTAAAAAAATAAGCATCATTGTCGCCGTTATCATTCCTGAATTTAGTAAATTCACTGCAGCGAATTCTCGTAGATGAATAGCTACTCTAGCCTTGCCTATCTAACACATCATTTCGAACTTTGTTGCCCAGCTGGAGGGGGCTTATTAGAGAGAGAGAGAGGGACTTATTTGAGGGGAGGGGTTAAGTTGGATCATTGCAGTATGTGATCAAGATAATACATATATTCCTCGTATGAAATAATATATCATTTGAATATCTGAAAAGTGCAGGATACTCATCAAGAAACAATGTACTAATAACACACTATCCATTTGCATGGTTTTTCAAGTGTTACCTAAAACTACAATACATAATGCATTAAAAGTTAAGTGTTGAAATACAAGCGATAAGATCACTATATAATACCTATGAAAAGAAATAGAACAACCTTATAACTTTTAAAATATTTTGCATAAAAAACGTGTCAAAATAAAGAATTAACCTGGGCTAAAAAACTTTTGCTATTAGTTGTACACTGAGCAAATGTAGGCAGAGAATTAAAGTCAGCAGATTCCGTGTATTGAAATGTTGTCTTCATGCTGTTGGTTTTAGTTAATGGTAAATGTAACTCATTGGACGAATGTGTACAATATTGATGAACGTAACTATTAATTGTCGTTGTTTCTGTCAGATAACATCATTAACGAAAAGTTAACATGCAAACAAAACAATTGAATCTACCTGCGATGATGTCTCCGCCTTGTTGGGATGAAGCGATGTTGAAAACTTGCGGAATAATTCCTTGTTGAGATGGGGCCACGTTGCTCATATTATTAGCGGCACCTGTCATATAACGAGCTGCGTTACATTTGTGATTTCGCAACAAGGAACTTCCCAATTTTGGTTGATATTATTTCACGTGAAATTAAGGGTGTGACGTAAATAAGGAATGCTCTTGTATGAATTCTTGAACCAACCTTAATTTAGCATATCCTTTATTTCCCATTTCTTAATCTAACTGTTGCCCCATAATTTATGATTCCTTAAACTTCCTACATTCGTAAATATACCAAGTTTGTCGGTTTTAAAAACAAGGTTTATTTTTGAACTAATCTATTAGAATTTTACAAACTTGGTAATTGGGCTTTCGTATTGTTATATGCATATATGGATAAGGAGTGACAAACCTATTTCAAAAGTATTTAAATCTTATCAACTTTGAGGACTATATACCACCTAACTTTTCAAAACTTCCAGGGAATTCTCCAGCAGCCTCGTGTGTTGAGAAATGTAAAACATGACATGGAAGAAATAAAGATTCATGTGAAATCTACAACTCACCGACTTCTTTTAAGTGTAGAATAAATCTTGCTATCAAGTTGAAATAGTCATCCTAGAAGACAGAATTTCTTTTTAAATTAAGAAATTTTGTAATATTGTAATTTTTTCGGCGCAGGGCGTAAATGAAGATTTCTTAGGACAAGCAGGAAATGAAGTTTTACAAACAAAAATGATAGTTTACTGACACAGTCGACAGTTAAAGCCACATTCCCGTTTAATCTCAGCGTCACTGCTTTCAGAGTTTCAGCCTTTTTAGATACTTCGAATTGTTTACAGTCACTCAGCTTTTAACCACAACTCCTATATAAATTACTACTCACCTTCCCAAACTGCAATACACTCTTTTTGGGAAGGTGGCACTAAAAGTATAATAATTTCCTTTCAACACAAATCAATAATTTTTTTGGTAGATTTTCTTGATCATGAAGTAAAAACTTTAGAAATAAGATTCATATGACATTTATATTACAGATTCCTGCATACCCGGCCATTTCAATCGCCCAGCTTGAGAAAACCCATTCAATATGTAATAAAAAGTTATTTGGCAACAGAAATTGACTACCCGATGGACATGGCAGCTTGGGGTACTAGGGAGAGGGCCAGCGATCTCAGACTGTTTTAAACCTACTTCATGCTAAAATAAAAAATTTTTTCATCACTAATTCCCTCATTTTTAGTAACTATGCATTAGTAACTCTACCTACGAGTCAAGATTTTCATAGAAAAAATTGGTGTGACTGTTATGGGAGTTGACAGTCATCTTTAGGTTTTCGTTGAGAAAAAAAAGGCAGCGCTGCAACTCATTTACAAATCCAACCATGAAATGGCCTTCAAGTATCCATATTACATGATCCTAGAATTTCAGGGAATCCTTTTTTAAATTATCTTCCCTTACACAAATCTTTTACAGTTTTTGAAGGGTCTCATAATGATAGTCCTAGTTTGATGCTACTCGTCAGGTATTCATAATTGCTTGAAAGATTCATTTCTTGTTGAAGCCTTTTCTTGATGAGGAGGATTGATTTGAAAGATTCACTTACCTTGCTATTTGCTTTCTGAAATATTTGTCCTTCAATTTCAAGCCCAGATCTGACAGAAGGTTTGCCAGACTGCGTCAATGCAAGTTCACTAAAAATAAGCCAGAAATGTCTCTTCGTCATGAATTCATCATGAAACATGCTGTAATCATATGATTTGTCAAAAAAAGTTACGAACCACAGATCTTGCCAATATAGGTGGTAAGCATGCTAAGTCAATGCCCTAAACATTGAATTAGCCTACTTGCCGCATGGTGTCTCAAGGTCTTGATGCAGCCCTATTGTTTGTCCAAGCATAAGCTGTGGTGTCTGCAGGGCTGAAGGAGCTGAACCCCCAAATAATGCCCAAAAGACAATGCAATGTGCATGTTAACAATGGGCAGCTGGTAAATTCTTTCAGTCATTGATCCCCCCCCCTCCTAATCGAAAATATGCTCCACAGCCCATGCCTTCAAGCCAACACATATCTGACAAGAATCACACATATCTGACAAGAATCACAGGTAACCAATAGTGGACAAGACAAAGTCTCACTTTGGCAAAGTGGATAACTATCCAGGCCCTATTGTTTAGGATGACTTAAAGGACAGGTACCAAAGGAGACGAAACCAAAGCTGAAATAAGGGTCTGAGTTTTCAAAATTGTAAATAGGACACCCTGACTGACCATGTGGGACCAACCTTTTTGGAAATGCATTCAATCTTCCCAAAATCTGAATCATCAAACGGTTAGCTGAATCTCCAAGGGTTGTTGCACAAGAATCATTAACTTTTAAAATCAATTTAATAATCTATTATGTTTATACCGCATAGGATCTCAAGCTACCAACTTAGTTTGATTGTTGTAAAACTATATATACATGCTAACAATTATAATCTTGAATGCTAAACAAGAGGGATAAATCTGTTGGCGTAAACAAGTTGCAGAATCCCATTGTCACTGATCTGTGCCGCAAAATACCCTGATTCGTCTTCTATTTATCTATCTGATAGATGATTTATCTCTCTACAAAACCCAAAAATTGGCTATTACCCACAATTCTGTTAGTGATTAGAAATATCTAATGTTGCCTTTTAGGAAACTACATCTGCTAAAGATCACAAAGGAAATTTCACAATCATACTGCATAGTTCATACAGCAGCAGATAAGAAACTTTAGGTAAGTAGATTGATTGATTTGGAGATCTTGTTGCAACCATCTAGAGAAAGAAACAGGTTATCTTAGGGAAAAGGTTCTTTATTGCCAATTTGTAGAGCCTTCTAAGAATGCCAGGCCTAACATCCACACCTAGTCAGCAGATTTACAACTTGCACCTCCTAATTTGATCACTCTCTAGGCACAGCTCTGATTTTGGCATAGGTTATTTATGATGCAAGAGGTAGAATCCATGTAGTGTGCGCCCTAGATATGAAGCATGGAGTTTGACTAAACAATTGATCACATATTTTTCTATTGTTACTAGGCTTGATAACTGGCGTAGCCTTTACATGGATTCCACCCTGAGCATAGTTCGTAGAGGCCTGCTAATAAGTGCTAGCAGCTTAGTATAGTATAAGGCCTACAGCAGACTCTCCTTTCATACATACATTTCCTGTATAAGCTTTTGTCTTTGTTCATAACTGGCCCAATCTTGCATTTTCCCAGTTGCAAGTAGAGTGTTGGGGTTCATCTTGCTTTGCTTGGTTGACAGGATATATTAATTTATTGAGAACTCAATTACTGGTCGTCGATTTTTGTTCGATCTAAGCATCTGGTCTGACAGACAACAACAACAACAAAACAAAATGACCTCGTTTGAGTGTCAGAAATGAAAACAAATGAAACAATATTCAAACATGGAGGATAGACAGAGCAGTTGCAGCGAGAAAATTTCAACTTCGAGGTCTTTCTCCTACTTTTACATTGGCAATATACCTCCACAGTATCATTCTGTTGATCTTCGAGCATACTTTTCACAGTACATCGAAAAAGGTGCCTTTAGATGCTTCCATTTCAAGCACAGACCAGAAAACATCTCGCCATCATCTTCAGATGATTATTTAGGCCTAAATGAAAGTAACGATGGACAGCTGTTCAAAATCATTGAAAATACTTCTCGATCAAGTTCAAGAAGCAAAAATTTTGTTTCCGATAATAGAACTGGTCGTCTTAGAACGGAAACTGTATGCTCGTTGGTCCAAATACATGAGGAAAATATCTCGGAAATTGTGACAAAATGCCTCGAATCTCCATGGTACAACAAGGATGGAAAGCTCTTAGACCAAGCTTCAAAACCACACATTTTCAAGATGAGAGTTGCATTTAATAAACCAGGTTCGCATTGGTAAAATTAAAAGACAATCTAGGATCATTACTACGCATATCTTTTTATCAAGAAACCTGTACTCAGTCCTGTTGGAATTTTGGTAAAAACCAATAGATTCATGTATTCTATTGTTTTTCATAACAATAGAAACGAAAGAAAGTTTCAGGAACTCCTAGTACAGGGCCAATTCTTTAGTTTGTTATAAAAATATGTGTATATACCATATAGGAAATTTCAAAAACTTCTAGTACTGGGCCAATTCAAATTCTTTAGTTTCTTGCAAAAATATATGTGGATACCATAGAAACTGTCCAGTTTGGGAAGCAAGGTCAAAATTGTTTCAGCAATCTTAAGCGCTCTGGATTTAAAAAGCTGGACATGCATATTGAAATACACAGGCACAGATGTGTTTTGTGGTTATGATACAGCAACCACATTTAGAGCTTTGTGGCAGTTCTGTCACACCCCTTCACACCTCAGTAAAAACAATCCTCCTTTTACAGACTGGGATACTGCATTTACTTTACAAACTATGGAAACAATCTTCATAAAATAGAGAAAAAGGTGTGGTCAAGACTAAGAGGTCTAGAAACTATGCCCTTATCTCTTCAAAACAATTTTCGTTGGGTCTGAGAGATAATTGAAGACAAACATTGGAAAAATTAGAGGGAACAATACTTTCTTTGGCAAAACCTTGCCAAGCCTCCTTAAACAAAAGTGGTATTCCTTCAACCAAATTAAATCATACATAGGTATTTTCATCCTAGTGACTTAATAAACCATAATTATAAAACACACTTACACTTTTAAGATGTTTGCTTTTGAATTCTATTCTTACTGAAGAGGCAGCCAATAGGCCGCAAAAATTCTGAGGAAAAACAAAAATCTTAAACGTGATAGTGTGCTTTATAATTATGGTTATTGAGTCACTAGGATGAAACTACCTAAATATGAATTTAGTATAATACCTTAAATTTAGTATAATTAAGTATAAATGCTTTGCACACAAATTAAGCCTATTTGCCTTACTATCAACTTCTTCTTAGGTCTTAATACAGGAAGTGACTACCAGACAAGAAAGAGCAGAAAACCCAAAGAGATAGACTTTCATCAGATTATTCCTGAGGTTGATTTATTGAATCTGACAGAAATGCATCCACCCCCTGCAATGCCAAGTGGAAATGTTGGGACCAGCACAAAAGTGTTGATGGAGTTTATAAGAAATTGTAAACTACCCTCAAGTGTTATTCATAAACTAGGACTAAAGTTTTCAAAGAATAATTCTCAGAGGCTGTATGGAAGTATTCCATATTGTTACGGAACACAAGATAAAGAGACCCAAGGACAAGGAACTGATAAGGAAGATGATGATACAACAGAAAGGCTTTCTGATGAAGATGGTGTGTCCAGAGAGGTTAGAAAAATATAATTTGAGTACATCAGAATTCTGAATCATGGTCATGGTTTTCTCTTCATTGCGAGTTGAGAGGGATTTATCTTATTGTTTACCAATTAGCCAGTCTACTTCATGTACCGGTTGGACCAGAACAAAGTACACCATGGGCAGCCATTATATCTAATGAAATCTGATCGCTTTTCTCTAGATGCAAATCATGTGCAAAAGGCTGAGCTTCATTTGGTATTTCGGTCTATCTTCTACTTCTGCAACTTTTTTAAAACTTGTGGCTTCAAAATTCTGCTAAAACAGTTATCATGTTGCTGTTTTCACTGAAATAACCCTAATTCTTTGAAAGTAGACAATAACATTTGGTTTTAAAAGCAGACTGACTTAAATTAAAGAAAGGACGTTATATTATAACCATCGTAGGTTTCTGCGCAATAACAATATAGAAGGGCTCGACCAAGCTACATAGTTTTTTCTGAAATATCAAAACTTATGTAATGAATTATTTTTAAAACATAACAAGTAAATGGCAGAAGAAATAACAAAGATAAGTACGTTAAAGTAAAGCACAAGAGCCTAGCTTTAGATTAAGCAAATAAAAATCATAATCTGTTCCATGTGAGTATTTATCCAAAGCTTGGCGACAACTTTCTAGAAATACACTGTATTCCAAGTTACGCCTTTTCCATATTAAACATTTAGAGAAGCTTTTGTATTCATTTTGAACCAACTGGCGTGGAGTAAAATAATGGAGTTAGCGTTACGTGTTCTATGTTCATGAAGAGTTAGCTGACAATGAATATTTTACCAAGCCCTATTCACCTTAAAGATTTTCTCGCTCTTTGAAACCAAAGAACCCTAAAGGTGCTACAAAACGTGTGAAATGCACTGCAAGCAGTTCGTTTGACTTTATTTCATGAAGTAGTATCAGTATTATATTAATGATATGATAATTGGCGATTGATTTCCTTATCAGGAAGATTTTGGCGAGGAACATGAAGCAGAAGACTGGGAACGACACGAGACGTTAAACGATGACTTGAGTTTGACTAGAGCCAAAGAACGGTTGTTTGAAGAAGACATTGAATTGAAGTGGGAGAAGGGAGGCAGTGGACTGGTGTTTTATACCGACGCATATTATTGGCACGAGATGAAGGGGAAGGATTTCGATGCACACACAACAGATGACTGGGATGTGGATACGAGCGCATATTATGGAAATGGTAGGTTTATCAACATCTTTCTGGTTCATAGTTGATAGATATACTATCTTCGTAAGGTTTTGGTTTATGCAAAGAGAAAAGGCCTTCTGTATAGATTGGTGGACTAATTGAAGGAATGCATAAGCAAATACGCTTGCTATCTTCGTACGGATTTGTTTATGAGCAAAGCACGAAGGGCAACACTGAATAGGTAGAATAATCGAAGCAGTATATTGATAGTCGATAGGCAAATACGCTTGCTATCTTCGTGAGGTATTGGTTTATGCACAAAGCACGAAGGGCACACTGAATAGGTAGAATAATCGAAGCAGTATATTGATATTCGATAGGCAAATACGCTTGCTATCTTCGTGAGGTATTGGTTTATGCGCAAAGCACGAAGGGCACACTGAATAGGTAGAATAATCGAAGCAGTATATTGATATTCGATAGGCAAATATGCTTACTATCTTCGTGAGGTATTGGTTTATGCACAAAGCACGAAGGGCAACACTGAATAGGTAGACTAATCGAAGCAGTATATTGATAGTCGATAGGCAAATACGCTTGCTATCTTCGTGAGGTATTGGTTTATGCACAAAGCACGAAGGGCACACTGAATAGGTAGACTAATCGAAGCAGTATATTGATATTCGATAGGCGAATATGCTTACTATCTTCGTGAGGTATTGGTTTATGCACAAAGCACGAAGGGCACACTGAATAGGTAGAATAATCGAAGCAGTATATTGATATTCGATAGGCAAATATGCTTACTATCTTCGTGAGGTATTGGTTTATGCACAAAGCACGAAGGGCACACTGAATAGGTAGACTAATCGAAGCAGTATATTGATATTCGATAGGCGAATATGTTTACTATCTTCGTGAGGTATTGGTTTATGCACAAAGCACGAAGGGCACACTGAATAGCTCGACTAATTGAACCAATGCTTTGATAGTTGATAGGCAAATACGAATTATTATCTTCGTAAGTTACCAAGTGCAAATCACCTGCTAAATAGATTGACTAATCGAGCAGTGTAACTGTTTGCTTTGTGCCTTTTTGCCTGGAATTACAGAGAAATATAAAATTATCTCCTTGCACTCCATGTGACATGCCCCAAGGCTCGTTTGAAAAGATGAAATCTAGTGAATCGTCAAAATAAGGTAAAATTAGGTGGCTAAAAATGATTTTTTTATAGAAGCTGTATATCATAATGATAGTGAAACTTGAGATCCCCATGAAACCCTAAGCCCCCCTCCTTTAATTCTGGTTTTTATGTAAGCCCTAGAAGAAATCAACTGAACCAACAACCCTTTTGAAAAAGTTTTATCTAACCATCCCTATCAACCATCTACAAAGGTTGAAATCGTTTTTTCGTAAAAAAAACAAGTTTAAGCTTCTATTAACCATGTTCCATTCCAAACTAATAGTCAGCTTATCATGTTTTAGGTGGTGACAGAGCAGCACGAGATCTTTTAGAAATGAGAGAGAGTGAAGCTATCAGGGAAGGCCGTTTATCTAACGAAACAAAACCCAAGAAAAATGGTGAACGAAATGGGAAAAACAACTCAAAGAGACAGAGTTGGGCAAAAGGAACGTTGCCAAACAACAAAAAACCATGGATTGAACAATTTGGAAAGAAAGTTTTAGAGAAACAAGGGTGGGTGAAAGGGACAGGTCTGGGGGCACAGAGAAGTGGAATCGCTGAGCCCATCGAGGCTGACGGGCAGTCATCAAGAGATAAACGAGGACTTGGGTATATTGGTGAGAAACTGAATCGAAACGTGAAAGCTGCGAAGAGGAGAGCTGAGAATGACGTTTACATAGGAACAGTCTATGACGATCATGATAAATTAGATTCAAAATGGCGGACTCCTGATCAACTTGAAATTAAATACAGGCCACCACGTGTGGAATTTTCATCTGCGATAAACTCGTTTGAAAAGATGACACCTAGTGAATCGTCAAAATAAAGTAAAATTAAGTGGTTAAAATTATGTTTTTATTGGAGTAGCTAGTTTATCATGATGATAGTGAAATTCAAAATTGCGGGCTCCTGATCAACTAGAAATTAAATACAGGCCCCCACGTAAGGAATTTTCACCTGCGATGAATTCATTAGAAAAGATCGTACCTTGTGAGTCGTCTAAAAAAGGTAGAATTAAGTTATTTAAAATGACTTTTTGGTAGAAACTTTTCATTATGTTGAAGATAGTTAGACTCAAAATGGCGGAATCCTGATCAACTCGAGATCCCAGTGAAACCCCAAAGCCCCCTCCTTTAATTCTGGTTTATATATAAGCCCAAGCAGAGTTAGGAGCTAGGACTGGAGTTAGGATTAGAGAAAGGTTAAACAGAGGAGAGACTGAGAAAATCAACATATTCAAATGCAAATGAAAGCGTAGTTTGATAGCATTGTAGCAAGTGGTAAATTCTAACTGCATTGAAGTCTTTTTTATGTGTTTAGGACTTGGTAAAAATAATGTGCATCTGTCTCTACACACAAATTAAAACTTAACATTCCTAGTACATAGCCTAACCTTAGTCAAGAAGAATAATGTTTACTGGAAAAGTTTATCCGGCGGAGGATCAAAGACTTTTCTAAACTCTGTATAGCAGAAATCGACTTTGAAAACAAGTGACTCGAATACAAGATAAAGCACAAAGCGCATAGAAAATTTAAAGTAATTATCTCTCCAATCATATCAACTTATGGACTGCCACAACACAGATGACATCTTGGAACCAATCTCCGATATTTCCCTCGGGAATTCTCGGCGTGGACACCACTAATAGGTTTAATAATTGACGGTTGGGGAACTAATTGCGGATTGTCCGATAACGAATCTCGATTTTGTTTCTACCGAGTACAATGAGCCGTATTGTTAAGCTACATCAATGCACGATGGTCTTAATTGCATATCGTCGTGTTTGCATGGGATATTTGCTCTAGCGGTGTGTTCTGCAACAGTTGTGTTATCTGTACCGGTTATTGTATTGTTTGGCAGATTTTCCATGCTTTCTAAGCCGCTTTAAAATTGCTCGATTCCGTTAACCTGCTGAATATAAAACTTCATCGAGCATCCTATCTAATAGAAATTGGTTCCCTGCGAGATAAAGATAGAAACAATTTTTGAAATATTCAACCAAACTTTGATGATATGGCGTTTGTGACTGTCAAGTATGGAAGTACGTATTATTATTGTTATTAATTAACCTAATTTCAATGAATGAGCACGTTTTTGCTACTTATATTACTAAATACAATACTAGTAAATCAATCTTTCATCTTTACAGAACTTGAGGATGTCGAGGAAATGGGAAACATAGCAAAACATACAACTACGGAATCTTTGTGTCTGACACTCATCAGAGTAGTACGTCGATACAGTCTTTGATCGGTACAGAAATTGAGGAAGGCAGCAATAATAGTACCTACAGTTGCTCAGCTAAGATATGTAGAATTTAGATCTAGCTACATGGTAATATGAAAGATGAATTAGATCTTCTCCCTTGTACACGATTCAAAGCGAAAGGGAATTTTACTCCCTTTCAAAGCGTACGAGATTTCTCCGAGGACAAAAGGATTTCCAGTGATTTTCATGAAATTCTATAGGATTTTCAGGAAGATTTTACCATATTCTTAGGGAATTTGTTACTCCTAGAGTCACAGTGTTTAGGAGTTACACAGCCCGTACTACGACTGGGTAGTTGTTTTTAGGGGGGGGGGGCTGTCTCCCAGTAAGGATTCAAACACCCCGGAACCCTATTCAGATATAATTCCCAATGCTACTGAACCTCCCCACACAACTGCACTCACATTATTAGGGTGTTATTTTCCTGCACAGCAAAGATATGCTCTTACACAAACTCTCCGGAAAACTGAACTTTGGATAAAGTGTTTACATCTTTCACGAATGAAAACAAAGCACATTCATAAACGTACTGGTTCACTACACAAGAATGGGATAATTTCAAATAATAGAAGCTGCAGTTGCTACTTGATGCATGAGTGCACTTTTTGAGCGATTATATCTAATCTCTTAATGAATTTTTTAGATGGTTAAGTGCGGCCAGGGCATTTCTATGGGTATAGCGATAAGAAACTACATGTAACTAATTAACGAAGATCCCAAAAAGATACACTTTTATTCCACAGAATCTTTCATTAACCGAGAAATTCTAATCAATTTCAATCTTAAAAGTAGCAAGAGCCCTGCAGCTGATTTTGGAGTCAAAGACACCGGATGGAATAATTGATGGTCGATAGAATCATTCAATGCAGACAGCATGACCACGAGGCAATAGCGTTACACAGTTCAGGGCACCTTAGTTCGAAGGGTCTCCAAATTACTTTTTCCATTGTTTTTGACTTTACTGTGCTTATAAGGTTATTCCACACCTCTCGATAACCATTTTTACTAGCTACCACAACACTGGTTTTCATTCATCTGTTTTGTCATTCACAGGTTTCAGTCTCAGATATTGTTCTGGCAATTAGCAATCTAGTGCTCCAGAGCTGCGTTAGTTCATCCTTTCCAGAGAAGTACAACATTGTCCCAGTACCCCGAAACCCCCATTTCCCCCACTCAATACACGAAATCGTTTCCATCCTGCCTTCTTTGCAATGTGCTTTTTATTCCCCCTTCTTCTGGGTGTACAATATTTCAGACCTCTCTCGACGACTGCTCTCTCAAGACGTCTTACAACCCCTTCTCCGGTAAAAAGGGTTACCTATCCCTTCAATTGCAGAAATGGAAGGATTACTGGGTTTCCCTACCTTAATATCAGAAGTAACGATACGATATTTTTGCAGATAACCAACAAGCCTTATTCAATCCTAATTGCAACACCATGGTGTTGATTGACAACATCAAAGAACGATGCCAATGCAGGAAAGAAGGTATTTATCATAATGCTGAAAATTGTTTGTATTGAGTAAGATTTCGTATATTTTCTCAGTTTTCAATAGAGAGAGAAGGCCCCGGGGGGGGGGGGGGGTACTACACATATTTTGGGTACAGGGACGTGCCATCGGGAAGGGTATCGATTTTCACGATTTTGGTATAAGGAACGGTATCGATTTTCACGATTTTGGTATAAGGAACGGTATCGGGTATACATTTTCGGAAA
The DNA here is from genome assembly GCA_963924455.1 of Pelagia noctiluca. NCBI lineage: Eukaryota > Metazoa > Cnidaria > Scyphozoa > Semaeostomeae > Pelagiidae > Pelagia > Pelagia noctiluca. The sequence goes on along the minus strand of OZ004322.1, from coordinate 15,286,701 downwards.
ATTGGTATAAGGTCGGGTATACATTTTTGGAAAATTGGTATAAGGTCGGGTATACATTTTCGCAAAATTGGTATATAGTCGGGTATACTTTTTCGCAAAATTGGTATAAGGAACGGGTATGTTTTTGAAGCTTCGATGGCACGTCCCCGACCAAAATCTGGTCAAGTACCCCCCCCCTGGGGAGAAGGCCTAGTGTCTAGATCACTCAACCCTTACGAGTTTGAGCAAATCATTCGATCTGCATGCTCACTTTAATTCTTGGCAAACGGCAAAATCGATCGTTTGGTGTGATCGCAAAGGGACGTTGCCAGCAACTCTGGAAGGGGAGCCGTTTAACATACTTCTAACATTCCCTTGTGAATAATTACCAGTAAAAAGGGTCTCCAAACGCAGTATGCATAGACTTGATCAGAAGGCCCTCCCATTGGCTACATTGATGTGGTCATATCGAGGGGTAAGACCAGGGTCGCAATGCGCTAAGCTTGGCACGCTACCCAATCAAAGCCGCACCTTAATTAATAAGTTGGTAAGCGTGTTTGCCTAACAACTATCGATTTTAGATTCCCTGATTGGATGCTTGCATAGGTGTTCTCTTTTACAACCATTCCAATTATTAGCGGGGATGCCCGAGTGGTTAGATCACTTAACCCTTGTTCGAAGGGTCCCTGGTTCGAAACTACTTTCAGACCTGTCACAAAGTTTGAGGAGAGAATTAGCCAGCTCTCTGTAATTCCAGGCAAAAGGAATCACGAGGTGTGGTCACATCGAGAGGGAGGACCAGGGTCGCACTGCTTACCTATTCAGTGGGCCCTTTGTGCTTAGCACATAAACCAGTACCTTACGAAGATATTAAGCGTAATTGCCTATCAACAACAATTTTACTCGACATATCAATAAGATAAAATAAAAATTACCTGCATTAATATTTCTTTCCTGCTCTCAAGCAATCGTAGATCTAAGCGACGAAAACGGAGAAATAAAACATCTGCAGGCTCACACGAGGGATTACGCAACCTCCTATCTGAAAGAAAGAGAAATTCTCATTCTCGTCGAAGTTTCGAGTGAGTACCCAAGGCTGCTTCCATACTGCTTGAGCTTTTACTAGCTTTTACACGCGCTTGTAAAAAGCCATATTAGATTGTACGCGCTAGTAAAAGATCATGCAGCAGGATACTGCCTATTTATTTCCAATGAAAAATAGAATGCGTGTGGTACATTGATACATTAAATCCAATTTTATCACTTGATACCGAGTATAAGCTCGAAATATTGTGTTCTTATAAAATTATGGTACTTAAAGTTATTATACGTCATTTTTTATTATTTATTTCCAACTTTACATACTGTAAATACTCTGTCAAGCCCCGGAAGGTCTTTTTTGATTTTTGATGGTCTAGAGGGGGAGGGGAGTATTAGTGCTTTTAAAGGGGTTGGGAGAAGAAATTCTACACTCTCAAGCATGTAATGTTGGAAAATCGCAATGTTACGATTGAAAACATCTATTGAATTTTCCTAACTCACCACAATACTCACTGTTTTCATTCTTTAATGAAGAGGGGGGGGCTTAAAATAGAGGGGGGCTTGATAGAGCTTTTACGATAAATGCATAAGGAATCAAATGCGTAAGGAATCAAATGCATACGGAATCGAATGCATAAGGAATCAAATGCGTAAGGAATCAAATGCAAACGGAATCAAATGCGTAAGGAATCAAATGTGTAAGGAATCAAATGCATGCGGAATCAAATGCGTAAGGAATCAAATGCGTAAGGAATCAAATGCGTAAGGAATCAAATGCATACGGAATCAAATTCATACGGAATCAAATGCGTAAGGAATCAAATGCGTAAGGAATCAAATGCATACGGAATCAAATGCATACGGAATCAAATGCATAAGGAATCGAATGCGTAAGGAATCAAATGCATACGGAATCAAATCCATACGGAATCAAATGCATAAGGAATCAAATACATAAGGAATCAAATGCATACGGAATCAAATGCAGACGGAATCAAATGCATAATGAATCAAATGCGTAAGGAATCAAATACATAAGGACTCAAATGCATAAGGAATCAGATGCATAATGAATCAAATGCATAATGAATCAAATACATAAGGAATCAAATGCATAATGAATCAAATGCGTAAGGAATCAAATGCATAAGGAATAAAATGCATACGGAATCAAATGCGTAAGGAATCAAATGCATAAGGAATCAAATGCATAAGGAATCAAATGCATAAGGAATCAAATGCATAAGAAATCAAATGCATAAGGAATCAAATGCATAAGGAATCAAATGCATACGGAATCAAATGCATAAGGAATCAGATGCATAATGAATCAAATGCATAATGAATCAAATACATAAGGAATCAAATGCATAATGAATCAAATGCGTAAGGAATCAAATGCATAAGGAATAAAATGCATACGGAATCAAATGCGTAAGGAATCAAATGCATAAGGAATCAAATGCATAAGGAATCAAATGCATAAGGAATCAAATGCATAAGGAATCAAATGCATAAGGAATCAAATGCATAAGGAATCAAATGCATACGGAATCAAATGCATAAGGAATCAAATGCATACGGAATCAAATGCAGACGGAATCAAATGCATAATGAATCAAATGCGTAAGGAATCAAATGCATACGGAATCAAATAAATAAGGAATCAAATGCATAAGGAATCAAATGCATAAGGAATCAAATGCGCAAGGAATCAAATGCGTAAGGAATCAAATGCGTAAGGAACCAAATGCATAAGGAATAAAATGCATACGGAATAAAATGCGTAAGGAATCAAATGCATAAGGAATCAAATGCACAAGGAATCAAATGCTTAAGGGATCAAATACATAAGGAATCAAATGCGTAAGGAATCAAATGCGCAAGGAATCAAATGCGTAAGGAATCAAATGCGTAAGGAATGAAATGCGTAAGGAATCAAATGCATACGGAATCAAATAAATAAGGAATCAAATGTGTAAGGAATCAAATGCGTAAGGAATCAAATGCGTAAGGAATCAAATGCGTAAGGAATCAAATGCGTAAGAATCAAATACATAAGGAATCAAATGCATACGGAATCAAATGCGTAAGGAACCAAATGCATAAGGAACCAAATGCATAAGGAATCAAATGTATAAGGAATCAAACGCATAAGGAATCAAATGCGTAAGGAATCAAATGCGTAAGGAATCAAATGCGTAAGAAATCAAATACATAAGGAATCAAATGCATACGGAATCAAATGCGTAAGGAATCAAATGCATACGGAATCAAATAAATAAGGAATCAAATGTGTAAGGAATCAAATGCATAATGAATCAAATACATAAGGAATCAAATGCATAATGAATAAAATGCGTAAGGAATCAAATGCGTAAGGAATCAAATGCGTAAGGAATCAAATGCGTAAGAAATCAAATACATAAGGAATCAAATGCATACGGAATCAAATGCGTAAGGAATCAAATGCATACGGAATCAAATAAATAAGGAATCAAATGCATAAGGAATCAAATGTATAAGGAATCAAACGCATAAGGAATCAAATGCGTAAGGAACCAAATGCATAAGGAACCAAATGCATAAGGAATCAAATGTATAAGGAATCAAACGCATAAGGAATCAAATGCGTAAGGAACCAAATGCATAAGGAACCAAATGCGTACGGAATAAAATGCATAAGGAATCAAATGCATACGGAATCAAATGCATAAGAAATCTAGGGAAATAAACACCACCAGAGTGGGCAATCACAATCTGATGTCCCCACCAGCAGTGTTTCCTGACATCTAATTTTAATTTACATCATCATATCTAATATCAGAGGTGACCTCTAATATTTTAAGGGCCTAAGGTTTGGAATGTGCTTCCGATGTCATTAGAACCAAGTTTACACTAGAACGGATCCAAATGGGTACGGATCCAATATTTGCTAGTTTTTACACTTGAACGAACGGATCCATTTCAAATCGCGTTTACACTCGAACGGATCCACATCCAGGTCCAGCCCTGTTTTCAGCACTTTGACGCGAATCTAATTTCAAAACAAAGCGAAACGAACACGGATCCAAATGAGTACACCATGGAAAGCGATCCCAAATGGGTCCAGATAGCAGACCCAAATGGGTAGGGACCCATAGGTCTAGTGTAAACGGGAGGCCTATCTGTGCTAGTTTGGGTACGGATCCGTTGGGATCCGTGCTAGTGCAAACGGGATCTAAAACAGCTTGAAATACTAAACAATGCTAATGATTTTGTCAAAACGTGGTTCCTTTAAAACAGACGTGCTTACTCAATTTGTGGCAGATGGTGTCTCTCAAGTAATATTTGAAGTTGCTTATGTTAGTCTAAATTAATAAATTCTGCTATCTTTCAAACTAACAATAAACGTCAGAAAATGAAACTTGAGTAATATCGATACCTAAAGGTGAATCGAAATAGCAAAAGAACAATCAAACAAATTATACTCATCGTAACTAATCAAAACGGTCCGAAATATTGTTGCTAATTTTCTGTTAGCAGTTGGAAAGAAATCACGTTTTCTAATATTACAGACATTTGGTATTATCATATAGATGTAGTTATAGACACACGACTTTCAGACATATTTCAGACGTAGATATTTTCTTGCAGTATGATATAGTGTTCGATGAAAATTTTCAGGAGCGATACAAATGATTTATGTTTCTAACAAAATGACCATACGACATTTGCTTTTGCAATCCAACACTCTATTTTCTTATTCTTATCTTAGTTATTTTCATGAATTCCATTACCTTAACATATGTTTGAATCTGCCAAAAGCCGAAGAAAGGTTGTAAAAAGCGGCAAACTTCAGGACAGCTTGATGTTAAAACCATTCAACCAGACCATTGTTGGCGAGTCGCGAAGTTAGGCCGAGTGAGGCTGAAACATGCGAACAGGTGCATTTCGTAGCGGATATCCTTGAACCTGCTGAACTTTCAGCTCCCTGAGTAAAACGCTTCAGCTTTTAGATAAAACCAAAACTCTCGAACAGAGTGCCAATAACCACCTTGGGAACGTCTGTGCGGTACAGTGGAGGATATTCAGTATTCAATATTATTGGGATACCATCAGTACATGGGAGAATATATACCATAAGTATATGGGTATTAAGTACTAGGGTAGGGGATACCATCAGTACTGTGGGGGATGTCATCTGTAACAAGATCGTTATGCCTACTTACGTCACTTCCCTTAATCCTCGTTTCCATGTAATATCGTTATTACCATATATGTACTCGTCATGTTAACCATTGTATTAGATCCATTTCCGTTTGTAGTATAAGTAATATATATAGTCAGTGATTCATTTTGTAAGTAAGAGGTTTTACAGGTTTTATCTGTGAATGATTATGTACAATCATGAGACCTTGTACTCTCTTCGTGAAGACTTCTAACGTGACCTAAAGTCTGTCACACATCAGTTCTGCGGGAGGATACCATCAGTGCATGGAAGGGTGTTCAGTACTGTGGTAGGCTTTCCATACATTGGAGGGTATTCAGTACTGTGGACGATGTTCAGTACAGTAGGGAATACCATCAGTACATTGAAAGATATTCAGCACTGTAATGTAAAGGGAAATAACAAGCACTTTACATATTACAATATTAGTAGGCATTACATATACAGTACTAATATGCCTTTTCATATGTCTATAATATAAGTAAATATAAGTTGTGTGGCCATTCCAAATTAGTTAAGAAAACTCAAGTTTTATACTTAGATTCCGGCTTCATTAGCGAGTTCATAAGCGAGAACAAAGCCACACAAGTTTGAAATTATTGTGAATTTTCTTTTCAGAAAACGAAAACCAAGAACAAAAGTATATTCCACTGCTGAACAACGTCTATAAACAATACCCTGAAATGAGAGGTAAAGTACCTTTGCTGCCTTTGCTGTGTAGGCCTAACTTCTACAATGCAATCGACATTTGCATTTACAGGACTTACTTGAATTAGCAGCATAGGTCTATCGACCCCTTGCGACTCTCCTGGCAAACTGCCTATTCTAGACGGTCTCTTGCAGGGGCGGATCCAGGGGAAATTCTGACTACTGTTTTATTTCGTTCAAATGACAGAGTTGTCGATTTTTTATTTTGGAGCCTAAATTAGAAGAAAGAAAAACAATAGGCCTAAAACTCAGACTACGGCTCGAGCTGTAGTAACTGTAGTCTGGATACGCCCCTGTCTTGCGTTGCGTTCTGCAGCAAGGAGTGGAGGGAGGAATTTACAGTTGTTTCATATTCATTGCGTGAGACTTTGGGGTGATAATAAAAGCGCTCAAATCATTACAGAAATTATTTTACTTTATCTCAACTACTCTATAAAGTTAGAGCTTTCGTGAAAGTATTGAAGTTAAAATTCCTCCTCGCAGTAAATATTCAAACCTTTGCAGATGAAAGTTAATTTTCAATAATTTTAAGCACCATTTTATTCTTATCATACAATTCTGTTGACACTAAGGATACGAACAACGCGTCAATCTTTTTACTGCTTCTTATGTCAGAATTTTAGTCCAACACCATTTGTACACCATTAGAAGCAAAAGACCTTATGTCACCCAATAATATCAAAATCATTCAGAGAAGTAAACTATCAAGGCTGATTAAATGTTGAAATAGCAGACCATCTTCAAAAGCTGTTGAACTATTTGCTCGCTATGCGTTGCCAAAGGATGTACAGTGAATCTCCATGTAACAAACCCCGGATATAACGAGCTGAATGTCTGATCCCCTTTTATTCTGTCTTAGCATAGCCAAAACAGAAAGATAAAAGTCTTGAAACTAAGCGATTCTGTTGTTTCATCTTTTTGTGCTGAAAATCGTACTAATTTTCATTGTCTCCTTTGTTATTGTGCACTCTCGTCCTGCACTACTACCGAATAGATCAAATGACTTGATGCAATTTCGCATTGTTTTCTATTGTCAGTGTGCAAGTTTGCAGTCTCGTCATGCTCGACAAGATAGCTGGCTGATGCAATTGGAAAACAGTGCCCGTTATTCTGGTTTCTAGACTTTGTACCTTCAGGTTCCCTTCAGACAGGTTCCCTTCAGAGTTGGTTATAAAGAAAGGGATATCCCACTGTATACCTATCACGAACAGCGTAAAACGAGATTTCCCATCATGCCATTTTTCGCCGAATCGTATATTGTCTTCTAAAGTAGCGGTCTTGTTAGTTTAGGTTGAATTATTTTTCTAAACTTGCAGTCGAATGAAATTTGATGTTTTTTTCAGGTCGTTGGGAAAGTGACCAGGGCGCAGACTCGAACTTAGATGTAACCAATCCGCATGCTTCAAGACCGAATACCAAATCATTGAAAAACAGGCAGACTGGGGGAAAAGGAAACACTTTACAACCAAAACATAAAAGAAATCCACGCAAACTGTAACAATTAATCGTGGGCACCTAACTGATATCATGTAAATATATACATTTCTGGAGACAGCCATAAATACTTACTAAAGCTCTCTGTGAGTGAGCAAACAGACAGCCATAAAATCATCTCGCTCCCCCCTCCCACCAAATTCGTTTGTATTGGGTATTTCAACATTTAATATCATGGCTGCAATTGGGTTTCGATCTTCACCGAATAATTTCACAAAGCAAATGCTATTCTGCCTGCTATCCTTATACCCTAGAAAACAAATAGACAGGGGGCTGGAAAGACCAAGATAGGTGGAGAATCCTCTAATCCAAAGCCAAAGAGGGTTAGAATAGACGATTGGGTGGAAGATTTATCTTAATATCCTCTAGTGGTGCCTCTTAAAGAGCACATGAACTGTTATTTTTGTTCTTCTCGATCTATCCTTCTGGGATGATAACAAATTGTGAACAATTATGAAGAAGAGATAAATTGTGGTCATTCAGGGAAGTTGCTGTAAAACGTATTCGAATCGCAACATAATAAACAGATGGGGTTCTGAAGAAAGGGTAATTTTATCTCGGACACGGGAGAAGTAGCTATTTATCAATTACGACTTTGAATGATAAACTTCTGTATATTGTTGTCCTGTATTCATTTCAATACATTTTATCTTTAATGTCGATTATATTCTTTATGATTTAAACTAAAAAACTGCAGAGACTGCCGAAGAGTAGCCATCTGTATTATTGATGGTTTCATGACATTCTCTTCCGTTCCCTTGAGTAGTAATACACAATTGATCGTAAAATGAACATTTTTTACAGGAAACAGGACAGTCTAACTTGATAATTTGAGCTTCTAATATACGGAGACTTACTATAATATGCGTTCCTAATCAAAAAGAGCACAACATGTTCTCTAATGCACACTTCAACGACACTGAGCGGGCTATCACTAATGAAATATGCCCAAACTAGGCCTCCAAACCCACGACTTTGCAGACATTGGCCGGTGCGCTACCCATGCCCTAATCAAGGCACGGTCTCAACGATAATTTCATGCGATTATGGCGCAATACCCTCACCATGACCCACTCTCTTCTCATCAAAACATATTAAAACTTGAAGAGTGCTGTGCAATTGCAGGTGCTCGGGTAGGACAGCTGGTGTTGAGGAAATCGAGAGATGAATGGTTTCCGATGAATGAAAGGAAGAAGGACATGTCACATGGCCAACCTTACTCCTGATTGGCTAATAGAGGCAGGAAGAAATGAATGGCGTAATGTAGCTTTAGTTTTGAAAGTTACACAGCCTTGAACGCTATTTTGTTGTTGGACATGGACTACTCTCAACAAAATCAAACAAAAGAGACTTTAAGGCTTCGAGAATACTAATTTTCGCTAGTTTTTCATTATGATTCTTGGATTCTGCATAGCAGAGATACTATGAGTACCAGTTTTTGGATCATTCGTTAGTATATATCAGATAGTTGCGACCGGAAGCATATCATGGACCAGCCACGCCCTAAATTGGCCGTTTTTTCAAGCAGTCATAATGGACAAGGCGGAGAGAGAGAGGGTAGGGTCCCCAGACGGGGAAATTTACGGGAACTAGTGAACTTGATCAATTTTGGGGTGCTGAGTTCAAAAATCATTGGGATACAGGCGATGGGCGGGACCTTCAGCCTCGTTTTCATGGAAATTCCTTTGATGCATACAAAAAATATAAAAACACAACAAGCCTAGATAAAAGAGGATATTTACAGCTCTTCTAGGCTTAAGCCATCAAATAGACGACAACAGTCAATGGGCGTGGCTTTAAGCCTCGTTTCCATGATTTGCAGTCTTGCTTTTACGATAAGCATTTTGAACATTGGGAAAGCGAAAACATCACAATCCTTGATAAAAAGGGGCAATTACCTCAAGTCTGTGAACTATCGAACCTGAGGCATTGTATTGTAAACTCGGAGTATGATATCTAATCTCGTTTCATCTTTTATAGCCTTCTTAAATGAACAATTTAGTCATCGATGGTAAGAAAAACGAAAACTAAATTGAACTTGGTTTACCAGGTTCATCACTTTGCTAACTTTTGCTAACCAGAACAAGGCTGTTTAGGCCCAGCGTCTGTATACCAACGATTTTTGAACTCAGCGCCCCAAAATTGACCAAGTTCACTAGTTCCCGTAAATTTCCCCGTCGGGGGACCCTACCCCCTCTCTCTGCCTGGTCTATAATTGTTGACATGATTGAGAAATCGACTTGAAATTTTCAGGGTATTCTGCCAGTTTCAGGAAAATCTGATGGCGTGGGGTTAAAGAATTGTAACTTTGTATGAAATTTCACATGGAATCATCCTATACAGAGTAAGGTAAATGTATATAAATCTATAACGTTTAGGCTAGGCTTCTCGGACCTTTAGGTTATGAAAATTTCATATAACTAATATATTTAGAAACTTAATGTGAAACTTTGTATAAAAATTTTCAATTTACTAACGATACATCTTCCTGTAAATTTTTCTACCCTCTTCAGAAAAGTAAGAAAAATATCATCACCCCGTATTATTTTTGCAAATATTTCAAAAAATACACATAATTCGGATAGAGCGTGCCTATTCTGGATGAAGTGCTTGATATAAGCGAGTATCGAGCAAGTTTAATGCTAGAGGCTATACTCAATAAGCAGACATCTTCTTCAGTGACTCTCAGTTTCTTTACTCCGCTCTCGTCCATGCAGACTGTATTCATCACACAGTAGGAAATGTCTGCTTTTTAAATGTAGATTTTACTGTATTACAAAAAATGCTAATCCACGATACCTTTACGTTACATCGTTGCATTCAGTGGTTTCGTCATGAACGAACTGACAATCACTAGATGCCAAAAGACAGCCCTGTGGGTGGTGATGATGAAACCAGCACGGCTTGACTTTGTAATGGTTCCTCGTTTTCGGTTTTCCGGCTTTCTTGCCTCGTTTTGATTGCTTGTCATCAGGGTTTTTGTAGTTCCTTAGCCTTACGTGACCTTCTATAACTGAAATAGAAGAATCGACAATTTTTATTAGGATATAGAAATGCAGCTGAAAATATTTTAGGAATGAAGAAATATAATTCTTACACCACTGTTATTTCCATTCATTAGTAGGTCCAAACCGTCTTTGATCAGTGCAAAACTTCAATATAGCCAGAAAAATCGGAAGCATAGCGAAAGCATGCTTTACTTAAGCTTTTCGTCTGACACTCAACAGAGTAATATGTCAGAAAGAGAACGAAACAGAAACCTATTTGATTTATATACCCAGATGTGGATCGAAATAGGCCAATCAGAAAAAGAGGTGAATGATTGATATGGTATTACTCTGTTGAGTGTCAGACGAAAAGCTTAAGTACTCCAAGTTTTCGCTATGCTTCTGATTTTTGTGGCTACATTCATTTAACAGATTTTGCAGGCTACATGCCTTTAAATCGGAAGCAATATAAACAAAAAGCTGTGTTTCGTTGCTACCATGCTACTAAGAAAGATTGTAATGACCAATCAGTATTCACTTACGCCATCTAATAAGTAACAATGTAAACAAAACAATGTAGTTCGTTGCCAACACGTGCCTTAGGAAAACTGCACTAGCCAATCATTGATCGCTTCCGGTCTAAAGACGCATAAGATGCTAAATGCTGTCTGTGAGTCAAGCAAGACACGCTATTTAGTCTATCTTTATGTATAAACAAAAAATATTCGTTTGACCCTGATTTGAAAGGATATCATTTTTACGTCGTCGTAATAATCGAGAAAAGGACAGAGAGTTATCATTACATCAACAAAACACTTATGAAGAAAGATTCTAGTTCCTATGTTTGTATGTGCTAAGAACATCCTGCCACAATGAGGGAGCTGTGTTGGAATCAGGGAATGATAAACAGAGAAAATACATATATCTTCAACTTCAGTAACGATAATGGTGGTAACCTAGCAACAACAATAGCGATAACGGGGGTAACCTAACAACAACAATAGCAATAACAGGGGGTAACCTAACAACAACAATAGCAATAACAGGGGTAACCTAACAAAACCAATATCAAAAACGGGGGTAATCTAACAAAAAAATAGCAATAACGGGGGTAACCTGACAAAAACAATAGTATTAACGGGGAAAACCTAACAACAACAATAGCGATAAAGGGGGAAACCTAACAAAAAAATAACAATAACGAGGGTAGCCTAACAAAAACAATAGCGATAACGGGGGTAACCTCTTCAGAGAACAAGCAAAAACCTTTTATGTTTCATCCTCGAGTAATAAGTAACCAAAGTAAGTCAAGTATTGCATAAGTTTACAAATTTTAACTTTGATGCAAAATAATGCTTACCTCTAAAAATATATCCATGGTTCCGAATCAAAGTCTGTAGACCTCCACATTGGCTTTTTAGTTTCTGAAGCTGCTCTGTACTGAGGATAGAGGCCAGGCTTTCAAGAGATATTATACCTAGAAATAATTTGAGAGATCATTTGGCAGACCCTTCATAAAAAGTCAAATTCATATGTCTACAGAATAACTGTATAGCTACTATGGTTTGGGGTGGAAAGAAAAATCGTAAACATAGCGAAATATAATAACTCTAAGCTTTTCATCTGTGTTGTCGCAGCAATGGCCAAGTGGCTATATCATTCAACAATTGCCCAGCCCTGTCACGTAAAGTGTGAGGAGAGACCTTGCAAGCTCTCTGTCATTCCGGCGAATGGCAAAAGAAGTCACGATGTGATCACTTCGAAGGGAAGGACTAGGGTCGTGCCGCTCAATCAATCTACCTATTAAGCAAGCCTTTTGTGTTTTACGCATAAACTAATACCTTTCAAAGATAGTAAGCGTATTTGCCTATCAACTCTCAATGCACTGCTTCGATTAGTACAACTATTTAGTGCTTTGTGATCAAACCAATACTTTACGATGAAAGTAGGCTTATATGCCAACCAAATATTAACAGTGCCCTCGTAAATTAGACCTATATTTTGAAACTTCATTATAAAAATACTCCACTTATGAGAACACAAACCTCCAGAGTTCCAGTCAGAGCAAGAAAATCCTTTTGAAGTTGTGTAATTACCACCGCAATCAAGTTTCTCCCCGGAATCAAGCAATGCATTTGATACCATTTTCACAATATCATCTCGAATCTGCTTGTCAATCTGTGTGCAGTTCTTAACAGCTTCCTTCGCCTCTCTCGGCTCAAACTGTGAACTGCAGCCGTTTTCGTTTGAAGGCTCCTGTTTAGATTTGTCACTGGAGCTGTCACCGAGCGTGAGATGGCATCCTTGTTCGGTAAGAAAGTTGTGTATCTTGTTGTCGATTGTTGATTGAAGCTTCGATGCGTAAGTTCGATTCCTTGCTATGTGACAAGTCTGAAGAAATTAATTTTAATATTATCATTACTATCAGGTTTTTTCAGGTTTTCTTTTGACCAGAGTGATCACTATCAGCTCTTACCAGCACACTGGTAAAGGAATCTCTAGAGCTTGTAAACCAAATAACCACAACGATTAGCCATTCTGGTGGGATTTTCTTCTAGAAAAGGCCTGTACTACATTATCATTTGAATTCTTATATTCTTATTTGTGATTTTAACAGAAGCTAAATTAACAAAGGGGTTTCCGATGAAAATATCTAAATACACCTTACCTATTAAAATCAAATTTTAGAAGGTGGCTCAAGATACACAAAGAGAACTCTTAAGAGTACTCACCAAGAACAATAAGCATGCAAATTGTGTGATCGAGGGACCCAATGTGCCTTACCGGTTATCACCCCACTAACTGTGCTGCTGCAAGTCGTAAACTTGGGCATACAATATACAGTTACATAATATCAATTAATGTATGTCTCAAAATCTTCGCGTTTTATCGTTTTGTCTTCTTATCAACTTCTAGCGTAACTCGAGACATATCTCTAATGTCGAGTATTATCTCTATATTAATTGTGCGGTCAAGACTGCATCGTAGTGCTCGATATACAAAGATACAGAGCGATATAGAGGAGAAACAAGAAAGAAGACTAGCTTTCAGTTCATTTCATGAAATTTAGATTTGATTAAGATCATGGAAATAAGGTACAAAGAGCCAGTCTTCCTTCTTGGTTTTCCTCTAATGATGAGTATCGAATATATATACTTACCCGCTTGGTGGAAGGGATTCGCTGAATATCTTCTTCGATAACAAATCCGCATGCTTCGCCAATTTCACGCACATATTCCAAATACGTCTGGTACTGAGACGAGTTGTGACAGTTTTTCTGAAACTGAATGCAATGAAAATTTAAAGAAAGCCAAAAAATGATGACATGCATCTAGAGGGTGCAGTAGCGTGCACCAGCTCCTTTAGTGCTAGCCATTCCGCACGGATGGGCGATGTCGGTGCTACCATCGATCTTCATCTGGGGGGGTGGTCTAGTAGGCATCCATTTCATACACGAACACGAAAGTGTTGCACAAATGTGCATTTAACATACTAAGACTTCATTTATTGCTATGTATAGTGATGTTGAGCATGTTTTTGCATTCAATTATGGAAATAAGACCTCTTGGGGCCTTCCATACGTCAGCAAACGCAAAACATACTTATCATTCAAGAAAAATAATTGGTTATTCAATTTTGAAATAAAAAAACCCGAATACTAAATAAGATTCAAGTCAAAATTTCATATGATGTTTGTGATGAATTCCATATATTCATACAATAATAATAAAAGTGCTTATATTACGCAATATATCCACAGGGCTCATATGCCAACTGGGTCCACTCTGTTCGAATCGCCACCGTTAATAGTCCCTGTCAGTGTACGAATAAAAATAAACCACTTTGCCTACTTGATAATCGTGCTCAGCTCATGCAATGATTTCTCTGAAAGATTTTTTTTTAGAATGGAACGGTTGGTGGAACCAGAACATATAAATTTCTTCAAATGTTTTCTTCAGAAATAGCAAATTAACAGAAATATTTGGGGAAATCTAGGGAGATATTCCACTCATAGAAGATTTAGAAGCCTACTCACCTTTCTAGTAAAATCATGAAAACAGCATGGTAGAAGAAAGTATTTGGTTTTATAAGAAGATCTGAAAAAAATAATTTAATTATCTATCGTGAAAATACAACAAATAGAAATACAACAACGAATAGAAGAAGATATCTGGAAAAACAATTACATAAAAGATGTTGAAAATCTGAAGCAGAGCAAAAACATGGATACTTATGCTTTTCGTCTGACATTCAATAGAGTAAACCGAAGAAAAGAGAACGAAAACGAAACCTAACGAATTATCATACCCATAAGTCGATCAAATTAGGCCATCAGAAAAGAGGTGAGTGGCAATATTGAAGCTTTTTTACCTGTTATATGTTGATTGATGGAATAAAGTTTTGACGCAATTTAGACTTGGTATAAGAAAATAAATGCCCATATGAAATACAACGAATTTACTCGTGGAGATTGTAAGAGAAATCCTACCTTGCAGCTATCACAGGGATCCAAGGGGTCAGCTCATCAGAGTGATTGCCAATCAACCAATCAGCATCTTCAAACTTACAACTGTTAGGATGTAAAGGCTGTTCCTAAAAGCGTGGAAACTTGGTTATAAGTAAAAAATGTCCACTTTTTCTCACTATTTCCTGCAAAATTTCATAAACTTGAAAAGATTTCATGACACAATTGTTAGGATTTTTGCTTTTATATACAGTAAATCCTGCATGTAAGAACCCCTATACTTCAGGTTTATTCATTTTTCTAAAATGCTGAGATTTTAGTGAAGGGGTTCTTGGGAACGCATTTTATTATCATAAAAAGTAAAATTACATCTTTGTAATCAGCCTTAAATGATATACCCATCCCTGATTATTTTCCAGAAATCTTAAAACAAGGTTGAGAAAATGCTGTGCTGTGAAACTCTGGAAGAGTTTTTGCCATGTTTTGTCATATGTATATACCGTAATACATGAAAACGAAACCAGAATGACTAAAGCTGGATAAAATTGTCATACCAGCAAAACTGTGTCTTTACCAAACGAGTTCCAAATATTGCGTCTCCGAAGATCTACCCCTTGACCTCTGTACTACAAAGAACGACAAACAAAATAATTTGATATTTTTCCTAAGAATGCAAATGACAAAAATACTTATCCAAACTAGGCACAAATCAGTTGGAGTTAAGAATCATAAAATTGAAGTGCTCAACTGTGAAGTTAGTAGAAGCATTTGAAATATCTCACTCAAAAGAAACTCACTATTAATTCAATTAAATTGGATTCCAAAGCGTATACCTTGTACTGTGGGTGCAGTTTCGTGCTTTGGTACTAGAGATTCTTGACAATTTAGGTTCAAGACCAATGCCAAACTTAATTATGGGGGTTTCCAGTGGGCATTCGTTTTCAAATATGAGCTTCTGTAGCATAAATGAGAGCCGTAAACAGACTGTGACTTCGTTTTTTAATATATGTAGCAATGTAGTACATGTTACTGTGAGTGAGCAGTTTCATTTGTTAATGCAGTTTCTGTGTATGGCAGCTTGCAGCAGATATTCCCCATTTGAAGATGAAGCCTCTTGGCTCTTTGGCCTTTTGCTAGCACATGAAATGTAAACTCATTCAACTCAGCGAGGATGGCCAAGTGGCTAGATCACTGGACCCTTGTTCGAAACCACCTTCAGACCTGTTGTAAAGTGTGAGGAGAGAATTAGCCAGCTCTCTGTAATTCCAGGCAAAAAGGCAAAAGGAATCACGAGGTGTGGTCACATCGGGAGTAAGGACCAGGGTCGCACTGCTCGATTAGTTTACCTATTCAGTGGGCCCTTTGTGCATTGCGCATAAACCCATACCTTAGGAAGATAGTAAGCGTATGTGCCTATCAACTATCAACTATCAACTCAATAATTCACCAATATATGTAGTGAAGCAGTACATGCTACCCTACCCCTCCTAGACATAAGGTCTCTTCCTGCCTTTTGAAGGCTAGCATATTAAACATCAACTCCACCACTCACCCCTTCTTTTGTCAACAGGTAAACAAGTAGGCCATTTCCACAACCAAGGTCCACAAAACTCTGCTTGTCTTTCAAGTTGCATTTCTTTCTCTCTTCACACCATAACACCTAAAATGTTCAATTAATCATTAGAGAAATAAAAGTTTCCACACATGAGTTGATCACCAATCACTGTGCTTTTGGGATATCAGAAGTTAAAGATGCCCAATAATTCTTGAATTGCCCTACAATGTATGGTATCCCCACAGTACTTAACATCTTCCAAAGCACTATACACCCTCCACAGAACTGGTGGTATAGGGAATCCCAAAAAGTACAGAGCATCCTCCACAGTATATACACTCAACAGAACTGCACAGACACAGAAGTTCCCTAGGGCGATGACAGAATAGATAGACAAAATGTGAATTCCCTAATCTTACTTACTATCAAATAGGCAGCAATGGAGATATCTTCAAACACAAATTTCTTAGGATCTGTATTCTCTTCCCATGCCTAGAATAAAACCAGTATGCATAAACAGGGGCGGATCCAGGTGTGCAAAAGCATTGATGCAACTAATATCTAATGATTTTCAAGCCTTGGGCTCAAACTCCATTTGTTTTGCACCCTTCAATCTATAGTCCTGCATCTGGCCCAGCAAAAATATTAAATTAGAATGATAGTTTTGTGAGAAACCCTGTTAATTGCACATTATCTCCATTTCAGTATACGAATCAGTATTACAACTAATGCCTGAAAATCTAATTAGCAGTAAATATGTATTTTAGTGGTACAACTTAGCAGTATTTTGATTGGCCCTTGATAGATATGAGGGGTTGATGAATATCTGATCATAAAAAAAGGAAGCTTTGTTTGGATATTAATACAACATTCTCTCCATCTTATGCTTTTTTCAGGGGCTTTTAACCTCTACATTTGACCTTCCCTAGGGGCCTGGCTAATTTTTCGATCAATTAGAGTTGTGTATTGGGGTTTAATTTTTAGCATAAAACCATGAGCTTGAAAGCTGTCAACTATTCTAGCACAACCATGAAAGATGACATCATACCTCACAAAGTGACTTTGCATATTTCTCCTTCAACTGGTTATAAACTTTTGAATATTCCTCGACATCCACCAGAGATAATGATTGCAATCTTTTTCCTCCCAAATTCTGTTTCTCTTTTGCAAATGACTCTGCCCAATTCTTCAACTTTCTCATCAATGTTTCTTTCAGCCATTCGAGATTTGCACAGAGGATTCCTGATGGTGAGCAGCCCTCTTTGAATTCATCCAGCACCAGCAATGCTAGACTAAAATACAAATTGAATGTTTAAGAATCTATGGAGTTCATTTGACAGATATTCCTAGGTTTAGGTCCTATGAACCAAATAACTTTAGCCCCTTATTTGTTTTATGTAAGGGTAGCTGTAATTTGTATTTTGACCGTCAAGGCATCAAGCTATGATTTGATGGCCTATCAGATTCTAAAGTCAGTTTGCTTCTAGGATATAAATCTGTTTAAGCTTGACTCCGATCATAGAAGAAATAAGGTGGTTGGGAAGTAGACATTTGTCTTTTTAAACTTTCAAAATACATTATTGGTTCTTCTCTGGCACAGTTGCCTGGTGGCGTATTCATATTGTAACTAGACCCCTAGGTGTGAAACTGAGGTTCAAATCATCATACCTTCCTTTTTGATCGCTATGCTGCAGGTATCTGATTCCATAAGACAAGGGAAGTAGAAAAGAGGATTTTGTCTGAGCATCCAAATTGGTTGATGGCTGGTTTTCTTTCAGGTGAAACAACGGAACAAACCAAGTAGATGATTTTCTGTTATCTTTATAAGGAGATTAGAATTAACAATTAAACGGGTAAAAAAAGCAATAAAAACTCAGAAAGTATGCAAATAATGCTGGGGTATTGTAAAGGAAGAGCCTCATAGGGCAAATATCCAAAAAGAGTGTTTGCAACTTTCTTTTATGTTCATTGTAGCCATCTGTGCTGAAGCAGATTTGCTTCAAAAATAACTATCCACTTGACAGCTCTTTTGATTTTAAGTTATATGGGAAAAATGAACAGAGTAGCGGTTACGGCCAGATTGCAAAGTTTGGCTTTTGCGCGTGCAAGATAATTTCGCCGCACGATAATTGCGCGGGTGAACCCCCATTTAATTATGTTACCAACTGCGTGGCTTGGACAATTTGTGCGGCTAGTGCAGAGTCAGGAACATTAATTACAAACGGAGCTGTGCGGGCCAATTCTTGCCCGCGCAGGCCAAACTTTTCAGTCTGGGGTTACGGGAGCCTTACATCCAAAATGTAAACAGCTAGGAATACAGGAGTAATTCTGCGCATGCGTTTTACAGCCCTGTAAGTTTATTCCACGAATCTACCATTAGAAATCTCATAAATATATATTTGGTTGAACCATGCCATAATTGTGGATCAAAATTAACTACTGATCCACTCATAAGAGTGCATTCCATGTTGAATGCACGCCGAAGATTTTTAGATATACGCCGAAAAAACAATAGATTCTATTGTTCCCAGGTAAGTTGTACGCCGAAGATCTTCGGGCCTAAGTACATGAAATGCACCCTGGAGAAAACCACTTGACTCCTCAACAGTCGGCTACAGACCAGTTTCGCCCCATTTCAGGGCTCATCAGTGTAGCTAGACTGATGAGGACTCAATGCCAACCTTAGAGGTCGGGGATTGAGCTGTCAGTGGTAACGCTCGTGGGAAGGAGAAGAAATAGTATGGAAGAACGCATGCACTGTTGACTTAAAGTCAGGATTATTAGGAAAATTTGAAATGAATGTATATACCTGAATTTTTAAAAGACAAGCTAATCACAAGTTCAATGGTAACATCAAACTTTTTCATAGATCTCGGGAGAAGCTTCCTTAAGTACAAGTCAATAATCACATTCTCCAGAGAAGCCTTCTTGTCTGGCTCACTACCAGCCTCAGCATCGAGCTGTTGAAATACCAACACAAAAAAGTTGCTTAAAATCTCAGTCAGCTCTTTGAAAAAGCAAGTTTTCCCTGCATAGTTTGCAGATAAATTGTCAGCTACATCTTTAATGATTTCATTAATGACAAGAATTTCGTTTGACTTGCTTGAACAACTTTTGGTTTTGCTCCAAAAAATCGAACATCCACAGAGTCGCCTATTTACGAGGTTCGGCCTTTCCCCCCACAGTTTTACCGCCTCAAACGCACTGTCCCAGGTAGATGAGGTTTCAAGCTGGTGTGCAATTCTGATTTTCTGGATTTTTTCTCCATCCTCGGCTTCTAATTCTGAAAAGTTTCTCTTCATGGTGCGTTTCCCACCTTCCGCCATTGCTCTTATCATCCAGTTGTGCTAGCAATTATTAGTATGCACTAAAACTACTTTTTCGAAGCCTCTTTCTGAAACTAATTTCTACCCCACTTTGATAACGGGCATACGCCTGAAACGTCAGTGTTTATTTTTCAATGATATTACTTGGTACTTCAAATACAATTTGTCTCCTTTTTAATTTCTACCCCGTCAAAAAACCCCCAATCTTAACTCTAACCCTATCTCCCTCACCCTAAATCTAGCTCTACCCCTGGCCCTTAACCTTCCCCGATGCCTTAACTAATCCCTTACCCTTCCAATAACCCCAAAAGACCCCAAAATGTAACCACGACCAAGAGAGGTTGTTTTGGAGAATCCGAAAAATTTCTAGCCGGAATTATTAGGATGCGTCAAAATTACCTTTTTGAAGCCTCTTTCAGAAACCAAACCTAACTCCATAACCCCATTAGACTTGCTCCACGAGTCCTTGTTTCCCTGCGTTCTCTGATATGCGGACGTCACTCCGGCAATAAGTTGACCGGAGTGCACACAGGGAAACAAGGACTCGTGGAGCAAGTCTAATAACCCCATATTAATCTAATAAAGTCGTGTCCTGCCTCGTCTTCGCCAGAATCTTAAAACTGAAAACTTGTTCGCGGCTACTACACCCTTGTTGGTAGGCTGCTTGGGTGCCTGGTACTTCCCTTAGTAGCTTCTCTAGACATTTTTTGAGTATACATATGGTCAAGATTTTTTATGGATTTATGATAAGAAGATTTTCTTAGATTTGATTTATTTTGTCAATTGGTCCTGTTTTGTACTTAGTTTGGTCGAATCAGTATTCCTTCTTTTATTTCTTTGAGATATACACCTAATTCTAACATGAGCTTGAATATTTCAGCTATTTCTGCACGTATTCTTTTGGGCAACTTATTTCTCAGAAACTTCTGAAAACGGTAGACATGGCATAGATAAATCGAGGATTCCAAAGGAATAAAACTCCGGAAAACGATAGAGTTACGAGAGATAAAACGAGAAAATACACCATAATCAATGCCAGTTTAAAACTACATTGTCATACCAACACCAGTGATATCCCCAACGGTGTTGAAAGCCCTCCACAGCACTGAATGGATAGGTTTTCACAAGGAAGTGCCACGAAAGAGCAGATTTCAGCATGAAAACATATGTTAACAATTACGGATGTGTTAAACATGAAAAATGCCAGATAAACACTGGATTCGTGCCACAATTGGATTTGATATATAAAGTAGAAACTCCTATTAACGAAATAGGTTGATATGATCTTGAGGTTGAGATTTGGTTAGGTCAGAAATGTTCAATTTCCATAAAAAGAGACCACAGCTAGTCTGAAATTGATAAGGTCCTTATCACAACAGCTCGTAATTAGAAAGCTACCGAGCTGATGGGGAAATCTCATTCATGACGAATGTACTTCATTACAGTAAAGAGATAAAAGTTGAGAATTGACCCAGGGCTTTCCTTTATATCTCGTTCTGTCTCTCACGCAACAGAGCTTGCAGGATTCTTAGACGGGGGGTCATCCAATTAGTATGATAGATATCAATCACATAGAATGCACACTGTTGCACAAGGCAAAACCAGGCATGTAACGGTACTAGGTCTATCCAATAACAACCCCAGAAATACAGACAAAAATAAATTGGACCACGCCAGAAAATCAACATTCCCTAATATCAGGCAGAAATTATATCTAAATAATATTTTCATTGAAACAAGAGAAAGAATGCAGTGAATATCTTGTTTATTGCAGTGAATTTCACTTACCTGTACAAAACGTGCTGGCCTCTAAAAACAGCCCTTCTTTCGATAGAGGAAGAGAGGGCTCATGTCCAACAGGGCATGGCAGTAGGTACTACACCATACACAGTAGGATACGAGATGATATTGTTTCAAATTAATCTTATTTGTGATATAGGAATTTTAAAACGACAGCCCACAAGATAAACCCGATCTTAAGTTCGAGCTAGTGGTTTCGAACCAAAGATCTGTCGGATGAAGTAGCTGGTTTACAGATGCATACAACTACACCTGCTATTGACTAGAGCCCCGATGCATGCCTGATGCTCCCCTGAAAGGATCTGGACCCCACAATGGCCCCATGGAATCAAGTTCTTTAATTAAGACTTCTTTGCGATTCCAAGTCTTTGACCGTCCCCCGTGCGTTAATGTTATCATCTATCTAATCCCAACTTTGCGAAAATAAGTCAGCATAAACCGTTAAAGCCGAGCGGAAAGAATTAAGCTAAAAATAAGGAAGGATATTCATGAAAAAATCTCTTCCATTAAAAGATTCTTGATTAGTAAGCAAAACAGAGGCCGGGCAAGGTGGATTTTGCGCTTCGTCCAAGTAGAGAAAATGGCGCGGAGAATGTCGAATTTCGAGTTGGAGAGAATAAAACACTGCTCCGAGATAACCATCGCACCACCGACGTTAACTTTCGACACGAGGATCAATATTCGTCCTAGATTTCGAGCGAAGAGGTTCAGAAGCGAGATTTACATATTTCCAAGGTGGAACAACGAGACATGCCCCTGGGCCTGTGAGCTGAAGATGTATGTCAGCTACGCTTATTATAAGAAAGGCTTGGCGAAACAGAATCAATTACTCCAGCAAACTATTCTCACACAAGGCGAGGTGAAAAAGAAGTTTAGGAAGGACATAGCTATGAAAACACACAGGGTTCGATAATAACAAAGAAGAACGAATATTTGCTTTTTATATATATCTAGACACAAGCGGATGAGTACTGAAACTAAAACTGAAAACGCGGAAAAGAGACCAAAAGTGCTGAGGACTCTGATCGTTAAGACACTTACAGTTGTGGAAGTATCGTAAGTTGGAGACTTTTAAGTTAAGAATATATGAATTTGTGGATATTATTTCATAACGATATTTTGTGCCGTCTTGTACACCGTTTTAAATTAGCGTAATTTCAAAATCTTTAGTTGCAAAATATTTAGCTGAGTTGATGAATAAAATTTTCCAATGGAAATCTGTGTTGTCTTTGACCCGTGCGTAACTTTATAGTAGCTACAGTAGCAAGAAGCATAGGAAAACAGAGTAAAATCGAAACATCCAAGAACGGACGGCTATTTTATCTACGTACATCTCTTAAACATCAGACACTTCTAAGCAGTGGACACCTCTAAAACAGACACCTGTAAAAGACGGACGTCTCTAAACAACGGAAACTTGTAAACGACGAAAACTTCTAATAGCGGAGGGAAATTAGAGTTATACACGTATTCTATATCCATATAGGCTATCCATGGTAATTATTTTTTAAAAGCACCTTATTTAAAGTGGAGACATTTTTACAGCAGACAATAAAACAAGTACATCTTATCACTGAACACGGGAAGCCCCATAAATAAAAAATCTGTTGTCTCAAAATCAACTTCTACTTCTATATCTATTCAAGTGAAGCTAAATACATCTTAATGGTGGGTCGATGCATATTTCCTGGTGGGAGGGATTTCCATTACAGCCTAATAGGGGGTCAAATCGATTTGAGGGTCTGGTTAAGAGGGCCACCAAATAGCCCAATTTGAAAAATAACACAATAATTTAGGGGTAATTCCTGAATTTCTATTTTTAGGGGCTGTTTGTTCCAATTGATTTCTTAGACTTTGGTTCAAATACTACCTTTTTAGGGTTTTCGAAAATACTTGCCTCTTAAATCCTGTATAGCCCTGGACCCCCTGTCAGTCAAAAATTGGAGTACCCCTCCTAATGGGCATATTTCTTACGTTTGTATGTTGATGAAATATACTCATGTGGAAGATTCTATGCTTACGAAATTACTGTTATTACTCTCTTTTTTTTTTATAAGAATAAATTTTATAAGAATATTGAGGCTCAAAATCGCCAAAGAACAATGGAAATCTAAGAAAAAACAATGGAAAAGTTGAGGCTCAAGAAAATTTTAAGTATTCTTATAAAGAAAAAAGAGTGTAGCATATCGATTTCGTTCTTTATGTCTAACGAGGCCTAGTGATCGTAAGTGAGGAATAATACCCTTTGTAAGGGGGTGATAAATTCTGACTTATCAAGACAATAGAAAGGACTGTCAAACTGACGCACACGCAACAGACTTATAGAGGGATGATAAGCATTAGTTAAGGTAAGGAACTTAGCTCAGATAAGTTTCTTATTTTTATACTTAAGCAATGCAATCGTTTGATTAAAGTATTTTCAAAACTATGAACTCTTTGTTGAGAATGATGCCACGAATATACAGCAGCAGGGTTCTTCTAAATTAAAACCTTGTGCGTTACGTGATGTTGAATGAGGAATTGAGGATAGTGAAAGATGGAAAGATAAAGAAAAATCTAGAGTTAATAATAGCTACTAAATTACTAAAAGTTACTAAGAAGAGGAGTAAAAATGCTTGGAAAAAGAACGAACTGATAACTGGCTTTTCTCTCCTTCTCGTTCGTTCTCTCTCTTACGTTTTTGTTAACTTTCTCTTCTGTTAACGGAATGTCTATTTTTCTAAAGCCATTGCCCTTTCTTCTGAAAACGGCAGAATTTGAAGCTCAAATCTCTTGATACTTTCGTAGTTTGAAGTTTAAGCATCGCTGTTATTCTCAGGGGCGGATTTAGGGGTCGCGATGGTCCCCTCTTCTATGATAAAAGAAGCTTCTGTGCCCTATTTCTAGGTGTTTTGTGCCCCTATGAAACACAGATTCCTGATATTTCTTTCCAAAAGTAGCATTAATTAGCGTCCCCATACAGCAGCTGCCCCCTTCAGATTTCTTTTGAATCCGCCCCTGGTTATTCTATCAGTTGCCAGGGCTCATAAGACAAGGAAAATATGTTCTCAAAACATTTCTGGTGCTTTTGAGAAGATTTTATCCATATTTGTAGAGTTATTCCATTTTTGTTGGGTGAAAACGGGTTAAAGAACAGAGAATGAATCAATATTGAAGATAACATTCTTTACAAGGGACTTCTCAAAACAGGCAAATGAATTGCCATAATGAGGTGGTATGGTCTACGGTATCGAATAAACCATTCTGCACCGCAATTTCAAGTGATTGCAAGCGGAATAGAGGACTTTCACGCTAACCATCAGCTAATCTCATCAGGGGCGGGCGTATGGTAAAAGAGGCGGAATATCAGTTAAGAGGAGGTATTATCAACCAACGTGCGGTTTCATCGCATACCTTTATTCCACAGATTTTGACCAATATCAAATTGAATACAACCAGAAAATCTATGCGCAAGTGGTCTGTTCTTTCTTAAAGTATTGCAGATAGCGAATCCCTGATATGCATCACAGTGAATGTGAATCGAGTGGTCAGTGAAAGTCTTAGAGAAAAATAACCCATTGATTTCAGGACGGCTGTTGTGTTGAACCTCGCGAACACTCTCTTCGAAAATAACAGCAACAACAAAAGGAACAAAGGTTTCCTACTCAAGTTAACATCCAGGGGCTAGCAATGTCCAACATTATTGAAAGGTCCGCAAAGGTCAAGTTAAGTTGACCTCAAGTTGAACACTAGTTTTTCGCCACCCCCTGTACCCCCCTAAATTGTAAGGATATTTGCTCCACTTTTGAAAGTTTTCTGCAATCCCATTACATCTCAAGACCCCAGATTCGAGACCTGGTGGAAGCATATCAAAATTTAGATGGCCCATTTTGGTAGAATATATCCCCCCGTGTTAGATCATTATGATTGATGCTCCACTTTTAGGTATAGATAGAAATGATATTTTTCAAATTTCATTCACAATTCAATATTCAATTATTACAGTGGCTTAAAGCCCGGTGGGGGCTTATAAAGCTTTTTATCTCGTAAAACAATATCTGTATTCAACTTGACAATTTGTCTATCTGAGTCATTTAGATTGCTCGATTCAGTTTTTAATGGTCCAGTATTCGAAGCAGTACTAGGTGAATCTCGTTCAATGTTCGAATTCTCCTTAGAAGAAGAGAATGCAGATTCACTTTCTAAATTCTTCGGCGGATTTCGTTCCGTCTTTTTTCGACGACCTTTATTCCCAAAGTCTCGCTGATCCTTATCATGAGCTGGACATCTATCCGTGCGTGAAGAGCTAGCGGTCTTATGCCCAGACTGGAATCTTCTTTCAAACTGAGGATTCTCTGGACCTTTTTCTGGACCTTTTTGCGGACCTTTATGCCTTGCAGATAAATCTGCTCCATCTGCAGTCTTAGAATCTAGATTCTCAATCGACTTTGATTTAAACTTTCGCCTCGTTTTCTGGTTATTTGTTATTTGTTTATCATGTGGAATGGGTTTTTCTTTTGCCTCTCCACGGACATGACAGTTCTTGCTCAATTTGTGCTGCTGAGATCTAGAAGAACTTTTATGGCACGTAGAGTCTTTGACACCCTCTTGGGTATCAATATCATCCCCTTGAGATTGGTCGCAGACAGTTATCTCCGTTGCTTTAGAATAATCAAAGTCTTTCCTCCGACCATATGGCCGAGAATCCTTCTCTAATCTCTGTCTCTCCTGCGTTCTTCTTTTCTCATCAAAAATGTCAGCCTTTCTAGCAGTACTCCGTTGCGATTTTTGACCATCCTTGCGAAAATTATAATCTCCCTCGGATTTCTTTTGAATTTTTGGATCATTACGGAATTTTGGATCTTTTACGTGCTCCTGGATAGAGCTTTTAGATTTTTGATCCACTATTTCTTCTTCCCCTTTAGAATGAAAATCAAGTTTAATATCTTTATCAGAAGAAACACTTTCATCGAGTTTCTGCCCTTCCTTTTTCTTATCCTCATAAAAGCCCAGTTCATTTCTGTTCTCTCGAATATCACCTCTACTGTTTTTGTGACTAGAGGAGTCGATGTCATAAGTTTGCTTCTCTCGACCGTTCATAGCATCAATTCTAATGTCTTCATTATCAATTTGGGTTCCTTTACCACCTCCTCGCATTTGTTCTCCTGCATAGATTTCCACACCCTGTTTCTTTGCCATACGTGTGTGATCTTTCCCCTCCCTATCAAAACGATGCTGCCTCTCAGACCTTTGTCTCTCTGCACCATTTTGATCATCATAAGATTTAGTCTCATTTCTGCCATCATAAATATCAGGACTTCTGCTACCATCATCGTTTATCCGCTGATTATTTTCAGAAGAACGATTTCCTCTGTCAGCTTGAAAACGAGGGTTTCTCTTAATTCTGTCTGACTGTTCACTTCTCACATCATCCTTTCGTTTGACAGCAATATCTTCTCTGGTTTGTCTATCTTTATTTTCTGAGGAGATCGATTGTTTTTCATTGTCATTAGAAAACCTGTTATTTTCTGTTTGGAGCCTGTCCTGATTTCTTCCTCTCCAATTATCCCTAAATTTATCCCTTTCGTTGCGGTCGTTATATCCCCTACGGCCCCCTCGCCTATTCGTAGATTCATTTACAGCAAAATATTCCTTTCTGTCCTCGCGTTGCCGGTACGAGTAATTCTTATTGTTGTCGAAACGAGAGTTTCTTACGGTTCTCGGACTCACCTCACGATCTTGCTTTCCTGCCATGGTTTTCTGCCTATCAATATCTTGTTCATTTGGGAGTGGAGAGAAGCCTTGTTCTGGAGTACTGGAATCTTCATTCCCTTTCGTCACCTAAATGAAAGAATAAAAATGGATGAATTAAGTTTAGAGGGTCAAATAAGACCCTACTTTTATAGAGCAAACATCAGAACCGGCAGAACATTATGACGTTGCGAGCCGGTTCTTACAAACAACGTTAATCACAACTTGTTGCAGAAAAGTACATAGAAATCTGTTTTATCCACTTTGATGATTCATGACTCCAAATAAAGGCTAATTTTACGCGCAAAAGGATCAGTGTCCATCTTCTGTCAAAAGCACAGCATTTACTCAATTAGCGTCTCCACTTATCCTCTTGCAACAGCCTCATTTCCGCTCTTGACTGTCCCGTCTTCGTTAGACTGATTAGAATGATTGGCACTGAAACCTACCTTTGTCTGGATAAGGAACTTGTTTTTCTCAGCCTCGATATCAATTATTCCACCTCGTTTCTGCTGTCTCTTGAAAACCTCCTTCATTTCTTCTCTCCATAACAAAAACTTTTTTGATGGTTGGAAATCAACCTGAAAAAATCAAATGTAAGACAATCGAATAATATTAATCATTACAATTCTCTCCATAACCGTTGCAAATCACATCATAATTGCAGCAGGTCAGCTCAAATCCTTGCAGATCAGCACAAATCGTTTCATGATTTTGCAAATTGTTTTAAATCGTTCCAATTTGTTGAGGCTATTTGTTGATGATCCCTAACTTGACTTGCATAGGGAGAATAAACCTATTACATCCTCAAGAGGTCTATTAAACTCAATACACCAAATACTCTTGTACAAATAATAGCAAACCCAGAATTTTCATAATGCCTGGCATATCATAGCAATATTATAATGGTCTGATTACATGAGACAAACTTACTGGGGCTAGGCAAAGATTCTGGGTTGGGTTGGGTCGTTTCGGATAACCCATAATTATATCGAAAAATGTTAAGTGGGTCAGCTCAAGGTCAGCTCTTTTAAAACCAAGGTCGGCCTCAAAAAATGAGAAATACGAAACAAACTTTCCTACAAAGTGCAGGCCAGACGTAACTCGGCTTATTGATACACCCCGGGTCAACTTACTTCATATAACTAGGCCCGACTCTTCAATCAAAGATTAAGGTAAAGGTCAGGCACCTATAGAAAGAATTTCACTTCAAAATCCATTACTTGTAAAGAACATTTACCTTTTCGGTAGTGGCAAATTCAGGAGTGACATTTTCAAGTTTGAGTAGATCTCTTCTAATTTCTGCTCGACAAATCGGACACTGAATCTGAGAAGCAAGTACACAATAAAGCCATAAGGAACATATACCAGATGGATACAAAAAGTATACTGTTGCACAGCAATATATCATGAGATCTTTAAGGCAAGTTATTTCTTTATGTACCAAGGTGGCACTACATCACAAGGCTGGAAACCATACAAGGGTATGTAATACCTTCAGTCAGGGACGTAGACAGAAGCTCTGACAGCTATTGATTACTTTGAGCATTCACTTGTAGATAATAGCCAATAAAAAATTATATGTAATATGAAAGCGAAAATTAATATAGCATACCAGATTATTGTCCTTCTGGCTTTTATCCTCTATCGAATCATCTTCTGATTTGGTTTCAAGATCCATTTTAACATATCTAGCCATGCAGGTTGAATGGAAGAAATGATAGCATTCTGTCCGCACGAATTCATCTTCGGCCTAAATATGAAATAAGAGCATATTCATGATAAGGGAGGACTGCCAGAATGGATTGCTAGATGCTGCAGGACCCTTCAAACGTTGTTTTTGTAATTTACATGATTTCCATTGATTGTGAAACAATTTGGTTGGGATTTTGAAAATATTTGTTTCCAATCTTTCTTACGGCCCTGAAGTTGCAAGCAAGCAGCAAGCATATTAAGTTGTTAATGCAGATCAGGGTTGTAGCAGCTTTACAGCTGATGCAGCTTGTGCTCCTAGGATCAATACTCCGCAATGAATATTCTGGATAACCATGTGCTGACCTCAAAAGAATGGACAGCTGAGTTTTCTGATGCCTTCTAGTTAGTGAATATAACCGCCCATGGATTCAATACACAACAATTGCCCTTTTTAAGTATCAGAGATCAAGGCTACTAGGCTACACAGCTATCAGTTCAGTACAAATCAGTATTTCAGATAAATTCCTATTTACACCATATTCATATACATGTATTTCTAACATTTTAGTTTCCACTCTGCACAGTGTGCCCAGAATCAAAAATTATGGAAAAAACCTCATAACTTTTGATATACTTGCCTGAACATAAAGGTCAAGGGCTCGTCACAAAGGTTAAAACAAAAGCTTTTCGAAAATTGCAAAGAAAATAAGAAAAGATCACAGTTGAGAGCCTGGGAACGAATTTCCTTATTTGGTCATTATTTGGATTTTCTTGAAAAACAAGTATAACTTGGGTTTAAACATTGTTAAGAAATCGGTTAATAACTTTTTTGAACGATGGTAACATGGGCTCTTCTAAGATAAGTAAAGAGTTGAAAAATATTCAGCATTTGGGGCTTGGTAAGAGGTTTCCTTATATGGGCATTAGAGGCCCAAATCTCAAAAAAGGGCATAACTTGGGTTTTAATCACGTTTGAGACATGGTTAAAGACTCATTTGAAAGGTAAGAGTAAAGGCTTTCTAGAAATAGCAAAAGAATTCATAGGATTTAAAAACTAGGGGTCTGGTAACTCCTTATATGGGCATTAATGGGTCAAATTTAAAAGAGGAGCATAACTTGGGTTCAAATCAAATTTAGAAAAACGTTAAGGGTTCATTTGAAAGGTAATAGTAAAGGCTTTCCAAAAAAGTTAATCAAGTAAAACAAATTGGAGAAAAGAGACTTTTGATGTTGTGTTTGCCAAACCAGTTGATATAGATATTGGTGGAAGGCCCAGGAAACGAATAAGTGTCTTGATTGTGGATACAGTAAGGTTTCTTATAGGGTTAAGTAGTCCTCTTTTAAACCCCAATGATCAAGTCTATATTGATGCTAAGTTTGGCATAGATGGTTCTTAGTCTCATCAAATACGTCACCAACTCGCTGAAAATGATGAACCAAGAAATGATAATGATCGACAAAACTGTGAGAGAAGTCACATAGGCACTTTTCGGTGTCCTCTATCGGTTACTTCGAATGAGAAAGTTATTTGGTAAAATAAGCTACCAAACTCTGTACTGTTTTGTCGTCGTTTGTGTCTCCTCAGAGAAAAAGAAAATAGAGAGAGCGTTTTAGAACATTTTAAACCCTATATAGATGCTGCACTTGATATGGAAACTCATCTAAATTCAATATTAGTGATATCGAGATAGACCTTCCTATTGACAGTGGACTCTCGGTGATTGACAGCAAAATTGTGAAAATCATTCAAGTTAATTCCGGGAGTTTTTGCAACTACTGCAAAGTAACGAAAAATCATTATTTATATTCTTCAAGGCTTTAACTTAGGGAAAACTGTTGATGAAATGAAAGCCACTTGGGCTAATATTGAGGAAGGAAATATTTCCTATATTTACCCTACAAATCAGGCCCTGCAGCTAGAGCTCGGCAATTCTCTATTCGCTTAAATACACTGGATATTTTCACCCACATGTTCATAAAAATCCATCTAAGAAAAACACCGATCAGTGAAGTCGGTGTGAAAGCTATGGACATACTACAAGATCATGTCCAAGAAACTACTATTCAGTTCTGAGCAAAGAAAAGTCGATTATACAGTCCTGTTATTTCTAGGTTTTTTACCTATGATTTGCTTTTTATTTCAAATATTTCCAATGACAAAACAGCCTACATTATTACCTTTCTTTTGAGCCTTTACTTACAATGATAGCCTGAATTGTTCAAAAGTAATAGTTGGTTAAATATCTTTGAATTCAGAGAAATTGCAAATTTTTGGCACGTTTTTCAGTGTATGCTAAACTATTAGTAATCCAATGTCGTATTTTCAGGCAAAGTCAGGCAATGCAATCTATGCAAATTATGCTTCTCTACATGTTGTAGTTACAAAATCAAAAGGGTTTCATGGCGGCATTTTGCGGCAAAAAAGTATATTCTCTCTCAAATATTGAAATTTAGTTGAAATTGTAAGAATATTTTCACTTTTCTCATCTTATAATCAGTTGAGGATTGAGTGAGAGATTTTCGAAACTGGGATTATCACAGGAAATGATTCTTATTGAACATTAAAGCCTATTCAATTACCTTTCTTTTGAACCCTTGTTTGCAATAATAGCTGGAGTGGTTCTAAAGTTACAGTTATTTGAGTTTGACTGCTTTCTGGGGCATTTTAGTAATTGTTGTCAATTTCACGAGGCTTCGAAATAAGAAAATAATTTTCTCAACAAATCAGCAACTTCGAAAGGTCATAAAATCGGTTTAACTCGAGCTTTTGAGCTCAAATGTTTTTTGTTTGAAAGTTAATTATATCTTCTTTCATTAAAACTAAGAATTAGGCTTCAATTTGAAAGTCAAAAAATAGGTTTTTT
The DNA here is from genome assembly GCA_963924455.1 of Pelagia noctiluca. Lineage (NCBI taxonomy): Eukaryota > Metazoa > Cnidaria > Scyphozoa > Semaeostomeae > Pelagiidae > Pelagia > Pelagia noctiluca. Next base: position 15,254,847 of record OZ004322.1, on the reverse strand, counting down.
CCATGTCTCGGCACAGTGTGCTCTGTTTTCTTTTCCAAGCATAGCGTGAGCAATTTTTTTCAATTTGCCAAAACCTAGCTTACGCATCACAGGAAGAGCTTGCAACTCACAAATGGAAATTTGGACCTTAGTGGATTGTTGCTAGATATCTTAATACACCTTGAATGTATGTGTATTTACAAATATCATGTTGCGCCAATCTAGTAGCATGGTAGCAGTCTGTTCTGTTAATCCATTATATTAAGAAGAAAGTTAAAGGAAGCCTTACCTCGAAGTGGTCCATACAAATGGCACAGTCACACTCTGGTCTGTTGTTGTCCGTTAGACATTCCTTTGCATACTGAAAGAAATTTGAGAGTGTTTATTTAAATCAAGGCTAATTTTTGCTAAATTGTGACGAGATGGAAATTGGAAATACATACACCGTTTTGGAAATATATACACCAAGTGCGACTTACTATGTTTACTTCCATTACTTTACTTTATTACGATTTTCCACACCTAGTGGAACATGGCTAACAGTCTATTAAAGTAATCACAACAAAAACATTAACAACATTAGCAACAACAGAAACAAAACAACAACAATAGCAGTAAGAGCAACTTCCTACTTACCTCAATCAAATCAAATAAAACAGCGTGGCCAATTTTCTGTGACGTCAGAGCATTCAAATTCACCAAAATGCTAAGAGTAAACAAAAATTGATTATACACATCAAAGTGAGATTCTATCATTTCATCACAGTAAAAAATCACAGCCCATTGCATTTTCCTTGCCATCCTCAAGATTTGCACAAATTCATTACAAGATGGTTAAAGATCGTAATTTGCAAAGATGAGTTGTGGGTATTCTTTAAAGGCTACTTATAGGCAAAATGTGGAACAGTACAAACCTATCCAACTGGGCGTCTGAAATTCCTCTTGGACTCTTTATCTCAATCGAAGGCTTTTCATCAGGGTACTGAAAAAACGATAATTATTCATAGTTAAATAATGCTTTTAATTCTTTAGAGAGGGGTATAAGTATTCATGGCATTAGACACCAACAAGTATTATCAAAGATAAAATCTGATTTGATTATTGTTCCAATCCACTATCACGATGATTTCTCCCAGGGTAGACTTTATAAACAAGGATATCTTTTAGCCTGAGTTTGAGCTTAAGGTAATCAAGTAAATAGTTGCTAGTAAATTCTCTTAAATTAAATTTGTTAAAAACATTAGATATAATTTAAGGTGAAATGATGAAGAACAGGTATAGAGAACGATAATTAGGAATCATTTTAAACTGACCAACCTTCGGTGATATTCTGATCAAAAGCTGCATGCAAACATATTTCTGTTCTTTTTCGTCAGCTGTATAAGGTTGCAGCTTCACCATTATCTCATCTGGCCTACATACAAAAATTCAATGTTTAAAAGTAGAAATAAACAAAAACGTCATAATCGAATCAATTGGTGAGAATGAAATTGATGATTTGGTACATTGGTGCTCTACCAACTAAGCTATCGGTAGTTAGTTTTAATCGACCAACCCAAGTCCCAGTAATCTCATAAATTGCACCACCCCTCCAGAATGCAGAGAAGAACCAGGAACAACTTCACTGGACCTGCCCAAGAGGGACAAATTTTTCACACCAGGAAGACAAAATCTATTCTTCTGAATGTGATATGGATATCATTTTATCATTAGATTTTATCCCACGCAACCCTTTTAAGATAAAGAACAGATTACGAACCTCTATAATTTGCAGCCTTTTAAAATCAATTTTGTACTTTAATATACGTTCTACATTTTTGCTTTATTACAATCACAATTAAATACTTATTTTTTGCTGTTATCGGATAGCATGGGTGCTTTTGAAAGTCAGACCCCTAATCTCTTGAGGAGCGTAGTCTGTAGTGCACCTGGTTGCAAATTCAAAGACCTGAAACATCCTACTTTTGTTATGTGTGGGTTAGATATCATCTGGGTAATTGAGAAAAGATGAGTTCTATAATGTCAGCTACAGTCAAGGCACATATCAAAGTATAATTTGGTCATACCTATCCGCAGGACCGTTTACGGAGATTTCATCCATATAAATAGATTGCAAAACATCAAGTTCTTCTTGTAAAGTGCTGCAAAATAATATATGGATTAATCATGAAAATACTTTGGAACACAGTAATGTAAGCTTTGACAGCTAAAACATGTATACGCTCCTTTAAACTAAAACAGACCTGGTATTTATATAGTAGGGAATCCACACATCGACCCCTTTATTAAGCTCCTGGACGTCCCAAGAAGCAGATTTTTTCCCTATCACCACAGATAGACCAACACAGTCGAGGATATTCAAAACAGTCAGCAGGGATATCATAATCATTGTTGGGATCCCATCATGATTACAGTTGAGTTGGGAGGTAATATACAAGTTTGTGGAGGACGTTCAGTATACATTGGCTGTGTGGGTACAATGAAAATAAGTGTATCTATGATTGACCCTTATGCAACCCAAACAAATAATATGACTATTATTTATATAATGTAATTGATAGGGGCTATCATTGAGTGAGGTGGAGGTGCTTGCCCTCATCGATAATGCCTTAATGTCATTAACTTTGTATGCCATGTTTTTTTACGTGCTGGTTATCATATTGCTGTGTCATTGCGATGTTTGTTCAGAGAATAATTATTTTTTAGTTTACCTCTCCATTTCTCGCATCCACATTAGAACAACCTTCAAATCAAAAAGAAATCTAAACCCCACTAGTCTCCTTTTCAATGGAATGAGCCTCACTTTCAAACTTCACGTAAACACAACAAAATGGCCGCGGAATTATTCATCTCAACTCCGCTGATCGAAAGTGTGCCGATTTCTAAAGTTTCCGGCTTAAATGTTTATTTGAAACTTGAAAATACTCAACCATCAGGGTCATTCAAGCTCCGAGGATTGTCACATCATTGTTTGAAGGTATACAAGCTTTGAAAACCTACGTCTGCTGATGGTCTCAATTAATAGGCCTAAAAAGAAGAAGGTGAAGAAGGCCTAAAAGATCTGTTATGTTAGGTGGCTTATTATAAGTCAGTGACTTTGCATTTTTTGGCATCGTAGAGATAGCATTTTCTTCTGGAAAAATGCATTCAATTAGTGCTAGAAAAAACATTAGAAGAGCAATGTCAAAGAATCACTATCCCTCAGCAGAAAACCGCTCGGGTCTCAGCAATATCAGTGTCAGTCTGATCTGACAAACTGTAAGATTTGTACAGGCTAGGCTATAGACCACTTTTAATGTTTACAATTTTGCAGAGGCAAATCAGATTTTTTTGAAATGCAAAATAGGTCCACAATATAAGGTCACACCTTTTGACAATTAATTCAATGCCAATTAAATTGTTCAATAAACAAAGATACCAGCAGGCGTAAAATGTAAACATTGAAAGTGGTCTATCATGGGTTGATAACTTAGTTCACACGATGCCTGATTCATTTGGGTTTCCATATGCAATCCAATAGGAAATTTTCTCCTTTTCACAAGATGCCCAATTCACTTTTTTTTCACATGAACACACTCCACTCTGCGCCCCAAAGGCCCACAGAAATTCCTATTGTTGAAACAATTGCCACTTGACAGCTAAGTATCACATGCTCTTGAGAGGGTCGATAAGTTGGCGCCAAAAATGCAGGCACATCATAAAAAAAGAGCTGGAGCACAAGCGTATCGGATTCATTCGTTCGCACGACCCCAAAAGCAATCCAATATGAAAAGCGATCCAGAATGTTTCACCTTCAGAGCGGAGTGATTTGACTCTGCAAAAACGATGCGAAGCGATCCGGATTGGCATGGTGTAGGGTGAACAGAAAGGCTATCAGATATGAAAAGCGATCCGAAACGATAAGAATCCGGCATTGTGTGAACGGGGTCTCAGGTATTACTGAATAGACTGTCCAGAAAATTCGCAAATTAGAACAAGAGATTTGCGATTTCGCTATTGCTCTTACTACTTTGAATCTGTCAATAAAAACTGATCTGCATATTCTTTTAGGATTTTTGGTGCTTTTATGAATGTGGCATGGAATTTATGCTTATTTCAGATATCCTACCAATCTCCATATACCTGTTAAACTTTTTGATGTTCAAACTTTTTCCATGATCTGCTTTCTTACAGGTTGTAAGCAGAGGATGCAAGCATCTGGTCTGCTCGTCAGGTACTTATTTTCGGTGCCCATTTTGGACACTAGAGGACTTAAGAGGCTATATTGAAAATGTGGGCTCTTGGACTTCTTACTTTTTGTTCAAGTTGGAATTTCCGTATTTTCCATTGCGGAAAATTGTTTAATCTTTTTATTTGAGAAGATGCAAGATCCGGAAAAATAATAAGAATTTTCGTGACCAATTATTGACCCCAGCTTAATTGATTAGCATTTTCTCCATTTTGAAATAATTTCAAGGTGATTAATTCTGATATTGTTGATAAAAAAGAGTGTCTTTCTTCATCATATCCGTTCACAGTAAGTCCAATTCTCTTCCTTGATTATATCCAAGTACACCTCTAGGAACCAACCTATTTCGTTGATTAATAATATTTCATTGAATTCATTTGAAAAACCTTATGAAGACAAACATTTAATAGAATGCTTTGTATCATATCCAGGTGGCAATGCAGGAATGGCAGTGGCCTACGTTGGTCGTCACCTATCAATTCCTGTCACCATTGTGGTCCCTGAAACCACTTCTCAAGAAGCTATAGAGCGTATAAAAGATGAAGGAGCTAATGTTATTGTGCATGGCAAGGTATTATCTAAATATTCTAAACTGGGTTGGTTAGGTTTGTTGCTTGATAACTTATGATAAGCAAATACTCTTAATACCTCAGTAAAGTATTATGGTGGGACTTCGTGCTAAGGGCTCACTGAATAACTAATCTAGTCTAATTGAAGCAGTGCTACTCTGGTTATTCCTCGAGATAGACCACATTTCATGATTCTTTTTGCATCAAATTGATGTGACAAATTCTCTCTTATTGACTGATCAGAGTTTCCATTCAATTTCTACCCTTTATTTCTCTAATTCTTAGAATTTCCCCAAAATACTAGAATGTAATACTACTTTCTTCATTTTTAAAGACTCGAATCATAAAGATATCAAACGCTATTCCTTTGAAGCGCTATACATTAACCAGTTATAAAAGACCTTCAAGATTTATGAATACGACTATATAGGGCCAGATCTTGAAGATCATTTATAAATTGTCCATATAAAGTGCGTCCAAGGAATAACGTTTGATATCATCATGATTCGGGTCTTTAAATATGAAGTTTATAAATTCCTTTATGGCCTCGTCAAGAATCACAATAAAGAAGAGTAATACTTTCTTTCTACGTGTAATTGGTCAAGTTCAGCAGGTTGAAGGCTTAACCTTTGTATGGGTTTGTTTCTCTGGCTGATCTGTCTTGATGGTCATTTCATAATAAAATGATTATCTACTGTATCCTTCTACTAAATTATTGTTTTAAAGGTTTGGGATAATGCCAACGAGCATGCCAAGCATCTGATTCAAAGCAAAGAAATTCCAGGTTTGTTTTTTGTTATGATTGCTGTCATGTTGAAAGTTGTTGATAGTTGATAGGCAAGTACGTCTACTATCTTCGTCAGGTATTGGTTTATATGCAAAACGCAAAGAGCCCACTGAATAGCTAAACTAAGCAAGTAGTACGATCCTGCCCCTTCCTCTTCTGTGACTGCACCTTTTGACTTATTTTGCCTGTCTGAAGGTAATTTAGAGCCCTCAACCTTTTGAACAATGGTCGACTGATCTAACCACGTGGCAATCCCAGCCAAAAGTGCTTTTTGGAACCTTGAAATGGCTAAGCATGAATCCTCCATGTATTTTCACAACAAGCTCTTATCAATTGATTTTGTTCGACACTTTTATTCAATTCAATTTAACCCTGGAAGCCTTGAAAACATTATTCTGTTTCAGATGGATCTTTAATTCATCCTTTTGATCACCCTGAAATTTGGTAAGCAGAACTTTGTTTTCTTAAAACTTTGTTTGTTTGAGTGGTGATGATTTTATGCCATAAATATCAAAAAATACGTATCACCTAAAAACGCCTGAAGCCACCATGAAACTTAACCACCAAATGCAGTTTTAGATGGCTTATAGATGGTTTAATGTTTTAGTATTTACATTTCTTCTCATTTGAGAACATCTGTCTGTTGAACACAAGAACTCTATTTAGTTCGAGGACTCGTGCAGAGCATCATTCTCTTGCAGGGAAGGTCACGCTAGCATGATAGTAGAAGCAAAGGAGCAGATGACAATTACTCCTGACGTGGTGATTCTAACAGTCGGTGGGGGAGGTCTTCTTGCTGGTGTGCTTGAAGGGATGCATAAAGTTGGTTGGGCTGATGTCCCTTTACTTGCAGTAGAAACATATGGGGCTGATAGCTTTGCAAGCGCTGTGAATGCTGGAAAAATTGTAACTCTTCCTGGAATTGCAAGGTGAGAAAAGTGTATTGATGCCAAAAATGATATTTTTATCATTTCTATGTACTGGAGGACCAAAAGCCAAATAACACTTAGGTGATCCGTATCTAAAATCATACAAGGTCAATTAGTCCAAACAAGTTGAATATGTTCTGTATGTTGTAGACTAGACAGCAAACTTGGGAATGTTGAGTAATCAAGCTCTGCATGGTAGGAACAATAGATATCAACTCGTCTTGTATTGGCATATAGAGGCCAGATTGTGAAATTTAGTCCAATAATTGCGCATTGTGCAATAAGAATTCGCTGATTTATCTTTTAGTATCTAACTTTGTAATATACATGCAATTGAGAAAATCTATGTTGGAAACGAGATCACTTGAATCATTGTTGATTTTGAAATTGCAAACAGGAGTGATGAAGAAAAATTGTAGTTATAAGAATATGTCAATTAACTGAAAGATTCTCATGTAATATATTTGGTATCACTTTTCAGCGTTGCAAAATGTTTAGGCGCAGTGACAGTTTGTGAAAAGTCGTTTGAATGGACGAAGCATCATAATGTCGTCAGCCATGTTTTGGAAGATCGAGATGCAGTCGATGCGTGCTTGCGGTTTTTAGGTAAGCTTAACATCTTAAGGTGGACCATGACTACAAGACCATATCTTATGAATTAATGTAATTATATACATGGCTCTGAAGAAAATTGCCTCACTGTGGATAAGCCTGGAGTTGTAAACACATCAAGGTTACTGCGCTAAGGTATTGTTCTGGTTTGGGACCGTGGTTAGCGCGCTCGCCTGTTTCCGGCAAAACTGGGGTTCGAGACCCAGTTGAGGCATATGTCAATTGCAGTAGCCTGCTATGGTATAATCTAATTACCTTAGTTGACTATGCCTTGAATTAATTGCTCTCCAGAATGAATTTGTGTATATATGCACTGGATACACCTTAAGATTACTACACAGACTTATATACCTGATTTAGGACAGTGGATAGGGCCCTTGCCTGTTATGGGTAAGGTCCAGTGTTCAAGACCGGCTGGAGGCATATCAACAATTTGTAGCCAACTTTGGTAGAAAATATTTCATTGAAAATGACAACAACAACAACATAATCTGTAGCTTTTAATTTCAATAGATTCAAGATGCATTCTGGGATTTAGAGGGCCTATGGTTATTGATAAAAGTTTTTCCACTGAAAATAGACTTTCAATCGACTTTCTTTTTGCAGATGATCATAAAATGCTTGTCATGCCAGCATGCGGCGCGGGCCTTGCTGCTGTTTATGGTAATCACTTGAAGAAATTGGAGGAGGAAAATAAACTGAAAAACGTGAAAAATGTGTTAGTTATTGTGTGTGGTGGGCAGGGAATCACCCTGCAAAAGCTGCTTCAATTGAAGGAGCAATTTCATTTGTGAATTATTGTTCCAAGGAATGGAAAGAAAATTAAAATCAACGAAATGCGTATCAAAGATTTGATGGTTACAGTAAAAACCTGGATAATATAAGAACCATTTCTAGTCAGGGCGCTAGGAGACAGAAACCGTATATCAACCTGCAAATTAGGCGGCAAATTAATTTTTCGAAAAAAATATCATATATTACCTGAACATCATAATTTCACCTGTTGGACACTTATAATTTTCTTGTGAGACCATACCAACACGCTTTTTATCCACACGGTTCACGTTGCTCGTCCAGAAAATGAGCGCCATTTTTTCTATTGTTCATCACGAAGCACCGTTTTGATTACGAGGCTAAAAAACTATGGCCGTCAGATTACCTTGACAACAATGACGCGACGTTTTGTTTACTTTGATGAGGTTGTAAAAAAATGGCCTAAAAAGTGTGCAATGATGTCGTCTTCTTTATTCGAGCCTCTGTTTTAAGAATTATTCGATGGAAGTTGATTTAAAATTAACTGTATCGCCAAAAAAACCTAGAAGAAGCAAGAGTGCTGAAAGTAAAGTAGTGGAAAATGTTGCTGAGACTGGAAGGTGCATCGTCCATGATGTAAAATTCGACAAAGAATCACGACTTAGTGAATTTACGGAAGTTTCATGGAAAAGAGTAAAGGAAGCAAAGTAAGTAATTTGTCAGTCATCGTCAATCTTTTCAAACAAATTATTCTAAATAATATCGTAGTTAAGACATTTCCTCGATTCACTGTTCTTATCTCGTTATTTCAGTTTTTGTTTGTGTTTGTTTCTCTTTGTTTGTTTGCTCTTTTATTTATTTATTTGTATAATTCTTTAACATTTTATTTTTTAATTCAGCCGCATACGGAAGTCAGAAGATGTCACAAAGTTGATCAGTGAATGCGATTCAAACGAAATACCAAGCAAAAGTTATGGCTATCATCGTAAATGTTACTCGAATTTTACACACAAGAAAAGTCTTACTACTATCAAAAGAAAGTTAAGCGACGATTCTTCTGATGCCGAGAAATAACGAATTGAAAAAATTCATCGTCCTAAGAATGGGTGCATTCCATACATCATGCATATTCCTGTCAGTCATTGGCAAAAGATTCGCAGATGCAGGCCTCAGAGATTTGATAGTGGAAGCAAATTTAGTCGGTAGGTTTTTTTGCACATTGTACTTCTAAAAATAATATTTTCGTTCTCAATTGCATAAAAAAGTTGGGTTTCTTGACGTTTCTTGGCATTGACTTATATAGATATTACAAAAAGTCCCATTGTGTAATTTTTCTCATAAAAAAGAAATCAACTGAAATATGGAAACCCGAAATAAGAAATGCTATTTTATAGAAAAATCTGAAACATAGCGAAAAATTTACATTGGAAACGTTTTTGTCTCAAATTTTGTAGAGTAAAACGTCAGAAAAGAAACGAGACAAAATTCTAACGAGTTTTCAATTCACATGCAGATCGAAATCAACTGATCGGTAAAGGTGTCAATGATTGTTATTGCTGTGAGAAAAACATTGACCGCCCTCAATTTAGTGAGTCACCCAATGCGATTAGAACTGAAGGGTCCAAAGGGAAAAAACGAACTCTTTCTGCCTCTAAATATTATGTTTTGGCTTTATGTGGAAAGACTCCCAAATACCAAATAAATAATGACCTTGATTTGCCAATGATGGAAAATTAATTCTCATATTAGGCTTGTGTGTATTTCTTTAAATTCATTTCTTGTGTATATTAATTGGGGTACTGTGATAATGAGAGAGAATAACTGATAGTCTTTTAATTTCCTCTTTAGGTCCAGGCTCTGTGGAAAAATTGCTGAACGGAAAGCACTACAACAATTGCATGCGTATATACAAGTACATATTTGACGCACTGATGCGCTTGAAACTTCAAACATTCGAAGACTGGCTATCAGAGAGAAGTGAGAAGCAAAGTTTTGATTCGTGCCTCGCATCTAAAGAAATGCAGGATCTACTGAATGAAGTATCTGAAGAACACCTCAACAACTTCGTGAACGAAAATCGGCAGTTACTGAATCGCATTGAAAAGTACGAGGAGTACCTGGAAAGTCAAACCACGTCTCCCACCGCTACGTTTTGGCAATCCTTTCTTCAGATGATGAATACACTGTTCGCATTTGTCCGCTCAGTAAGGACCGGTGATTGGCCGTTGCATGTCATATCCACACAGCGAATGCTTCCTTGGTTATTTGCCTACGACCGTCCCAACTATGCCAGATACCTCACTTACTACTGGGCAGAAATGCAGTCCCTTGAAGAAAAGCATCCTGTCATTTATCAGGAATTTCTGTAAGTTTAAAATTATTCGATTACTTTCAACTACTCGTGATTTCGCTATTGTGCATGATCGATTAATCAAAAGTCTATCTAAAAAGAAGGCGCGCGTCTTTCAACACTTATGTCAATCCCTGAATCTTCGAAATTTTTTGATGTGCGTAGTTATAACAAAGTCCTTAAAATTAATTTTAACAAATGAGTCCACTACTAGGCTTTGTGCTGGACCTTCTCATATGCCTGCGTGAGGAAGTGTGAAAGCCATTAGACAGGAACACCGCAAGACGACACAGCAGATCAAAACGCAGAGTCAGGAACACCGCAGTGTCCAATTTTTGGTCATGGATCTTACCCCGGTTGCCGTTTTATTACGACATTGACATCCACAACTTTACTTCTATTGTAAATAACAGTGGCTTTTCTATCTTAGGAATGGAAATTTCTCCGTTCGTCGACAGCCTGGAATGTTTAATGCAGTGGCGTCAGATCAGTGTATCGAGCAAACAATAAATCGGGAACAGAAAGGTCATGGCGGAATTTCAGGATTCAGTACGACAACAGGAACAGTACAAAGATGGGTTTTAACAAGTCACAGTGCAGCAAAAGCCTTGAATAAGCTGGAGCAGATGATTGAAATTGGTAAAGAGTCTTCAGTAACAAAAGACCTTGGCTCAGCAAGAATGTTGTTTGATGAAGCTGCTGTCCGCCGAACGCATGACGTTCTACTTGCATGGGGAAATCCATTTCTGACAAGTGAAAGCTTAATCAGTCTTAGTTCCGGGTTGATGGCTCCTCCTGATGTGGCAGGCGATCTCGTAGAAGCTCACAGTCAAGGAGAGACGGCGCTGAATAAGTTTTTGGAGGAAAGAATCAAGACAGACGAAGTTCCATTCTTCAGTCCTATCAAGCGATTGAAGCTGAAGACATTCGCCTCTTTGAACGCCAAGAGTGTACGAAAAATTAAAGATAAGACCTACACCATCACTGCAGAGAGAGGAATATTTGCAAAACTCCTTGTGATTGGAGAGAAGAGATGCACTGTCAGCATGCAAGAGCTACTCTCCTATTCACTTGGACCTATACCCTGGTCTCTTGCAAAGCCAGATGGGACCTTGGTGAAAACAACCAAGTCAAAGCTGTTGAATGTTGTGGAAGAGGGAATAGAAACGCTCGAGGCATTGCCAATCGGAACTGTGCTTGTCTTCGATGGTATGGTGATACTTCAGCAGCTAAAGCCAGAGAGTATGTCCACATTCGGAGATATCTCTGCCCATATTTTAGCTAGGATACTCACAGGAAACGCCAACACGGTATATTTCGTAACGGATCAGTACCTCGAAAATTCGATTAAAGAAATGGAACGACACAAGCGTGCAAGTCAGGGTATCATCAGGTTTCAACTGAATAGAAGAGAACAGAAGACACCGAAGCAATGGAAGAAGTACCTATCTCACTCGCAGAACAAAATTGACTTGATCAAATTTTTAGTGAGAGATTGGAGCCACCCAGAGCGTTTTAAAAATCAGATTGGCAATCGCAGCATCTATGCTATAGTTGAAGAGAAATGCTATCTAATAAAGAATGTGGATGATATAGTCGAGTCTACTGAAGTGGGTGCACTATTTTCAAATCAGGAAGAGGCTGATACCAAAGTCATCTTGTGCTGTAAGCATGCAGAAGAATCTGGTCACCAAAATGTGTGCATTGTTACAGTTGACACTGACATCGCGATATACAGCATATACTATGCAGAAAGAATTGCCATAAATTTATTCGTCCAAATTGGTACGAAAGCTTCCAAGCGAATTATAGATATAAGAGCCATTCATCAAGATCTAGGTTCATCAATATCAAATGCCTTGCCAGCATTTCATGCCTTCACGGGCAATGACTACACCAGTGCATTGTTCGGGATAGGAAAGGTCAAAGCTTTCAAAGCATTGAAAAGTTGCGAACTCTTTCATTACACTTTCGGAATGGTTGGTGAAGATTTCGCATTTGATGAAGACCTCCTTCCAGCCATTGAAGAGTTCGTTTGCACTTTGTATGGGTTGAAGAACGTGTCAAGTGTCAACGAGGCACGGTACACTAAGTTCTGCAGCTCTACAAAGAAAGTACCCGAGCCGCAGCAGCTCCCTCCAACTCAAGATGAACTGTTCCAGCATTGCAAACGGGTTTCCTACGTAACTGCGGTAGTTAAAAGAGCGTTAGAGGCTAACATCAACATACCTTCCCCTGATGGGTACGGATGGAGAGTCGATAGAGATTCTGGTATGGAGATAGTGTGGATGACGCAGAATCCTGCTCCTGACTCCATCGTTGAGCTGGTATCTTGCAACTGCCGAAAATCCAAATGTAGCAATCAGTCGTGTGCTTGTTTTTCGTATGGCTTGAACTGCACTGACGTCTGCAATTGTTCTAACTGCAGCAATGATAATGTCGAGGAAGAAGACAGAGATGCTGATAATGACTCTGACAGTGATCTTTCTGATTAGAGAGCTCGGGCCATTAAAAAATATAAGCTGCCTTTGCATGAGACCGGTTCCATTTGCAACCGTCCAAAACTGACCGTGGCTAGTTATTCCGCTTATACGGGACCTGTCTTTCGGAATGTTTCCCGAATTTTGATTAATTAGGAAAAGTTCAATTTAGGGACGTCTCGTGTATCCCGTGTGAATGGTCGAAGCGGTTAGAAAATTAGCGAGTAGGGGCAAGGAAACACAATGAGTTTTCTTTATGAGGCCATTATATTATTTGATACAAAGTTTTATGGACCGAGATCTGCCGTTGAAGAGTTCATCAGCCCATTAATTTCAGAAAGTTTCAAAATGGAATCGGTCTCCGGAGTAGAACATTCATGCATTGAATCTGTAAATGTTTAGTTCCTTAAGCAGAAGATTATTGGGTGGATTGATTCAAGATAATAGTACGCAAACACCTCTATTCAACAAAATGAAAATATAGCTGTAGGGATTGCTTGCCAAATATTCTGATGTCCCGCATTGCCCCTGATTTTCTCGAAGGTGTGTTCTACACAAGATTAGTTTGCTTTCTGACACGATTGGGGTAACGCGGAGAAGCTTTTAATTATCCTGGTCCACCATTTCGTTTTAGTGCAAATGTTATAAATTTGAAAGAAAATTAAGAAAAAAGAGGAACAAACTTTATGACGTCACAATTTGATGACGTCATACCATCTTTTACTGGCTGCAGCTCCCTAGACCTGTACCTAATGGGCCCAAAATTAAATTAGCTGACCATTTTTTGTGATATTTTATAATTTAACCTTATAATCGGACTTTTACAACATGCACAAGAGCTTTAATGACAATTACATATTTCGAAAAAAAATGGCGCCAGTGATTTTGAATGGCCTAAAACTCGTATGAAGAAAATGTTGTTGGATTTGCTTCACAAGAAAAAAATTCATGTCCAACAGGTGAAATCCAACTCATAAGGGTCTAAGGTTTGGTTTAGTATCAAAATTTAATTGCCACTAATTTTGCTGGTCAATTTTACGACAGCGCCCTGTCTATTCCTTTAAAAGACTTTGAAGAATGTTTTCTTTAAACTTTTTACAGAACTATTCTGATGAAATGTATTGTGGAAGCAAAAGAAAGCTAGAAATACATAAACATGTCACTTGAGACCACTAATCCCAATACAAATCTGTCAAAATGTCCCTAATGATCGGGAACTTTTTAGGATTGAACTGAAAGATATTGGTTCTTATAAGGTTTTTACTGTATGGAAGCAGTGGGCAGAGAATCAAGTTTCTTAAGCTACAGGATTTTTTTGGTTGAAAGTATGTGCCAGGAAATGAAAAGTAGGCACATTTGTAGGGAAAAAATCCCTGTCTGCAAGTAATAAACAACTATTACAGCATATAAAACCGCGTAATTATTTAAAAAAACATACCAGACCCAACTGCATGATGATGAATTTTCAGTTTTCTGTATGAGTGTGAGAAAATTTTGTTTACTCTTTTTTAATATTTTTTACCTTGCTTTGATTAGATTGTACTTGTGAAAACAACTTATTTAATCATCTATTGTATTCTGGTATATTCTTATATATTTATTCGTAATAATTGTTTATTTTTCTGTCAGAAGCTTCTTGGCGTGTAAATTTCATTGAGGCACAGTAAGGGCGAAAAGAAAAGCCATTCATCATAATATAATAAATTCATAATTTGAAGATGGAAAATAAATTACCATGTATTTTGTTGAAACAGATTAATGATAAAAATCGCCGGAATTGGCAAATATGATATCTGGGGACTAATGAAGTAACTTCTAATCTAGCTTAAAGGTAACAATTCGTAATGAATATAGGCCCTTTAAAAGAGGAAAAAGGGATTTACGATCCCTAACAAAATAGTATTGCTTTGGTAACGGCCAAATTTGTATTTTTATTTGCGCTTCTGCAGTGCCTGTGCAGTTGTGAGCCAAGATAGAGACGTCTTCTATGTAGACAGAGGATGTGGACCACCGAGAAGGATATCGTTTCCTGATGTCATATTAGGAGATAAAGTTATCAGAGACCAAGCTAATGCTAATGATCATTATTATTATCATTACTACCCCTACCCATAACTGATTTGGGATATTTACCGTCCTACCCCCTCTAAAAAGCCTTTATTCGCATAGAGACTAAAAACTATTTTACATGGATTTCTCATAAAAATAATGCATTTCCAATTGGTAAATATTCCTTCATTAATAAACTTTTTCAACATTGTTTTGAACACGACAGTATTATACCTGTCTTTGCAACTGCAAATGGTTTGAAGAAATCATAGATTGGTTATTCATTGTGGCAATGAGCTTCTCACGCAAAAATTGAAAACATGTTCTTTACCAACCAAGTTTCTGACTTGGTAGATTCCTCCGTTAACACTACTTTCAACTTTATATAAAGACCAGATAAAACGATCAACATCCTCCTGGCTGTAGTGTTACATCGAGCCAAACTGGACCTTTCTACTCACAATATTGTGCCAATAATCGATTCTAGTATGTTGTATCTTTTAGAATCTGCTTGGTTGGTGCTGTTTTTTCGAAACAGTTGACCAGCCATCAATATCGTTAAATTTCATAAGACTTTCCCATCCACTGGAGATGTACGCGTTGGTAAATCACAATATATACACCCAACCCGTCATCAAAGATATTGGATACCAACCCCTGGGTTTTGGCCTACTGAGATTTTTAACATGCTTATCATGTACGAAATTCGTTTAACATCCTAAGTATAGCAGTATAATTTCAGAAATGAATTTAATGTGCCTATTGATAAACATTCCTGACTAATTCACCTAAGACGTAGCTATAATGTAAATCTTGGCAATGCTTTGCTATTCTCAATGACTCTAAAATTAGGCTAGGTTCACACTGCACTCACTTTTTACTGTTGTGTAGTGTACATGCTCTTGTAAACATTGAAAGAGCTCTTGAAGTGAAATTTTGGTAAGTGAGAACACTTACAGGGCTTCCAATTGTGGCTATTTACAAGTGCGTGCACTAACAGGTAAAAGCTTGCAGTGTGAACAAAGCCCTAGCCATTTTCTACCCAAGCATTGAAAACATTTCTAACGACTAGATGGATCTATGATTAAATGTCATACAACGCTGGGCACATGCTAAAATCTTTTTTCTCCTTCGCCTCCCAATAACCACCTTTATAAACATAAATTTCGTTACCCGCATTTTCGTCCTTGGTTAACTCGAACCACGTCGGGGAATATTCCTCATACACACGCCCTGCTCGACGCGCCTCCTCAGCTTCCGTTTCTCGCTTCCTCCGTCGCACGCGTTGGCATTCTTCCAGTCGCAGTTTGATTTGGTTAGCTTTGTCGAAGTTTCCGTCTTCCATCGCTTTTTCGTCCGGGCGGAGACGCGAGTCTGTCGGAGCGATTCCAGTCTCTATTTCGTTTAATGAACAAGTGAATTCGGAGAAATTGTACATTTGCGCTGCTTCGGGCCTGATGGAAAAATTGAGAATTAGAAAATTAAAGAAACACGATCATATTGGCAATTGTCTGTGAATCTCCACAAAAACACTTGGCAAAGAAACGTGACGTTCGAGTTTGGCCTAAGTGTTTGTCATTTCTGAAGAAGTTTTTCTCATATGACCCCCTACCCTTGAAATGATGTTTAATATGCGTTTTCGGCTAATGGCTTTACTCTGGTGAACGATTCTTGTGTTCATCTAAAACAGTTTACGAGATGGCCACGAAATTTAGTATGACATTTCTTAAAATCGTGTTGTAGAAGTTAATCGACCCTACTTTAAGCTTCACTTTAAGTGGTCAATTAAGAAATCATTATTCTGCTAAACGAATCCTAAAACTGTACAAACATGCAAAAATTGAATAAAAAGGAAGATCATTAAATATTGAGAAAAATAGAACCACTTTGGACAGCAAGCATGCTTCTGAAATATCAATCAAGATAATTTGTGAGAATGAAAATGACCCGAGTAGGACTCGAACCCACGACCTCTAGCTTTGTACTCTAGAACGCTACCACTGCGCAACCGGGGCTACGAGAAACCCAGGCTATTTCATTCACACAAATTGTTGCACCACCACTCACCAAATGCAGAGACGAACCTATCCGGGCTCTTTGCCACTACACTGGACCTGCCGAAGGGCGACGACTTTCTCACACCAGGGAGACCATCGCAGTCCCATCACTGGATAGAGTTGCAGGAAGTAAACTTGAGGAGAAGCAGGATTTGGAAAATCAATCGAGATAATTTGTGAGAATGAAAATGACCCGAGTAGGACTCGAACCCACGACCTCTAGATTTGATCTCTAGAACGCTACCACTGCGCCACCGGGGCTACGAGAAACCCAGGCTATTTCATTCACACAAATTGTTGCACCACCACTCACCAAATGCAGAGACGAACCTATCCGGGCTCTTTGACACTACACTGGACCTGCCGAAGGGCGACGACTTTCTCACACCAGGGAGACCATCGCAGTCCCATCACTGGATAGAGTTGCAGGAAGTAAAATCACAAATTATCTCGATTGATTTTCCAAATCCTGCTTCTCCTCAAGTTCTGGAATATCACACAGATTATAACATAGCATAAAGTAAAGTAACTTACTTGAGCGGCTTCTTCGTCCACAACAGCGTCGGGGGTAGCGTTTGAGGATTCCCACTCTTGCTGAGGGGTGTTCCTTGTGGAACTTTAGATCCCGGCCTTAGTGTGGGATCTCTGTAAACAACTTTGGCACATTCAGCTTTCTGGTCCCAAATTCCAGAAATGACATATCTCGTCACTTTCTGGTTATCGACTACATACCCAGTTACCTAACAAGAGAAGGAAAATTCATTTCTCAATTTCATCAATTAAGACTTGATCTGAAGGGTCTTAGAGTGCTTATAAATAAGTATAAAACTTGGGAGTTAAAGTTTTGTCCATATGAGTAAAACTATTGGCTTCTCTCTTTTAGCACCAATCTAATTCATAGTTTCACAAATATCATCAATTAGAGTAACAGAATTATGTCTTATCAAGGTTGTTTCTGACACAATATTTGACATGATAGTCATCACTTATCAAGGCAAGCTTTGATATTTAGTAGAACAACACAAATACATTCAGTTTTATCAAGGCTGTTTCTGACACAATATTTGACATGATAGTCATCACTTATCATGGCAAGCCTTCGATATTTAGTAGAACAACACAAATACATTCAGTTTTATCAAGGCTGTTTCTGACACAATATTTGACATGATAGTCATCACTTATCATGGCAAGCCTCTGATATTTAGTAGAACAACATAAATACATTCAGTTTTATCAAGGCTGTTTCTGACACAATATTTGACATGATAGTCATCACTTATCAAGGCAAGCTTTGATATTTAGTAGAACAACATAAATACATTCAGCTTTATCAAGGCTGTTTCTGACACAATATTTGACATGATAATCATCACTTATCATGGCAAGCCTTCGATATTTAGTAGAACAACACAAATACATTCAGTTTTATCAAGGCTGTTTCTGACACAATATTTGACATGATAGTCATCACTTATCAAGGCAAGCTTTGATATTTAGTAGAACAACATAAATACATTCAGCTTTATCAAGGCTGTTTCTGACACAATATTTGACATGATAGTCATCACTTATCATGGCAAGCCTTTGATATTTAGTAGAACCACATAAATAACTCCAGTTTTATCAAGGCTGTTTCTGACACAATATTTGACATGATAGTCATCACTTATCATGGCAAGCCTCTGATATTTAGTAGAACAACATAAATACATTCAGTTTTATCAAGGCTGTTTCTGACACAATATTTGACATGATAGTCATCACTTATCAAGGCAAGCTTTGATATTTAGTAGAACAACATAAATACATTCAGCTTTATCAAGGCTGTTTCTGACACAATATTTGACATGATAGTCATCACTTATCATGGCAAGCCTTTGATATTTAGTAGAACCACATAAATAACTCCAGTTTTATCAAGGCTGTTTCTGACACAATATTTGACATGATAGTCATCACTTATCATGGCAAGCCTCTGATATTTAGTAGAACAACATAAATACATTCAGTTTTATTAAGGCTATTTCTGACACAATATTGAACATCATGTTCACTAATTATCATGATAAGTCTGATATTTAGTAGGACAACGTAGATACATTCGGTGTTTTGAAGGCTGTTTCTGAGACAATATTTGACATGATTTTCACCACTGTCATCATGTCAAATTTTGTGTCAGAAACAGCCTTAATAAGTCCAAATCTATTACGTTTCCATTTGCTCTACTAAATATCAAAGGCTCGTCATGATAAGTAGTGACTATTGTATCAATTTCAGTGTTTACATTCGCACAGCTTGGGAGCTAAAGCTTTGTCCACTAAAGTTTTCAGTCGATCTAAACTCTCTACATTGGTGATATTTCCTTGCAATTTAAAAACAGCATAAAAATCAACGAGCAGGTGCTATACTGCCATCAAACCCCAGCAGAGTTTGTTAACAAAAAGATCCTAGATAAAAAATACAAAAAGTTGAAAAAGTAGAAATGATAAAGAAAAACGGCTTACTCGGCGAGGTTTTTCTTTTGAGAAGTAACTGTAGGCGTGGTATTTGAGGTGGCATTTTTCTCCAGTCGTGTGGTTCGTTATGTCCATCTCACCAGACTAGAATTAATCAAATATATCATCATCAATTTTGTCAGGCTACAAAGATAGCTGGGAGAAGAAGCTACATTTCTCATTGATCATGTAAATAATAATACACTTGATAACGGTTTAGGCCGAAAAGCTCGTATGTTACAATCTTAATTTTAATGGTATTTGATATCAAATATTCGAAATATTTACTTATATTTCTCAATGCCCTACGATGAGAGACGGATCTCTCCCAAAACGTCGTGCGTCATGAATCGAGCATCAGTGCATATCATCCCTAATACAATAGCAGAATAGTTAGACAACTGTGAGAAAAACTAACTCCTAGAAAACTAACTTCAAATAAATTTGGTTATTCAATTCCAATGCAAAAAGGCTCAATTTTCATCTTCCTGTAGCTGTTGACATAGATCAATGCTATTGCCTGTTTAGTATTTGGATTTATTGCTTTTTTCATTTTTTATAAGCTTATTTAATTTGATTATTGTTATAAAGTTCTATTGTAAAAAAGAATTGTGAAGAAAATGGAATTGAATTCACAGACCTACATAAAGTTAACAGTAAAGTTTTGAAAACCAAGAATTTGAAATGTAGTCTTAAAAAAGGGGGTATTCATTTAAAATGGAAAAATACATATTATTGAAACCGACAACACCCCCGGTAAGACGGTGATTGGAGTAAAACCCCTGAGATGGAAGTACATCCCTAGGAAGCTATCTGGTATAAGGTCAAATGGTAATGTAACCAACTAACCTGGTCGATCCATAGTTTTCCAACAATGATATTGTTGACGGTAGTGGTAACCTTTTTCCACGTGTAATGATTTCCAGAACGCGTGAATTTACAATGAGCTGTACCGAGTGGAGTCACAAGTAGATACTTCCCCCGGAATTTACTGTTCATTGTAAAATTCTGCCATAGCGTCCAGCCTTTGCCCTCTGCATGATGAGCTATGGACGGGGGGTGATGGCTAACCTGTTTAAAGAAGATACTTTTTTAGTTTTATTCGCGATAAGTTATATTGAGATTAAAAGGGGAAACTACAAAACATAAGAACAAGTAGTAACTTCTCGTTGTTTCTAAGGTTCTGAGGAGGATATCTCACTTTCACTGTCGTCAGATGTTCTCTGAAAGTAAAAACATGATACTTCATCTGCACGACGACATTGTGTGCTTCTATAATTTCATTTCGTATTTCAACTCTTCGATTTCTTCAGTTCTTCTAATCTTTTAATAAGCAATTTAGCCAGGATAGGCACACTCTCCTCGAGTTAAATTTGAAATCATGTATGTTCTTATTGTATACAACAGACATTTCATTGGCACGTACATTTTCAAAGAGTCCAAAAGCGGTCTGCCTAAAAGAGAGTTGACTGTATTTTTTATCATCCTTATCATGTAAGTTTTTTATAAGAACATAGTTCATAAGAGCCCTCGAAAGTAGTAAAATATCAGAACATATAAAGAAAGAAGTAGGCCTAAATTTGCCTAAGTTGCAAAGAAGATCTTCTTATTTCCAACTTAGGCCAAGAACATTTGGTTAGATCCGTCTATTTGCATGTGTTTATTCGATGTTCATTTGTCTGTATCCGAAAATCGTGTTTTCCTGAACTAACATATTACGCACATGAAGGCTTTATATGACTCAGAATTAAGAACATTTTTTTCTTATAAAAAGAGAGTGCAATAATGCAATAACCTGTTCAGCAATGGATGTCCATCCAAGGTCATCAGACCGATCCAGTTCGTACGTCTCTCCAAGCAGAGGGTTGAAAGGCTTGCCAGTGCGATCAGCTGTAGAGGCATAACTTGATATGGAGAACGCTGCAACGTGACAGATCTGTTCCAGAGAGGAATCACATGCGGCTGCATGGTCTAATATCTCCGCGTATTCTAATTCTTCTGTTAGACGCTGGGTCATTGATAAAGGCTCGTTGAAGTTCACCTTGAAAACAAACATTTGCAAATAGAGATTTGGGAATCTAAGTAGCTAGGACAACAATGCCAAAAAGAAAATTATTTCTTAACTCTTTTGTTGGACTCCAACTAACAGAATGCATCGATCTGCCTCTGGATGAAACATTCGTATTTTAATAAAATCATAATGCATCATTCTAAGTATGCAATCAAGAGACCCAATGTGCTTCTTTGGTCATCACCACACTGGTTGTACAGCAACTCGTAAAATAAAGCATACGATGTACCATTAAGCATTGTTTGTGTTCAAATATACTTTTCGTTCATAGCTCATTGAAATTTGAGCACTCGAACACCAACAATTTGTAATCGTACCTCGTATGCTAGGTTTATGAGTCAATGCACAGCCAGTGCTGTGATCAACAGGAAAGCACATTGGGTCTCATTACCACATGTCTATATTTCGTTCTTTGCTCTTGCAAAATCTTGAGCACTCTTTGAATATTTTGAGCCACAATCTACCATTTTAATAATAGTATTTCTAGTGATACTAGTAGGGGCTTTACAAAGCTACGAAGGGAATGCCAATCATAAGGTTAAGAGTGAAATACATCATTTCTTATTACCTACAATCAATATACTACAAGCATTCTATTTTTCATTAGATTTCCCTTCGGCCAAATAATATCATTACCTAAGGGTATTCGTTATTTTGTCACACAAAAATCATATAATGAAAACCAAAAGGATTCACATAGCAGATTGTAATTCATTTGAAGAGCGTTGGAGAACAGCATAAACAGACTTACCGGCATGGGTATCTTTGTAAGCTCTTTGCCGATGCAATTTTTCATGATGCTCCACAGATTGATGCTGACATTCGGTCTTTCGGTAATGGCTGTTCGGTACTTCCTCTTTGCTGCCTTGCTGCCTTTATCGGGCTTGTCGATTGAACCCTGAAATAAGATCACAATTGAAGATTAGACAGGTAATTAGCTTTCATCAACCTAGGGAACGTCTTTGCAGTACTGTGGAGGATGTTCGGCACTGTGGAGGGTACTGGAAGGTGCTTTTGAAATCCCTCCACAGTACTGAATATCCCCCAACAGTACTGATGTTATCCCTTCACACTACTGATATTGCTTACAGTACCTATGGTATCCCTCCACAGTACTGTAAGGTATTCCTTTACAGTACTAATGGTACAGCCCCTAGCAGTACTTAACATCCTCCGACGATATCTCCCAACAGTGCTGATGACATCCCCCCAGCCACTGTAGTAAATATCCTCCAAAGTGGTGAACATCTTCCACAGTAATGCACAGACGTTCCCCACCAGGGTGTTCATACAGAAAAAAGTAAAAGTCTAAAAAGGTACCCTCTAAGCCCTGAAATGTGCTCTTGTCCATCATTCTATTCCTAATTTCAATTCGGTCTAGTTCGAACAGGGCTTTTTCAAAAATGCAAAAATTCATCAACATCTTATATCTCTTCGGTTACAACTTGTGACATGAATAATGTAAGGGTAGCCTTCCTAGGTTCGAGTCCGTGAACAGCAACTTCAACTTTTATCTTAATCTGTTTCGTCTACCTCTGGTAATAGACTGGTAAAAGGTCTGAGCCCTGATATCAGGTTGACTCGCGCGCTTTAGCTCGTAGACCTGTCCTCAGTGAGTGTGATCTGGTACTACAGACAGTAGGTATTGAGAATTCAAATGTCTTTGAGCTGCAAACGTGTGTGTTTTGTACTTCTATGGAATAGACATCTTTGTATGTCTAAAAGACTTTAGAAATTCCCAATAGGTGCGCAAATGTAATTTCAATGCAGTTAGTGATACATTGCCGATATTTTCATTTCCCTTAAGTTTTTCTATGTCAATAACGGTTTCCTAGCAACACAGCAACTTGATTACCTAATTTTTTATAAGATGATTAATCAAGAGAGAACTTGTTCGATTATCTCTTGTAATCATTATTATTATTATCACAAATTGGGGCTCTCAAGGAGATGGTCAACGATGTCTGCCTTTGTGCGTCAGCAAACTAACCACTGAGAGATCGGGGTTGTGAAGAAGACGAATATGATTAAAAACAAACAGAAAAGGAAATATACTTGGTACTTCTTATCTTACTTCTCAAATTTCAATTTCTTGTTTTGCAAAGAATGGAAAATAATCATAGAGATGATATCATGTAATAAATAATGAATATTGCTTATTAATTAATGAAAAATCCAGAAGTAAAATGACTTTGGAAAGATTAACATCATCAGCCATATCATAAGCAAGAGATTAAGGTATTTTAAGCATCGGTGCAGGTGTTTCAAGAAAGGAGTTGATAATAGAATTATGGACAGAGTTGGAATTTGTTACGACATGGTGAGGTTATATTAATTCAAAATAGCCAGAAAAATCGGAATAATAGCGAAGTGAAAATATGGACTACTTAAGATTTTCGTCTGACACTTAACAGGGTAATACGTCAGAAATCCATTAGGCTTTTGTTTCGTTCTCTTTCTGACGTATTACACTGTTAAGTGTCAGACGAAAAGCTTAAGTAATTCGAATTTTTACTTCGGTATGTTTCCAATTTATCTGACTATTATGAAGTTATGTACCATTCAAAGACTGGTATATTACTTCACACAGAATATCAGTTAAGGATAGCAAGAAAATCGGACACACAGTGAAACATAGGGAAGCATGATAACTACTGAAGCTTTGTGTTTAACCGTGCTATAGGTCACATTTACTCGACAACCCAGAATGTGCAAAAATAGTGAGAACTCAACAAGAGGACAAACGTTTTACTCACAGAACATTTAAGTCTGTCTACAACAAAACATGGATTCCATATTGTGAAGATGGAAGAAGTTCCTCTCCCACGGGGACGCTTTAACGAATAAAGGTTATTGTTCGTTGCAATATACATCCTGTGATGATCAGAAGTTTCAGCCAATATCCGTCATCAACCTCTTTTCTGATTGCCTGATGTCTATCAAGAAAGCTGGAGCACTAATCTCTGCCATGTTTAGGGTACGAGTTAGCGTGCTGGCCTGTAGTGGGCAACATACCTAGTTGAGACCTGGTTGAGGCGTATCTATTTTGGAATTCCACTCAGGAGAATATTCAACTAACATCTATACGAATATTTCATGTTGGTTGTGCCTCTGTATTTCTCAATCTTTAGCCTTAAAACATCATCAAAATTTTATTAGTAAAATAGCAAATATAGATATGAAAAACTGCGATTAAACTGTCATTGTTCATCCAGAAGCAACCAAGTGGAACAGAACTAGCATAACAGACATAAAAGGGTAGATTTTATAACCGTTAAAGTAAATATTTCACAACAACATAGGAAAAAAAAGGAAAAGAATCAATACGTACAGAGCAAATAAAGTCAAAGAAAAAAATACCATTTTGAAAATATTTGCAATAATATTCTCGATACACTCCTCCGTTTCACAGATTGGAAGCCAGCAAATTCTTATAAAAGAATGCATACAACTTATAAAGAAAATAAAGTGGACTTGATTTCATTAGTATAGTCTTTCTGATGATCAGAGTCCCAGAGAACACTTCTCCATTTCCATTTAGTGTAAATTCTACAGAGTAATTTCTCTATACTTAAGAATATCCAATACATTGTCGAAATATGTGTCCCAACTAAGACCTAAAGAAGTAAGCTAAATGTATAACACAAAATTAGCAAAGCAGAGCAAACTTTACCTTTAACCCCGGGACCATACTCCTGTTAAATATATGCTGTAGAGACACACAATCCCACTCGTACTCGAACATGACTATTGCTGAATCAGCAAACACCGAAAATAAAATCTAGGCTATTATAAAGCATCCATTCTCTAACACTAAGGAACACCGAAGACTTGACAATACCAGAAATCACAGAATAACACCTTTTAAATCACTTTTAAATCTTTTCAGAGGATCTCTGGGAGTTGATTAAAAACACAATGGGAGAAGCACCTGTTTTTGCGGGATTTCAGAAAATGAATTGAATATCAGAAGGGCTGCCACTGTGAGATTGCATCATCCTCCAACAGCACATGCTGAGATCCCTACCTCCCCTACGTCTTCAAGATTGTAGGCTGACAGGTGTATACGTAGAAACGTATAGCAAATACCATATGACATCATATATAAAGCTAATCATTTAAACATTTACATTTTGATAGCAAATATAAATGCAATCTCTGTATGACAATTCATTGATACTTATGATTGATGATTTTTATTAGGTATTCTACTATTTGTAAGGCAAAGTATAGTATAGTTAGGCTTACTAAATAGAAGGAGTCAGCTGAATAGCACAAGAGTAATCGAACCAGTGTATTGGTAGTTGTATAAACAGCCAACAAAATGGTACTACATTTATCCAAATAGTGCATTGATTATTGATGGGTAAATAAGGTATCGGTTTTTTGTAAAAAGCATAAAAAACTCACTAAAAAGGTAGACAAATCAAAGCAGTGCATTAATAGTTGATAGGCAAATACGCTTACTATCTTCGTAAGGTATTGATTTATGTGCAAAGCATAAAGTATTAACTTAATAGGTAGACTAATCAAAGCATTTCATTGATATATGATAGGCAAAAACGCATAGTACCTTCGTAGGATATTGATTTGATTGATTTGTGCAAAGCATAACGGGTTCACAAAATAGGTAGACTGATCAAAGCATTGCATTGATAGCTAATAGGCAAATACGCTTAGTGTCTTCGAATTGGTTTATGTTGAAAGAATAAAGGTCCTAATGAATAGCTAGACTAAATGCATTGATAATTGATGGGAAAATTATTGGCAAATATTGGTCTATACACCAGGTTCAAAGAGACACGTCTGATCAGGGTAGTACATTTATAGTTGAAAGGTAAATAAACTTGCTACAGTAATAAACCGGAAAAAATATCAATACTATTACATTTGGGTTTTAACCTACAAAGTTTTTATCGACTAGTCGCATTGTAGCAAATTCATCATGAGGATGGTGGCCTAAAATTACATGTTGATACACTAGAAGCATTTTTCTGTTTTCAGGACATATTTTAAACTGAATAAGAGCAATTACCAAAATATTTTCATGAAAAAATATCCTAAAATACTGAATGAGATTTTGGGTAGTAATTTTTAAAAGAAATGGTCCATATATACGGGTTGCTACTGTATCTCATAAGGTGCATCTCATATATGTGCGATAAGCGCTTAAAAGGTGGGAAGCCCCAAAACAGGCTTGTTGACATGCAAAGGAGATAAAACCGTTTTTGATCGGTACAAAATTTCAATATTGCCAAAAAAGTCGGAAGCATTGCGTAAACTTAAGTAATCTATGTTTTGCTTTGCTTCCAATTTTCTGGCTACAAAAGAGATAGAATTTTACTCACCATTTTGCCACCTTGCAAATCATAGGAGACAGTTCTTCGATGTCCCAACTCCTGATGACCGACATTGATAAGCTGCCTTTCTGATGACGACCTCTTCAGCTGTACCTCGTTCTCCTTCTTAACGACAACTTCCTCCTGGCTCTCCGGCAGAGAAGCGAAGGCAGCAACGGAGCTGCTGGAGACAGAGTCGCTGCTCTCTTCGTTGTCAGAGTAGAGGTCGTTTGCTGATTGGTCAGGAGTCGATTCCATGCCGAAAGCTTCGGGATGTTCTGACATCGCGTCGAAGAATTCGTCATGGTCATCTTCGTCCTCGTCTTCTGGAGATATTGTACCTGGAAGAGCAAAAAATTGTGATTAGATTCTGGCTGCAATTTTTCAATTTTTCAGAGGTTCTAAACGATGAATCAAAGTCTTGATCAGTTCAGTTCATTTAATCTTAAAATTTCACATCATAGCTACAATAATTAATATACAACATGAATTAAGATAAAGAAAGCAAACAATGCAAACTACCACTTCATAATGAGAAACGAGTAAATTGAAAAAACTATTGAATGAGGGGAATTTCTAAAGGAGAAACTCTCTTAACAGCTAAACTAATCAAGAAGAGAGCACTTCCTGTTAGTAATCCCATGAGAGGTCAAAATTTCGAGTGTCGTGACAATAGAGGCTACGTAGATCCATTAGATGCTGGATGACGGAGAAATGGTGTAGTGATGACTGATTTGTGTAGTGATGAACGGCAAGTCTGTGCAGTGATGAATTTTTGTTTTAGATGTTCAGTATATGAATAAGAGAGACTGCCTTTTGTAGGGTCATTGCCCCAATATAACGTGACATAACGTGACTGGCGTATGAAATACTTGTTATACTCCATTCTGCACTTATTATTCTTTGCTCGCAGTCACTCAAGAGAGAAAGTTAGTGTTCAAGAACAGCAAAGATTGATGGGGTATAACGGAGTTTTTTGAGATCAGAATATTGTAATTCGCAGCAGTCTGGATTCATGAGAAATCAAACAATTTCCGACCCTACAGTGGTAGCAATGATGATCCCACCGAGGGCAGCCACACATTTAGCACAAACATATATCATAACCTATAAAAAATAAGAGAAGCACATATTTAAATCACACAAACAGTATACCTCCAGGGCTTCTGCAAGTCTGCTGGTTCTGGCTAGTTATCGCGACTGACGATGTTTTACTTCGCATGTCAACTACTTTGCATTTCTGTTCGAGTTTGTTGTGCTGTTTCGCAAGCGTCTCCACTGTCTCCTCTAGTCTTTGCCTCCTTGATCTCTCGAGGAGGAGCAATCGTTGGAATCTCTTCTCGTAGGCCTGAGCAAGGCCTAAGAAATCGTTGCAGGCCTGAAAGATCAAAAAATAAATGAATTCTGATGAATTTCATCTTTCAAAACATATCAGGCTCGATTAATAAGTTTTATCTCATGTTTTAATAAAATTGTCGAGCTTGTTACTTGTGTTTGTATATAGACATGTCAACAAAGTTTTGATGGGTAAAATATTTGATTCAAAAGTAGCATTCATATGAGAGTCCTGGAGGGGTAGTGATCCCAATTTCCAACAATTAAATAATAAAAAATCCCGAAGAAAAAAGAAATTCCCAATATTGACGGGTTGAACAATGTCAATTCGAATTTACTTTATCATTCCCAAATCCCAGTCCCATGTAGTCATACCCCATTTCCTAGTAAATAAAAGGCGAATCCCAATTCTACATTTCCCCCCTCCTGACCTTCTTCAGATAACTCTAGAATCGTCAAACACTCGGATTAGTTTGGAAGCTTTTGTAAAGGGGGGGTTACAGCATAAATAAACTATACAAAGAAAGGTCATAGATATCCAAAATCAATCATTGATTCATAAGTTTCGAAATAATTTAGAAAAAAATGATGTTCGAGTTCTGAGATTTCACTCTTCGTTCCTTCGATCGTTTTGTTCATATGACTAGTTTTAAGCATAATGACAATATTTTAGTGTCAATTTTATATGGTAGTAACCACGTGACCAGATCTTCTTTGCATAAAATTCCCAATCCTGTCAAATCCTTTTATACATACCTCTAACACGGCATCAAGGCATTTCAAGGTATTTTATCACAAAAACATCAACTAACATTAACCTCTAAGATTCAGATATTCGAAAAGAAACCATAAGGCCAAAACAACCTGCTTAAGGTCGTATGAAAAACCGTTTCCGACTTCCGAAATGCTAATGTTATTGTTTTGATCTCTTTTTCGGTACGAGATCAGAGAACATCATAGGGTTGGGCTCATTTGTATATCATCTGCTAATAAATAGAACGCAGTTAGAGATGGTTTGAATGAAATTAAGCAACATGTTTTGGCTTGTGCAGATAATAGAAAAGCCTTCGCCAGATGTTTCTGAATTGATGACACCATAGCCGCCTATTCGTGAAATGCTCATCGGGATACGAGGCTAAAAGACTGGGAAACAGTTTTGTAGTGTCATAAAGTGATAGGCTGGTTCCAAGTCTTGGAATTCATAAGAAATATGAAGGTATTCAATCTGATATAGCCATCTGGAAATATTCTATTGACATTTTCACTTATTTTCTTGCAAAGAATAAAGAATAGCGTCAGCTGAGAATAGCGTACAAAAGTGGGTTAGCCCCCCCCCCCCCCCACCGCTGTGTAACAGGACTGTCGTCATATAATAATTATCATATTCGTGTCTTAATTATTCTAATTATTCGTAACGTAACTTCCATCTTTGTATGTATTGCATGTTTAGATTATTTATCATTAGTCAGTTTTACTTCTCTACACGAGTAGCACGTTTTTTATCACGCTCTTCGATACGCTTTGACCTACTCATAAATAACAGCAAGCACTGTTATAGCTGATGACCCCTGCAGTTAGATGATTTCTTTCATACAAGAAACCCATGGTGTAAGAAACCAGCCTGAATTCTTTCCTTAATGGCTCCTTTTATAAAATTCTAGGTCTGACATGAAATACCTCATAATATCTTTAAAACATCTTTTGCAGAGAGAATCAACTTTTCATGCTTATTTTCACAATGAATATCATGATCTGGCATAAAGAAACAAGGTTCCTTACTTAAAGAATAGCAAGTTATTGGGAAATGTGCAGTGTAACCTTTATATAAGTAACTTTGACGCTGATTATAAACAGGTAATTTTATACACAAGAAACACTTAGAGACTTGGGTTTAGAAAGTTGGTAAATATATGTGTGCGAGAACCTACTGTATTTATCAAAATGTGAATTAACTTACATTGACCATAGCATTCGAGGTGATCCTAAACAACTGCGTCTTTTCGTTGATTCCTTTCAATTTCCCATTCAACTCCTGATCTTTAGCGCTGCCTTTCGAGTCGACCGACTCAGTAGAGACGCGGGTCTGGTCTTTATCGAGCAAATCTCCGAGAGATCTCTGCAACGTTGCTCCATGATTGTTGACAAGATTGTTGCACGTCACAAGATCCTCTAGCTTGCTTGATAATGACTTTGCAGTGAACTCGTCCCCTTGTTCCTCTTCGCTGTCACTGTCGTCATTTGCTGTGAAAATTAATAATAATAATAATAAATATTAATAATGATAATTTGCCTGGGATTGAGCGTAGTTTAAGCCAATCCTCACAGGATCATAGTTGGCCTTCATTCCACTGCAACTGAGAATACAAAAAGAAACCCCCTGGGGTGAAGCAAAATAGATGCATGTAAACAAATTTCACTTAGATCAAATTTGCGTAACAAAGAGTTCCTTTTAGCGTTCGTCCTGTTAGAAACTTGGCTTTTTTGTCCAGTAAATATTCCTGTTCTTGTATTGCAGTATCATTCTAGGTTTTAGGTGTTTAGAGCTTTTAGTTTTTAAATACCATTTTTATGGTGATTAGCTTTTTAACATGTGAATAGGATTTTTAATGCATTTTAACATTTTAATTGTAAGTAGGGTGGAGTTGGTAGGTAATCAGTTTTATCATGTAAATAGTTCCTTTTATTTTGTTAATTAGAAATCTTAGTATAAGTACTCGGCTGTTGTAAATTTTGCCCACACTGATGAAGGTTGTATAACCGGAAGCTATGCTAATTGTACAGTTCTTGTAAATAATGATAATTTGTTTGATTTTAATTAATTCAATTAATATTGTGAATCATTGAGGCCAGCCCGCAGTGGAAGCCAACCCCTGGCTAAATAATTGACAGTCCCTAATTACGGCAAACAACATACGGTAAAATAAGGATATAATATGTGTCATCCGAGGTAAGATAGCATGTATTTCATGAAAGTGTATTTCAATGGTTGGATAGCCTTGAGATGAAATGAATGTGAAAGTAGTCTATTCAAGAGACAAACATTCAAAGGTTTATTGAGTCATATCTTAGTAGATGTTATACATATATCTTGATATCAATGTTACACAGACTTCCCTATTGATAGAAATAGAAATCATAAAATAAAATGCATTAAACTTTTTACAAAGTTTTTAACACTTGCAAACAATTGTATAAACAATATTCAATTTCATTCATTTCTACACTATTTAATGTTGGATAGATAGGTACTGATTAAATCCAATTTATCTTTTTCCTGTTAATGCTACCATCTTGATTTAATGCAAGTTCCCCCTGGCTTTCCCAGATTCCTTTAAGAATTCTAAGAAAACGCAATGCATTCAGGGATATCCAGGGGGTAAATTTTTATCAATTAATGATCACATAATTAACAAGAAAAATGTATATTCACAAGCTAAAAACCTACATTTAATCATAAAAATAATAAGAATGGTGTCAGTAAAGAACTAGTAACTACAGGATCTAAAAACATAATCTACAGGAGTATTGTTCATCAGTCCACAGCTTTATTTGTTTTTTGAAAACAGCAAGTGTTCAAGACTCAGCTCATTTTAGTTTTAGTTTTTAGGGCTTGTTTTAGTAGTGTTAGTAAGTGTGTTCCAAAGAAGACTCCCTCTGAATGATATTGACTAACAGACGCAAAATATTCAAGTAACTTGAAGGCTGGACCAAACTTAAGAGTCTAATAATTGTTGAGAAAAGTTAAATACTGAAATATCAAAACTATACAGAACTTTTAATTCAAAAATATTGGAAACACAAGCATCATACGTACTGACATAACTCCACCGAGAAACGTTCAAGAATAACCTCTCAACTTTCTCACTAACCCAAGTGAACCTCCTTTTAACTCTCAACATAACTACTAACAGTTTGCAAATTATCCGACGAAGGACTAACCAAACAAACAACAAAGATTCGAAGCGATTCATCTACATTCACGCAATTTGATGTACCTGCAATAGAAAACAAGCCACAAACAGGAACCCACACAAATGTAGCCAAGATTATATATATGCCATAGCAATCATTGAAATATAAAAGAATACTAGAAGCTTGAGGAGAAGCAGGATTTGGCAATGAATGAAATGGGTGAAATGAAAATGAAAATGGATGAATGAAAATGGATGAAATGGATGAATGAAATGAAAAATTGTGTGAATGAAATGGCCTGGGTTTCTCGTAGCCCCGGTTGCGCAGTGGTAGCGTTCTAGAGTACAAATCTAGAGGTCGTGGGTTCGAGTCCTACTCGGGTCATTTTCATTCTCACAAATCATCTCGAATACTAGAAGCAGTAAACTACAAGTGTGTATAGGCGAAGAGTTGCATGTATGACAAAAATAATTAGACTAGAAAGGCCTTGCCAAGACTTGATAGAGACCTCGAAAATGAATTGTACCTCAGTGATAACTTACAAGTCATCATGTTTTAGCTGTAGCCTAGTAATTAATGTGCTGGATTCTGAATCCTTAAAGAACAACCTTTATGTGGTAGATTCCACGAACAGTCGGAATCATGAACTACGAGTCTCATCCGACTTTAAATAGTTTATGTAGTTGAAACTTTCCCTTACTCCATAACTAACATCTACTAAAACTGGGTTTGAGAAAAAGTAAGGTCACAAATGTAATTTCTTTCCAATAGCCATCATCCTCAAAATAATTTGATGTTGCAGTTTTTCGCCTAATGTCATTCGACATCTTCTTTCAGACTGGTTAAACTTTTCAATCGAGATCGCTTCTTTGATGTCCCTTTTACGCCAATCACATTTGATTCTAATTATTCAAAATATCCTCAATTGTCTTGGTTGGGTTCTATACAAACTATCAGTTTGTACAGTGGTGGTACCGCACATTAAGAATCTGTAGACGGTCGGAAGCATCTTTGACGGCCACCACTGAGTCTAGACGCAAATTCCAATTGAATAAAAAGATGCAGAATATCGACAACTTACAAATTACTGAGAAAGCTTGCGAACCCAAATCAATTTACATAAATTGTTCCTTTAAATAAAGTTTAAGTTTTTAGTAAATGAGTTTGGATTTCAACATTTCATCTTATCATTAAAACATTGAATGAAACAGGCTCGTTTAAGCTTGATTCTTATAATCAGAACACCTGCTTATAAAAAAGAATTATTTATGCATTTATTCATGAATCATGAAAATATCACACAGCTATGAGTCATATACGCTTGGAAAGAGTTGGTGTTTGTATTTGGGTATAAACAGGTATTAACAAGAAATATCTGTCCTCACAAATTGATAACAAACAAACAAGTATTTTATAAAATATGCAGCTAAGAGCATCGTTAAAAAAGATAACTAGTATCAATGAAAATGACACTAGCAGCACTTGTTTGGGATACGAACAACGACTTTTCTAGAAGAAAGCAAGGGTTGGGGATTGCATATGCGTATTTCATTTTTCACTTGAGAACCTTCTCAGTGCCCATGCATTTTCACAAACTTTCGAATCACCAAGATCTTATTATTCCAAAACTGTTGGTTTTAAAGTTCGTATCCTGAACAAGGACTCTAAGACACTACCTCTGACTTCTGACTAAGTACGCTTGCCCTATTCAGTGGTTAGAGTGTTGGCATGCAAAATACTCTGCTAGCAGGGGCTGACCCGTCCATAGATGATTAGAAATCCATTATTTTGGTTACAGTAAAAACCTCCGACTAAGAACCTACAAATTCAGAACCACTTAGCCTAAAATGTTTAGATTTTGACCGTATTTAAAGGGCAAAAATAAAATTTTTTAGATTTTAAGGCTGTTAATTTTACAAGCAACAATAATGGTATTTAAGGAGTGTCCAAAGACCTAAAAACAACCATTAACCAACACTATTACTGCTGTTAACTACAATTTATTTAAGAACGTGTTTAGGCTAACTCCTAAAATTGTAGGTTCTTAGTTGGGGGGTTTTACTGTATAGAACAAAGTTTACATCGCCAGATTGCCCTTCCTGACTCCAACCCTTTAAGTGGCCTCTTACAATACGAAAGGGTACGGTGGATAAATTCTGACCCCACACTACTGGAATAAAATTGATACTAATATTTTAAATTAGATATTTTCAAAGTATATAAGAGATTTTTGATGGTGTGAGTTTGAAACAAAAGTCAGACTTGATTTCAGGGGTTCACTTATGGGCAGTTTTTTTGAAATACGAACTTCTGTTGCACAAAATGGGAGCATTAAACATAAAGAACTAATCTACTATCTCATCTAGTGATGCAGTGCATGCTATCGTGTCAACTGCTAGAAATAAGGCCTCTGGTAGCCTGTCGTAAGCTGGTAAGTCAAACATAAACTCACTCAAACATTTATCACTATATAAAGTGATGAAGTGCATACTACCACGCCCCTCTGAAAATACGGTCTCTTATGGCCTGTTCTTAGACTAGTAGGTTTAACATTAATGCACTGATTCACTCAATCATTTACCACTTTATGTAGTGATGTAGTGCATGCTATCATGTTCCTCCGTGGAAATAAGACCTCTTGTGGCCTTCCGTTCGCTAACACATTAAACATGAACTCAATCATGCACTGACTCATTTACAGTTATATGGAGTGACGTATTAAATGTTGTGTCCCTTCTAGAGATAGGACCTATTGTGAACTCTCGTAGCAGGCATTATAATGTTTACTGAATTAGAAATTTTAAAAAATTAGAAGAAAATGGAAGCTTCCAAATTCATTCAAGGCAGTAGACACTAATCTGTTCCATTATTTATAATGAAGATAGTACATGTCTGATTAAACACCAGAAAAAGAGATTTTAATTGAAAGGATTTCATCCCTACCAATAACTATTATTTGACTTGCATTGTTTTATTTACTCTATTAAACTAAAGGGAATCAACCACACTTTCTAAAGGAGTAGTTTAACATCCCTTCCAAAGGAGGGTTAAGTGAGTCATAAAGTCAACAACTAGAAAGTCACCAATTCACCAATTTGGATGCTCACATGACCAAGTTGCCTTCAGCTGCACCTAGCAAGACACATAAACCGC
Source organism: Pelagia noctiluca (assembly GCA_963924455.1). Classification (NCBI taxonomy): domain Eukaryota; kingdom Metazoa; phylum Cnidaria; class Scyphozoa; order Semaeostomeae; family Pelagiidae; genus Pelagia; species Pelagia noctiluca. The sequence goes on along the minus strand of OZ004322.1, from coordinate 15,219,746 downwards.
TAATAAACTCAACCCACTAAAAGTAAGGAGCTTTGCAAAATTTTCCATCCACTCCTTCATTCCACAATCCCTATATCAGGATTAATGAAATTCCCTTCCCACTCTATTTTAGCGCCTAGCAAAGCATCTTAATCAGTGATACACAATTGATATACCTGATTCTAGCATTTTGATTGCTTTGTGTTTTGCCAACTCCAGTGCAGTCACCCATCTTTGTCTTTCAATTTCTGAACCAGCTCTCAGATGATAGATCTGGCTTCCAGCATTTGATATAACGAAGCTGCTTGCATCTATTGTGTCTATGAATGCTCCTGCCAGATTGATGGTCCCACGGCAGGTGTGGTTCATTTCCACTGGGTTTCTGTTGAAATTGAATAATATCCAAAATCAAATGTTGGTATCAAAATATGAAAATAAAGTTTGTGTAAATGAAATGGCCTGGGTTTCTCAAAGTCCCAGTTCCGCATTGGTAACGCACTAGAGTACAAATCTAGAGGTTGTGCTTTCGAGTTCTACTTGGCTCATTTTCATTCTCACAAATTATCTCAAATGAAGAGAAATTCTAGAATATCTATTCTACATCTATACCTAATAGGCTGATGATATGTAAGGGAAATGAATATAGATTTGTTAGAGCACTCTATTGGAAAAATACTCAGCTCAGTTGGTATAGCAGCGATGCGCTAAATCAGTCGTTGCAGGTTCAAACCCTACTTAGGTTATATTTTGATACTTACTAATAAACTCTTACACAAATTGATAAATGTAGAATAGGCAGATTAGGGAAACTTAATACAAAGGGAAAATGTTTGTGTTACAACTTCATTTGATGGAATCCTTTAAACAATCTTTGAAACATTGTTAGGCACATGCAAAAGACAAGTTACTACAGAAAAATTATATCTGGTATGACAACACTTTCTGGCAAGCATTTGCCTTGCCATTTGTTAATCTGAGAAAATTGAGTTGTTTTTTTATCAAAATTCATTATCAGCAATGTAACTACAAGTGTGAAACAGGCATCAGAAGATGAATATCTCACATATCTCACTGGGGATCTAACATCAGAATTGCTGCTATTATTGTCTTTACTCATAATCTTTGGAGGATCTATCATCAGGTACCTCAATACCCATAAACCGCTTTAAGCTTATAAGATTCAGAAAACCATCAACCATTCCTTTCCAATAACCGTATTCTGCATCAAAAATACCTAAATCCGCCAGACTATAATAACCCTCTTTTGGTAGAAGCCAGAAATTTCGAGCCCCTAAACTCTGTATTAATTCTTTCAAGTGATGGAAATATGCATCACTTCGCAATACACATTACAGTACAGTGTAAGAACTCAATTAAGCATTTAGTTTCCATTAATCAGAGCTTTCCTGCTCTATAAAATTTTGTGTGACTCCAAGTGTACCAAAGTTTTGTACTGTTTGTTTGGCTTCAATGCTGATGTCTCCTAAACGTTTAGAACAATTAATTGCACGGTGACCAATAGCTAGCCTTAGGTGTCATGAAGAGGTTTGAAATTCATTCAAGTTAGTATTGGTTGGGTTGCAAAGATGTGCAACAAAATTAGAATCTCTTACAAACACAACATAATTTATATTCTGGCCGTTTTTCGTGCTGGCAGGGGCTGACTGGACAATGGATTTATAAAATCAACGCTTTTAGTAACAAATAAAGCAGTTTCACAACATTGCAAAAGTGCCAAAACTGCTGCATTTTCCGTCAGAAGTTACCCACCTTTGTATATGTTTATGTTTATAAATAAAAAAGATTTTGTTTTTGAAATGGTTTGTCCTGAACTGGTTCCCTTTATTTTTTGTAGATATTGCAAAAAGTTTGATCAGGGGTGATTTTCTGATATCCCCATAAGCTTGTGTGGGGCCCTGTTCTGTAAAATACTCCATGGCCCCAGCTGGCTCTCGATGGCCCTGGGTTTGTTGCTGTTTGAATGTGAATCTTGGTCTGCAGGAATCTTCTTCCAAACCATATATCATGGAAGTAAGATAACTAAACTAGGCCTAAGGGTCTAGACTACTAGGCTATAGCTTAACGAAACTAACTGTGCACTCCAGGTACTGAAAAGTCTGGAGGCTTTCTGACATTTTCAAAAACATTTTAAGATTGTAAATATGTAGAGAACAAGATGCTTTCATGTTTTGAGTTCAAGGGCCTAGTCTTTTTCATTATTTGACCATTGATATTATGACGGAAAACAACATTCAACAGGTTTGCAAAACAAAAACATCACAGCCGCAGGTCTTTATAAAATAGGCCTAAGCTATTTGGCAAAATTTGAAACAACAAAACAATTCACCAACCTGTAATACGACAAAAGGCCATTGGCCAGCACGAACCACCTTTTCTGGTAGCCTTTGATGTAGTTCGTCCATTTCCAGAGGTAACCACGGAACTGGTCTGGGCATACTCTGCCATCCGGCATTTTCAAAAACAGCCAGGAGACTTGAACGAGTCGTACCACTTCTAGGTCATTTTTCCAGGCTCCATTTTGCAAAGAGAGGTCTTCAGTAACTGCATTGAAGTTGTTTTCACATTGATTTTCAAATTCATTTTCATTTTCAGATTGGGCCCTAGTGGGCTGATTTTGTTTTCACATTCGTTTTCAGATTGGAGCGATACATAAACTGTAAAAAAGGCCTTGAAATAAGGCTGTAAGGTTAATAAATTTACCATCTTCTTATTCTACGTAAAATATCCTTTAATTTGAACTAACTCTTGTTGCTGTGCGCGAAGAAATACTCACATTCAGAGCGCGTTAGATCTCAACGTCTGGCGGGCCTAAAATTGAGAACACGTCGTCGTCTCTTCGATAAAAATCCTTACAAAACCGCTCTTACAGATGATCAATGATGTTCCAAAACATAATTTATCTCCTCCTTATTAAATAATCTTTCTTTTCATACCTCTTTCTTCCTTAGAATAATTGATTTCTTGCTACGCGTACGTCTTTCGCTAGCCTGTTCATGTCTTACGGCTTTCTATGGTCGGTAATGATCGAATATGAAAATGAGAATCGCTTTATTGCGACCAAAGGGGAGGGGCTCTCGTAATCGACGAAGTATCGATAAAAGCTAGAGTTTTTGGAATATTTCACCCATTTTTGTCTTAAAAGGTAGCATTTGGCCCAAACCTATGGATGATTTTAGTCTGCAAGCGAGATTACTCCTAGAACGAATGTTACGCCAGGGGGTAGGTATCCCATACACTGCCAATTGGGGGATGAAGTCAATCGACGAAGTATCGATAAAAGCTAGAGTTTTTGGAATATTTCACCCATTTTTGTCTTAAAAGGTAGCATTTGGGCCAAACCTATGGATGATTTTAGTCTACAAGCGAGATTACTCCTAGAACGAATGTTACGCCAGGGGGTAGGTATCCCATACACTGCCAATTGGGGGATGAAGTCAATCGACGAAGTATCGATAAAAGCTAGAGTTTTTGGAATATTTCACCCATTTTTGTCTTAAAAGGTAGCATTTGGGCCAAACCTATGGATGATTTTAGTCTGCAAGCGAGATTACTCCTAGAACGAATGTTACGCCAGGGGGTAGGTATCCCATACACTGCCAATTGGGGGATGAAGTCAATCGACGAAGTATCGATAAAAGCTAGAGTTTTTGGAATATTTCACCCATTTTTGTCTTAAAAGGTAGCATTTGGCCCAAACCTATGGATGATTTTAGTCTGCAAGCGAGATTACTCCTAGAACGAATGTTACGCCAGGGGGTAGGTATCCCATACACTGCCAATTGGGGGATGAAGTCAATCGACGAAGTATCGATAAAAGCTAGAGTTTTTGGAATATTTCACCCATTTTTGTCTTAAAAGGTAGCATTTGGGCCAAACCTATGGATGATTTTAGTCTGCAAGCGAGATAACTCCTAGAACGAATGTTACGCCAGGGGGTAGGTATCCCATACACTGCCAATTGGGGGATGAAGTCAATCGACGAAGTATCGATAAAAGCTAGAGTTTTTGGAATATTTCACCCATTTTTGTCTTAAAAGGTAGCATTTGGGCCAAACCTATGGATGATTTTAGTCTACAAGCGAGATTACTCCTAGAACGAATGTTACGCCAGGGGGTAGGTATCCCATACACTGCCAATTGGGGGATGAAGTCAATCGACGAAGTATCGATAAAAGCTAGAGTTTTTGGAATATTTCACCCATTTTTGTCTTAAAAGGTAGCATTTGGCCCAAACCTATGGATGATTTTAGTCTGCAAGCGAGATTACTCCTAGAACGAATGTTACGCCAGGGGGTAGGTATCCCATACACTGCCAATTGGGGGATGAAGTCAATCGACGAAGTATCGATAAAAGCTAGAGTTTTTGGAATATTTCACCCATTTTTGTCTTAAAAGGTAGCATTTGGGCCAAACCTATGGATGATTTTAGTCTGCAAGCGAGATTACTCCTAGAACGAATGTTACGCCAGGGGGTAGGTATCCCATACACTGCCAATTGGGGGATGAAGTCAATCGACGAAGTATCGATAAAAGCTAGAGTTTTTGGAATATTTCACCCATTTTTGTCTTAAAAGGTAGCATTTGGGCCAAACCTATGGATGATTTTAGTCTGCAAGCGAGATTACTCCTAGAACGAATGTTACGCCAGGGGGTAGGTATCCCATACACTGCCAATTGGGGGATGAAGTCAATCGACGAAGTATCGATAAAAGCTAGAGTTTTTGGAATATTTCACCCATTTTTGTCTTAAAAGGTAGCATTTGGCCCAAACCTATGGATGATTTTAGTCTGCAAGCGAGATTACTCCTAGAACGAATGTTACGCCAGGGGGTAGGTATCCCATACACTGCCAATTGGGGGATGAAGTCAATCGACGAAGTATCGATAAAAGCTAGAGTTTTTGGAATATTTCACCCATTTTTGTCTTAAAAGGTAGCATTTGGGCCAAACCTATGGATGATTTTAGTCTGCAAGCGAGATTACTCCTAGAACGAATGTTACGCCAGGGGGTAGGTATCCCATACACTGCCAATTGGGGGATGAAGTCAATCGACGAAGTATCGATAAAAGCTAGAGTTTTTGGAATATTTCACCCATTTTTGTCTTAAAAGGTAGCATTTGGCCCAAACCTATGGATGATTTTAGTCTGCAAGCGAGATTACTCCTAGAACGAATGTTACGCCAGGGGGTAGGTATCCCATACACTGCCAATTGGGGGATGAAGTCAATCGACGAAGTATCGATAAAAGCTAGAGTTTTTGGAATATTTCACCCATTTTTGTCTTAAAAGGTAGCATTTGGGCTAAACCTATGGATGATTTTAGTCTGCAAGCGAGATTACTCCTAGAACGAATGTTACGCCAGGGGGTAGGTATCCCATACACTGCCAATTGGGGGATGAAGTCAATCGACGAAGTATCGATAAAAGCTAGAGTTTTTGGAATATTTCACCCATTTTTGTCTTAAAAGGTAGCATTTGGCCCAAACCTATGGATGATTTTAGTCTGCAAGCGAGATTACTCCTAGAACGAATGTTACGCCAGGGGGTAGGTATCCCATACACTGCCAATTGGGGGATGAAGTCAATCGACGAAGTATCGATAAAAGCTAGAGTTTTTGGAATATTTCACCCATTTTTGTCTTAAAAGGTAGCATTTGGGCCAAACCTATGGATGATTTTAGTCTGCAAGCGAGATTACTCCTAGAACGAATGTTACGCCAGGGGGTAGGTATCCCATACACTGCCAATTGGGGGATGAAGTCAATCGACGAAGTATCGATAAAAGCTAGAGTTTTTGGAATATTTCACCCATTTTTGTCTTAAAAGGTAGCATTTGGGCCAAACCTATGGATGATTTTAGTCTGCAAGCGAGATTACTCCTAGAACGAATGTTACGCCAGGGGGTAGGTATCCCATACACTGCCAATTGGGGGATGAAGTCAATCGACGAAGTATCGATAAAAGCTAGAGTTTTTGGAATATTTCACCCATTTTTGTCTTAAAAGGTAGCATTTGGCCCAAACCTATGGATGATTTTAGTCTGCAAGCGAGATTACTCCTAGAACGAATGTTACGCCAGGGGGTAGGTATCCCATACACTGCCAATTGGGGGATGAAGTCAATCGACGAAGTATCGATAAAAGCTAGAGTTTTTGGAATATTTCACCCATTTTTGTCTTAAAAGGTAGCATTTGGGCCAAACCTATGGATGATTTTAGTCTGCAAGCGAGATTACTCCTAGAACGAATGTTACGCCAGGGGGTAGGTATCCCATACACTGCCAATTGGGGGATGAAGTCAATCGACGAAGTATCGATAAAAGCTAGAGTTTTTGGAATATTTCACCCATTTTTGTCTTAAAAGGTAGCATTTGGCCCAAACCTATGGATGATTTTAGTCTGCAAGCGAGATTACTCCTAGAACGAATGTTACGCCAGGGGGTAAACATCCGAAAAAACGCCTTGCTTTCACATTGATGATAAAGATGACTCACTTCGTATTGAAAGAGACTCTCATGACGATAACTTACTTGACAATTCATTAGGATATAGTATGTTCAAACGAGCCGTGTATGATGACGTTAAACGTAGAGCTCCTTCGGTTAATGAGGCAAGGCAAATAATCAGACGATCCTGGGATGAGTTGAATGATGCTGAAAAATCGATTTATTCTTACCAAGCCGAGAACGGGGTATGTAATATGTGCGGTAGAGTTGACGCCCAAAGCGGTAAAGGGGACACAATTTATTGGATACTTTGCACTGTCTGTGGATTGTGGTACCATATCTCTTGCGTAATGCTCGACAACGCATATGCTTGCGCCACTTTAACATACACATGCCCTATTTGCTGTAAATCCGCTTTGGATGGCTTACCAAATTTTGTTTACCATTACCGTAACTACCAACTGACAGAAATAGATGTGCGAGATATCATTGACCAATGGGATGATTTGCAATCACGAAGTAAACTTATCATTAAGAATCACATCTTTCCCTTCATCGACATTTTTAACAGGGTGGCTATAGGTCCCATTGCAATTTGTAGCGGAAGGGGGATAACAAGCCCATACAATAACTGTTGGGCAAGTGCGATATTTCACATTCTCTGTGGCACTGTGATTTTCAGACTCTTGCCTCTTTACTCCCAGAATAAAAGTGAACTTTGTCGTGATATGAATGCAATAACCAGAGAGCTGCATGCAAGGTCCGGTACCTTGACATTTTCTTCTGCTATGAAACGTTTGACAAGTAGAGTGATGGGTTGTGACCAAACTCGTGAGAGGAGGCAAAATGACGCTTGTGAATTTTATCAAAAGATAATACGTGGCTTTCTTGATGTCGATAAAAGTAATTCTTTCTCAGACCACTTTTCAATAAGAACGGCAAATCTCAGTAAATGCCTTTCCTGCAATTGTTCAAAAATGACAATTTACTCAAAATCTTTGATCACATTACCTCTGTCTGACAAAGACTCTGCCAACTTTAGCGTGTATTCCCTGTTGTGGGACTGGTGCAGTATGAACGACAGGGAAAACACACTACATTGCAAATGCTCCAATGATGTACGTAATATCATCCATCGATCTTTCTTCCTGTCAGCTCCACCAGTTCTGGGAATCGTTATTGACAGGGTTCAGAATGGTGGATCTTTAAATCATGTCCCTGTTCAGATCACTAGAGAACTGAACGTAAAACACCTCTTTGCTGGCAATATTGATGCAAAACGGGTTGATTACCAGCTAATTGGTTTAGTGAAACATCATGGTCTCAGGTCCAGTGAAGGGCATTATAATTCTCTTTTGTTTGATAATAAGGACATGGCGGTGAATTTTGATGACACAAATTTGAAACAATATTCTGCTAGTAATTGCCTCAAGTCGCTTGAGGTTCAGAAATATTCTAGAATTCTATTCTACATACGCAAATCGGTAGTAGCGGAGGGTTCATTGAGTGGCAGAGATATAGCAAGCTTGTTAGATCTGTCACTGATTGATTTGATAGGAGTAGAGGAGCGTTGGTTTGGTTTATTTAGTGGATATCTAGACTCTGTGGAGAGACAGGAGGACCGAAGGCTGGCAGTAGACTCTGAATTAACAGGCGATTTGATATACTCGTGTCTAAAACATCTGGCTGTCGTTGTGCCAGGGAGCTCGAGGGATGCCAACGACAAAACATCCAATATTTCTCATGGGGATCACTCTCTTGAATTCGCAAACGTCTGGTCTAATAATATTTTCACTGATATACGTGAAGGCAGAGACTCAAGACTTTTGAACATTGCTGTGCAGGAGAGTAGACTGTTTTTAGAAAATTCTGATGTTATCTTGATGCCTGTACACCAAAAAGATAGAAATCATTGGAGTGTTGTTGGAATTTATCCAAAAGTAAAGGTGATAGTTCACTGTGACTCTATGAGGAGTGATGATGCTGATAAAATTGTATTCGAAATAGTGGCGAAACTTCTTTCCAAATGTTTTAGTTTCCTGGGTAGAAAGCTTTCTAAAAAATCATGGAAAGTCATCCCTCTTCATAATTACGGACTACAGCAGCAATCAGACGGTTACAATTGTGGTGTGTTTGCTTGTTTATTTGCATATTCTTTGTTGACATTCAAAGATATCCCGGTAACCAAAATGCAGATGAAAATAGTGAGGTATTGGATCTCAAAGCATGCAGATCTAGGTAAAGAGATAGGAACCAAAGTCAGATGTCATAATAGTACCCTGTGGCAAAACATTCCAGGGGATACCCCTGTCTTTCCAATTCACCCAACATTTCCTACATGCAACGTGAACGCTGTCTTTAGAACGTTGCAAAAATCACTTTTCCAAAATGGAAGCGGATAATTTGATTTAACACATCAATGGCGTAGCATGCGCTGGGAACGATGTACCACTTTCGGTTATATAAAATATTGATAAATAAAAATTTCACGCAAACTAAACATTGCAGGGATTTAACCATAAATGTGACCCTGTTCCTAACAGAGATGCTTACTGTATTCCTCAGACTTATCGTTAAATTGTTCTTGGTAGTGAAAAGCCGAACCCAGGGCCGAATGAATAGACTTTGCTGTCGAATGAAGTCTAACGGGATTTATTTTATTATTCATTTAATATATTTTTGAAATATTTTGGAATGGAGCGATGAAAATGATCTTTCTTTAAAAACTGGAAGAGTTTATTCTATTTGAAGAAAGTAGAATAAATTAGAAATATTCAAACAGAAAAAGATAAAAGATTACTTGTTTCGTCGTTTAACATGGATAAAAGGTTTTTGTTCATTGCTCTATTTCGAAAGGTTTAGTTAATATAATATGATTTTGTAGTATATTGTAGTATATATTAATATCAAAATTGATAGTATTTGATTAAAGATATAGATTGATAACTTTACATTTACTAGTGTTTTCATGTACATAATTGATGATCAAATCCTTGGTCAGCGACATCGATGTTCCATTGTTTAACTTTGAATATGGATGTAAATCATTAATTTTGAAATTGTTAATCGTTAAAAATAGATGTAGATTGATAAGGTTCAAATCGCTCGTTTAGGAATATATATGTCTATCATTAATGCTCAAATTGTTAGTATTTAAAATTAGATGTAGATTCATAATGTTCAAATTTATTGTCTATGAATAAAATTGTAGAACAATAATGTTGATTTAGAATAATAATATTTTGAATTAAACTAACAGTTTTGTAGTGCAAGAAGACGCTAAGTTTTAGTAAGATATCTATGATAAATAACATCAGTGAATATTTCATTCATATATCATATCGAATGTCATTACCTTAATTAGATAACGAGTTTGAAAAGATCATATTCATTGCTAGCAGATTCTGAACTGATTGAGCCGAGCCTTGTAAATATATGAACAATATATAGAAAATGGAATAATAGTGAAATATATAGTATATATAGGATGAAGTATTATGAACGGTTGAGTTGCATTCTCCTTCTACTGTTTTATTCTCTTTTTATGGAATATTGATTGATTCGCAATAGATTAAATTCATCCTCCAATTGCCGATTACATAGCAAATATTCCAAAAACTCTAGCTTTTATCGCTATTTCGTCGATCGACTTCATTCCCTTATTGGCAGTGTATGGGGTTCCTACCCCCTGGCGTAACTTTCGTTCTAGGAGTAATCTCGCTTGCAGACTAAAATCATCCATAGGTTTGGCCCAAATGCTACCTTTTAAGACAAAAATGGGTGAAATATTCCAAAAACTCTAGCTTTTATCGATACTTCGTCGATTGACTTCATCCCCCAATTGACAGTGTATGGGATACCTACCCCCTGGCGTAACATTCGTTCTAGGAGTAATCTCGCTTGCAGACTAAAATCATCCATAGGTTTGGCCCAAATGCTACCTTTTAAGACAAAAATGGGTGAAATATTCCAAAAACTCTAGCTTTTATCGATACTTCGTCGATTGACTTCATCCCCCAATTGGCAGTGTATGGGATACCTACCCCCTGGCGTAACATTCGTTCTAGGAGTAATCTCGCTTGCAGACTAAAATCATCCATAGGTTTGGCCCAAATGCTACCTTTTAAGACAAAAATGGGTGAAATATTCCAAAAACTCTAGCTTTTATCGATACTTCGTCGATTGACTTCATCCCCCAATTGGCAGTGTATGGGATACCTACCCCCTGGCGTAACATTCGTTCTAGGAGTAATCTCGCTTGCAGACTAAAATCATCCATAGGTTTGGCCCAAATGCTACCTTTTAAGACAAAAATGGGTGAAATATTCCAAAAACTCTAGCTTTTATCGATACTTCGTCGATTGACTTCATCCCCCAATTGGCAGTGTATGGGATACCTACCCCCTGGCGTAACATTCGTTCTAGGAGTAATCTCGCTTGCAGACTAAAATCATCCATAGGTTTGGCCCAAATGCTACCTTTTAAGACAAAAATGGGTGAAATATTCCAAAAACTCTAGCTTTTATCGATACTTCGTCGATTGACTTCATCCCCCAATTGGCAGTGTATGGGATACCTACCCCCTGGCGTAACATTCGTTCTAGGAGTAATCTCGCTTGCAGACTAAAATCATCCATAGGTTTGGGCCAAATGCTACCTTTTAAGACAAAAATGGGTGAAATATTCCAAAAACTCTAGCTTTTATCGATACTTCGTCGATTGACTTCATCCCCCAATTGGCAGTGTATGGGATACCTACCCCCTGGCGTAACATTCGTTCTAGGAGTAATCTCGCTTGCAGACTAAAATCATCCATAGGTTTGGCCCAAATGCTACCTTTTAAGACAAAAATGGGTGAAATATTCCAAAAACTCTAGCTTTTATCGATACTTCGTCGATTGACTTCATCCCCCAATTGGCAGTGTATGGGATACCTACCCCCTGGCGTAACATTCGTTCTAGGAGTAATCTCGCTTGCAGACTAAAATCATCCATAGGTTTGGGCCAAATGCTACCTTTTAAGACAAAAATGGGTGAAATATTCCAAAAACTCTAGCTTTTATCGATACTTCGTCGATTGACTTCATCCCCCAATTGGCAGTGTATGGGATACCTACCCCCTGGCGTAACATTCGTTCTAGGAGTAATCTCGCTTGCAGACTAAAATCATCCATAGGTTTGGGCCAAATGCTACCTTTTAAGACAAAAATGGGTGAAATATTCCAAAAACTCTAGCTTTTATCGCTACTTCGTCGATTACGAGAGCCCCTCCCCTTTGGTCGCAATAAAGCGATTCTCATTTTCATATTCGATCATTACCGACCATAGAAAGCCGTAAGACATGAACAGGCTAGCGAAAGACGTACGCGTAGCAAGAAATCAATTATTCTAAGGAAGAAAGAGGTATGAATAGAAAGATTATTTAATAAGGAGGAGATAAATTATGTTTTGGAACATCATTGATCATCTGTAAGAGCGGTTTTGTAAGGATTTTTATCGAAGAGACGACGACGTGTTCTCAATTTTAGGCCCGCCAGACGTTGAGATCTAACGCGCTCTGAATGTGAGTATTTCTTCGCGCACAGCAACAAGAGTTAGTTCAAATTAAAGGATATTTTACGTAGAATAAGAAGATGGTAAATTTATTAACCTTACAGCCTTATTTCAAGGCCTTTTTTACAGTTTATGTATCGCTCCAATCTGAAAACGAATGTGAAAACAAAATCAGCCCACTAGGGCCCAATCTGAAAATGAAAATGAATTTGAAAATCAATGTGAAAACAACTTCAATGCAGTTCTTCAGTACGAAAGGGAAATTTTATCACGTGATAGGGTCTGGGGAGAGAGAAAAGAGCGATGAAAGTTCAAGACAAACTGGCACAAGTTCGATGCAAAATTAATTGTCAATTTTTGAGCCAATAATCAATTTGACATGAACCGAAGTTAGCAATCTAGCAAAATAGCCACTACATATCCCTACCTTTTTGTGGAAACCTTGAAACTTTGCGATTTCAAGACACTCCTAAATGTGCTTTCTGTTTCGTCCGAAGGATGCTTTCTGTTTTCCCTCAACAAACTATCAACGTTAAATCATTACTAGTGATGAAATAAACGAGTTTAAACGATGTTATCAATACTTTATCGATTTGTTGGATCGTTTCACTATCACTTCATTGAGATTTAAAAGAGATGCAATATCCTTTCAAATCTTGTCTTAATCATTACAAATCTTGCACATCGAAATAAATTGTTCAACAATCGTTTGGCAAGATGGACCATGTTTTAAATGGGACATCTCTCTTCGCTATCTATCAGGTGAGGCATAATGACTATCACATGTTGAGCTTGAGCAAGAGTGCTTCTAAAACCCAATCTGTTTGCTTCTTGGCACATACTTATTATAATTCTTATTAAGAGCCTTGCATTGTTAGACTATTGTCATTTTTAGGATTCTTGTAATTGAAAACTAAGTTATTCGAATTGCCTAGTACTCTTTGATCCAGTAGCTACTTCAATTGCTTAACTTTTTTCCTTGCCGAGTACTGATAGGCTTATAAAAAATACGAGTAATATAGGAGATGGTTATAATGTATTTGTAAACTCTAAATAAAGCTATTCATGACATCAATTCTGAATAAAACTGTATATTCATGACGTCATAACACATGAATGAACTGACAAAAACATTAAGGTACTGCGTGGTTGAGGCAGTGCTATGAAGGACTATCAAATCAAAACCACAGTGTGTAGAAAAAACAGATTATGATTTTCCTTCTTTCATGAGGAGAAAAGACAATTACTAACGAGGATTCGCATTTTCAAACTGATAATCTAGCCAATTACTATCACGATATCTCTACGCAATAGGAAATTCATTTGAAAAGTTAATTTCTTGTTAAGTACACAAATGTTCTTTGAGTGATTATTGTCTTGTCTTGATAGGTTTCATCCTAGATTACAGGGACGTAGGAAGCATTTCAAACTTGGGGGGGGCACGACACTCTAAGGGCACTTTTGCCGCTAGAAGGGCACTTTCAAATACCTTAAATTTGCGAAAATGGGGCAAAATACCTATGGTAAAAAGGGCACTTTTTCTTTTTTTGCAAAATCTTGGGGGGCACGTGCCCCAAGTGCCACCCCCGGTTCCTACGTCTCTGCTAGATTAAAAGACCTATTCGAATAAAAAAACCAGTTGAAGCTAACAGAAATAAAACCTCGAAAACATGATATTCCCTCTGTAGGTTCCTCAACTTTTTAATAGAAGTGCAAGTGCACCCTAGAAAAGTCATCAACTTCCATAAGACAGCCCTACCACCATAAGTTGGGATATTGATCAACCCTAAGGCTTTAATTGAAGATAATGCAGTAATGCACAGATGGTCCTTGCACGAAAAATAAACGAATTTCGATCCACATCTGGGTATGTCATTCGTTTAGGTATCATTTCCATTCTCCTTTTGACGCACTGCTCTGATGAGTGTCAGATGCAAAGCTTCAGTAGTTATCATTTTACACTATGTCTCCCATTTCCCTAGCCAACTTTCCTGTACCAATTAAAGACTGAAAAATAAATGCCAGAATATAACAAAGAATTACAAAAACAAATTACTTACGTTTTCGTCGTTAGATCGCTATAGTTTCTTCGTTTCCTTTCTTGTAAACTTTTTCTTTCTTCAACTACATCCACGGTAGAAACACTTCTCGTAGAAAGTCGGCAAGAGTTGCCCATACCCTCACCGACCCTACCTCAAGATGAAAACTTACTTTCCATGACTCTACTCCATGCCCACATTAACCAGCTGACAACAAACGATATAAATTAATATTTTCAGGTTCTACGAAGATCTGAAGTTTCAGATGGCTGAGTTGAGCGTGATTTTACATCTTTATTGTTATCTTATTGTGATTTTGATGTAAATAACATGTAAATCCCATCGAAGAGAGATGATCTGCATCACATGATAGGATTAATCAGTGCAAAAATACTTTTTAGATGAATGAACATCAAGAGACTGTGAGAGTAGTGGCAAAGATTATCAACAGTATTTCAAGTGGTTTTGTTCATTTTCACGAATGCGTCCAATTTCTTTGCAATCACTAGAAATGAATTTCTGGGAAAAGGGTCTGGGAACGCTGCACTTGTATCCAAAGGACGTTTAATACCAAACAAAGTACAAGTGGTGGGGCGATTAGCCCTTTCGATTGCCCCATCTGTGAATGTTTCTTGTTTTTATTTGCTTACTGTTTGTACAATTGTGGATAAAACATTCTTAAGGCCCATCCACAAGGGGTACCACAAGATAAAAACAGTGTTTTACAAAATATCCAGCCCCCCCTAATTTCCGCCACTGATCGAGCATTTGTTTGATGTAGTTCAAGAACAAATGACCAGCTCATCAAACAACCTTGAAAATGGTCGAACATATCAAGACAAGAACCTTATAGAAATGGGGAAAAAGAGGGGCGTTGTCGCTTGTTCCCCTATTAGAGCAAAATGGTTATTTTTATGTAAAACGTTTACATTAGAAGATTTTCGTTGTTTTTTCGATTATTTATTGCCTTTTCGATGTTCTATATACCCCTTTTTGTTATTTCTTAGGGTTAAATATTAATTTCATGGGTATTTTGAGGGTATACAATCTGAATCTCAGGCGAGCCCCAAACATGTTGTTACATAAATTCCCCTAGTGGGGACACTTCGGACTGAAAAATGTGATGATGATAAAAACGATGATGGTGAACCTGATAAAACATTCTAGTTTAAAATAAAAGTTAAATACAATGAAATCTAAATGCACAATACAAATAAAACATAATAAGCAATATGATACACAAAAAATTTGAATAACTCATACATACAATGAGATGCAAAATATTTCATTATGAAAAGATGTACATTAAACTAAGATATGACCAGAAATATCGGAGACATAGCGAAAACAAACTTATGGATTACTCAAGGTTTTCGTCTGACACTCAACAGAGTACACGCATTTTCTTTTATAAGCAATTTCAGCTTGAGCTCAGTACTGAAAATTGCTTAGCTAGAGGGCAAATTTGAGTACTCAAAATTGCTTAGCAATTGCTTAGCTTTTTGTACTTGAAGATTTGTTTCTTAGAATACTATCTAATAAGTTTTTGCATACAGATGTCAATGGTATCTTGCATACAAAAGTGTGCCAGGGTACTAATTTCCACTATAACCTATTTCTCTTTTGCTGCTTCAAAATTTTCATAGGCAATTGGATCAGCACTAAAAATTTCAAATTGCTTAGCATTCCTTTATCCAGTACTGGAATTGCTTAAGTTTTTTTTCTTACCGAGTACTGACTTGCTTATAAACCAATTGCTTATAAAATAAAATGCGTGTAATACGTCAGATACTTCACTATATCGTGGGTGTTGATTGGTTTTCCCACACAATACCAATCATTCACCTCTTTTCTGATTGGCCTATTTCGATCCACAACTGGGTATATAAATCAGTTAGGTTTCTGTTTCGTTCTCTTTCTGACGTTGAGTGTCAGACGAAAAGCTTAAGTAATCTATGTGTTCGTTTCACTATTTTTCCGATATTTCTGGCTATATTGAAGTTTTGTAACATCCAAAGACTGTATTACACTGAGAAGAAAGAGACTCAAAATACAAAACTCTCTAGCTGGACAAGCTTGTTTTATGGTTTCCCCACCCTTCAGGAGAAGAACAGATAAATGTATTCCTATGTACAACTAATTTATATGCTGAGGGTAGTTAAGAAAGTATGCGGGGGAGGTGTTAGTTTACAATTCTTCTCAAACTTCACCAGCATATGTATTAGTTGAATATATTAATCAAACAAGAATATATCTATCTCGAGGAAAATTTAACAGGAAACTACTATTCCTTATAACTCCATTAATGATTGGAGTTCTCTGATTGTTACAAACAGTCTTTTTCTCATAAGTATCCTCATGCTAGATTTTAAGGAAAAATAACCTGGTCCCTCTAATACACCCACTTCTAAGGATTCCACCCTTTTAACAGATTAAAGAGGTCCCCCCATAGTACCCCTGGATAACGGATTCACGCGTAAATGTTTCGTTTATCACGCCATCACGGACCTTAAAACAGAATTTTCACGGTCTTTTCCATCGTGGAATTTTGTTAGGACCCAAATTATGCAAGACAATTTTTTGTAAGGACCAAAATTATGCAAGAAAATTTTTTTAACGCCCAAGGCGCATCACGCAATCACGCACTTGAAAACTCCTTTTCACGGAATAAAAACCACATTTTCAACAAATCACGCTGCACGAAGGATTCTTTGATCACGGATTCACGAACCGAAAATATCTAAATCATGAAATCACGCGCGAAAATATGCCAAATAACGCTTCACATACAAATATGGGGGGGCCTTATTAAAATGGTAATCATGCAGTCACAGTGGTTACAATTAAGAGGCTATTTTGCATGAAAATACCACAAATTGCTCTGAATTGCTTAGAATCATCTATCCTCATCTATTCCCAATGTCCCCCTCTGGTGCCACTACTGTGCAGTCAGCTGCAATATTGTACACAATAACAATAAAAACTCAAAAAAACCTTGTATCAACATTTTTTGTTCGTTAAGGCAGACTCTTAATATAGGGGCACTTATTTGATAGGGGCACTAATTTGAGGCAATAGAGCAATATGCATATGCTGCTGCTAGCTAATAGTACCTGTTTGTATTGGAATGCATTTGGAAACGCCTTCAGATCCTATCTTTATTACACATCCAGCATCGTATTCCTCATCTAAGAAAAACCAAGATTGACAGTTCATTTCTGGGAAGTCATATTGAACACCGATTGACGTAGTTCTAATTTCTGACTCTTCATCCACTGAAAAGAATAATGAATCAAAAATCAGCAAACATTTCCCTGATTCCTTTAATATAAAGCAAGGCTTTCACCTCCTTGGGAACAATTATTTAATCTCCCCCTCTCCCTAAAAATAATTGAGGAATTTCACTGCTCCCTGAAACCCCTGAGAGGTACGCAATAAAAATTAATGTAAAGATTGAATGAGAAAATACTGAAAAATATAACACACTGAGGTCTCATGTCCTAATCACAGTATCATTTGTAATAGCACACCGGTTTATAGTAGGCACAGGTCCAACTGCCAGATCTAGCTGAGGCAAGTTACAATTGCGCTAGGCCGCTCATAAGAATAATTGTGTTTCCACATATCAGACCATGCTTTTAAAGATGTTACTCAAGCAATTGCAAAGAACTAAGAAATTGTTAGTACTAAAATGTTCCTCCCAGCTAAGCAATTTTGTGCTGAGCCTGAGCTGAACTTGCTCATGGCACTGGGGGCAAGTACCACCAAGATTTTGCCAAAGACAGAGAAGTGCCCTTTTTACTTACAAACATTTTCCCCCTCTTTTTTTTACAAAAACAATATCCCCAAAATCCTTCTCTACCTCTCTCATAACAGTGCATCTTGGTCTTTTTAGAGACTTTGTAGAATAGCTATTGTTCAGCATGTTGAGCTTTGGAAGTGCACCAAAAAATGGTTTCTTCTTTGTCATTTTCTTGGATTCAACAGAAAGAAGAAAATATGAATCTGCTGCAAACAATGGCTTCTCAAAATAAAAAGAGCCTTAGAGGTTTAATAAGACCAAAATAGAAATATAGATTGATTATTGACCTGATTGCGATCAAGATGATTTTAATAATCGAAATTCCTAAATCAGTTACAGAACAATATGAAACTTTTTGAAAAAAATGAAAATTCTTCCCAGCAGTTTCTTGATTATCCTTCAGAAAAATATCTGTAAATAGCAAAAGAAGAATGTATTTGGTAAGGCGCACAGCTAGGCACACCCCTAAACGCAGTATAAAAGCAAAAAGTAAACAGACCAGGGAAAAGTTACTCACATACTTCGATATCTTCTGGCAAAAAATGCTTCTCACAAGTATAAACTCTGTCCTTCTCAATTCTTTCCCGAAATCTATCGTCGATGTCCCTGGTCTTGGTTACAGACCTGTCAACTCTCCCGGTTTAGCCGGGAGACTCCCGGTTTTGACTGCTTTCTCCCGGTCTCCCGGTTTTTATAATTTTTCTCCTGGTTTTAAAGACGTCTAGCAGAAACCAATATATCTCTCGGGTTGCTATTTTCTTCTTGATTTTGTAACATCTCGTATAGCTTTTGCGCGATTCATTTGAATTTTCTAAAGGATCATGCTCGAAATGTACCGGTTTATTTTCGAATCCATGCACTAAGGGATCTAAGGGAAGATTTTTCATTCAATATTCTAATTGAACTGTCCATGTTTGTTATGTATGGTTCAAAATGGTGTCCTAACGACAATTTTTAACAAATTTTTTTAACGAAAAAATTTTTTTTAAACAAATTTCTATGATCTCCCTGTTTTTGACCAAATCTCCCTGTTTTTTATAAGAGAAATCTAAAATCTCCAGGTTTTAAAATTTTTAGGTTGACAGGTCTGTGGTTATTTCATTGAGCCATTCTGCCCTCCACTGTCTGTGCTTCTCATCCTTCGGGGCAGGCAGTTTCCATATGCCGATCCCCTTCGTACGCCTGCAACTTCCACACTGTGGCGTGGTGGCCGGGGGGGCCAGGGGGGCACGTGCCCCCCCAGCGACCAAAAATAAAGGGGCGCCGAAGGCGCCTCAACTCTTAAAGGGGGCGCCGAAAGCCCTTCGAAAACAAATCTGAACGAAATAAATTGCTCAGCATAAGGCCTAATTCACTCTTTTATTATGTTATGTCTAGTATCGAAAGCGTAAAAATGGCGTTGAATAATGTTATTCGTCTCCACCTTCAAAATATAAGCATGCGAAGATAAGTTATGATGACGTCTTTCTTTACATTCGGTCCTACTTTCATTCGTCAATACTTTTTGAGCGGCCTTTCTGATTCAACTTAATAGCGCCCGAGATAGCGCCCTCAGGAATCCATTTTATTTATAGAAATTATAACACCTAAGGTTCAGGTAGCAATTAGGCAATTACTATATTACCATATTGATCAATGAATCATTATTAGTTTTGATGTTATTACTCCAATTTGTGAAGAATAACATTTGCTCAAGTCCCACGGCATCTATGATGATAGGACTAGGATTGAAAGCATGAAGTACAAAGCTTTCAAAAGGTATATTAGTAAACTTATTGCTAACCATTTCGAGCAATATTGGAAACGAAATGTTACATCTAGTGTAGGAAGCAGCAATAGAGGAGGCAATAAACTCCGCTCTTACTAATTGTTTAAAAGCCGCTTCCATGCAGAACCTTACTTGCATCTACAAGATAGAAAAATTCTCGCCAAATTTTGGCCAAATTTCGGTGCAGTGATCACAAATTGAATATAGAAGTCGGAAGACATAAAGACATACCGGAAAGTAAGAGAATCTGTATAAACAGAATCACAAGAAGCTTCATGTTCGACCGTATATCATTATTAACACTATATTTCGACCTTCACTTTCCAGAGGTCATTATCTGAAACTTCTCGCCCGAACCAAGATAAGAGAATCTGTAAGTTCTGCAATCTGCAATGCGTAGAAAGTGAAAAACATTTTCTATTGGAATGTAGTACATATCTCGAGCCTTGTGAAAAGCTTTTACAATTTTTTAGCATAGAAGTTCCAAATTTCGCTAAACTAAATATTGATGAGAAATTTATCTTTATGTTGTCTGCTGAAGATCTTAGTTTGTTAAAAGAGTTGTGTGCCTTCCCGAGAAACGCTTTTCTTATAAGTGAGCAGCCTGATAAATCATTGCAATTTGTAGTACGGTATTTCTAATTGTTTTTTTCTAGCATGTAGTGAGTGGTATGTAGTGTTGAAGTGGATGATGCTCAGCGTGATGTAGCAATCCTTTTTAATGAAATGAAAATGAAAATGAAATGAAATGGTACTGCATTGTGAACTTTCAAATTCAACTTTAGTTTTCGAGAACGCCGTCGTTGTTCACCAGGTTAATATTTCTTATAAAAGCTGCATAAACCTTGCCTGAGTAAATTTACTGCATCTGCTGAAATCACTGTTTAACTACAATAGTTAATGTCACGTCAATTTTTTCTGAATAAGTCTTGCAATAGAAGAATGCTTTGAAAACCAGTAAGTAAATGAATTATGATCTCATTTATGACTTCTGGGTTTATATCAAGGAGATGTTTTGCGCTACAAGTTCCATATGATAGTTCTAATCTATTTTACAGCCCATAAAAGTATTCTATCATATTCATTAATAGAATAAAAACCCTGCTATGAAAAATATGTTCTACTTAGGCCCTAGACTATACGCATTTTTTTATAACAAACCAACAATTTGAGCCAGTACTGAAAGTTTCTTAAAACTATAAGATTTTCAGTACTAAAAATTTATTTATTGTTCCCTCATGATGATCATTGAATGCAATGTAATGTAATGATCATTGTGCCCACGTGCACATTTCAAATAAAATATTCAAATTAGCGTTGTACCAAGGGTGCAGTTTTCAAGGGGGCGCTAAAAAAGGATTGGTGCCCCCCCAGCCAATATGCAGCCACCACGCCACTGTTCCACAGCCAAAGACAGCACAGTTATCTCCAGGCATTATGACATTCCTTTATTCCATTTTGACTTCACCACTCATGCTAGAGAAGGCTGAAGTAAAAGAAACTAAAACGTTGGCCTGGGCCTATCGTCTGTGGCGACCATGCAAGTGATGTGCACGTTCAAGGTCACGTGACATGACATAAGATTCATAAGCTTAGGCATTAACACAAAAATATCGTTTGCTATCTCTTGGAACACCTTTACTAGTGCGGAATACAGAGAAGGAAGAGACGAGAATAACAGATTATTAACCTCATAACCACAGTTTGTCTTGATGTATGTGATGTTATGCTTTTTTATTTCATAACAAAGAAATTATTTAATCATTCCTGACACCATAACAAAAAGAGATAAGTCTTTGAATTCGACCTAGGCCCATTATCATAACTTTGATTTTCTAAGCACATTTTTTAAAAGGAACTCAGATAATCTAATATCCCTACGGTTTCTCAAAATTTGCACACCTGAAGAACAAAAATGACAAATTTCAAATACCTTTCCCTGGGTAACAAACTCTCAGTTTAAAAAATATGAGCAAAATGTAGGACATGCCTGTTATTAATGTGTTAGTTCTACTTTGCAATTGCTCCATACTCGCGTATTGCAGGTTAGACACTCCTTAGTCCTCACTCAAATTAGATGAGAAACATATACGCATTCTATAAACTGAGTGTCTAGTGCCCGGGATATCCAGACCTCTATTCATGAACAATCAAAACCAAAACATGTAATGATTTACCTTCCATTTTACCCCATACGGGAGCTAGATTTTCCGAAATAGGTAAATCAAGGCAGGAATATTAAAACAATTATCATACTTGAGGTTTAAGTGTGCACAATGACAGTTTTGGTGTACAATTGAACCATTTTTAGTAAATAAACGCACCCAGAAGTACAACTGAATTCGTGCACCCAAAGGTATCATTTTAAGGTGTAATTGCATCAAAAAACACATATAAACTCCGAATCTTGAACCTAGAAATAGGCAAAAAATTGAAATGACGATTACAGATGGATGGTACATGGCTTTTATAAGCAATGTATGCACTCAAGGATCAATATTAGGCTAAAGTAGCACCAGAAAACGCATAAAATCCCCCAAAAATAGGCCTTAGATTTGGAAATCACTATACCATAGTTTTGGTCAAAATCAATTTCGAAAAAAGAGATGCACATACAGGAAAAACGACAATGTCTTTACCAATTCTTAAATATATACAAAATTTTTTTGATATTTTTTTTATTAATTAAAATTTAATTATTCACTGTACATCTCGATTTACAGCACCAATGATGGAGCTTTGATGTTTGTAACAAAAAGTTCCATGTTAAATAACACAGAAATAAATAACAGAATTTAATGAATTGATGGCTGGTCGAGGTGGGGTTGCTTCTCTGCTATTTAGCAAAACTTTCTCAAACTACCAATTTTGGTAGTAATCTTATACCAGATTCGGTTATGAATCGGTTAGGAGTCCGGTACGAAACGAGTCTGACCCAGTAACTCCGTCCAAAAAATTTTCTGCGTACAGCAAAGTTTTGAAGTTGAGTGAGAGGGTGAGAAGTATTGGCGAGAGTTGTAGAGAAATAATACGATCGCTGCAGTGTACTTTAATCTACATACGGCTGTTTGACGCAGAAAGCAACCAGATATTTCCTCAACGACAGTCATCAATTCATTTCCCCAGTAAACGAATTTAGATACAAAAATCACATTCAAAAATTAACTGATTCGCGGGGATTCCAATAGAAATGATGTTATTTCGACACACTCCTTCTTTACAAGAATACCTAATAGACATTTTTCATATCCAGGCTGCCATTTTGACAGGGAATGATGATAGGACTAGGACAAGCCTGGAAGGATTCTAGAATATTCCTAAATTGTGCGAATCTTCAGTTTCGATATTCTTATAAAAAAGAGTGTAGAGGCCGGTTGGACAATAATTAATTAATAAGAATAGGTGCGTCTTAGTTTCCATACACCAGAGTAACCTCCTTTAGTTACAGGTTTTATGCCAAACATTCGGCTTAGATATTTATTGTAAGGCCCCATTGCACCCAGGTCCATCAAGAGAATGGCTGATTGAAAGGGCCTAAACTCAACTGAGAGAGAGCCTATGAAGATAAACACGGATATCTTACATTTTACGAACCCCCTGGTAATAACCATGGGTACTCCTCTTTGAGCTGACCCCCTTCATATGGGTATGTCATTGCTTCGTCCTGATATCATTTGGATAAGTGCTCGAGTTGAA
This sequence comes from Pelagia noctiluca, assembly GCA_963924455.1. Taxonomy (NCBI): domain Eukaryota; kingdom Metazoa; phylum Cnidaria; class Scyphozoa; order Semaeostomeae; family Pelagiidae; genus Pelagia; species Pelagia noctiluca. Next base: position 15,196,442 of record OZ004322.1, on the reverse strand, counting down.
TGTTTGGAGTAAAACCCGAAATTTGGAAAGGTTATGGAAACTAACACGCATCATATTAAGAATGTTATCGATAAATTTTGTTTCAGGTGTTCAATAGTTCGTTTCGTTCACACCGTTCCGACTGTTAATAGAGGCCCTCCCATAGTACCCCTGGATAACGGATTCACGCGTCAATTTTTCGTTTATCACGCCATCACGGACCTAAAAACAAAATTTTCACGATCTTTTCCATCTAATTATGCAAGAAATTTTTTTTTAACGACCAGAACGCGTCACGCAATCACGCACTTGAAAACTCCTTTTCACGGAATAACGACCTCATTTTCAACAAATCACGCTGCACGAAGGATTCTTTGATCACGAATTCACGAACCGAAAATATTTAAATCACGAAATCACGTGCGAAAATATGCCAAATAACGCTTCACGTACAAATATGGGGGGGCCTCTTAATAACGGCTTCAGCGAAAACAACCTGATTCACATTAACCATCACCAGCTGCGGTAATCGCCGCAGGCACATCAAAGTTAACCGCTATGTAAAGAGTTCAAAACAATCTGACCGATGACCAGGCCGGTAATCTCGTTTCTCATAATCTACCCTGTTGTGGTTTTAGCATGCTTCCTAATCCCTGATAGGATAAACCGTGTTACATGACCGGTCTACAATTAAAGGCACCGCAGACAAGCTGTTCCCGTAGGGCATGCAGCCTCAGGCCTACGGTAGCCTAGAATTTATTCTGCATAAACATGGTGGAAGGCGGATACCTTCAAAGGACAAGTTCAGAAATGGTAAAATGAATGACAGTGTGTACTCTGGGTTGCTAATGTTTTCCCTGTTCACGCTACAGACTCTTTTATTCTCTAAGTTTATCACTGATGCGTAGTTAGGGCTGGGTGGTGCGTCACCCTGGCCCACCCCCTATTTTTTCTAGGGCTTATAAGGGATACCACGCTATTATTAACAATGTAGTACTTTTTCTGCCATACGGGTAAATGTGAACCAGGTTTAAATCAAATTTTAGTGACATTAAGACAAGCTATTGAATATTTTGTGTTTTAAGTCAGTTCCACACTTAACTACAAACACCGGGTGCACCATGAAAACATGTAGACATAGAATGGGTAGAGCCCCAAGCTATAACACAAGGATCAAATTCTACAAATATTAAGCCCTGATTTCATATTCCACAAGCAAAGTACAAGTAGACACACTTGCGTTCTGAGATTCGAAACAACAGAAGGTCGATCAAAACCTTTGCAGTGCAGATATGCAGAAGTGTCGAAAGGACCCCACGAATCATGCCTACTTTTTTGGCGCACCCGGTACATTTAAACACTACTTTTAAAGACAATAATGATATACATGAAAAATAATGAAAAATGGAAAAATTAGGAAATATCAAATTCCGGGAATGAAACCCTAAAAATGTCTCTCCTTAAAAATTAAAGTAACAGGGTTACCAAGTCAGCTAGACGTTAGCAATAATAAATTTCTTTGAAAAAATTATGACCCGCCTATGGCAGAAATTAGAGGTTAGTGATAAAGAAACTAAACATATTTCAACAACGCTGATAAAACCAAAATCAACAATAAATGTCGATAACAACAAAGGTCATGACTTGATTCTCAGTACAGCCAGGGCGAAGAAAGCAACCGAGATTTGGGGGTATGTTACGAGGAGGGAACTTCAGATTTTCAAGGTTCATACGAGTGTAAATGAGTGTATACCAGGGGAGTTTTTCAAGGAACTGACTTGCGAGCCTAGCAGGCCCCTGGGCTTGCCCCAGCAGTGAAAGAAAAAATACAATTTTACCCCCGTGGCCCAATTGAAAATTGTGGCTTTTCAGTATTTGAACTTGTGAGGAACTTGTTTTATCTTATTCATAACTCCTTGAAAAGAAAAATAATTAACTTGTTTTGAAAAATAATTTTCATAATTTGCCCATAAGTGATAAAACCTTTAAAAAGTCCCCTGGCGTATATAATGATTGAAATCAGAAAATGAGGCAAAATATCAATGGCAAAGGGGTTTTAAAAAAAATAAATGGAGAATGATATAATTTGGGTAAAATAAGGGACTTCCATTATCATAAAAGGGTTTTTGTTTATGACGATATCCTGGGGGCATGGGCTCCTAGTGCTGCCTCTTTCCCACGTGTCTGAATTCAGTGAGCCTTCCAAGGTTCCAGTTGCATTGAAGAAATACACCTTGACTCTGATAGCCACACACCAGAACGAGACCAGGAGTGCAGATGGGTTTGTCACAGTTTACTCCAGAAAGACAAGGAAAACAAAAAGGAGCAGCAACCACAACAACAGCAGCAAATAATCATGGTAGGTATTAGGTCATGTTGAGCCTAACCTAAGAGCGGCCACTTTTTAGATTTAAAGTCAAGCAACCGTAATATTATCTAGAAGTTAGGGTTAGATCTGAATATTAGGTCATAGTCGGCAGATTCACAAAGATACACGACATGCAATATGCTTATCTTTAGGCTATCATATAATACCTGCACATCTGGAAGTTTTTTCCAAACCCTAGGCCCTTATTGGAGATTTGATTCCATGATTTTTAGTTGTCATATTTCGAATAGCATAGGGTTTCGGATACGAAGATCAAGACATGTTGGTTTTTGTATGAAATTACGTTTATATAGGCTTTGACCTAATACCCACCTATAACCTTACGGCAAACACGAGATATCAAGCAGAATTAAACAAGACTGGTGCAGATCACTAAGCTTATGAAGCAAGTACTTTTCAGCTTTCACCTTGACGGTCTTTCAATAGACCCCTTCCACAATCTAATGCATATCAAGCTAGGAAATGCCCTCCCCTATTGAGCAAGAAATCTTCATCACATCATTATATTGCAAATGCAAGAACAAAACTATTTCCTGAGTTGCTGCGAGCAATGAAGGTTTTCGAGATTTGGTTCTAAGTGATGTGGAGGATGTTCCTTGTAATATTTCAAAAGACCTTGACGACATCTTTTCACACGGATCTGATTGCAACCAAAACAAAAACTGGCAGTTCAGCAACTGCATTCTACAAATTCGGATATACAATTATAAATCACTTACCTTTATGTACAAGTACTAAATTCAAAATTTCATTCCAACATCTAGATTTCTGTAAGATTAAATAAACTAACTTTCGATTTTTCAGCAAAATAGCTACCAGAGACGCGGAGACTCTGCTGAATCGGGCTGCGGTGCCACTGTGGAGCTAAAAAGGAATAGAAGACAATCAATTTAATGCTAATCAAACCAAAAACCTATTGTGGAGAGAGATTGCTTAAAAGTTGAACAAGGTTTCCATTCTTTAAATTTTGAGCAAATATCAGAAGCAAAAAGATTGAGAAAGACTTGGTTATGAATATAACCCTGTTAAAAGCAATATGTGTGGCAACGCTTTAAAATATCATGAGCTATGGTGAAAAAAGTTTCCACGCTATATCTCAATCGGGTAAACTTAACATTTTGAATCAAATATATCAAGTTTGGACTTTTTATCGCCATTAGGCCTGTTTATATGGGCAAAATCATCCCAGTTTCCAGCCCTTGAGCTGAGAGGTGGAATGAAAACAGGTTATTTATATGTGAAATTTCACCCCGAGTTACCAGTTTATAAGTTTGAAGGTGGAATAAAATTTCACATATAAACGCAAGCCGTTTTAAAAAATTCAAAATCAGTTGGATCAATCCCGATGTAATGTAAAAACTAATAAAAATGGTCATACACCAAATTAGATCTGTATAAACTAGCATCCATATTTACATCTTATATCAACGTGGTTTAGCTCAATAACCAAGGTATGACAAGGATAGAAATACAAGAAAACATTCAAATAAAAAGGCCGAAAACAAACCTACTCACCTCTGAAAAGTCTTATATACAGGAGACGACAAATTCAAACAGAGGGGGACAGTGCCAGATTTCCTATGCTGTTCTACAATGAATCTAAAAATATGTTCCTTTATCATTTTCACCGTGTGCAGACCGTCTTCGTAACTAAGGTCATAGGGCACAGGGCAAATCGGCTCCAGGTCTGAAAGAAAAAGGACAAAGGGTAAGTTAGACAGAACCACTGACATCATGATATAGAGAATAGATCAGCAATTGGAAAATGAAGCAGATACATCCCCTTGGTGGCCATTTTTGAAGAATCAATACAATATCTTGAAATTCACTAAAATATCAACAGGGACTCATTCAATAAAGTAGAATCCCGATAACTCGAACTCTCGCTAACTCGAACAGATTTGGCATTCCCCTTGATCCTTATTGATGTAATGGAGAGCCTCGATAACTTGAGCCTTCGATAGATCGAATTATTTTGATCGTCCCTTGCTTGTTTGAGTTATCGTGATTCTACTGCACAGGGAAATTCCAGCCCCACCCTAGTGAATATTCGTTCCCAAGCACCTTGTTTTAAGAATTTAATCAGTTAATGTAAATGAATACAAGTTACAGTTTGAAATGCTGCTATTCAGAATTAAAATGAATTAATTAATTTCAAGACCTGGTGGAGGCATATCAGAATTGAGGCAGCCCACGTGTGGGAATTATATACGAAATGTATGAATAACATAAACATACTAGGATCAGTACTAATCCTGACAAATTAGAAATTACGAAACAGGCTTGTCGAGACGAATGAGTTGTTTCTTGTTACTTTTCTGCCAATTAGTATATCTATGCTCTACTATCATGTATTGAATACTATTTTCTGTAATCGAAATACAGGCTTTATGAATAACATAGAGTGCATATGGTTGAAAGCTCAATACTTACCACTACAGTATTGCCTTCCAGTATTTGTATTATGACAACAAGTACACATACAGGTGTGGTACCGCAACCGCCCCTCGTCCAGGTAAGGGTGAGACAAAGCATCAGTGGCAGTTATTCGCATATCCGGGTTAAATACAAGCATTCTGCACAGCAAGTGCACTGCTTCGTGAGTGGCTAGGCTTGAAAGGTTGTATAATCTGTGCATGGCTGGGGGCTTGAAAGGCTGCGCAAGGATGTATTTAAAAGCCCCCTCACTTGCTCCTGAGGCTCGAATGTCGTTAGGATATGGTGTGCCAAGAAGGTCAATGGTTTGGTTCAGCTACAAGAAATGATTTGATATTGCAAGAAAGCTATAATATCCTCACCCGGAAAATGTCGTCATTGCTTACAGGAAATGAAAATGATTTGATATTGAAGAAAGGCAAAACAACCTGACCCGGAATATGCCTGCATTGCTACTGTTCCTTGAATAACTAACGATGCTATATAACACATAAGTCTCATTATTTACTGCGCGAATTCTCTATCTAAGGACAATAAAATATAGCTTCTCAGCAGTTAAGGGTTAAAAACCACACGCCCTCAAAAATATACAAAAACTGTTCCGCAAAGAGATCACCCAAACTGCACTCCTAAAACTCCAAAAAAACTAAAACACAGCTCTGCTAGGTCAACATTTGCTTGATAACCCAAAATGGGCTCAAGCTTACAGTGAGAATTTTTGCATTATCAGCAGAACAAGGTCAACCTTATATCTCAAATTTTGGCATCTGTCAATACAAAAAACCATGGATCTGAATTGTGTTTACAGGGAAGTTGTGTTTGTCCGTTTAAACTCTTTTGCTAGTCTCACAGGATTATTGGTTGATGTTTGAGTTGTTTGCCCATTGAAAAATTCTGTAGCTGTAATGCTTTATTATCAAACATACAACACCTCATTCTTTAAAGCTCTTGAAAGAGGCATATGCCTTTTCCCACAAAATAAAAGCAATGATAATAATGATTTACCTGCTGTATTGGACTCTGGGCTTGAAACAGGATTTTGCGTCCGAGTAACTCAGCAAAAATGCAACCAACAGACCATAGATCAACTTAAAAATAAATCAAACATCTATTACTGCACAATCTATTATCAAAATCATACCAATTCACATGCAGAAAACCCGACAAACAAGAACCTCCTTCTCTGAAGAACAGACTACAAGGGTTCTTGAAAGATTGGTTCCTGATAGTTGATAGTTTGATAGTTGATAGGCAAATACACTTACTATCTTAGTAAAGTATTGGTTTATGTGAAGCACCAAGGGCCCACTGATTAGGTAGACCAATCGAGCAGTGCGACCCTGGTCCTTCCTCTCGTTGTGACCACATCTCATGATTCTGTTTGTCTTTCTGCATGGAATTACAGAGAGCTTGCTAATTATCTCCTCGCACTTTTTGACAGGTCTAAAGGTGGTTTTAACCCAGGACTCTTTGAAGAAGGGTCAAGTGATCTAACCACTCAGCAATCCCCGCCACAGGTACTGATAACATATCTAGGGTGTGTAATGCGAGGTTACCTTCAGTCTTATGGATTAGATTGGTATTTAAAACATAATGATATGCAGCCCCAATGCAAGCTTACCTCCATAAGAATGATATGTTGCACCAGATAAAAGCTCGGGAGCTCTATAATATTGTGTGACAACCTAAAGGAAGGAAGAAGTTAAATCAACAATTATCTATTTCTATTTCCGTTCTTGCCGTAAGAGGCTGCCCAGCCATTGGGAACGCGGGGCGTCACCCACTAATCGTTTTCATGAGATAGGTCTCAGCCTGATTGAATTTAAGGAGGCCTATTCTGTTTTGTAATGTAAACCCTAAATCTGATGGAAGGCTGATTGTTTATCAAACAGAGATAGTTATGATCAAGTTTTCAGCTTTTAAGGTAATAACTAGGATAAGAATGTGTTTTCTTCCAAATGACTAAGTGTATTTTTCTCAATTGGCATACGTTACAAGAAATGTAATACAGATTCTGTATAAACTTTATAAATTTCATAAGAAATTAACCAAAAGAACAACTGATTGCAAGGTTGAAAGTGACGATACTTTGGGAGTAAGTGACATACTAGCAATATCAGGAAACCTAACACGACGTTGTTTGTGGAAAAACATGGGGAAGGAAATAAAACAAACAAATACCAACCTCTTGTGTCATTTCCCTGCTTTTATCCAACTCTTCACATCTTGCCAAGCCAAAATCACAAATCTAAAAAAAAATTGGTGAAAATACATAGAAGGCATGGGAATTATTAAAAAGATGATGCCATCAAATTAAATTGTATTTCTTCCATCATCATATATCCTCTAATAACTCCTACGGGTAAGTTTTTCCTGTCATAGAAGAAACAGGCATATTGTACAGTATTTGTAAAAATGAATTTTTGGGTGGGGGAGAAGAGTTTATTTTGGAATCAGCTTCCTTTGATGGGGCTTCATGACTTATTCAAATTGGGACTTAATTGCGAATATGTAATTTCAGATTGGGCTTATTGTAAAGTCGGGGCTTCATGAAGTTTCATTGTAATTATTTTTGCAAGAGAGCTCTTAAAATAGAACTGAAAATACAGAGAAAAGATTTCATTTCATACCTTCAACTGGCAATTACTGTTAACGAGCAAATTTCCAGGCTTGATATCCCTGTGAAGAATTCCAGCAGAATGAAGATACTTCAAACCTGAGAGATGAGATATTGAAATTTAATTTCCAATAGGTGTCACTCTATTCTTCTCTTGATAATATTGCTCCGTATGTGCCTTGTTTCATTTCATTTTATGCTAGAATTGTTGAGTCGAAAAAGTAGGATTTGGAAATCAATCAAAATGTGCCTGATTGTTGAGTTGGTAGAGCGTTGACACGCTAAAGTCTAAGTGGGTTAAAGTTTCCGGGTTCAGAGGTAGTAGGTTTGAGCCCCACTCTGTTAATTTTCATTCTCACAAATAATCTCGATTGAAAAGTAGAAGAAATCCTGATACTGTAATCTAAACCAACCCAAGCAATACAAATCACACAATATGCACCACCCAGGTTATTTTCCGTCACTCAAATTATTTGATATTCACAATACTTGACTTCTGACAAGAATAAGATAAGGGGGTTCTTATTTGGGAAGGGGGTGAATTTGATAATTTAAGGCATTAAAGAGGGACTTATTTGAAAGGAAGGGGTCTTATCATGGCAACTAGAGCCTTGGGGTGTCGAACGAGAATGGTTTTAGTAAACGAATAAGATCGTGGAGTTAAAGTTACACATTTCTCATTTGAGAAAAGGCAGGATTCGGAAAATCAACCAAATCAATTTGAGAAAGAGAAATGACCAGAGCACTAATACTTGGCATCGATCCCCGGTGGTGCAGTGGTAGAACACTGACACGCAAAATGTCTAGTCGTGGGTTCGAATACTGCTTGGGTCATTTTTCAATCTTAAAAATCAATTCAATTAGATTTCTCATTATTCATTATTTCAGGTAGACCTTTCTTACTATCAATGAAAATAAAGACCCTTAGTATAGCATCCGTAAAGTAGAAAACACAGTCTTAATCCACAAAACAAAATACCCGATCCTAATCCACAACTATACACACAGGTTAAATGTAAAAGTAATATATCACGCCCAGAAACTTGCTTCAATAAAAGAGAAGCCCACTCGCTATCCTGCGATCAAAGACTAGCAGAGCACAACATGGCTAACTAATTGAACTGCGGTAATCCTCACAGTCGAGGGACTGGATTGGAGCTGTGACTTCGATCAGATTGCACAACGCACGCCATTATCCACAGAAAGCCGTTTCAGAAAAACTTTTTAAAACAGATGAGGAATTCAAAGGAAGCTCAGATTGGGATAACGATTTTTAAAGCCAGCAAGGTCACTTGTATTTGAGGTTGATTTCAGCTGAGTTAACTGATTGTAAAAAGGTCAGATGAGGGAGAACTAGGGTAAAACTGAAAACAGTTGCAGCTGTATTGCTATCAACCCAGGGTTACATGACCTTAATTTGGTGGGTTGGGCCAAGGTCACTTGTATTTGAGGTTGATTTAAGAGCTGAGTTAACTGATTGTAAAAAGGTCAGATGAGGGAGAACTAGGGTAAAATTGACAACAGTTGCAGCTGTATTGCTATCAACCTAGGGTTACATGACCTTAATTTGGTGGGTTGGGCCAAGGTCACTTGTATTTGAGGTTGATTTCAGCTTAGTTAACTGATTGTAAAAAGGTCAGATGAGGGAGAACTAGGGTAAAACTGAAAACAGTTGCAGCTATATTGCTATCAACCCAGGGTTACATGACCTTAATTTGGCGTGTTGGGCCAAGGTCATTTTGTATTTGAGGTTGATTTGAGCTTAGTTTATAATGATTATAAAAAGGCCAGATGAGGGAGAATGGAGGGCAGACTTGATACACAATCCTAGTTATATCACTCTCATACCCAATAACTAAGGAATACGGTTTTGTAGGGGTGTTCAGAGTTACAAGGCCAAGTGCGAGGGAGATCCAAGGTTTTTCTTTGTATTCCTTCAAGTTCAGATGCTAGTTTTGTTTCCATATCATCAAAATCATGGGCCTAACGTGATACATATTTTGAGCATATTGCAGTAAATCTTTTCAAGTTGAAATAAGCGACTTCAAACTTAAAGTACTTTCCTTAGGGTATTTGCTATATTTTCAGTAAAACTGCTTTTCTTATGTCTTCATCCAGATCATAATATCTTTCAAATTATCTTTGACCGAGGTGATACAGTTGCTAAACTCATTCGACTTTTAGAATCACTTTTACGTCTGATTTACGTTTAAAATTTTCCTACCCCTCTCAAGCAGCAGTCGCTGAATTGAATAAATATGTTGTCCCCTCATAATCTAATTATTACACATAAAAGAGTCTGATAGAATTCAAAAACATTTTTTTACACAGTTTTAGTTTTTTTTACAAGCGTCCAATTTCTCCGTCCAATTTCTTTAATTTAAGTCGGAATGCCTTTAGGGCTGAGAAGTAAAATCCTTTTTGACGTATTTTGTATTAAGCCTAGAAATCTAAGGATTGTTATAATTCCTGGTTAAATATCTCGAAAACTCGGATCTATATTGAAATTGTCCCAAAAAGCTTGCTGGGCTCAGCTTGTCTAGAATTTGGTAAGCCATCACAGGACCATCAAACTGAAATAAGTAATTAATATCAAGTCAATTCTGCGTCAATCCATAATTACACCGAGCATTTTTGATTAGTGAATGAGCCTTGTTCTGCAGACGTAGGGGACATCTAAGGGCCTGTTTACCTGCTGGTAGGTTAGCAATCCTAAGAGAGTTTACGTGTTAGGTAGGGCCACGCTGGTGTAGGTTCACCCTTCCAGGAGGGCCAAGGTTTTGTTGATTCTTTGTCAGCCTTAGTTCATTGTTGATAAAAGGCAAAAATTCACAACAAGCTTATTCATAACCCTCCTTCTAGTGTCGCCCTAGCTTGTCAAATTTCATTTGAGGGGGGGCTAATAGTTTCGCGAGACTCACAAGATAACGTCTAGTAGTAGCAGAAATTACTTTCAACAATATTTTGATACATACTACACAGCTGCAGAAGTCTTATTTTTCATTTTCGAGGCACAGGATACTCCAAAAACTCATTGCTTAGCCATATTAAAGTTCTCATTCCTTTATGAATGGAAATTTCATGAAACCGAAAAAATGTAGTAACATTTGAAAAGTGTAATAGAATTCGACATCAATGTGACCTTATTCAACCTAAGTCATCAGATCACTCGCTTTACCAACTGGGTCAGAGGAAGAACGATGCTGAGGTACAGGGTGCAGCGCTTCATAATTCTTCAACGCGAAAACGAGACTAATTTGTGTATTAAGTCAATGCTTCATGTAGTCATTCATGAAATTTCATTCCACCAAAGATGCTAACGAACGTCCACATTTTCTAAATAAGCGTCTTCGAGTTGGTAACACCAGCTAATTTGTACTCGCATTAAAAAAATATCACGAACAAAGAAGACCAAGTGTAACCAATTAGTTATCTAATACAGCAAATCTCATCTATAAGAACCACTTCTTTAAGAAGCTCTACCCTAAAATTTCAGTTTTTTAGATAACAGTTTCCTGAAGTTTTTTAAAAAAGGGCTCTGGTGTATCATGAAATATATTGTGGAAAAAAAGAGAGCTAAAAATGCATGAACGTGTTACTTTAGACCATACATTCCAATACAAATCTGTAAAATAGTTTCTGATAATTAGAAACTATTTAGAGTAAAGCTGAAACATAATTTATTGATCTTATTTTGTCGAAGTAAACAGCAACGCACACATGGGATATTTTCCAAACATTGCCGATGAAAGCAGCACAATAATAGGCAAATACACTAACGGTCTTTGAATTGTGAGGTATCGTTTTAAGTGCAAAGCAAAAAGGGCCAACTGAGTGGGTAGACTAATTGAGGCACTGCGTTGACAGTTGATAGGCAAATACGCTTACTATCTTCGTTAGGTATTGGTTTGTATGCAAAGCACAAAGCGCCCACTGAATAGGTAGACTAATCGAAGCAGTGGATTGATAGTTGTTAAACAAATACATTTACTATTTTCGAAAGGTAATGTTTTATCTGCAAAGCGCAAAGGGCCCTCTAAATAGGTAGACTAATCGAAGCAGTGGATTGATAGTTGATAAGCAAATACATTTACTATTTTCGAAAGGTAATGTTTAATCTGCAAAGCACAAAGGGCCCACTAAATAGGTAGACTAATCGAAGCAGTGGATTGATATTTGATAAACAAACACATTTACTATTTTGAAAGGTATTGTTTTATCTGCAAAGCACAAAGGGCCCACCGAATAAATAAACTAATCGAGTAGGAACGTCCTAGTCCTTCTTCTCGGTGTGACAACACCTCGCAACTCCTTTTGTCTTCGTCTGTGCTTTAAGTCGAATCAAAGACACTAGCAGTTCAAAACAACAGGGGTAGAAGAATACAAAATATGAAAATAGATGTAAATACGAAGCAGTTAACGGCACATACCTCTCAAAATCTGGTAGAGGAAGACTTTCACGTGGTCTGATGTAAGAGGCTGAGGTGAAACGATGATCTTGTGCAAATCAGACTGCATCAACTCTGTTATTACGTATCTAAACATTTAGTTAAGGAAGACTGCGATGATATTCATTATGTAGTTAATGATTTAAGGGTTTCATTATATAGTTACTAATTATTCCACATACATACATAGCTCATAGTTAAAGGCTCCATGTTCGAAAAGAAATTATACCCCTTGGATAAACAATTACAGTTACTGTTTCAAGCGTAGCGTGTTCTTTTATTAAAAAAGAAACGTTAGATACTGTACTTTGTTTTTCTAATGGTACTATTAATATACCAAGCTGTTTATTTGTAAGCATGCGTGTATGTATGATGCCACTAAAATCTACTTAAGATAATTAAGGTGTAAAAACAATCAAAAATATATGATACAGGTTTGATTAGAAATCAAGTTAAAACATAAATCGAAAACAACACTCCCAACTACGGTAGCAGGGATATAATTATTAAGGCCGCGTGTCCTTATTTCCTTAATACCCCTCTCGAGTATAACGATCCATTTCTTTAATGACAGTGCTACACACAAAAAAGAATTTCTTTTTATAGCTTCCAAAGCCCCCGTATAATATTATCGTCTTTCCAACCCCATGCTGCCATTGCTTATTGTTACAAAATAAAGAACACATAGCTTCTGGGATAATCTAGATGTTGAAAAAGAAGAACAGGGCGCTCGAGAAGAGCATGGAATAATGACATCAAAGACTTGTCAAATGTGAGTATGACGGACAAAAAACCAGGCACTAGTAAAGGAAAGGCTGACTTAAGAAACTGTGACACAGCTTTGGTTACACCTGTTGAAATGTATGATGTAAAAAGCCAAATGATACCAAACATTCACAGGAGGTCGAGGGCCTGACTGGAAACAGGCCAAACAGCCAAATTTTACTAGTTTTGTCGATGATTGTGTGGATGTGGAAAACGATTCACTTCCTGTTTCTTGGAAGCGAATTTCACTTGAAGGCTATCTTATTTCTCACACTGTTTACATTCAGAAGTTGTTCCATGTTAAACTAAGAAGAAGAATGTATGAATAAGGAAATAAAGAAGTTTGGCTCCCGGAAGTTATGTGTTCAGGAAAGAACAAGATGGAATGCAAGAAAAAACACTAACTGATGCATATAGGAAACACTTTTTGAATTGGCACATCCTCCTTTACACAAAGCTTCCTCGATCGATCGCATGCAAGATAGCTTCCTTCTAGCTTCCTCGTTTGCATATAGCTTCCTGGTTTACAACTGGTATTTCTAAGATTTAGCAGAAAGAGGATTTGGAAAATAGCATTTCCTTGTTCACACACAGATGGTGTATGAAAGAGCTGTCTTAATATGATAATAATGATGATGATTGCCACATAATTTTTTCCTCGTTTAGAATAATTAACATCCTAGCATGCCTAGTGGTAATTTACAAGTAATGTAGAGGGTGTTCAATTATTTGAAAATGAAGGCATTTCATCAGTAAGGGATATCTTGTTGTAATGTGAAGGGTGTTAGGTAATGTGGAGGGTGTTAAGTTGTGTAAAGGGATTTCATTAGTAATGAGGTGGGAGGATTTTCAGTGATATGAAGGGTTATCATTATTAAGGGGGAGGGATATCATTTTGCAGTAATGTGGAGAGTGTTTGGTTCCGTGCAGGGAGTTCATCAGTGACTTTGGGGGAATTCTTGAAGTTATGTGGAGGGTGTTCAGAAGTGTCCCAAGTTATAGCTAAAAAAACCTTACAATACAATTACAACACCAGTTAACAAATGGCAACACTGGCTGTCTTTGTGTCTTGTTGGAGCAAAGCTGAGCTTTGGTGTAGTTTGTCCATCTTAGAATCATATTAACTGGATTCCAGATTCCCGATTTGCCTCGACTTGAACTAAATGGAGCAATCCTTGGAGATTGATCATTCGATCTTTTGGGGGTATTTTCAAAAGCAAGCTTTGGAATTCTCAAAAAAGCTAGGGTAATCAATATTCCTTATTAATACAAATTAGTTTGAATCAAATCAAAAAGAAAGACATAAAAACAATTTATTCAACCTCTTGCCCTGCCAATCCTGTAAGATGAAACACAACTCACTCTTGGCTTCAGCACATTCTAGGTTTATGTTATTCAGGTTCATATTTGGGCCATTCTTGTTAGGACATGATCTATGTTGTGGATATCAGATAACACTGTTGTTATTGTAAAACTACTAGTTACAAAAAACACAAAGTGAAACTCTATAGAAATGCTATCTACGGCATAAAAACTACATTTATGGAGTTCAAGGATAAAATTATGCTACTTGAGGATTGGCCACTGAAAATGTTTAATGAAATCTTGTATGAACATGACAAGACTAGTCTCTTTTTGAGAAAAAAGTGAATGTGTCTTGTAAAAGCATGTTGAAAAAGTTATTCGCACTTCTTTTTGTGGAGTCTTAGAGGCATGACAAAAATTTATGATGTATAAACCCCCTTTTTCTTTCCAAATGGCCCCACCAACTTTCATTTTGTATCTGCTTCTGTTTCCACATGACCGGCACGGAGATAGGAAAAATTCTTCGACTTGGGAGGACACAACACTGCGAGGGCTTTTTTCATTAAACAAGAGGAACAACTTCGGAAATTAGAGAGACCACTTCCTTGTTTTTGCCAAAATTTTAGGGGGCAGCACATGCTTGGTGCCCCCTGTTCCTACACCCCTTTAACAGGCCAAAGCTCAATTCTAATGAACAAATAAACAACAGACAAGAAAATGGGAAAAACTTCAGGCAACAGAGCTAAGTATCAAAAAGAAATTACAAAAAGCTCATTTAATTCAAAGCTTTTGATTTCCTAAAGTATACATCTAACAAATCATGGTAGGAAGTAGTAAAGGAAGTTCGAGTAGTAGAGAATTTCATAAGATTCCTAAAATACTAGCAAGCCTAAATGTTTGCAATTCTACTGGTACATCAAGACTGATAGTAATTGAGAGCAGACATGTTGAGACTGAATTGAAACATGCTCCTATTCATAGGGATGTGGCTTCCATTCACATTTAAAATGCTGGTGGCGTTTCCTGTGAAAACATGGCAACTTCACCAAAGCTGTTTTCAAGGCTGTTGGTACGCATCTCTTTAAAGAGAAACAGTTATTTTAAGCAAACTCTTTTTAAAAGAATAAATTTAAAAGAACACAAACCTCAAATTTTGCGAAAGTTAAGAACAAGCCGAGGCTAGAAATTTAGGCTCAATATCACAAGTCAAAGAAACAGCCATGAGACTAAGAAATCAATGAAAACAAGTAAACTGGCAGCAAACTCAAATACCAGACGGGTCATTTGAGTCAAAATTCCTAGCAATCAATAGCAGAAACAGGCTCCACACATCATTGAGATAAAAAGTTCATGAACATTTCGGCCAGAAAATGGAAGAATATGTAAGAATAGCCGGCTTAAAATAAAATCTTCTGGTTCTTATGAAAAGAAAAGAGTGTACAATTGAACTTTAGGGATAAGCACCATCCAAGATTTTTTTCAATCAATTCTTTCCATTCAGTGATATATAATTTTTTCATCATAAGAAAACAATTTATAAGAAGAAAGGCTTATTTCAAATGGAGAACAATAAAAAAACAATACCCTATTGATTAGAACAGTGGCAAGAATAAGCAAATCTCAACCTAATTTGTGCTTTTAAAAAAAGGGTGCAGAGAACAAAAGACTTGAAAGCACTTAACTACTAATACTTTAGCTTGTATCTTTAATAAAAATGGCAGTAAATTTTTACTGCTAAATTCTAAAAGCTTTGGGGCCTTAAACATTTTCTTCTACCAACTAAATGCCATATGACCCCCTGAAAATCTTTTTGACCTTTCCTGAAAATCCAATTGTTCTATTGAAAATCCCTTGGAAATCCTTTCATTATTGAAAAATAATATGGTAAACATTGAGAAGGATTCCTAAAATTTTGCAAGCAATAAACAGATTGTTTACCAGAAATCACATGGCTTACTGAAGTAACTTGTAAAAAAAGGCGTAAACATGAAACTTCCCTTCAAAAACAGATGTAAGACCAGGATTTTAAACTAAAAAAGTGAGAGTAATGCACCTTGTGCAGTATTGTGTTTTCAGAATTTCATAGACATTGCACTTTATCAGTTAGATATTGTTGTTAAGTCTAGATGTTAATTAGATTATTTGTTGGAATGGAGAATTTTGGGCGGTGTAAATAATATGTGTGGCAATTTTTTTTTACGCTTTCCAGATGTATGCAACTTTAAATTTCTTACAAATGCCATGTGTAGTGAAAGCTAATATGATAAAATTTGTGTTATAAATCTTTCTTAACCTACAGCATCAATCACCTAATGCTGCATAGAATTTTAACACAAGGTCCTTTCAAATATTCCTGATAGACGCCCAAGACGTCAAAAGTGATTTACTGTGTTATAGAGTGATTTTATATTTGTGCCAACTTCATCATTCTTCAACAATGCTCTTTCGCATATTTAGTTTTATTCCCACTGTTATGAGAAAGCTTGATCGGATATCAGTAATGCGTAAATTTATCTAGGTTAAATACCATCACGGAATCGCTTTAAAAATGTTTGGAAAGGATACAGTTCCTCAAACGAATCCGTCGGATCAGGCTGTAGAATATCAAGGGCTTGAAGAACCTACGAAATATTAACGCTTGAATAAATAGATGAAGTTATAAATAACTAAAATAGATAACGATTATTGAGTATCATCAACGTAATTAACGGTGGTCTAATAAAATCGAGCAGGAGATTTCGAGGTGCTGTGGGTAGGTGTCAATCTTTTCCGACACGTAAACACAAAAATGTCTGCTTCAAATTCCTGGAATAGACTCACGATAAATAATCGAAATATCTTAAATATCGGGAGAAAAATAAATCTGATTATTGATAAACTGTTTTAGAAAAATTATGTGGATATTCTACGAGGTAAACTTACATTTTCGTGTTTGAAAAAGCACAGCATACGAAGTTCTCGGTAAACCCGTTTGCTTGAAACGATATTCAGAAATACGTTTGGCATTTTCTTCAAGGCAACGCGTTTTGCCGTTCTTGGGTCTGTGACAGCCCTGAATAAATAGAAAATAATTCAAATATTATCAAATGATTATAAACTGTGAGATTCCTCGATTTAAAAATTTGAAGATTTTTTTCGAGAGGGGAGAAGACAACAAAGCGACACCGGTGTAGGCAGGCAAGGGGTGAAGGTTTAACAAGAATTAAGATAGGAGAAAAACTTAAACATCTTGTCACATACCAAACAACACCAAATGCCCCATAGCCGATCGGCTTGTCTGACTCTACGTCTTTCCGTGTGCTTTCATGATCGTCGAATTTGTTGGGTTGGTGAAACAAGTTGTGGACTGACTGGCCTGACTCTTTAACCGGCATGTTGATGGAGTGGTTTGGTGGAGGGAGCACACGGGCCTTGCACAAAGCCATGCCTTGGAGAGGGCAGTCCAGTCAATTTTCAGGCATCAATCCTATTTGTGAGGTTGGCTGGCATCACAGAGTCAGAGAATTCTTTTTGATGCGGCTGACGGCCTACACCAGGCAGAAAACAAGGTAGAGTTGGTTTGAACCACGCGAGCCGTCTCAGCACTGCATCTTCGAAGGCCTAAGCGATTGTTCATCAACAATAAAGGGCAATTTCTAGTGCTGCCACCCACTATTCAGTACTTCCACCTACCGCCTTGTAAATTTATCCTTGAGCAAAACCTACGCAGAAATTCCCAAAGTTTCTGGAATAGATTCACGATAGATCTATTTGGTCAATTTACTGCCTGAAATATCTTGTCTGGGAAAATCTACCTTCAAATTAGTAAAAAATACCTAATTTTTAGGAAATATACCGTAGGTTTTCTCTACAACCTACAAAGTACTGAGAATCTCCAATGTAGGTGTAAATCCCTACGAGTAGCAGCACTAGCAAGTTTTGAATCGTATTCATGCGCATGCGTTGAGTTAAGCTATTCGGATTCCAGGGGGTAGCTGTGTTGAGAATGGGAGGGGCTGCGAACACTCAGCTATTGCAGTCAGGGGTACTCATTCAAAGAAAAAGTGAGATATTGAGAACTGGATTCTTATCAATTCTCAAGGTAAAAACGGAGGGTACTATTGGGCTACTACAAAAGAATAGTAGTATTGAATTCTGAGAGGAATTTCACGTGATATGAAAAGATTTCTTCGGTTTTTTTGCGTTAGAGTCTTACGTACGACAGTCGACCCTACGTAACATAAATCATATATTGTGAAATGTTGGAAACTGGGTTGGAAACAAAATAAAACTTTAAAATGCATTGAAACGCATCGGAAAATTGTAAGCGGTATACCCCCTGATTTATGAAGAAACGCATCGGAAAATTGTAAGCGGTATACCCCCTGATTTATGAAGAAACTCAGGCTCTTTTTAAAAGGTGCCGACTTTTTTGATGAGTTCCGAGTTCATATAGTCGCCGATTTTCCTCATGAAAAGCTGATACCCGGGGGTAAGGATAGGCCAAGAGTTGAAAAATAGATTTCAGACACCGAGAAACAAAATGGAGACATTTTATGTATTGGATCTAGGAATGGAAAACATGTGTAAGCTTAATCACTTTTCTTGTGATTTCCCTGATACCAATCATAAGTCATAATCCTCGATTATATTGCTCGAGAACAATAGGAAGACCAGGGCCCATGCTGTGACAATCGAATTCTAGGGTTATTGGGGGCAAATGTCCCCTACCTCCTCATTTCCTATGGGCCTGTGTGAGTGCCAAGGGATTGTACTTGCCAAGATGGCTAATTTTTTATTCACCACTATGCCAAGGGCTAATTGCAAAGCGTCTAGGCCTTTCAAGGGCAGCTTTGCCAAGGCCTAGCAGGTGCAGTGATGTGCATCTATGATAATGATGATAATGATATGATAATGATGATAATGATAATGATATGATAATGATATGATAATGATATGATAATGATATGATAATGATATGATAATGATAATACGAATTATTTAGAGTTAGTATTTACATGGTACAGGAGGACTAATTTAAACCAACATAAAGTAACAAACTGTAAAGAGTTGATCAAGTCTGACCACTCTTATGACAGATCATTTCGGACAGAAAAAAGCAGCTGCATACGTTGTCGAAAAACCAGATTTTAGTTAGCATTTTGAAATGATTGGCGGACAATGCCATCTTCACGTCATCAGGAAGTATATTCCATATTTTAGGACCAAGATAACTAAGAGATTGGATTCCATATTTGGTTGTATTGAGTTTTGGAATATCTAAGGTTTTTACTCCTCTTAGCACGCTTATGTTGTTCTTCTTCTGCATCTGTAAACCAGCTGTTTTGGTGCTAGAATTTGGTGCTTGAGTTGGCTTCAAAGCCACCGTTGGAGTTGATTTCGGAGATCTTTTACCGGGGAAGTCGTTTTCAAATTTTTCTCAAATTGGACCATGAACATACTTGGACCTCTATTATTACTATATGTAGTCGTTATGAAGTGCTCTTGTGCAAGCTACTGTGTTCCTTTTGGAAATAAGGCCTAGTGTGGCCTGGAGTATGCTGGCATGTTAAACTTATTTACTCACCCATCTTACGTGCCAGCTGTTGTGTCCCAGCAAGCCTAGTCACTTTTCAAGTGCTGTTGATTCAAATCTTGTTATGAGCAAACGTGCTCAGAAGCACGAATGTTTTGTTTACGTGCCTGAAGGTGAAGTGAAAACAATCCGTAGTAATGCTACCTGTCTAGTAAGTGAATAAGTGCATGTACCTCTGTAACAGACTCTACCAATTCATAAATACACTATACTTCCTAATTAGACGTTTCGATTTCATTTCCCTGCGTAAACTCATTACCTCTATAAAAATAGATATATTTTTAAGTTTTCGTATCAGCGTGCAAAGGGTTTTTATTGTTTACTGAAATCAAATGAACAAATTTTGAAAGTAGTTAAATTATCCTAGAACATCTTGCAATTTTTTATATAGTCAAGCAAAGCAACAAAGTTTAACGCAGGCAATAAATAGAGCCATTATTTCTATATGCTTAGGTGCACCCTTGGTCGGACACCCTCTCCCCCTAGTAACTGCATCTCTAGAAATACTTTCACAATGACATCGATTCTTTCGAATTATTGCTAGGAACATCACTACCCTCAATATCATATGGATCCTAATCTCAAAACATGCATTGCTCTCAGCAACTTTGGAACTTGCATTTGCATCATGATGACATGATCTCGGACATGATGAAGATTTCTTGCTCGATAGGGAATCACATGTCTTACCTCGATTTGAATCAGATTGCGAAGGAGGTCTATTGCGTATGTAGACCTCCTGCAGGTGGTTAATATAACGCAAACTGATACTCAAAGCAAAGAATCGTTTTCTGCTTATTTTATTCGTGACTTTTGTTTGCACATGGCACAATAACTTGAGCACGTGTATGAGAATGATGTTCCGTGAAAGCCATACACCCGTGTCTCAAGCATTTATCTTCTCATTTGCACCTCTCTTATTGAGATTTCAGGCTGAGTAGAATAACTCTATAGAAACCAACAAAGAGCCACGTGTTACGAGGGTGCAAACACACTGCTTTTGATTGTTGGAAGTCGAAGATTTATCGTTCGCCTGGGCGGGTCTTCTAGCTACTCACTCCATAAAACGTGTGTGCAGTAGAAGTGTGGTGCGTGTGTCATAGTAGTATAGGGGATGTTCAGTTCAGTAGGGTGGGGATGGGGGGCTTTCGCTGAATAGTATGAGTATCCTATCTTCAGTAGTGTGGAGCTTATCTCTATGTGTATCACTGATCTCGAAATAAAGACTGGATCGAGCATTCTGTTTTTTCTGGAATCGGAATCAGATGTTGAAGCCAATTGCTTTGGCTTACGTTTGGCCTTCCAATATGGCTGCCAAAGCAATTATATTGCCTGTATCTTTTGTTGACAATAGCTGCACGATTATTCAGTCTCGTGCTGAGCATTCACAACATTCCAACGATCATCAAAGAAAAAAGCAGCCTTTAGTTGAATCTCAATGTATTTAATTTTACCTATCAATATGGCCACCAATGACTTCATTTCAGAACGAAAGATGCTCGATCCAGTCTTTATTTTGAGATCATTGGTGTGTATGGATGTACCTCTTTTTATAGCCTCGGTTTCACTTTAGATAAGTCTGTTATAGCCTCATTTGCATGCTTGGCCTATTTATTTCACTTTGCTTTTCATACCTAGGATGGTTAGACCTACGCATCTGAGTTGGCCTACAAACATTAGGCCTACAAACGTTAATGGAACTAATCAGCCTTTGCAGATTGATAACATGCAATTTTGCACACTGTTTATTGTGATGGGGAGTCTCCCAGTTTTATGCATAAGAGTAAAAAAACGGAATAAGATGCTTGTTTTAACAGTTGCATGAATTTAGTCTTCTAAAGAGCCAGAAAGTTCTTAAATGTATCCTCAAGTTCAGTGTTATGTTTTTCCTTTCCGTGGCAAGGAGGGTGTATGGCTTCTGCTATTAAAACTCGTACATTTCAGTTGCTCATAACATAGCAACTGGTCTTTCTATGCACGTTTTCAATAAGCAACTAGACTTAGGGTCAATTTTGTAAATTATGGTTATATCTCGATATTTTTACTGAGCTACACTGCTAAAAGTTTTTACGTCCATCATTTTCACACACTTTCAAGGCTGCTTTCTACCATTTTGTTCTTTGAGCACCACCCTGGCCGAGTTCTGGTCTTAAGTTGTTGGGTGTGAGTCAGGGAAAAGACGAGCTCCATATTGGGAATTTGAATTCAGAAGATGAAAAAAATACCAGCTGTCGGGGCAGCTGCCACTTCTATCAGATACCGAAAGTCTGACGTACTTTTAATGAGCGTGAGAATCGCATTCCAGGATGAAAACCAGACTGATGTGGGAAGATGTCTATAATTTGGTGAGTCATCAGTAAAATTGAACTAGCACTGTCTGTGAGAGTATGCAAACGTCCTAACATTTTCCTCTGAGGAGTCATCCATGATGCAAGAAACCAATATGCATCAAATAACATGTAACAAGCTATGGTGATGCCAACAGTCAGTAATGATGCTACCTAGATTTTGCTGATACTGTAATAGTTAATGTTTAAAGTGGGCAGCTTGTATAATCAAGACAGAGTTAATTTTTTATAACAGGGTCCAGTATAAATAAGAATTGGGTGGTACAATGAAAAACAATTTTAGGTCACTATTTGCAATAAACACACACTAAAAGTCGTGCATGAATATAAAAGGTTAGTTCAGATTGCAGCATTGAATTGTAAGGCAAGCCATTAATGTTCCCTTAGATTTGGCAGAGTTTCGTCCGAAAAAGTATAGACCCAACAAAAGTCTTGTACGGGCACTTACAAACAGATACGAAGCAAGAGGGGGAGCTGCTTGAGAAGATACAGCTCCCCCCTTTAGAAGGAAAGTCTGTACTTGTTGTGCGTAGAGATCACTTTTTGTGTGTTTTTATCTGAAAGAGAATGCTTAAAATGGTCAGCAGCTCTCGGTCAGCAGCTCTCCCTTTCAAAGCTTCTTGCTACGTCTCTGCTTGCAAGATCCTGCAAGAAGGTTGCTTTAAGCTTCATGAAAAAACATGATAAATTAATGGAAATCTTAGCAATAGAGAGATGGCATTGTTTGGCATGTTAAAGAATTTCTTGAGTTGAAAAGCACTGGCACGATTAGTGATGGGTCTTAGGTTCCAGCTAACCTTCAACCCGTCACATAAAGTTAGAGGAAAAGAATTTACCAGCTCTTTGTAACTCCAGGCAGAATGAAATCACGAGGTGTGGTCACATCCAGAGGAAGAACCAGGGTCATACTGCTCGATTAGTCTACCTATTTAGTGGGCCCTTTGTGATTTGTATTGCACTCATTGCAACAAGGCAATGCTTTACGAACATAATAAGCGTATTTGCCTATCAAATAGCTATGTATAGCTCCTTTTGTCTATTACTTTTGTTGCAAAAAGGTCTCCTGTACCCTGGCCTAGGAACAAAGGCTCTCTAATTCAAAGGTTTTTCAGAAGTAAATTTTAGCATGTAAAATGATTTTTGGAAACCCATTTCATCGATTTTTCACTGAACAAGCGACATCTTCCTCCTCATCTTTGTTCCTTGTTTCACTAAGAGCTTTGTCTAACCTCAAAGCCCTTCTCCTCATTATTGCACTATAGCAGGGGGAGGCCTAAATATTTCCAAAGAAGGATCTCGTCTCGCCTGCAAGTCAAACTCAAAACTCAAACTCAAAATATTTTTTTCAGCGAATTCAGTTAATTACATGGATACGTCATTTAAAGTTGCTACAAGATTAAGTATAGTTAATACATCGATTTTTAATTATAGTGAAAGGAGAATTAGCAACAACTAACATAAAATTAAAACTAAATCAGCTGACGGACACATGGAAAAAACTCAAGATAGAGCTATCAAAGCCATGTGCCCAATTGACGTGGTTTGACATATACTGTAAGATAGTTATACAATTCATTTCGGTTTGAATAACAAGAACAAGAACAATAAGAATCAGTAAAGCCAAAGATAAAAGTAAAATAAAGTAAAAATAAAAAATAAAAATAAAAAATGAAAAATAAAAGATACAAAACAAAATAACTTAATACTTAAAAAGGAAATTAAGAATAAGAACAAATATACGCAAAAAATTAGGAATGAAATGTCCATGAAATCCATTATCTAATCACTTTATATCACATGTAGACACGTAGATGCCCCCGTCTTCAAAGGCAGTGTAGCTAGCAGTAAGATGTCTTAAAAGATGATTTTTCTTCTCTCGAGCTTAGCGTAATTTACTCAGATGCATGTCTCTTGGAATTTGCTGGTAATCTCGTACATCCAAATCAACTGATCTTATCGGATTTGAAGCCCTCCCCCTGCAGTAATCAACCTGCATATGAGATGAGTGAAAGAACATCATGGAATACGGGAATATCAAGATGACAGTAGAAAAATTTCAGTTAAATAAATTTCAGTTAAAAGCTACAAATTTCAGATCAGAGAAGCAAAACAAGTCTACCACTTAACAGAGTCAAATGTTTTTATGATTCATCTTATTGTTTTTGTTGAATCGAAATGCTCTTAGTGTGAACCAGCACCGTAGCTTGGGAAACTAGGGACTATGCTGTGAACAATTGAATTTTAGGATTATTTGGGGAGGCAATCCCTCCCTGCCCCCCCCCCCCCCCGCCCACTTGTAACAGGACTATGTCGTTACTTCCTTAATTCATGCTAGTTATTCTGTTATGTACTTCCGTGTCTGTTTATATTCGTGTTGCGGATAGATAAGTCAGTTTTACTTCTCTACACGAGTAGCAAGTCTCTTATCACGCTCTTCGATACGCTTTGACCTACTCATAAATAACAGCAAGCACTGTTATACACTTCCTGCGGACCTGTGGCAGACTCCCTTAGGCCTTAACTTAAGAATGATAAAGATACAAAAGCTTATCCTAGACAAGGTTTTTATTTATCATTCGTCTACATCTCATGAGCAATTACCAAACGCACTTGCCAAGTATAACCTTACTTACAAAGAAGTTACCTATAAGAAAATAAATTGTCCATGAATCAAGCTCGAATTCAGCTTTATTGAGTCAACAGGCCCTTCTACTTATCTATCATGGTCGGTAACGTAGATTAGCCCTAGGATATTCCAGTCGGGATTCCAGTGCAACTGCAGACGACTTAATATTCGACTATACGCCATGATTCGACTGATTATGCCATGATTCGGTTGCTCACGCCATCTTTTGCTTGCTTACGCCGTGCATCGATTGCTTACGCCATAGTTCGACTGGTTACGCCACGATTCTATTGCCCATGCCATGTTTCGATTACTGACGCCATGATTCAATTATGCCACAATTCTAGGGCTGACGGCGAATGAAACATGCAAATTTCTCACGGTTTTTAGTTTAATTGGCACACTTTCAGACACGAAATTGATAGTAGGTTCATTAAGGTCTCATTCGTTGTGCTAGCATTTTTCAACCTACCCTGTGTAACAGAGTCTTGTCGAGTGAGGGAGTTGATGAAATGAGACAATAGGCAAAGTGTTTTTTTATTTTAAAAATAATCATAACGTAGCTAGGGAACTTAATGAAAATTGTTAGAAAACAATGCCATGAATAATAGTACGCAGCCCGCTGGCCTAACTGACCTGGGGAATACTACAATAAACCAAATGTCCGCACCGCCCATGACTAGGCCTACTCTGGTCAGAAGGTAAAATCCACCCCATCCTGATTTCATTAAAACTCAAGAAGCAGATAGTTCACAGAAACACTAAAACTGCTCGGTAACCAACCAAATTCAAAACAAAGAGCAGATTTTACTGGTTTCTCGACTGGTGGGCAATTTAATGGGAAACAGCAGGGCTTTAGCATAGCATAACGTTTTACTTACATCGGTTCAAGTGTTCCGCAGATGTTTAACCTAATCTAATTAGGACAAGGCTTATTCTTTAGTTTCTGCGAAATTCGATCGACAATCACATTCGCCATTTTCTCAGTACTAGCTTATTAGTATTGCTGCCCGAAGCGTTTCTTAAGACAGCAAATGAGATGAGAATAGAAAGTTCTTTCGTCGTAAATTCACAAAAGTTTTAAATCGTCTATTTTTGCAACTTCAATGAGTTTATGAGTAATCAAATTAAGTTACGACCCTAGGGAACGTGGAACGTCTTTGCTGTACTGTGGAGGGTGTTCAGTACTATGGGGGATATCATCAGTACTGTGGAGGGTGTTCAGTACTGTTGGGGATATCATCAGTTCTGTGGAGAGCGTTCAGTAGTGTGGGGGATATCATCAGTACTGTGGAGGGTGTTCAGTACTGTGGAGGGAAACTAGTAGCACTGTGGAGGTTATAGCCCAAAGTGCTCGTTGTTTCCTCACTGGTTTCCCTCTACAGTACTGATGATATCCCCCACAGTGCTGAACACCCCCACTGTAACATACAAATGTTCTCCAGGGTGCCAGTTGGTTACGATAATTTCATCCGAAATCAGGTGCAACGAGCGAGAAGCCATCCAAACGGCCTAAATGAAACCTCGTGTAGCACAGTGGAATCCCACAAACAGAACCTACTTTCTTCAAGAGCAGAACGACTAGGTTCCTAAAAGTTTGATACTTATGATTGCACGAGATATTTCTAGGGTGTGCTGGGCTCTCATAACAATCAGCCCTTCAAACAACTACGATGATGGCTATGATCTTCGTAACAAAAACCCTCTTATAAAACAAAAATTAAAATTACCAACTGTGGCATCAAATCGCATATAGTTTCCAGGTGGCAAAAATCTCGAATTCGTTACCAGATACATACAATAAAAACAGCCCTAAACACTAAGCAATGAAAAGTTTTGATTAAAACTTGATTTCTTGAGAACAAATGTACATGTTCTTTTTGTATACATGACCTTAATGCAATCCTCAAAGTTGTTTCATGTTGGCCTGAATTATTGCATATTCTCTATTGTAAAAACAACAACAAAGATACAATACAATGTAGAGAGCATGTGCTTGATAAATCTTAAATTACCAACGTTTACTTTTTTGGGTTTCCTTCCCACAAAACAAAATAAGTCTGGAGACTTTCAAAAAGGGGTGGTAGGAAACCAACTTATATTTCAAGGTTCTTCTTTCCACACGTTTATATTTTCCTTGGGGGACTGGGCTGAGTTAGTCAGGCAATCCTGTAAGCTACGCGTATCGCTAATCAGAATTTCGTAAAAAGGATAAATAATTGATAACAAATATTCCGTGTAGGCCAAAAATATTGTTGCGTGATAGCTCTGACGTACTGGGCCCTGAAACCAATAGCTTTTAACCTTCCGCTATTGCGTGATGTCGTTACTATGGCGTGCGTGTTAAAAGGTTAATGTCTAGCCTTTTGTAAAAGATTGTGACCAACAAATTAAAATTAGCTCATGGGAAAATTCGCTCTAGAACGTTTAACGAGTCTTTCATGACCTTAATAAGTCTGCAATTACATGTTTTCATTTATGCAGACTAGGCCCGATTCTTTTTCTTAGAAACATGAACATTTTATAAGTAAGGAAGGCATTGATTTGATTAGAATATTAACTAAATGATGATATCCCCTGCTGCATTACTGATGATATTCCTTCACAGTACTGAATGTCATCCACAGTACTTAATGGTATCCCTGCAGCACTGATTGTACTCCCCAACACAATGCCGGTGGTATCTTCCCGCAATAATAAACATCCTGCAATTAATATTCTAATGATTTCCCCACAGTAATTAACACTCTTCAATTTACTGATGATATTCCCCACAATACTCATGATATCCCCAACAGTGCGTCACTACATCTTCCACAGTACTGCACAGATGTTCCCCTCCTAGTAGCAATCATTCTTCAAGAAGGGTATTAAATATTCCTTAGAATAGGCCTTGAGTGGCTTCGTGATCGGGAATCTCTTTTGTAGCACTTCAATGGGTGCACAGGAGGCCGTATTGCGTGGCGCAGACTTTTGCAGAATACCATTAATAGAAAGAAAACAGGGCTTCTGGCCTGTGGAAATCTATAGGAGGCTGTTTCAAGAGAGTTTCCTTGGGAAATTCAATGAAGCTAAAATGATAACTAATTAGTGAAACACGCTGCTTCAAAGCTCCATGACTTCTTCTTTACAAAGATTTTTGTGCATTCAAACTCGTCAGATAAAGATGATAACTGAAACTATAATGTACAGAGCAACAAATCTTGCCCCTACAAGATATTGTAAAAGAGAACGAAATGTCCTTTTTAATTTTGAGGGGCCCTTTAAGGTCTTTAAGCTTACGCTTGAATCTTTGAATACGCTTGTACCTTTGTTTGGTCGAAAAGAAGTGAATCAATTGACGTAAAGCCGAGGCTATTTCCTCCACTTAAACGAAGCCTAAACAGGATTTGACGCAAGCGTAAGATGAAGAAGATGGAATTAGTGAATGCGTAATCCCAGAAGGACAGATCGTTTTCTTTCCCGTTTCCGTTCCTCGTGATCTTGATTGATTCAAATTGGCCTCATCTAGACAAGTTTATGCCAGAAAGATTTTTGAATCAGGTATTGTTTGAAATCTTAATTCTATCCCTTAGCCAGAAGCTTGGGAAACAAGGCTTTATGAGTGCAATTTTTTATAAATATAATAACAAATAAAACTTACTAAAAACTAAAAACTACTATACTAACTAAAACTAGATATAAAAAATTGCACTCATAAAGCCTTGTTTCCCAAGCTTCACCGCACGGCACGCGCGTCATTACGCGGACCTCACCGCATTAGAAAAAACAATAGAAATACGTCACAAAAGTTAAAGTCGCATTTTTCTCAAACTTCCGCCGGAGAAACCCCCAAATCTTTTTACAGTCTTTACAACAATATAAAATTGATACTGAGCAGTTTCTTCCTCTCAAAAAGAACTTACATGTCAAGATGGTCTCTATTATACACCCTTTATCCTTATTCCTTTATTTAATTTCATTTTTTCATAGATGAAGGAAAAGGTAAAAGCCAAGACCACTAGCTACTTTTAATTTCCTGCCATTTTCCACGGGAGCAAGACGATTTTTACATTTAGGCAAAGAACCACCGTATAACTTTTTGCATCCAAAAGCCTGACCTATCATCTGCACCTTTCAGTTTTTGTGTTAATTTTGCATTGAATTTTGCTCTTTTCTTTGTTTCTAGGGTGGATAGCGTTGAAAAGGTAGGCATGTTTCATTGTAATTTTGAAAATTTGTCTTCAATCCACTATTTTTTCACCATGACTAATCATTTCTCTTAAAGGTATTGAGCTCTTCGTTAACAATATAATTGATTAGTTGGATCTCAATTAAATAGTTTCTATCTTTCGTCAAAAGATGATTTCTAATTGGGCAGAAGCTGTTAAAAACGGAAGTTGTAGGCAAATCCCCAACTCTAGTCAAATCTCTTTCAACCTATCCGAGTGGAAATCGATGCCAAGCAGAAAGGATTGAAAAATCTTTTATTATTGTCAACCTTATTGGTTTTGAAAATAAACCT
Source organism: Pelagia noctiluca (assembly GCA_963924455.1). NCBI lineage: Eukaryota > Metazoa > Cnidaria > Scyphozoa > Semaeostomeae > Pelagiidae > Pelagia > Pelagia noctiluca. The sequence continues at coordinate 15,167,450 of OZ004322.1, read as the reverse complement.
TTAGGATCTTCCGATACAAGAGAAGAAAAACTCACACAAAAAGTCTATTTATCTATCTAAAATTACTAAACATTGACCTATAAATAGGTATTACGTACAATGGTTAGTATGTTAGTAAATCTAAGAGAAAGAATGGATTAGATATATAAGTGTTTTGGCAGTATGACCCCCTCAAGAGCTAAAGAAAGGGTGATGTTAGGTAGCTGTTTGGTACGGAGAGAAAGTCAAACGATTTCCACTAGGGTTTTAAATCATCAGATTATTTTAGTTTTAGTTGAAGAAATAACATCATCAGCTTCAGATTGAATATCAGTTGATGTGTTCTTCTTTCACTTCAATTTTGTCTTCTGGCGAGGCTGCTGACTTCTTTGATAGGCCATCACACACAAACATCGCTAATTTCTGTGTAGAATGTGCAGGCAGCGTGATGGAGTGGATTAGACCGTCTTATCCTTTCTTGAAATTGTGAATGGAAATGATTGAATCGTCTTTTTTGACCGGTACCGAGCCTCTGATCAGAAAAACATTCCATCATACGATCTCTTTAGATCAAATTGGTCTACATGCAATGTCAAAATCATCTTGTAGTTTTCTATATGTTTTGATTGGGATTGAGCTTTTATTTCATCTATACAAACTTAACAAACTATCTTGTTGCAGCAGAACGATTTTTTCTTTTTGCGATTGTTTTTTTATATTACGTATCTTTAAGCCAGAGCCTTAAAAACAATTATATTCGCAAGGGTCCCTAAGGGTACAAATGTTGGCAATTAGAAAACCATAGTGGTTACTTGAACAATTCTCTAGGGGTGGAACATGGCTTGCTCAAATTATGCCAAGGGTGGAACTGCCACCCCGTGTGCCACCCCATAGCTACGGGCCAGTTGAAAGATGCATATAATGTTTTGTAAAATAATCTTAGGTTTGAAAAGATACCACCCAATTTCAAGCAGTGATTGGTTAGTTAGGCGAGTTTTCCGTTTTACTAAAATGCTTGTACGCAGAATAACTCAAAATAATAACTCTCTCGTTCAGTTAGCCTTCAATGAAAACAGAAGACTTCCTGATAAAATTGATCGGCTAACCACTATGAAATTCATTATGAAACTAAATGAAAGAATTTTATGGAAAAAGATAATCAACTTTCACTCACATCTCAACTGTTGACTGTTAGGGGCTCTTGTGGGGCTGTATGGCCTATGGGTGATATAGGATAATGGTTGGGACCAACCACCTTTAAACCTTTTTTGATATTGTTGTTTTATTTTTTCAAACTTTTTCAATCTTTTTTCTCTTTAAGAAAACACAAATATTTCCAAACAAAGTCTCCTGTATTGTATAGTCATACTTTCATGGGTATCAAAAGTCACTTGGAGGCTTTATCTGTCTAGGCCCTGGGGACTAGTTATCAGGTCAAAACTCTAGAGCGCGTAAATCTCGAAAGTAGGCCAATACAAATGACCAAGAATCAAGGAAGAGGTAGTCATGAAGCAGACAAAAACAATTGAAAAAAGACAAGCAGGCGGCAAGTAAGGTTTATTGCTTTATGAAAAATAAAGATTTTATACTTCATGTAATACCAGGGTCGCCTTGCTCGATTGCTCTACCTTTTCATCAGAGTAGGCCCTTTCTGCGTACCTAGCACACAACATCTCATGAGATTGGACGAAAGAACTCCGGTGAGACGCTCCCTCGAAGAGTCTCTGACAGACGTAAAAAGGAAGATTGGGAGACCATGTTTAACCTGGATCAAAGTCGTTGAGAAAGACCTAGAATCCGTTGATATAAACCTTGATTTGAACAAGTCAACACCTAGCGAAACACTACGAAAGTTAGTGAATCTGACTGCCCATAGAAATAAGTGGAGGAAGAAAGTTAGGGACATTATGGCGGTTAACCGCTTAATATGTTAAGATGATGATGAGCACACAAACCCAATACCTTACAAAAATACTAAGTGTAGTAAGCGTATCCAAGGATCAACTATCAACTAATCATCATAATTCATGTTCTACTCAAATTGTGTCCATGATACTTATGGTACTTGGAGAACATGGAGAAAAGCCAGAAAGAAGCCAGCCGAAAAATCAGAGACTGTTGTAAAGAGAAAAAAAATTATTAGGAGAGGTATGTTTTGGTGGCGGTAGACTTTCCACACAAGGAGGACCACCGAAGTGCTATTACTGGATAGGGTTGAAGAGTGGGAGAGTTGTCATGCTCTGTTATGTTCCGTGTAGTTGTTAAAGAGCCAACATCAGTTTTTCTATACATTTTGTGAATGGTGGTGCGATTTGCAAGAATGATGTGGCTCGGGTTGGTTGATTAATTTCCAACTGTCCTGATAGCTTAGTCGGAAGAGCGCTGATGCGCCAGATCAGTTGTCTCAGGCTCATCCTACTTGCCTCAACTTCATTCTTAAAATGAATTTTATTGATTTTCCAAATCCTGCTTATTTTCAAATTATCCTATGCATTGTGAGGAAATATGGAAAGGTTTTTGGAATACTTTGAACATGCATGGATGGAAAAAATGTAACCTTTTTGTGCCTAAGAAATCTATGCAAGCATGTTGAAAAGATTTAACAAAAAGTCAAAATACTCTGGAAATTGTGACTCTCACAATACTTTTAAATAATATATGACATGACATGGCAAGTTTTAAACAAGAACATGACTACAAGTAGAATCTTTGAGAGAAAAGTAGTGGATGGCAATGCTACACTCTCATCATCTGAACTTGGAGTAAATTAGAGTCTAATAGAAACTGGGAACTTTTGTTTCTGGAGACCTAGATTATTTCTAGGACCATTGGTACAATGGTTCTTTGTTTGAACTTTGCTGTGCACTTGGTATAGCTTAGAAAAGCTTTGGCATGGTCTATCACTTTTGCCAGTAGTAAGATGACCATTTTCTTTGTTTACCTTCTTTTTGACAATACTTTGGGTCCCAGGTCTTGAGGTCCAGTGTGTGGACTGTATTCCTCATGTGTATTATTAATTAACATTAATTGTTAAGATTATTTAACATCATTTATCTATTTATCAGTTTTTGACATTATTTGTCAATATCTTATATTTCTATACAGCACCAGCACTTGGGGGCTTAGGGGTGAGAAGGGCAGTCGCCCCCAAATAATTTTGAAAGAAAATGTGTGAAGTTTCTATTTCAAGTACTACCTGCAATAATGCAACATATAAAGGCTTGTGGTTGTAATATAAAAACAAAGTCTACCTTGCAAATGAGAAATAGCCAAAAATTGACTTGATATGTATGATTTACAAAAATTGAGAGTCAAAATTGCAGAGAAATGTGAATTTAAGCACTTAGAACCTTTACCTTGTCAGATTTTTTTGCTTTCACTTTATAAATAGGAGTTTTAGTAATTGGACATTTATGTCATATATGTATTAGATAACAAAGCTTTATTATGTGTTTCGTTCATAACTAAATTACATAATATTTGATATTGTTTAGATGTATTTGAAGAATATTTTCCAAAATTGTTTGGAATATTAAGGCTATGATCTCAAAGTAAGATAAATGAGCACATTCTCTTATGTGAATATCAGGCAACCTGCAAGAGTCTAGAAAATGGCACTACTTTTTCCTTTTGTCGAATCCAGTGACCCAAAACTTTATGAAAATCAAGAGATTTTAAAAGATCCTTGTTCAAAGTGAGAATCATGAGGTCACTTGCTCCTGAAGAGTCCATACTGTTTTGACTCCAACTAAAGAAACGATTCATTACACTAAAGCTCCGTTCAACTGTTGCATTGCCAACTGAGAGAGTCTTTCAACTGCTGTTCCAAGGTTTCCATTCCTTTCCCTACTTTAAAAAGGATTATGCTCGCTCGCATTCAGATTGCAGCAGTCGGACGTCAACAGAAAGGCAATCTCTAAAACGTGTAACCAGGACACACATGGTTTGATTGTTGAGTTACTTTTCTTTAGAAGCATGTAGTGCATCCATCATTGCTGCTAAAACTTCAACATTACTGTTAAAGCCTTTGTCAACCTCTGCAAGGATCAATAGAACTGCATGCGCCTTGAGGTCTTCACAATATTGCATTTGACTAGCCGCTTCTACAGGTGGTTTTCTTGCTTAAAATGTATTTAATAAGATCCTCGAAAATGGTTGGTATTTTCACAGAAGAGCACAGTGTCTCAGCAGCATCAAGAGTGCCTTGCAAATCCTAATTTTGCAACAGTTATCGTACAGCCAGTATTTCATTGGCAAACGCTATCCGCTTGATGTTACTCTCTTGCATTGCCTTGCTTAATCCGTTCATGATGGCCAAAACAGTGATCGTGAATCCTCCGAACAGCATTTTATGGTACTGTCCAGCTGCAACGTCTGATTGATTTGAATTTCATTTCACTCGTTTCATTTTCATTTTCATTTATATAAGCAGGGTAGCTCTATCAGCCATGTTGGTTTTCAAGAGGCTCTCCGTTTAACAACACTAATTACAATAACAAAATTTAAATACCCTAGATCTAACTATTAATTACAATTATTAAAAGATAATTTGAAACCTAGCAGAGATAGAATTATACAGAAATAAATTAAATACTGATTAAGAAAAGAAACAGAACTCTCAAGTAATTGATTTTTTAAAGATATTCAGAGAGGATGCCTTTTTGACTCAGCTGAGAGGCTATTCATCAATTTTGCAACCCTAAAAGAAAAACACTTCTGCCCATTGGCAGAGGTTTTCTTTGGTAGCCACAGGTCAGTTTCTGTGTTTCTGAGTTGAACATTGCAAGTCTCTATTAAAAATACTTGCCAAGTATTGCGGAGCCAGTTCATTCAGTGACATGAAAACCATTGTTTTAGACTCAATGTTGATGAGTTGATGTTGATCAATGGTCTTCCAGCCCAGTTTTTCAATAAGTGGCTCACCAGGGGCGTCAAAGCTGCTATTTGTCAAAATTCTAGCAGCTCGGTTCTGAGGTTTCTGTAGCTGGTTAATTCCAGTGATGCCAAAGCAGCCCCAAACAGAACCACAGTATCGAAAGTGAGGCTCGATAATACTTGTGTAGAGAGTCTTTAAAGTTTCGGCTGGAAGGTACTTTTTTGCATATTTTAGAAAACCAATTACTCTAGAAACTTTGGCAGAAATAGCTTGAATTTCATCTTTCCAATCTAGCGAAGAATCTATTTCTATGCCTAGGTACTTTGTTTTTAGAACTACATCAAGGTCATTGCCTCGGATGCTTAAATCAAAATTCTGATTTTTGCTTTCAAAAAAGTTTTGTGTATGCTTAGTTGTAACCAGCATTGAGTGCGTTTTAGCGACATTCAAGGAAAGTTTATTCCCTTGAAGTCAGGTGTCCAATTTAGCAAGATCACTGTTAATAGCCCCATTCAGCTGAGACATGTTAGATGCCTGGTGGCAGAGACTAGTGTAGTCAGCATACATGGCATAGTAGACCCTTGGACAGCCTGTGGTAGATCATTGATGGATGCAGATAAGAAAGAGAAGGGGTCCAAGACAAGAGCCTTGTTGTACTCCCACTTCTATGTTATCCAAGCCTGAACAAACACCTTTAACCCGGCAGAACTATTTTCGATTGGATAGGTAGGACCTAAACCAAGACAATTCCTTCTGATGAACGCCATAAAAGTTTCTCACAGTGAATGTCATAATCAACTGTATCAGACGCCTTTTTCAAATCAATAAATAGTAGTCCTACAAGCTGTCCAAGGTCTAAACCGCTGTACCAGTCATCAGTGTTTTTAAGCAAACAGCTTAGCGTTGAGTGGAGATGCCGAAAACCATATTTGTTTGGAGATAATAGATCATTATCGATCATGTATTGGTAGGGCTGATCAAAAACGAGCTTTTCAAACAGCCTTGAGATGACAGGCAAGACTGAGATTGGCCGGTAGTTTGACTTCTCAGTCTTGTCACCACCTTTGAAGATTGGGGTAACTCTAGCTACTTTCCATGAATCTGGGAATCGATTTGTTTGGATTGATGTGTTAAACAAGTGAACCAAGGACTTCTCAGTGAGAGGTAGTGCAAGCTTTAGAAAGTAGCTAGCGATATCGTTAATCCCAAAGCTCTTTCTAGTTCCGATCTTGGCAAATGCTGCCCTGATCTCTCTAACTTCAATGGTCTTAAAGTTAAATTTAGTTTTGTTTTTGTTGATCTCATAGTCACCTGTTAAAAGGGGGTTAGGGACAAAATCGATTTTTTTCAGCGAATTCCTTGCCAATAGAGCAGAAGAAACTGTTCATTGTATCAGAGATGTCTTTATTATGAACAGTTTCAGTGCCGGGTTCTTTGAGACGGTTTATGTTGCTAGAATTGGATCTCTTGTTGAGAAGTTCATTAATGGCTTTCCAAGATTCCTTCATATTGCCTTGACAAGCAGCTATCCTGTTAGTGAAATATTGCTTCTTCAGCTGATTATTAATGGAATTAACCTTATTTCTGACCTGCCTTTAGGAATCCATAAGAAACTGGGACTTTCCTTTTGATGCAGCTTTTTTTTAGCTTGTCGCTAAAGTTTAGCTATACGAAGCTGCAATTTTTGAAGGTTGATCAAAATGGCTTCAAACCGTCTCACTATCGCGTTTACTACTTAAAATTTGCAGGCCCATCAAACTTCCGTCAATGAGGATACTGCCATTAATGGCTCCTTGTGTGACATTGTGACTTGGTTGATTAGGGGACCCCCCTTATATTTTGAGACTTGGAAAAACGTTGCAGTGAAGTGAACTGAGGAACGTTGTATCGAGCTAGACTCGTATATTTCTGTGCATAGTTTTATGTTGTTTTATCAAGAAAGAAGCTCCTGAAATTGTTTATATTCTTGTTGTTATTTTCTTTATTATTTGTGCGGTTAGACCGGGCATAACCGTCACACTTGGAGTAGTACTCTTTCTGACTTTCCTCGAAGGCTCCCTGTGCTTTGCAACGTTAAATACCTTTTGAAACGATTTGTATTTCTCTATCACATCATTTGCCGTCTTCACTTTGCTCAGATAAGTTGACACAATTGAGTTCAGGTGATGAGCAGCACAATTTCCGTAAACTAGCCAAGGATACTGTAGTGCAATCCTAGCAGCAACTCCCCATAACAACCACTCACAACAGAGGCCCCATTTGCCCCATAACAAGGAGAGAGGCTGAAGTGTTCATTATCTCAAAGCAGGCAAAATTCCTTCATTAGCGATGGTCGTAGCATCAGTTTCTTTCATTCTGGCAAGTTCGTAGAAGCGATCCTCAATTTCACCCGGCTTGTTTACAGACCGAAAGCATATTACCAACGGAATACATCTCAATCTTATCAATCTCCTCCTTTATCACTCTTCTCAATTCGATAGCCATTGCTTCAATCAAGTCATTTGAAGAACGCTTTCGTGTGTAGTCGTATTTCCTGTAACGCTGTTCCATCTTATCGTGCAATATCTTCAACACAGGATTTGTTCGTAGCATCAGTTTAACGAATTTTATCCATCTACCAGCATTCTGAGATTTGTTCGTTTCATCAGGTCTCGGTTATGCCATTTCCTCTAAACAAATATACTTCTGGTATTGAAGCAATAACTTCATGTATTCACGATTATTACTGACGACTTACACATAAGTAGGCCTACTGAACTTAAATCAAATACCAACGTTACTCAACCAAAAACTCAAGCATATTTGATAAAATACTGTATGCTTATAAGTAGATTACACTTTAAACGTATAGTTGAAGATTACAGGCATAGTATAGTAAACAATTGGTGAGGGGGGGATTTATCTAACAGAGTTGTAATTAACAGATCTGAAGAAATGGGCGTTGCTGACGTTGGAAGGGCGTGGTCACAAAAATTTTCTGCTCTCTACTTTTTCTGCTCTTTACTGAATATTCTCATGATGATTTGGTCACGATGAAATTGGTGTTGATAACTCGGAAAGATTCGTATCCGCATTCATCAAATTCAAACCAGTTTAATACTGCACCTAGAATTTTGAAAAGTGAATTAAGTTTGGAATTTTGGAATGATTCCTTTTTCAATACAGATTTTCCTTCAAATATATCGAAAATGCACAATGAAAGCTTCTTATGGTTTCGCCAATCAAATGGTCGACTCCTGCAGAGGGATTCTGAATAAATTTGTGTCTGGAGTATATATCTATACTGACCACTGTAAAGGAGTCCAGTCTGGCAAGTATTTTCAGTTCAATTACATTTTTACTTATCATTTCAAATTTCAATGTATATAGATTGATAAAACGTCATTAAATTTTCATCATTTCTGTTCAAAAGCTGAATAGAGGCTTTAATACAATGCTGCAAGTCAACTCAAGACTTCTATTCGTTTACGTCTACCATCCTTTAGGCCTACTGCCGTTATTTGTGGCTGTTTAGCCGAAAGCCTGGTAAATTGCGGTGAATGATCTAGAGGTTTAAGCATTTTGCTGTAAGCAGCTAAAGGCAGTTTGGTCGTGGGATGTTAATATCTTGATTGATGAGGACAACTCACTCAAGTGTTCTTTCGGATGATACGTTAAGCTGGGAATCCTGCTAGAAATAAAGCCTGTAGCCTTTAGTAGGCTACCTTGTGAAAATTAAACTTGCTTACTTAAGTGCGGGAAAAGAGTAAATACAGGAAATAGTTTTTAGTTGCAATGGACATGTTTAAATAGGGAGTTTACAATGTTACTTCGACCAGAATGTATTTATGTTTCTAAAATATCGCAAGATTCCCTATCTGCTATGTTCCAAATGATTCTGTTACTGCCATGTCACTTGCTTTCGGTAATTCATTGATGGCTGAATCTACAACTGGAGGAATGCTAAGTCCTGAGGCGGTTATTGTACCCAAAGCCGAAGGGAACCCACTAACTGCAGAAGAGGTTGGCGAAGAAGGAGCTCTACTTCTCTTGTAGGAAGAGTTTAAGGTACAGTAAGTCCCGCATATAAGAGACTCAAATTGTCAAATCAAGCTGTTCTATGTCTGCTCATTATATGATCAATGTTGCTTAAGGTAAAAGAAGAGAATGTCAAATAACTGTCATTATTAGAATAGCAACTCTTTGTTAGTCCCTTCAGTATTTGTTATAGCAAAAATATTTGTTATTGAGGAAATATTATTCAAGGTGGCAGTTCGCTGTTTCTTATATGTTAACTTCTTATATGCGGGAACTTACCGTAATTGTCAAAAGTATTTCTATCAATAGAATCATTCACTGTACCCAACTCTTTGATGTGGCATCATGCAGGAATTTTCCCCTTCAAGTCATGACACCAATCAAATAGTCATTATATCAAAAGGGAACATATAAAATCACCGAAAAATTTGCTTCAAAATCTGCCAAAAAATTGAAAATAACCTGATCGTTTTTGATAAAAATTGGTCCAAAATAGATGGTTCAAATATGTCTCGAATCTACCCAGGACTTCTTAAGAAGCAACATTAGGCTATTATAGCCTTAAACATCACATAAAATCACCGAATGTATTTTCTTCGAAATCGGCAAAGAATTTGAAAAAGGCAATAGTTTTTCGACAAGATTTGCCCAAAATAGATGGTTCTAAATTGTCTATCAATCCTCTAAGGACTGTTGAGAGAGCAATATTAGGCTATAGTGACCTTATAAAGCGCATGAAATCTTCAAAAATATCTTGGAAATCAGACCAGAATTGAAAAGAGGGCGTAATGGTAAGCCCAATGTTTTGATCGAAATAGATGGTTTTTAATCGGCTATCCATCGATCAAGGACTATTCAGGGAGTGATAATTTGGCTATCAAGACCTAAACGCTTAAAATCTTCAAAAAAATGTATTTGAAATAAGCCCGAAATTGCAAAAAAGCCTGATGGTTAGCAAATGGTGTTTAGTCGCAGTGGAACAAAATAGATGGTTTAAAAAAGCAATCAATCCACGCGGAACGTGCAGGACTATTCAAAGAGTATTGGGCCATAATGGCCTTAGAAAACGCACAAAATCAACAAAAACATTTCCTTTGAAAATAGCAAAACTTAGAAGAAGCACGCTTTTCATCAAAATTGCCCCAAAAAAGATGGTTCTAAATAGGCTACCAACCCACTCAGCACTGTTCAGGGAGCAATATTTGGCTATAATAGCCTTAGAAAGCACATAAAATCACCAAAAAATTACTTTCCAAAATAGCCACAAATTAGGAAAAATCCCTGATGCCCATAGTTTTACGTCAAAATTGCCCCAAAGTGGATAGTTCCAAATAGGCTTTCAATCTTCTCAGGACTTTTTAGGGAGTAATATTTGGCTGTAATAGCCTTAGAAAACGCATAAAAGCATTGAAAAACTTTCCTTCAAAAATAACCAAACACTAGAAAAACGCCTGATGGTTAGCCCACGTTTTTTATTTAAAATTGGCCCGAATTAGGCGGTTCTAAATAAGCTTTCAATTGACTCAATACTGTTTTAGGGAGTAATATTTGGCTGTAATAGATAAATGTAATAAATTTCCTTAGAAAACGCATAAAATCATTGGAAAACTTTCCTTCAAAAATAACCAAACACTGGAAAAACGCCTGATGGTTAGCCCATGCTTTTTATTCGAAATTGGCCTATAGTGGATGGTTCTAAAAGGCTATCAATCTACCCAAGACTGTCCAGGAAGTGATAGTGGGCTATAATAGCCTTAGAAATTTGCATAAAATCACCAACAAATTTTTTCCGAAAATAGCCAAAAATTTGAAAAAAGCCTGATGGTTAGCCCATGGTTTTTGGTCAAAATTGGCCAAAAATATATTTTTTAAATAGGCTCTCAATCTACTCAGGACTGTTCAGGTAGTGACATTGGGCCATAATAGCCTTAAAAAGCGCATAAAATGACCCAAAAAATTTCCTTTGAAAATAGCCACAAATTTGAAAAAACGCTGATGGTTATTACCACCTGGTTTTTTATCACGATTGGCCCAAAGTGGATGGTTCTAAATAGGCTTTCAATCTACTCAGAACTGTTCAGGGAGTAATATGGGGCCATATTTTATTAACCTCAGCAACGTATAAAATCACCGAAAAACTTTTCTAAAAAAAAGATTGGAAAAAAGCATGATCGTTAGGCCATGGTTTATGATCAAAATTGGCCCAAAACAGATGGTTCTAAATAGGCTATCAATCCACTCCGGACTGTTCAGGAAGTCATATTTGGCTACAATAGCCTTAAAACACAAAAAGTCACCGAAAAATTTCCTTGGAAAACAGCAAAATGTTGGAAAAAGGCATGACGCTCAGCCGATGGTTTTTGTTCAAAACTCGCCCAAAGCAGGTGGTTCTAAATAAGCTTTCAATCTAATCAGGACTTTTCAGGGGGAAATATGGGGCTTTAATGGTCTTAGAAAACGCATAAAGTCACCAAAAACATTTACTTCGAAAATAGCAAAGTACTGGAAAAAAGCATGATGGTTAAGCCATATTTTTTTTATCAAAATTGGCCTTTGATAGATTATTGAAATAAGCCATCAATACACTAAGGACTATTCAAGGAGTTATTTTGGGGTATAATGGCCTTACAAAACGCATAAGATCACCAAAAATATATCCTTCGAAATCGGCCAAAAATTTGAAAAAAGCCTGAGGAAAGGGCCTAGTTATTCTGACCAAAGTTTATTTCTCCGTAATGTAAGCCTTTTCATTTTTAAAATGTATAATGTATGGTAAAATTGATCCAAATTTTATACGTGTCTCATCAAGAAAGCCTGGATGGCCAAGTGGACTAAGCTAAGGGGTTTAGAGGTTAGGGTCGTTTTTTGACTCCTTATAAGGACTTTTGTAAGATTTAATGTCTTGTATACAACATATCAAAATTTATCAAAATCTTTTCGGTTGAGAAATCATCCTCAGTGCTAGATGTGTAATAATGTTTTAATAGTAATAATTAACACACGGTTTTTAAACGAAAAGCTTTTGCCGAATTCTTATGTGTTGTATATTTGATTTTCAGTATAGCCAGAAATATCGGAACCATAATGAAACGAACACATAGATTACTTAATTAAGCTTTTCGTCTGACACTCAACAGAGTACAGGTTTTGGAACCAATTCTCCATCTGTACTCTAAAAATTGCATTTCGGACTCGTTCTCCTTCGCCAAATCTATCCAAAACTTAGAGCTCAGCCCCACTAAAACTTTTACTCTGCTATTGGTCAACATTTGCTCGACAACCCAGAGTGTGCTAAAGCCTACAGTGAGAATTGCTTTCGAATAATTGGCAGAGCAAGATCTACCTTTCACTTAGCTATTTTGGAATCTGTCTACATAAAAAACTAGTGATCCCCTACTTCGTAGACAGAAAGAGTTCGTTTTCGCCTTTTAGGACTCTTGAAATAATCTTATTGGTCAGCTCACTGTATCGTGGTTGTTGATTGGTTTCCTACACCATACCAATCATTCACCTCTTTTCTGATTTGCCTATTTCGATCCACATCTGGGTATATCAATCAGTTAGGTTTCTGTTTCGTTCTCTTTCTGACGTATTACTCTGTTGAGTGTCAGACGAAAAGCTTAAGTAATCTATGTGTTCGTTTCATTATGGTTCCGATATTTCTGGCTATACTGAAGTTCTGTACCATCCAAAGACTGTTATATTTGATTTTAAATTATTCTATAAAGGCAGATTTTAATGTAAGACTATTGATTTCTATGATTTATTGTGGTTGGTAAAAATTATATAAAAAGCAATACCTATATTATTTAGAAAGCTGTGATGGCCGAGTGGACTAAGTCAAGGGCTTTAGATGATCGAATGATCGGACCGCAGTTGAATTCCTCGTTAGGTAAGACTTCCGATTTTTAAGATTTATAATGTTTGGTAGGGCTTTAGTTGCTCGCAGTTCGATTCCTCGTGGCTCGTCATTTATAGTGCATGGTAAAAATGAAACAAAAGTCATACCTCTCTCAGATTGTGTGGCCCCAGTGGGTTAAGCTAAGGGCTTTAAAATCTCGGACCGTAGTTCGATCCCTCGTGAGGTAAGACTTTTGATTTCTAACATGTTTATGATGTTTTGTAAAAATTATACAAAAGTAATACCTCTCTCATCAAGAAAGGTCGAATAGCTGAGTGGACTAAGCCATGGGCTTCAGATGTTCGTACCGTAGTTCGACTGCTCTTAAAGTAAGACTTTTGATTTCTAAACTCTGAATAAAAATGACATCATCTTCAAAACTATTTTGTCGGTGAGCTCCGGGTAGTGTGCAGGCAGAGTGCTTGTCTCACAGTTGAAGGGTCGAGGGTTCGATCCTGAGATATACCTGGAGTGAACCAATCCCCTGACATTCCAAAAAGTGGCGTTGGCTCCACAGGAATTGTCAAGAGGGGCGCCAGGGGTCGGGGGTCTCCCCTGGCGGCTCCCCAAGAGAAGAAACAGGAGATTTTGAAGAAATTTTGAAAATCAGTAAATAACAAACAAACAAAAAACAAAGAAACGAAAGAAACTAGACAAACTTACTGACAAAATTTCAAACAGTCTTACACAATAGTTTCATTCATTAGATTTGCTTAGTCACTTACTATAGTTCGTTCATCAGTTGAGTTTCTAATAATAACTTTAGTAAGTGAGAATGTTTAAAATGTTCTCAGTTAGATAGCATAGTTTCTTTGTTCAGTTTAGTTGCTTTGTTTAGTTTCATTAGATTTTCGCGATTTTCAAAATTTCAGTGCAGTTAGTTTAGTTCAGTCAATCTAGTTTCTTCTATTTTCAAATTTTAATGATTTAGTTTCTTTAGTTATAAATTTTTTGAAAATCGAGAAACTGAACGAAACGAAAATGATGAAACTAAATGAAACTGAACTAAATTAGTTTTCATTCTTCTATTTTGAAATTTCAACAATTTGCAAAATTTGTTCAAAACCCCCTAGTTCCTATCTCACGGAGCCGCCAGGGGAGACCCCCGACCCCTGGCGCCCCTCTTGACAATTCCTGTGGAGCCAACGCCACTTTTTGGAATGTCGCAGGGGATGGTTCGCTCCAGGTATATCTCAGGATCGAACCCTCGACCCTTCGACTGTGAGACAAGCACTCTGCCTGCACGCTACCCGGAGCTCACCGACAGAATAGGTTTGAAGTTGATATCATTTTTATTCAGAGTTTAGAAATCAAAAGTCTTACCTTAGAAGGAGTCGAACTACGGTACGAACATCTGAATCCCATGGCTTCGTCCGCTTGGCTATTCGAGAGTTCTTGGTGACAGAGGTATTACTTTTGTATCATTTTTACCGAACATTATATATATTTATGTTAGAAATCAAAAGTCTTACCACACAAGGAATCGAACTACGGTCCAAGAATCTAAAGCTCTTTGCTTAACCCACTGGGTCATGCAAACTTTCTTAAAGAGAGAGGTTTTACTATTGTATCATTTTTACCAAAAAATCATAAATCAAAAGCTTTTCCTTTAGACCCGAATTTCGAACCTTCGCAAATAAAATTGGAACTAGGAAGGAAGGGAATTTATCCAATTATTTTGAAAAGTTTTTGAAGATATTTCAAACACAAAGATAAAAGGCCGTCATACAAGGACAAGAAATATATTCTATGAACAGTATCTTCAAAACACAGAATTGTTAAATTTTTACATTCTCAAAAATAAATATAGGCTATAACCATCTTACAACAAATACCTACAATCCCAAAAAGGAACCGGGTGGACTGGGAATAAGTATACCAGCGGTAAATGACACGAGAAGCGTTGAACGAATACAAGGAATAATGTTGTTAGTCTAGTTCGACCCGAGATCACACCCTACAATCTCTGAATTTGTACGTCCAACTCCTTTCAACTGAGTATCAAACACATTTTCACCTGCAACCCAGATATTTTCCAGATCTTCAATTTAGCAGGAATAACGATGAACAATAATTCAACCTATTGCACGAAGTTCTCGAGCTGGAAATAATTTACCAGAAACTACGATGAGCTCATGATAAATTCAAGACAAGCCATATTTAAAAAAAGTACTAAGCAACTGAAGCTAAGAAACTTTGTGTTGCAAAACCAGCCTGCCTAGTTTCTTATAGGTTGACAAGAAATAGGTGAATCATTTGAAATATATTCAACATGGCAGCCATTGACTTTGCGTGAAATGCAAAATCTTTGCAATCAACATTATTACCTGAACCAATTTTATTGTTCAAGCTGAAAAATCTAATCCATAGGTAAAGATGTGCTACTATCTGGTAGGCTGAAGTTGCTTATGATTCCGTTTCTAAGTGGTGAGTTAGTTAGTACTGTATCAGAATAAGGGAACGGTCTAGGCTTACTTTGAAGGTTACTTCGTCATAAAACCTTGCAACTAAACAAAGCGTTTACTTTCTTCATGTGCTCAGTAATAGGCATAATATTCAAACGGAGATTCTCTCCCTTTTGCTTTTCTCTAATTTACGGCATATTAGACCTTATTTACAGGTGAGTTTTCATTGCAGGAGAAGATAACGATTTTCGTTTCTTGGAGCTTGGATCACTTGTGCCTGCACAAAATGTTCGCTTCCCCCGATAGTGCGTTAAGGCCTACAGTCAATATCGATTTATTAAACTTTAAGAGAGCTCCGATTGAATCCACGTATTGCTTCACTGACATTCCCAACTTGTCACGTGACATCAATTTCACTGAAACATCAGCACCAATCTTCATCCACCTTTGGCAGTAGTGGCTGCATGCTGTATGAAAAGAGAACACATATTTCAGAAATTCCCACTGTAATTTATTATAATTGGTGCACCGTGTAGACTCCCCCTTTTTGCACTCCTTCTCAATTTTTTTAGATTACATAGAAATATCAACATCAATTCATAACGCATGGTGAAACACGGGATATCTTACCAGAATAGACTACTCCAATTGACATCTGCCACCAGTGGGTCTCGCACCCGAGTTGTTATAATCAAAGGAAGGCAGGCTAACAATTGTCCCTAAGCAGGGCAATAAGTTAGCACAGTAATGTTGAGGTGTTCACAACTCCAGGTTTATCCACAGTGAGGCATTAATTCGTATTTCGGATTAAATCTTTCTTGAGAGCCATGTTATATTAACTTAAATTCATAAGGAATGGTCAAACATGGGTAATTAGATTATAAGACCATGCCTTATGAATCAATGTTAATATGGCTCTGGAGAAGGATTTAATCCGAGTTGTAAACACGTCAAGTTACTTTACTGATAAATAGTCCTAGTTTAGGACAGTGGTTAACGCGCTCGCCTTTGGGGGCAACAACCCTGGTTCGAGACCAGGTGATGGCATATGTCACTCACAAACTATCCATTCATACTCACTCGATTGGTTTCTTCGGTGACTCGCCAAAGCTACTTTCGAATTGTTCGAGTAGGTCTGGATTTTTATCATTGACAACTGCCATGAGTCTTTCAAGAAGATATCTATTTTGTTTATTTTCTTCTTCTTTCTGTTTCAACTTCACAGATATTGCATCCTAAAAACATGGCGAGGAAACATTCATTCATTCATGAATCATGGAACAATCTTTCATCGGCAAAGAACTTGAGGATGGCGAGCAAAACATTGGAAAAATATAGCAAAGCATAATTACTACGTTACATACGCCAAAAATTGTTGGTTTGGGACTGAGAATTTAGCAACATTTTACGAAGAAAGTTTTATTTTATGATAATACCAGAAATAAAATTGCCAACCCATTGCCAAAAACGATACCGTTCCCTTGAACAGTATTGTAAAATATTTACCCCAGTTAATTAAATTTCCGAAAAAGTATACCCTCTACAGCGACAAATTTCAAATTTCAAAAAAGTAGTTTTTCTATCGAGGAACGCCTCATGACTTCACAGACCCCATACTACTGAGCTTCTAACGTGGCTGAATGATTGGAAAATAGAGCTGGTTTACGCACAACTTGAATGCTATGGGAAGGGACGACCAGCGAGGCAATGGAGGAATGTGGTTGAGGAAGACACGAGGGTGATGGGGTTCGGTGAAGGGGATGGCAAGCGATAGAGAGACTTGGAGGAGACGAATTCATAGACTGTTCAACCTCGCAAGCGGGAAAAAGTGCAAGCGGTTTGTGTTTCTTTGTTCACGTACAACTTGTCTTTGAAAACTCTCTTCGATTCCAAAAGGAATTAACATTTGAATTAACATTTGAATCAACAAGAGAATTACCAACAAAAATACTTTTCCTACCAGGTTTAGAATGCACAAGACGTGGAACGATAAAAAGGAGTATGGCCTAAGTGTAAAATACCTTCTCAAAACTGTTGCCTCTGTTGAGTCGTCGAATGTGCTTCTCTTTCTCATTTTGTGCTTCTTCCATCATGCGAAGTTTCTCTTTCAAAGCCTTCAAAAGATAGGAATATTCAAAAAGGTTAAGTCAGGACTTGAGCCTTGGTGAGACTAGCGACAACGGGGCATAGTAATGATGTGGGATAGTCCATTGATAATTTTGGTTAGAATACAATTGGTATCCCTAACAAACGAGATATAATTAGAATTTAAATTTGATTCTGACACTCATCAGAGTAGTACGCTAATAAGAGAACAACGTTAAAGCTCAAATGAATTGACCGCTTTCGATCCACCTTTGGGTTAAACAGTTTCCTTGTCCTTATTTCCTTTCTCTTTCTGATGCACTACTCTGATGAGTGATGCAAAGCTTTAGTTGATAACATATTTCGCTATGTTTCCGGATTTTTCACCTTGCTAGA
The DNA here is from genome assembly GCA_963924455.1 of Pelagia noctiluca. Taxonomy (NCBI): domain Eukaryota; kingdom Metazoa; phylum Cnidaria; class Scyphozoa; order Semaeostomeae; family Pelagiidae; genus Pelagia; species Pelagia noctiluca. The sequence goes on along the minus strand of OZ004322.1, from coordinate 15,149,791 downwards.
GTTGTGTGCAGGTCAAATACTGAATTCTTAGAAATTCGGGTATGCTTGAAAAATATAACCATCTGGCTTTAAGCCAATTTTTAGCTGATGTTGAAGAAAATCTTTGCGATTTTAAGCGTTTCCTAAGGCTATTATAGCCTTATATTGCTCCCTAAGCAATCCTGAGTACCTTAAAAGCCTATTTGAAGCCAAAGAACCAATTTTGACCAAAAACCATGGGGTAACCATCAGGCTTCTTCCAATTCTTGGCTGATTATGAAAGAAATGTTTTTTGCAATTAAATGCGTTTTCTAAGGCAAATATAGCCTAATATTGCTCCCTGAACAGTCCTAAATGGAATTAAAGCCTATTTGGATCCATTCCTTTTGGACTAATTTCGAGCAAAAACCATGAGCAAAAACCAAAAGCCATCACGCTTTTTTCCAATTTTTGGAGGAAATTGTTTTAGGGATTTCATGTGTTTACTAAGGCTGTAATGGCCTAATATTACTCAGTAAACAGTCCTGAGTCAACTAAAAGCCTATTAGGAATAATTTATTTTGTTCCAATTTTGACTGAAACCTATGGGCTAACTATCAGGCTTTTTTCGATTTTTGGCTAATTTTGAAGGAAATTTTTGGTGGTGGTTCTATGCGTTTTCTAGGGCTATTCGGGCTCAATATTGCTCCCTGATAAGTCCTGAGTGGAATAAAAGCCTGGAATAAATTATTTCGGGCCATTTTGGACAAAAAACTATCAGGGTTTTTCCTAATTTTTAGCTGGTTTTGAAGGAAAATCTTTGGCAATTTTATGCTTTTTTTAGTCTATTATGGCCTAATATAGCTCCCTTAACAGTCCTGAGTGGAGTAAAAGTCTATTATGAACCATTTACTTTGGGCCAATTTTGACCAAAAACTAATCAGACTTTTTTCCATCCTGAGCTGATTTTGAAGGAAAGTTTTTTGGTGATTTATTCGTTTTAAGGCTATTATAGCCTAATATGGCTGCCTGAGCAGTCCTGAGTGGATGAAAAGCCTATTTGAAACCATTTATTTTGGGCTAATTTTGACCAAAAGACATGGGCTAACCATCAGGCTTATTTCTAAAAGCTTCCAACTGAGATTTTGTGAAAAAGCGATTTTTGTGATTGATATAAGCAATGCATTTTTCAAAATATTTACCTTGAGGTCATTTTCAGCGTCTTCTTTGACTTGCTTGAGCATCCGATCTTTGTCAGACATAAACTTCTCAAACTTTCGCATGTTTTCTCGACCCATCTAAAACAAACGAGTTTTGATGTTAAGTTGACTTTCTTCCAGTTGACTTTATCTTGAGCTGGAGCAAAAAATACCCACGGGCACTGTGCTCATTAGAGCAAATGTACACTTAATTTACGATCAGGCCTTTCTAAGATACAATACCTGTCAAAAGTAGTTAAACACCTTTGGTTTTCTCAACACATAACTACTATTTTAGCTTTCCTGGCATTTTATTTCGAATCAAATCCCCCCTCCCCCCTTAAAAAATGCTGTTTTTTATTGAGACTTTTTCAGACTACACCAAACACTAGCTGAATGTAATTGGGCTGCTTATTGTTATCAGAGACATGATTGTACAGGGGGAGAGGAGAGGGCAAAATGCAGGAAACTGTAAAAATCTTGTAAGTACTCCAAGACTTTTGGCAGGGATTGTATCTTCAATACTACGCATCTTAAATTCAATTTTTGAAAAGAGTTCTACTTGCAATCAGTAAAAAGCCTTACGCCTCAAAATCTACTCTAAAACAGCAACAAAAACCTACAGTGGCTTGAAAACTTATAAAGAAACATGGTCATGCATCTTAACGGTACTGACAGAGAAAAAGATGATAATAAAAACTCTACACAACCAGGGAAAAGCAAGCAAAACAAATAGAAACAAACAAATTAATCTTTTCAAAATAAATATGGTTACAATGATCAAATGGTTGCCCCATCTATTTGTTTACTGAAATATGATTGGCTCACCACTTCAAGTTTCCCAACTTTCGCCTCCAATTTACGAATCGTGGCCTCCTTTTCATTTATTCTTGCCTCGAGTTGAGTTGTGCGCTGTTTTGCATCCTAGATGGGAAATATCGAATATCAAAAATGAAACAATAAACCATAAAGCCTCGATTGGTCAGTTGGTGGAAACGGTTGTGCCAATCAGTGGCCGTGTTTGAATCCTGTTCCCGTTATTTTTGATTCACACTGATGAACACTTAATTCGAGTGTAATTGAATTTCTTAAGATTAAAACCGTAGGAATTAACGACGAGTGAAAATTACCTCTTTCTCCTTAACAATTCTGAGTTCTTTTTCTTTCCATTTGGCATCTTTGGAGGAAGTCAACTCTTGCAGAGCAACTAGGTGGGATTTCAGCTCCTAGAAAATGCAAGAATTAAGTCAAGATACTCATAGAGCACTGACAAACAACTATCTGATGTTTGTGCTCAGCATTCTAACTAGAACAGTCTTTGATCGGTACAGAACTTGAGAATGGCAAGAGAAATCAGAAACATGGCGGAAAATGATAACTACCAAAGCTTTGCATCTGACAATCATCAGAGAAGAACGTAAGAACAGTCTTTGATCGGTATGGAACTTAAGGATGGCGAGAGAAATCAGAAACATGGCGGAAAATTATAGCAACTGAAGCTTTGCGTCTGACTCTGGATTTCATATTGATTGTTAGGCACGAGTTTTTTTCCCTCGAAGGCTCTTTCAATAAAAATTTACAATTCGTCAAATTGGACCTCCAGTAATGATCGGTGGCTCTCGCCTTACCAATCATTCCTCTACTTTCTGGCCAATTTCGATCCATATCTGGATATAATAATTCACAAGGTTTCCTTCTCGTTATCTTTCTGACGTACAACTCTGATGATTGTCAGACGCAAAGTTTCAGTAGTTATCATGTTTCCGATTTCCCTCTACATTCTAATTAGGAGAGATGAATTAATTTTTGAACGAGTTTAAATTTCCTGTCTCAAACTCTTACCGATCTTTCACCATTGACAAGCTCGATAATTCAAATAAATCCTTGAGGTTTTTATTCGAAACTCCATGCTTATTCGAATCATGGACTTTGTGGTCTTTCAAATCTAATAGCATCATCAGTCTCGTCCCAGTCAAACTAGAGTTGGACTATATCCTATATTTTCACGTCTTTGTCATAAACATTTTCATATTGTATTGACTCAACAGCAAGAAATCATATTTAAAGGAGGCTTATTTGGATTTGGGACTTAAATGGTCTTCTAAATCTACTTCAATTGCATCAGTTGTAACAAATTTAGTTGCACCCCTTTCAAATTTCAGATCGACTATTCTGTATTTTTACGTCTTTTTCTTGAATATTTGCACAAGTATTGATTTTATAGCAAGGAATGAGATTGAGAAGGGAGCTTTTTCGATAGGGCAGGGCTTATAAAATTATTATCATATCAAAATTATAAAATTATTACAGTTTTGATTGAAGATGTTATACGATATTATTTTCATGGTATTCCCTGAATTCCTTGGTACCATTCATTCCTGCCAACTGTATGTGTAGCTAGTAGTATGTCTACTCTTTTTTCTACTCTATTGTCTACTCTATTGTCTACTCTATTGTCTACTCTATAGTCTACTCTATCAAATCCCAATTCTCTGCAGTAGAGATGCACTATAGGGATGTACTGAAACAATTACATTCAATCTCTTAATATTTCAAATGTCAAAATATACCATTTTTTCGTCGTCCATTTTTTGCTTCATCAGGGAAATTAAATTTTCTTTGTCAACAAGACTTCTTTGTGCAGCATTCAAATCAACCTTTAATTTCTAGTATGAAAGAGGAAAGAGATATATAAGCATACTGCTATAATGCTGTAACGTATGTGATGTTTGTAATGTAAAAATCATTTTTCATATATGTATAAAGTAAGTAAGTATTCTTGTAAATAAGAGAACCAAATTAAGTCTATGAAATATCTAGAGAACAATGCAGAACTAAACCATGCTACAAACTTTTCGATAAAATCTTCTTCAGCAAACTTTTCAAAAAGAGAATAAGTTTGAAAAAGTTTAATGAAGAAGACTTAATCGTAATACTGAAGAAGACTTAATCAGAATGTTTGAAAATGTTTTATTTCTGAATTGTACTGAATGCATGTATGTATGTGCCATAATGCTTTCATGGTTCCCAGAAAGCCTAGCATAAAATTATTAATTATTTTACAAAATGAAGAGCTTAGTTGTGTATTTGTGGTTAATGACTGTTCAGTACGTTTCGAAGAGACCATTCTTCACAAGACTTTACTGCGTTGGAGGAAAAGGTTCAGGGGGTAAAGTTTTATCAAAAATCTTCTTTACCTCGTCGTTTCTATTCTGCGATCCCTTCAGTGACTGAATTTGTTTATCCTTTTCAACAACCAGTTTTTTGTAGTTTTCCAGCTTCTTGCTTAATTCCTATAGAAACAAACCAATCACTATTTACGAATTTCTTACAAGGAAAAATATCATTGAGGCTTGTACTCTAAGTAACTCGCTATACTCCTTCTGACTGGCAAATCTCAATCTACCTTTGGGATAATGATTTGTTAGGTTTCATTTTCATACTTTTTCTGACGCACAACTCTCATCAGTGTCAGACCTAAAAACTTTAAGTAGTCATTACATCTAACTCGAGTAGAGAGTGCCTATCCTGGCTATAGTGCTCGATATACTTAAGTAAAGAGTAATTATAAAGCAGAATGAACACATTAAAAACAGATATGTCCTTCTGTTACTCTGAGTCTTGTGCTTACACACTCGTCAGACAGACTATAAAGCAGAATGAACACATTAAAAACAGATATGTCCTTCTGTTACTCTGAGTCTTGTGCTTACACACTCGTCAGACATTGAGTAACAGAGAGCCAGTCTCCTTTCTTGTTTCTATTCTAGTAGATTATTTAATTGTAGCTCATGTACAAAATCTAATTTCAGATCTAAGACTTTCAATTTCTGAAAGTTTTGACTTGCACAGCTGTTAGCACAATCGCTATGTCACTTGGTTTCTAACCTAGGGGTCGTTAGTTCGACTCCTACTATGTGCACTGATTACTGACCTTAGATTTCTGCGATAAATCATCAAGTGTAAGATTGAGGTGGTTCTTTTGGCGCAGTTCTTCATCAGCAGCATCTTCCGAGTCTTTCAATCGCTGTCAAAGACAAAAACCAAAAAGTTAGATATATTTCAGAAGTTCTGGTGTAAGATAAGATTTTCCAATTTCAAAGGCAACTCCCACCAAATATAGGCAAAGGGTGGCATTTTAGTATGAGGGACCTGGAAGTGTGGAAAGACTGAATGGTTTTCGATTGGTCCATATTTCAGAATAGAGGAAAAAAATGAAAAGCAACTGAGCTACCAGGGCCACACCTTTTTTCAACACTCGGTGAGTGGGGTGTAATGTGTGAGATTGATATGGCGTGGGTTGGTCAATTTCCCGGGTATCTCAGTGGGTAGAGTGGTTGAGGCGCAGACTCAGAGGTTATGGGCTACACCCATTTCGATTTGATTGATTCTACACTTACCCTCTCAACCTTCTGTAATTTGAACTCAAGATCCAATATTGTTGACCCTTTCTCCAAAAGGCTCTGCTCCAGAGTTTCAATATGATTCCGCAAGTCCTGTAAGAAAACATAATTTCTAGATAACAAGTTCTACACTAGGTGTTTTTCTAGGTGTACTAGCACATACATAACAGTTCTTACTTGGAGAGGATACCAGCTAACCAGCCAATCACCTTTCGATCAAAGATGGGCACTACAATGTGATCTTTGGAAACATTTACATCTATTTCATTAAGCTGTAACGTGGCTGTAGGGGAGAAGTGGCCCAGTTGCGTAATTTCGAAGCTTTTTCAGATTGATGCTGATCGAGAATGAACTCCCAAAGGTGCATGCTCGTTGCTTGTTAAACTATAGGTGAATTGTTTACTTCTGGGGTTTATCTCTCCCAAGGCTATAATCAGCATAAGTGCCATACATATTGGAAACTCGCTGACTACAAGTCTATTCCAGCTATAGATTGCACCTAGGTGATTATTCTAATCATTAAAAAAAAGCAATTCTTACCTCTGTGGAAAGATCCTTTTCTTTGCTAACTTGCTGTAGCTCATCTGATCGGAGTGTCAACTCACGCTCAAGTTTTTTGATTCTTTGGTGCTGACCCTAAAAAAAACATTAAATAAATCAGTGGCCGAAGAAGAGATACAAATTTAAGGTGGGCAAGTGTTATTTAGTTATTTTCCTGAAATTATTTTTGCTTCTTTATTTCAAGATATTTTTACAGCACCTTTGATGCTGTCCCTGAAACAATGAATGTGAAATGAATCAGTGACGGTAACATTGAAAATAGCTAAACAAAAAAGAGGCTTATTGAAGTTACTTTGATAGAAAATCGTAATTACATCTTTCTTGACCTTATATTCTTCATTAACGCCTGAAATTTCTTCTAGCTGTCTGCGCCTTTCCTCGCATCTCAACTCTGATTCTTTCAATTTTAGTCTCAGTTCCTACAAAATTAAAATCATGGATATATTTTGGTTGGAAACGACGTTTAACAAAATAATTTACAGGTAAATGCCATATGCCTGCCAACCCATCAATTATGATTTTAAAATCATACTTTTGCCTATAAAATAAGGCACACAGTTGGTTTCCACAGAAAAAAAACAACCTTTTAGTAATCAGCCTATCGTTTTAAGACAATAGCCTATTGTTCCATCCATTGTTTTCTTAAAAATCAGGTGTCTCAGTTTCTTAAACATTTGTTCTTTATTTGCAGGTTGTTACTTTACAGTCAGAACTCGCCAATAAGAAACCATTTTTTTGCAACAGCCTGTTCTTTACACCAATACCTTATTAATTCATCCATTATTTCTCTAAACATTTAGTATTTCAGTTTCTTAAATCGTGCTTCCTTTTTGTAAGTAACTACTGCCATTAAAGAAAAACTGGAATAGAATTGAATATAGAGACATCAAAATATTTAAACTTGCCTTTTTCTCTTGATCAATTCCCGAAGCCTGCAACTTCAGTTGTTTTACATCAGTCATTAGACTCTCGATCGTTTGTATTTTTGATTCAATGTCCTCATTCAATTTCTCTCGCTAAAAAATTAAATGACAGATGTTCAACTTAAAGACATAATAAGCTAAAGCATGCCTTGTGAATTAATGTTAATAAACACGGCTCTGAAGAAGGATTTTATCCGAAATACGAATTGATGCCTCACCGTGGATAATCCTGGAGTTGTAAATATAAGGTTACTGTGCTAACTTATTGTCCGGGTTTAGGACAGTAGCTAGCCTCCTCCTTCCCTTTATTGGGCGAGACCCCTTTTCGAGACCTGGTAAAATTGAATTTGCCTCTTGTTAGGCCATACCTTATGACTTTATGCCACAGTATTCTGCTGGTCTGGTAAAAATTTCAAAATTATCAATCGGATTATCAAAGCAAAAGATGGCTGACCTCATTTTCACGCAAAGTATGAAAGAGATTTGGTATCAAGGCTTGGAGGCCAGGATGCAAATCATGAAAGAGAATGGAGACAAGCTAATTGAGAATGTCTCTACGAAAAGCTTCAGATTTTCAGAGTTCCTATTCTTAAACCTTACTATTTTTGGTAGCATTCTGTTTAAAGATTTAGCAGCTTTTTGATGTTGAGAAAAACACACTTTAAGTATGGATTAAGAAAACAAAAAATCAATGCTTGAAGGGTTTCGGCGATTCTAAAGCACCATAGGTTACAGCCTATTACAATTGCTTAACTTTCAATTAGGACGGTTTGTAACTAGGTAATCAACTCACCAATTCAATGAATTCATGCTGAGATTCGTTCAGGGTTTCGTCCTTTTCAGCTAGTTCATCTTGTAAAACCTTCACAGTTCTCCTCAGGTCCTAGAAAACAAGTTGCGAGCAATTTGGGATAGAAGCTCAGTAGACATGAGTAGTAACCATAATGACTATGTTTTATGACACTGTTCATATATCAGAAAAAGCAATGATGAAGCGTTATGAGATGTCTTGTATTCTAACCAAGGGTTAAAATTCGAAAGAAATATTCTGGAAGAACTAAAGTACAGTAACTTCTTTCATTTTGCACATGTAATGTTTTTCTCCTTATTCTCCCTTAACAATAAATATTCAGGTGTAGAATCAATGAACAAGTTGCCCTGGAATCGAAATCCTAAGAGCACTGCATTGTACGTGCACAAATACTTCAGGAAAAGTAATGTGTACTCGAAAAAATGCGAAAAAAGGGATATCGATGGAAAGAACGGAATTAGAGAAAGGGAGTTATCAACTATGGATAAGTTATGTGAAATAGAATCAATCAAAACAAAACATAAGCTCAGATTGAGAGTCAAGAGCTTCTTTTGCTGCTCTTTCTTTCTGCTTTACAACTCTTTCCAAACTTGACATTTGACTTTGAAGTTCCTTTAACACAAAATAGGATAGAAAATGAGAGATATCTTACTTGAATGACACAGAGCTGGAGATTTGAGTTGAGGCAGTGAGAGTAATTGAGTATTGAAAACCAATACTCTTGCGTACCTACCTCCTACTTCCTAATAAGTTTTTCAATTCCCTCACTTGTTGATTTTGAGAAGTCCACTGTTCCCATTTTACCGAAGGTTGATATGTGTGTAGTCATGTGGGGATGTGCAGTAAAGTGGAAGGATATTTAACAGCCTTCGCATTACTGCAAAGACCCCATATTACAGTGTACAAATAACGTATTGTGATTTAGTATGCTGCCCAGATTGTGTTAGTCCACATAACTAATCTTTCCCTTGATTTCAGTGCAACAGTACTACACCTTGAAAACCAATGTTATGATGATTATGAATAACATTCATTCACTTACTTCATTTTTCTCTGAAACTCGTTTCACGTCTTGCAACTGCTCTTCTTTCTTCAACAGTATTTTCTCCAACGTTTTTAACTTCCCACTTAACATCTGAAATCAAAAGTCAAAACGTTTGAAAAAAAGAATAAGAATTTACTCGAGAAGAAGTAGGATTTGGAAATTTTGTGAAGGTTAGAGGAATATATCTGGCATCAGTGGTTAGACACATTTGGACATTATGTTGTTGATTGGCTCCATTCAAATTCATGTCCCTTCTACAATATGACCATGTAGAGATTTTATTAACTACAATTCTAGCTGCACTTCTTAGCTGTATAACACTATAGCTGCATGATTATTCATTCTCGCAAAGATTGTTCAAGACATAACCACACTCATCGATGCAAACAATCTAATCGTTGATATAATCTACTTAGATATTCTAGTTTATTTGAATTTCAATGCATTGAGTTGGTCCCTCCAACATGGCTGCCAATGACTTCATTTTTTGAAACAATTTATGTCTAATCCATTCTTATTTTGAGACACGTTCGTACCTCATTTTCATGTCGAAATTTTCCCAGGCTGTCGATCTCCGCATCTTGCATATCCAGATTCTTTTGTAGCTTCTCCGCAACGTCTTTCAGGGTCTGTGGAGAAATCAAAAAATCTTCTATCATTTTTCAGGCTGAAGAAAATACTCTATTAGTCATTTGGTCCCCAGTATGGCTGCCAGTTACACTTACAATTCAAATTAGAGAAACACACATTTACACACACAGAGAACCTAGGGCTGCTTATCCGTATTGCGTTTTATTGTAAAATGCTAGCTAAGTTGGAGATTTTCAACCCATGTAGAAAAAATTATTCAAAATGTTTCTTATCAAACTATATTGCTTACCTCATTTTCCTTACACATTTCTTCTGCTTTTTTAACTTGCTCGTCCTTAGTTTGAAGTGCATTCTCAAGATCTTCAATCTTTTCTTTTAACATCTGCAAAAAGCCAAATATCTTATAATCACTTATATGACATGCTTTCAAAATCCATGTAACCATTTACATGGCTCTGGAGAAGAATTCTATCCGAAACACAAATTAATGCCTAAAGAATGTGTAAATCAACTTTGCAGGCCAGCTCATATGGGACCCCTTCCGATGTCCTTTCTGAGTGTCCCTTCGCAATGGTGGCAGAGAGTGAGTCGTTTATTCAACTCCCATCAACATTTAACATTAAATGACCAACGTACACTTGAATTACACATGGCACATTGCGTTCAAACCACTCAACTACGACATGTAGCCAAACATGTGATGACCGAGTGGTTAGATCAGTAAGGCTTAGGAATGGTCTGGTGTTAAGATTACTCAACCCTTGATCAAAGGTTCGTGGGTTCGAAACCACCTCTAGGCCTATCACACAAAGTGCGGGGAGAGAAATTGCCAGCTGTAGACCCAGGCAAAAAGGCATCAAGAGATGCGGTTACATCGAAACGAAGGACCAAATTCCTACTGCTCGATTAGTCTACCTGTTCAGTGTATTCTTTGTGCATATGAACCCAATACCTAAAGACAACTGTGCAAGTAAATAAATTATGATCTCGAATCATTAAATTTGCAGCTCAATCCTTTCTTTACCTTGATTTTTTCTTCTTTCTCTGCAAGTGTCTCAAGGAATTCTTCCCTGGTGGAAGAGATGAAGGTGTCTTCAATAGAACTTTGCAGCTCGCTTTGATGACTCGCGTGCAATTTCTAAAATAAATCATGCAATACATTTTAACAGTCTTTATCTATTATTTTCCTGGTGGGGAGGGGGTACTCCAACAGGGGGTCCAGTCTGGTTTAAAAGGGCCGAGACCAAGATTTTAAGAATCACCCTCAAACGTTAGAATAAGTTTTTCATTATCCCTCAAATTGTCGTATTTGAGCCAAAACAACACAATCAACTGGAGCCAACAAATCTCCACAAAAGTTGTAAATTCAGGAAATACCCCTACAGGGTAGTGTTATTTTCTAAAATTGGGCCATTAGGTAGCCTTTTATCAGACCCCCAAACCAACTGGACCCCCTGTCAGACCTTAATGGGAGTGGCCCCCGAGATGTTTCGCTATGTTTCCAACATTTCTCTCCATCGTAAAAAATTGAAACTAAATAGAATATCCCAATAGTAGATATTGAATATTAAAACTATTAATAATAAATAAAACTAATACTATGATTTTCTCGTCGATAAATTCACTTACTATGATTTTATCAAATCAAAGCAAAAGAGTATTTTGGCTATCATTTAAAAAACTGAACTTTCTTGCCGTTTATTTTTACTCTGCTTCTCTCTGCGAAAATAAACTTGTTAAAGATTTACGCAGACAAAACGACGTACCATGGATTCAACTAGATTTTCAAGATCATGAATTTGTTTTTCTTTATCTTTTGAAAGCTTTTCATTTTCCAACTTTCGATCTGTCAACTCCTATAGACAGGTACAAAGAGAGGACATCAAACATTGAATGTATACATATTCAACTGTAGGTGTCAGTCAGAAAACTTAAAGAGAGGGGCATTGTCCATTACACCCAATACCACCCATTTACCGAGTCATATTGATAATCGACAAAATCAAAAAACCTTAAGCTTCTCGGTGGAAGGATTTCTTTAGTATATGGTGATAACTGTAATGTATTGTTATGTTAATTAGGGCCCAGGCCCCAAGATAGACCGGACAACACGTGCTTGTAATGGGATGCTTCACCTAGGATTTGGATCTATCAAATGTTCACGACTTCATCAAGTCTCTTATCTATACTCGAGTCCAACAAAGAGTATAATAGAGTACCGAATTATGTCACTCCATACTTGAAATATCTAAGCATTAATATCAAGACATCTCTATAAAATATCAAAGCTTAGGACTATGAATCAACAACTGACTAGTTGACCTTGCAGCTCTTGACTAACCAACTGACTCCAGCGCTCAATCGAAAGGGACCATAAACTAGGAGTCCTAGAAGCAACATAAAAAGTTGGCCTAAACTACCTCTATGCCCACTTCAAAAAAGTGACAACAATAACATCTGGATGAAAAACCTTTCATGGGTTAGCGGAGAAAAAATCCCACTGTTTATCAGAAGGGATTTTAGACTAGGTAGGGGTCCCAATGTCTGAAAGCGGCATCCGTGGTAGGCCTACATTAACTCGATTATTACTGATGTTAATAACGTCATTACAACTAAACTCCTAAAATATGTTGAATAGAAATTTGAAAAGAAAGACTCACTGCAATTTCTTTTTCTTTAGTTGCAATAACTCGGTTTGCACTCTCAAGATTATTTGCCAGCGCATGAAGACTTTCTTTCAAGCTTTCAATCATTCCTGACTGGGCATCATCTTCAACAGTAACCCCCTACGAGGTAAAGAATTTGAATTTCAAACATCAAGCTTCTTGGTTCATCTTCGTACAATGGTCCTTTTTCAACAACAACTAACCTGGGACTGCCTCAGGCTAGATCTGAGATTGTCAAAGGCACGGGAGAAGAAACGGCCACCAAACCCTTCTTTGTGATACATTAATCACAAGAGCGCCAAGACAAGACGGATTCCACTCCTTAAATTGAGATGTCAGTCAACTGATGAGGCTTCAATAGCTCATTTAAAGGCTGCTTCAAAAATATTGCCAGCACCGTGCCGATTGCACAAGCAGCAACACGGCAACACCCCACCTATCCGACTCAGACTTCATGCAGACCCGTAGGAAGCGGGGAGGGGGCATTTGCCACCCCAAAAATCCTAAAACTCAATCGTTCGCAGCATGGTCCTCAGTCTCTCTCTTGTTCTTGAACGATGGTTGAACCCCCAAACATTGTTCCCAAGCTACGGTGCTGCTTCATGCCTAAAACAACTTCTGGTCCAGCACGACTCTGGCATTACAATCTTGCCGTGCCATGCAATGATCCGATCAAAAAGCATGGTCGAAGGGCCTGTTTATATGGACAGAATAATCCCAGCCCTTTTAGATCTCTGGTACAAAAAATTGTATTTTCACGCTCTCTTGTGTGAAAAAATCTTCATCCCAGTCCAGTAAGATCTCACTTGTTGAGAGGTGGAATCTCGACTGTGTGAGATGAGATGAAATGCTCTCATATAAACGGGGTGATAGCTAGAAGAATAAAACAGGTGAAATATGAAACACGAAAACAGCTCTTGTTTGTATGTGAAACTTGACTCAACCTTTCAGCTAACGAAGTCAGAAGGTAAGACAGTATTTTACATATTAACTGGTGCTGTTTTCATCCACCTTTCAGCTTTTGGCCTGGAAAATGGGATGATTTTGTCTATATAAATATGCCTTTATCCATCTGGGCCCGGTTGTTCAAAAACTCGACTAATCTAATCTGAGATTAGAGGCTAATCCAGGTATAGATTTTAATCCCCGATTAGGCATTTAAATCCAAGATTAGCCCTAATCGAGGTTTTGAACAACCGGCCCCTGAGCTGGAGGCATGATTTAAAATATTTAAATAGGGAATTGCCCTTGGCGTTTATGGTTTACATCGTCTTTACAAAATGAAATACCTCCGGAGACCCAAGAAAGTTAATTCTGACAAGCCGATAAACAGCTGGTTTTGTGAGGTTCTTTGTTAGCTTCAGCAACACTGCATCTAGTGGGATTTGTGAGTCTTCGATGGTTTTTCCTACGATAAAAGCAACACTTCAGGAAAACAGCAGTTAATAAACTTAAACGATGAAACAATATGGAAGAATAGCCAAGATACAAGAAGCTACAGTAAAAGCCCGACGATAAGAACCACTTTTTCAGTGAAATTTACCCTATAATTCTAAGAATTTCAGAAAGCTTTGTCTTGAATTGTTTTACAGAATTGCCCGGATGAAGAATGAAATGTGTCGTGGAAGCAAAATTGGGAATTTAAAGCCAAGGAACTTTATTTTCCAAATTATTGCATCCTATAAGATCTCTTAAGAAGTCTTAGAAATCTTTGTTAAACGTAACAATTCGTAATGACACTTTGCAGATAGATCCTAAAAGGACATGACAACAAAGCTAAAGTGCTATTCAGAATTCAATTTTATTCACAACAACTGCTAAGAATCGAGCAGGCGTTGTAAAAACATAACACTGCAAATACCCTTACGATGCTTCTCGTTCTTCATGGGTAGCAGTGAAAATGAGGTAGATGGTTCTTTCCTTTGCAATTTCTTCAGAGCTATCGTAATTATTGCTTCGCATGTTGTATTTAATGAAGTTTCTATTTTCACAGATCTCTCTTCGCTCGATCCTTCCATGCTATAAACAACCTGAAAGTCAAAGAAAATAATGAAACCAGTCTTCAATCAGTACTGAAGATGACAAGAAAAATAGGGAAAATAGCTAAATATACAGTAATTAATATTTCCATTCCACACTCTTTGGTACGAAAATGAAAGCTCTACAAATTTCTTTATAACTAATACCATGAAGTGATCTTTTTGACTATTTCTACATCAAAACCGACCATGGATCCAAAATTGTGTAGACGGAGAGAAATCTTTTTACAAGTAACATTGGATGTAAACAGACTCCGAAATTCCTCACTAAAATGCTTAACTTTGCCTGGACAATGATGAAAACTTCTAAAAAAGGATTGGTCACATTCTGGGATATCAAACAACAATGAGCTGATTCACATTTTCGATTTATATATTTAGTAAGGCAACAGATGGTTGTTATTGTTACAACACAGATTTTTAGCATATGGCGTTGTTTAACAAACATTTAAAAAAGCATTAACATTGTGCTTGTCAACTCTAATAACGAATTGGGAATGGGGTAGGAAACTTTCATCAAAAACTAACAAAAAGATTAGGTTAGATTAAGTAAGAATATCGAACAACTTTTCAGACTTGATATGAATCGCAAAGAGAATTGAATGCGCAATAACGAAATCCAGAAATCAATAGGAAAATTCATTCTTAATCTTATTAGAAATTGTATCAACTTACAATAACAGAGCCATCGGGTTTCTTTTTCATTTCAAATCGATATCTTTCTGCATCAGGCCAGCGGCATTGCAACACCAATGGGCATTCCTCATCTCCCAATTTCACCTCTGGAACTAAAGCAAAACATTGTCAAAAAGGGTTTGATCATAGATATGCCACATGATATAGAAATTAGAGCGTATACGAGAAAGAGCGTATCTTTCAGTATAAGGCCGACGGAAAAGCATTAAGATAAGGCATTTTTCATCTCTTAGTTTTACCTCTAAACCTGAAAGTAGCAAAGTTTTAAAGAGCACAGTACTAACTGTCCACTAAAAACGGGATTTCGCAAAACTAGGCTGTCTGGTTCTTTATGAGTTGAGAAGAAAAAGGTGAAGAATTTCAGATATATTCAGCAGAATAGCCACTGAATTCGCATAAAATACTAAATGTTTTCAATCAAATTTTTTTCTGATGCAATATGAATCTTTAAGCTGAAAAATCTAATCTTTAAGTATGGATGCACTACAATCTAGCAGGCTAAAGTCAGTTTCCAAGTGGCGGGTTAGCACTGTATGTGACTTAATTGACAAGAAAGTAGAGAGAAATTCAGAGTAGAATCCCAATAACAGGAATTTTGTAAAGGGCACAAAAAATATCTTTCACAAAAGCGAGAATTTGAAGTACAAAAAGAAAACATTTTTAGGAAGATTGTCGAACCAAAATGAGCTACTTCCTAGAATCTTCTCTACGTACATTATTCAACATGGAGTTGTACCCGTTAAAATCTTAACAGTTTTCAATAAAAAATACGTGCTTCTGTGAGGCAAGTTAAACAGTTATGGGGCCTTCAAATGGTAATTGAACGAGGGTTACATATCGGGAAGGTGCGAGCCCCAAGCTCAAGCAAACGAATTTTTAACTAAAACTCACTTTTCATTTACTATCAAACCATTTTAGATACGGAAATCTCTTCTGCGCATGTACAGACTATACAAAACGATTGTATTAGTCAGGGCATGAAAAATATTTGTCTTCCCGCGTCCGAAAATCACCAGATGCCAGTGGTTCATAATATACCATAACTTTCATGAGCAAAAACACAGAATATAACGCTTTGTTCCTGATGTTGCTTTGAAAGCAGTGACCAATTTCAAAAACTTTCCTGCATGAATTTCAATTCAAAAGTTCCTGTGACTAGCGGTAACACGGTCAGGTGCTTTTTCATGCCCTGCTGTTAGCTTAGATGGTTCATGTATTTAGTAATTATGATAAACTTTTTGGTTTGGCCTGTAAATATTTCTTACCTGATTTCGAAGTATGAGCTTGCACCAGGTAGTAAATATTCGCATCTTCATTCATTTCCAGTTTGTCTAACACGCTCTTCACTATTTCAACAGCCGTCGTGCTGAGGGTAACCAATAACGGAATAAACGATGCCTCAGCGTCATTTCCGTGTGCAAGGATTTTCACAACACCCTACCAAAACAACATGTTCGTAAATCCAAAATTAAGCTATAACTAATACAACAAGCAATGTCGCAAATTGTGCATAAAAATATTTTTATAAACTAATGACATTAAGAGGCCCTTTACATGAAAACCTTCAGCTCGTGTTCAACTCGACATGATGGGTTTATTTTTATAGACTTGAGGTGATCGAATTTTTTTGTTTGAGCTCCAGCTTTATTTTCAACACGCCTCGACTCAAAATACTTGCATTTACGTAGGATTCTGTGAGAATATCAGCCCGTGTTGAAATCTCATTACAAGTTTGAAAAGCCGACTTGAGTTCAGCTCGTGTTGAGATTCAACTCGGCCTTCTTCATGTAAACTCAAAGAAGGCTTCCAACATAAACCGAGTTGGAACTCAGCCCGTTTTGGACTCAGCACGGGCCGTGATTTCGTGATGTGAAGAGTCTCTTGTTATGCTGCCTATCACCCCTGCCTAGATCGAGAACTCTCTGCTCTCTAAATCCACTTCTCCATGCTAAGTACTAGAAAATAAAGAGGTCTAGATCTAGAAGATCTAGAAGAGGTGTCCAGTGCATGGGTCCTAATAACCTGATTCTTCACACTCACCTGTGGACTAGCTTGCAGTAAGTACTTCAACGAGGAATCGACCAACTTCTTTCTGCTGCTGAATAACCTCGCAATCTTTCCTGAACCTTTCCGTCGAAATGAAAATGCATTCAGGAAGCTGGAAAAGAACAATAAAATATTAGGGGTGTTCCAAATCGATCGCCGAGTCTCATCGAAACGAATGAATGAACTTTTCAAAAAAAATACTACATATTTGTTGAGATGATTTGCGAGGATGAAAATGACCCGAGTAGGACTCGAACCGACTACTTCTAGACTGGTAGCTACTCTAGTGTGCTACCACTGCGCATCAGGGCCTCATTCACACATATTGTATCATTGTATCATACATATGTATCATTCACACATATTGTACCATTGTATCATTCACCTCATTCACACATATTGTACCATTGTATCATACATATGTATTATTCACACACCAATCAACGCATGCAGAGACGAACTTCTTCGGGCTCTTTAATAACTAGCGCACTAAAGTAATGATCTTCTATCTTATGGAATTGATCTATCTAATCTCTGTGTATATGAGGCATCAAGAAATGTTTAACAATAAACATTGATGGATACTATGTGTGCCAGTAAATGAAGGATATTCAGTTAGGCAATATGAAAGATGAATTTTTATGTTTAACTGCAAAATAACCATACAAGAATTCACTGCACACCTTAATAGATGCTTCGCTACCATTCATTCCACCAGTAAGTAAGAATATAGTGCTGCTTACATGGGATAAAATGCATGAATTAGACTTGATAGAAGATCTTGTACTATGGACAGCGAAAATCTTAATATAGAAATATCTTGTTTTTTTATTTAAAAGCAGTCCCTTATTCATTGTCGCTGCTCATTTTGATCTTTATTATATACAGATAACCAATGGCGATTTGTAACAATCGACGCGTATGACCCCAATATTACCTTTGTTTCTTTGACTTTTTCTTTTCGTTTCTCGCAGCTTTCTTCAAAAGACCCGAATCCATTGACATCGAAAGAGGGTCCACCTGTCCGACAAGAAAAACACAAGTGACTCAAATAAAAATACTTAGTAGGATGAAGGAAGGAATAGAATCTGTATGGTTTTAGTTTAGTCAAAATTGATTATTAAAATTACTGCTTTGGGTTAGAGGTGACTCGATAACGTATGTTTTTTCCCTCTGACCCAGCACATTAAAGTTCATTTTGTGTTTAGTACAGGTTTCCTCAATTGAAATTTTATGATGACAAAAAACAGTAAAAGAAAGAAAAAAAACAAGGTTCTAATTCCTGGGCCCTCATTGATAACAGTACTTCATTGTACTGAAAAGGTTACCCTGTATAAACATGTATATCATTATTATTATTACTATCATTATTATCATTATTATTCTTTCCTTTTTGTTCCTTAGCTCCGTAGCTCGTATCTATCCAAAAGACATTAACGATAAAACTTAATAAGTCTGTAATTCGGTTTGCCGAAACAGTGCTCAATAATTTGAAGTGGAGCTGTAATGTACTGAGAAGTCAAAACTCAAGAAAGTAAACTCTCCATCTCGACAAGCCTGTTTCGTGATTAACAATGAAACTTACATAATTTCTGGTTGGCGATGCACTTTTGGATCTTTCCTCAAATGAATCATCAGTGTCCTGTGAAGGCAAACATTCACTGACGGCTCGTTTGTATTTGTCTTTCAAAGATTTCGACTTGCCATTTTTATGTTTGTGTCTCGGTGAAAGTTTTGGTGAGGGGGATGGAGGAAGATAGTTGTTGTCGTTGTCTTCAGATGGCATTTTCAGAGCCTCAAGCAATGCTAGCATCTTTTCACGGTCGTACCCTGATGCGTTATCCAAGGCATCTATAACGAATAACGTTCCGCTGTTAGGGTAACTTACTGAAGAACTTAAAAGTGGACGAATCCTTGGGTGTACGGTACTGCCGAGTATGCTCGGTAATAGTAGGGGTATCATCTAGTACTATGGAGGATATTCAGTTCTGTAGAGGGAATCGCAAGAACTTTGGGTATTACCTCCACAGAGCTGATGATATCCTTCACAGTACTGAACACTCTCCAAAATACCGATAGTATCCCCCACATTAGAGATGGCATACTACCAAAGTACTGAATATTCTTCACAATACTATGGGTGTCCCCTACCATACTAATGGTATCCTTCCACAGTACTGAACATCCTCCAAAGTACAAACTGTATCCCTTTGAATTGACAAATATCTTTCAATTGTTAGGGTACCTCTATTCTAGACGTATCAACATGAGCTGAAGTGTTCAAACTACAGCTCATTGACAAACTGTTCATTTTTAATCAGTCCCTCCTTTTTTGAAATATGGAATATGATGAATCTATAATAAACAGTGACTCTGGTGAAATATTGTATAAAGATCATAGAATTCAACCTCACCTAGTAAAGACAATTCAATATCGATGTCTTCGGGATTCTTTAAAGCATAAATCTCAGAGAGAATGAGTTCTCTGTCTTCCGCATTCGTTATTCCCATCTCATCTGCCACACAAAAATATAAAAATATATGTATAAAAATATATAGATGATACTTCATACCGGGAGGTTTGAGCTTTTTAACCTTTAAAAACGTTTTACACCTCTACGAACTTGTTGAAAAATGCTGTCACCCTATTGAGAAGTAAGAACAACATTTCATTACCGCTAAGGTATTTTAGGGTTTTGATCAAAGAATTAAGAGACTTGTCAATGCAGCTTAAATGATAGAGTTGAAATCATACTGCATCAATTATCTTGTGCAACCACAACTTCAAATCTCCTTTAAAATGATATCATCAATTTATGCTGCAAAGTTCATATTAGTGAACAAATATACCATAGAAAATAGGAGCAGAGAAGAATTATTTGGTTTAATTGGTTTGTTTTGAAACAGAGAAAATGTGAAATCGCCCCATCATCCTTTGCACCGGATTGAGTTGATTTTATCAATAACTTCCTATAAAAACTTATCCCTGATAACGAGCCTTTAAACTTTATCCAAAATGTTAAATAGTCCAATTCTTTCGGGAATTAGGAGGAAAAAAGAATTTAAAAAAATCTCACCGAGAAGTTGAAAGTCTATTGCCATTAGTTCCAGTCCTCCAACTTGCTTTTCTAGAAATTGAATTGAAATTGAATTTAAAAGAGAAGATAATACCGGCAATGATTGAAGAATTTTTTGGGAAAGTAATAATTACAGGGGAGTTTACAATGCTACTTCAACTAGAACATCTTTATGTTTGAGAAAAGGAACCAACAAATTATGGAAGTTTTTACTCCTTCGACGCACTACAAAGCAGATGTGGTCTTTGATTTCAAGATTCGGCCCTACCAGCCCCTATTCATAATCAAACTAAAACTATCTTTGTTTCTCTCTGCATATGGTATGTGTTTGGGAAGTTTGGTGCAGCTCGTGATAGATTTTAAATTTCACGTCGTATGTCTCTCGTGGAATGATCTTAATGTATTTACTTAGAATCTTGCGTTGTTTTTGAAATAAAGAATATCTTTTATATTTCAAAAACAACGCAAAATTCTTTATCTTCCATGTTCCTAATGATTTGCTTCTACCTAGCTCAACTAGTTTGCGATGTCATTGATGGCTGAATAATCTACCACTAGGGCGATGCTTAGTGCTGAGGCCGCTCTTGTACCCCAAATACAAGACATGTAGGGAGATAGAGCCACCCCAGAGGAACCAATTTGAACATCATGATAATCATTATTTTAAAAAAAATTAGGTTTAGGCTGGCCTACAGGAAAAAAAAATTCCAGACTGGCTCTTGGCAAGCAAAATCAATACCTTCGAACTTCGCTCTGAGTTCTCCAAAGCCAATCATTTCCAGCCAATCACCGACATCCTCAACCGTCCACTCGTCCAATGGAGAGCTCTCAAAATTTTGGCCTGAGGAATCCTAAAAAAGAAAATTTCACTGTTTAACTTTTAGCTTGAAGCTTAGATTTTCCAAGGCGTAGTTTGAAAGAAATAAAGTCAATGACGAAATGTAGTAATTGCTACTTTACCTGCGTAAATTCTTGGTTAGAATCAGTATCCGAGACATCGCCAAAGCTACTTCGAATTCTGAAACGCAAAACAAATTGACTTTATTGAAATTCGACGAATATTGCCGTTACACCATTTTTCATTAGTAGGCTGGGCCAGGCCATAGCAGGCCAGGAACATTCCACGAGAGGCATACGACGTGAAACCTGAAATCTATCACGAACTGCACCAAACTTTCCAAACACATACCATATGTACAAAGAAACCAAGACACGTTTGATGAACCAAATCGAATATTACCTACAATAAACTGAAAGTTGTTTAATTTGATGCCAGATTGACCAACTTAGATATTATTTATTTCTGAATATTTCTACAACGATACTTTCAGAGCTAACAAAGTAATTTCAGACAGAAGAAAGATGTTTCTGGTCACTTAGCCTGAAGGAGCCCATACGGTAGTATCGAATACTTGCAAAGTTTTTATCCATTCAAAACAATCATACCTTTCAGCCTCATTAGCCGGACCCATCTGCACCCCATCAGAAATTCCCTCATCTTGAGTCAGCGTTCTCTCCCTCATCAACTTCACAATATTCACCTTCTTATGATCAGCTTCCTCGTCACCAGAGCTACTATCAAACGAAGACCACGTTCTATTACACACACCCCTTCTTCCATGCACGAGATTCGGGCTTCCATCACTGTGATTTAGAGAGGAACTAGACAGTTTTCTAGTTATTAGTCTGTCTGATTCGGGTACGAACTCAGAAGAAGAGGCTGGAGATAGGCTGCTTCTATCGGCACTAGGAACCTGTAGATCGATAGAAGAGGAACTCAATCGTCTGTTTGGGGTAAAATCATCTGATTTGTTAGGGGCTAAGTCCCATGACGCTGGCCTCGCATCCTCCTTGGTTGATCTATCAGCTGTATCATCATCAATAGCGTCTTCACGGGCTGAAACTATGTTTTGTGTTTTGCTGGAGACTGTATCATCTCCTGCAAACTTGCTGGCATTTGATTTTCTCTCACCAAAAGTTTTAATTTTTTCATCGTCACGATTTTCAAAATTAGATCTTACTTTCTGAAAATTTGATATTTCATTCTTCTTAGCCTCCTTATCACTAGAAGTCTGTTCTACTAAAGAGACTAAAGCCTTCTCGTTGACAGACTGAAAACTCTTTTTCCGTTGTTTTCCCTTTTCTGATAACCCATCCAATCTGCCATCCTTATTTTCAGAGGAATGAGAAATAGGCCCAGATGCGGTACCATTTATGTTCGTATTGACTTGAAGTTCGCTTTCTGTCAAAAATTTATTTGAAAACGAATCAGGACGGGCCTCGTCTGTTTGAGAATCCGTTTGAAAATTAGAGTAATCCTTGATTTTAAATTCTGAATCCTCGATATCTGATTGGCTGTCATAATGTGGAGCGTCAGTATAGGATAACGGGGGAGGAGGTATAGTCTTTACATCATCAAAGTTCATGAAATCATCTGGCTGGGTACCAAAAGAGGGTAATTGCGGAGGAGATATCCTACCTTCAATGCAATCAATATCACCGATATCATACGGCGGAATGTCAGGAGGAGGTAGCTGGGAAGGAGAAATTCTTCCGTGGTTATCATTGGCATCTTCATTCGCAGAATCAGATTCTTCATCAAACAAGGGAGCCTCCATTTCGAGAGGTGGCGGAGGAAGAGGATCTATTATATCATCATTTCCAAATGATCCATTGTCCTCAGAATCTGTGTTGTCATCGAAAAACGGGGCATCAGGTAGCATGGGAGGAGCAATGGGAATCTGGAAATTATAATCGTCAGTTTCGTCATCTTGTACGTCAAAATCTAACTCCGTTTGAAATTCCGGAACTTCGAACTGAAAAGGCTCATTCTCTTGCACAAGGTGAATATTTTCGACATTAACATCATTGGTACTCTTGTCTTTTGAATCGTTTGAAGGGGAGGTCTGGACAGCCTGTGCGGGTTTTGAGCCTATAGATAGTGACTCAACATTGTGAGGCAAAGCCGTATCCTTGATAGAAGTCTCACATTCTGTATTGATATTTTGGAAAGAGTGGCCACGAGTAATGTGATTGGTGGCTTTAGGTTTATTTGAGGTAGCTGATATTGGCTGCGATGAAATATGGCTGATAACGTCTTTAGTCTCATCATGATGGCTGGATGTAATTTTCGATTCGGAGCCCCCTTCTGAAAAATCTGATTTTCTGCTGTTATGATCAACAATGTTTTCCACAGATATTCCATCTGATTTCACAACTGAATCTTCATCAGGAATATCAATGTCTTTTAGGTTGAATTTTTCATTGTGGCTGATTCCATCATCATCATCATCATCGTCGTCAAAATATGGAGGATCAATAATGTTAAGGGTGACATCATCAGCATCGCTGTCAGAGGAGTCGATAGCAACAGGCGGCGGAGGGGGCTGACTAGGTAGAATTCCGAGGGTAACGTCAGATATGATGTCATCAAGGTCAAGAGTGTCACCTGAAAGGTACAACACAATGTTAACATATGATGTAAACTATGATGGCCCCTAAGGGATTTAAAGTTTTAATCGCTCAAGCCAATAACAATAAATCATCTCTTTATTGAGGTATGTACAGAAAAGCCCCTAGCGAGTTGATTTCATAGAAAATTATCAACATGAAGAGTACCTACCATCAGTGTAAGCAGAAGCCGTCTCATTCATATCTGCATTCGCGGCTGTACTAACTTCATCAGGAATCTTAAAAAACATTGAGAAAATTGAAAATCAAGCAGGGCTTCATATAATGCAAGTGATTCTACAAATTTTTCAACCCCCTTTGAATATTTCATTCTTACTAATCCTGCTGCAACAAAGAAGCAGTTATAACAAGATAAATCTAAAGTTAGGGGCTGTTATTATCTTAACAAATAAGAACGATTTGCAACGTTTTTGAAACAATTTTCTGATGATTCCAAAAAATTGTGTACCAATTTGAAACAATTATCACAAGTCAAGGTACTTTGCCTCATTCATGAAAATGGAACGCTGAATTCTTTTGGTTTGACAATGACACTCGTTCTCCTATAACTTCTTTTTAATACTAGGATCAAAACTCAATATTTGTGCTTCACTCTTTATGTGTTAAATACAAAAGGAGAAAGGAAAGGACTGAAAATAGTGGCGTAATGTAGTTTAGGACACCTTAGCTCAAAATATTAGGGCCTCTGAGCAAAAGGTGCCCCCAAGTTTTTTTATGCGGATTTTGGACTATAATTTTTGACTATATTTTGCTTTTAAGGTTATCCTACACACCTCACTAACCATTTTTGCTACCAAAACATTATTTGCTTCTCAACTTTATTTCTTAATCATAGTGAATGAATTACTGATTTACTCATTTTGGGCGTGGCAATTGGCAGGGCTCAAACATTATCTTATTACCCTGAGCCCCCATTTTCCCAGCTCACTTCAAGGTTGCTACACCAGGGCCCCATCGTACTAAATTCCTAAGAGCCCCGACTGTCTCTGTTATGGCTGAAAATATATAGGGAATCAGAATCAGAGGAACAAGCATTCTCAGTATGGACAGCACTAGGAATTCATCTAATGCTTTGAATAGATGATGCTAGAATTATCAGGTTCATAATTTTCTATAGAGGGTGCTAAAAAGTTTTCCAAAATTCAAAAGTGCAGTATTCTATATCATGCACACATGAACAGACAGTTTCCAAATGGATTTTTTCTCAGTGAATATAAAAGAGAAAATATACTGCTGAAAATTTTGCAATCATTTCTGGACAAAATCTTAAGTTTTCAGCTATTTTATCAGAATTATTGCTAATTAAGTTCTGGGACCAAAATTATTGCTAGAGGTGATGCGCTTCGTTTTCCAATACTTACGCAGAGCTTTTGCGTGCAAACATTTTTATAGCAGGAACTTGTGTCAACAACCTTTGCCAAGCCTTTCAAATTGTAGAAAACATTTCATTTAAGAAACAGAAATTCTGTGATATAAAAACACTTTTTTTAGAAGCAATTACAAAATATGTTTTTTAGTATCAAAACTAAACTGTGGTATCAAATATATCAGTACCAGTATTATAAAAAATAATTTTCTATAAAAACTTAGTGAAAACGATTTGTGTCCAATTGTTCAACATTGGTATAAACCTTGTTGCGGCCTCATCATTAATCTAATGATTTTGATATTGAATGTGTTCGGAAATTGTCAAACAATTAGAAATGAAATGTGCTAACCTGCCAAGCAGCAAAATCTTTCCTATTGTTGAAATCCTCCATCAAACGTACATCGTCATTTGTCTTTCTTTTCTCTCCATCTAAATCTTTCATTTTCATTGACATTGCAATGCCATCTATCTCCATTTTATCGACAGAATCTTGACTTACATCAATGCTGAAGCTTGGCCCATCTTCTTCACTTCTAAGAAAATTATCTGAGGAATCCAAATCAATATCTTGTGTGACCATTTCTAAAGATGAGTCCACCTCGAAACTAGAGTGGTTTTGTCCATCAATTTTATCAAACTTTTCATCAATAGGAGAAGTTTCATTCTTTTGCTCACTTGTATTTTTTGACAAGTTTGATGGAGCATGTCCACTTGCGCCAACGGGCTTAAATTTTCTTCTTGGGGCTTCTTTGGTTGGGCTTTTTAATCTTTTAGCATTGAAAAATATGGATGATTGGGGTTGATATGGTTTGGGTGAGTCATGAACAGGGCTCTTCAAAGAATCGTCATTCTGCAACTTGCCTGCATTCAAATTCAGTTCTAGTGATGGACGAGGGTGTGAAAATACATCTTTTGGTTTGTTTGGTTTATTTTCGAAATTATCTTGTTTACTTTCTTGCAAATTGTTAATATCTCTAATAGATGGGGAAGAATAAGATTTATAGCTGTCTGTACTGTCCGGCCCTTTGTTCAGCAAAGATGCAATGGGCTGTTTATCCGTCAGATTTGATGTTCTTAAAAAATCTTTGTTATCCAACTCGAAAGATTCTTCTTGATCTAAAGCAAAGTTTAACTCTTTGGTATCGAAACTGTCTTTTGAACTTACATCCTCTTCATCCTCATCAAATGAATTGGCAGACAACACTGTGCTTACGGATAAAGGTTGAACCGATGCATTTTCTGGTTCTAAATCAACAACTGGGTTATCAACTTTATCATTGAAAATCTTTTGTTCTGTATTAGGATTGAAAGCAGTTTCACAATTTGGTGATTCAGATGACCGTCTTTTAAAGAGTGACAGAGCCGGTATTAATGAAGGACCTTTCTCTTGAGTTGAGTCAGCATTCATAAAAATTCTCGATCCCCTTCTGGCAGGAGCTATGATCTGCGAACGGAGCTTTGTAGGTGATCCACCTGAAACATTTTGCTCTGACTTTCTTGATAACGAAGATGCTTTTAGTCTTTCAGAAAATGACAGTGTTGTCTTACTTACTTGATCTTCAGCCATAACCTGATCTTTAGTTTTTCCTGCTAATGCTAACCCCTGCAGTTTGCTGACAACTTCATCAGTTGGATTTCTATTTGACATGTCAGGCTTTGGCAAAACTACAGGCTTGCTTTTGAGGGGTTCTTTTTTACTCGAGACATTTGGAACATTTTGACTTTCAACATTGCCAGTAGATGGCCTACCCACAAAGGTTGTTTCACTTTGTTTGCTGCCACTGTTGGAGACATTCCTTCCATTAGCATTTATCTTCAACTTTGGTTTCTTTGCCACTGGCGGTGGAGGTAGCTTCAGCTTCTTTGCACCACTTTCTGCACTCATATTCTTGCTTCTCAGATTAAAAACAATATTTTCCTCACTAATATTAAAGTCTACATCATTTACAGATGCCCTTTTTAGATGGCTTCTTGATGGTGTTGATATTTTTCTGGAATTATTTCGGATCCTTGACTTTGTAACATGATTCAGAGGTGGCGTTGTAACAAGAACGTCCAAGCTCTCATCCATGGAAACGGATTATTCGTCTGAATTTGTGACAAATGGCCGAGATTACCTCTACAATCAAAGTGCAGAGTTCAGACAAATATTTGCACAATTTTTATAAAAGGCCAAATCTTCATATTCAATGAGCAAAGACTCTGTCTCCATCTCGAAACAAAAGCCAGAGCTTTAACTGAACAGTGCGTGTGTGCTGCAGGGTATAGCTAGCTAGGATGACTGGAGGGCCTACTTTTTGCTTTTGAAATAAACAGGGCCTAGTCTATCATCACAAAGGTCTTTTCTGTAGAGCTGAGCTGAATACATCAATATAGTTAACAGGAAACCACACCCATGACTTTTAATTTCTTTACAATTCCAATTTTGTTTGAATCTTCTGTTCTTAATTGAGTAAAATTTGAAAGTAAATTTTTATATGAACATTGTTTACACTCGACTGTTCACGAACACAATTGGTAGTACACATGTACTTTATGTACTTCAAGTATACTTGCACGAAACAAACATGGTTTCGAAAAAATAATTTCATCGACCAATCAGAAATGAGTCAGTATGGTGATGTTGATTGAAGAGTGAAAAATTAAACAATCACATGGTTGCATTAACGACAACGAAAATTGGTTGCACTATAAAAATTATGTATGTATGTATGTATGTAATTTATATTTAACGTGAATTACAGGACTAAGTAATATACTTGTTTCCAGCCTGGTTCACAAATGAAAGTTCTAATTAAAAAACAAAAAATAAAAATAAAAAATAAAAATAACCTATTAAAAAACAATTTCTTTAGTTGATGTTAAAAAGCATATTAATTGTGCATATAAAGTTTTTTTAAGAAAAAAGATCAAAAGTCTAAAGATATAAGTCCAGTTAAAAGTCCTAATAAAAACTAAAAAGTATTTTTCATTTTGTCCACCCATACGAGATAAAATCATCTGATTTAACTTTGTTCATAAAGTAAAAAGCGCAATGTTTCTTGAAGTTCTCTAAGGTTCTGCAAGTTTTAAGATATGCTGGTAAAGAATTCCAAAGTCTTGTGCCAAAGTATCTAAATGTTTTTGTATAATAGTTTCCTGCTCCTCTGTTAGTATAGAGACCTAACATGGAAGATCTTGTACTGTAACTGTGTACATCAGATATCTTTCTAAACATTTCTGTTAAATAAGGGGGTGCCATGTTGTTGTTGATTTTAAACATTAAGATGCATGTATTATGTTCGATTCTTTGATGGAGCGGAAGCCAGTTTAGTTTGATAAACAGTGGCTTACTCCTTGTTAATCGATTACATGAGAAAATAAGACGAGCGCAATGTTTTTGCAATTTGAGCAAGGTATCCAGTTGTCCAGAATTGAGATTATGGAGTAGTGGCGAGCAGTAGTCTAAGTGACTGAGAACTAGGGAGTTTGCTAGGAGGATGAGACTCTCTTGGGGTAAGAAGTCCTTCACTCTTCTCATTATTTGTAGACCATAGTTAACTTTCTTGCACATATCTTTGACGTGTTCATTGTAATGTAAGTGCTCGTCCAGCGTGAATCCTAAGCATTTATAGAAGCTCACATATTCAATGTTCTTATCAGCTAGATTTAGGTTTATTCTTGCCTCGGGTTGGCTGTACTGGCTAGGCTTGCTAAATAGAATGGATTTAGTTTTCTTAGGGTGTGGCACCAGATGGTTCCTAGCTGTGTATATATCAATCATATTCAAGTTTTCTTGTATACCACGTGACACTTCAGTATGTGATATGCCATGAGACAGAGCAGTGGTATCATCTGCAAACATTACCGACTCGGATGAGACTACAGAATGAAGGTCATTTATAAACATCAGAAATAAGAGGGGTCCAAGGATAGACCCTTGGGGGACACCAGTTGTTATGAAGGCTGGAGTGGAAAGTGTCCCATTGAAGCTAACAAACTGTTTTCTGTTTGTGATGTATGATTTCAACCAATTCAGCATTTGATCATCTGGATTAAATGATTTGAATTTTGACAATAGAATACTATGGTTTACGGTATCGAACGCTTTGCGCAAGTCCAAGAAAAGTGCACCAGTAATCTTACTCTCATCCATATCTTGATAAATTGTGTCAATAAGGTGGATCATAGCTGTTGCTGTAGAATGGTTGTGGCGAAAGCCTGACTGCAGTTTATGAAACAAATTTTCTTCTGTTAAAAATGAGTAAATGGTATTGAAGACAATTCGTTCAATAATTTTACTTAGGCAGTTTAGGACTGAAATGGGTCTATAATTATCCATAATGTTTGCATCTCCTGATTTATATATAGGTACAACCTTTGCATTTTTCCAAACTGTTGGGAAAGTACTCGATTCAAAGGAAAAGTTAATTATGGCTGTGAGTGTGAGAATGAACGATTCAGATCTACTAAATGTTCTTATCATACTCATTGATAGATTATCTAAGCCAATCCCTTTGGAGTTCTTTAACTTGGTAATAACTCTTATTACAGTTTGTGCATTGATTGTTGGCAACTTAAGTATTTGAGAAGTTAATTTGTTTGTGGTGTTAAATTCAGCCGGAGGGAGGTGTGCAGTAAGATCTTCTGCTATGGTTGTAAAGATTGAGTTGTAACAGTTTGCTATTTCATGAGGAGATGTATATGTTTGACCTTGATGATCAATGGAAATAGGTAATTTAGCTTTCTTAGATGGTAACAGCTTTTTCATAGTTTTCCACATTGACTTGGGATCGTCCTTGTTGTCGTTAACAGCACTTGTAAAGTATTCCCTTTTTGAAGCTTTTATTGATTCTGTGGCTTTATATAACTGATGAAACGTAATATAAGTGAGACTTTTTGAATTGATTTATTCATTGAATTCTAAAATAACCCAGGACTATACACCAGACTGTTAGGCCTCGTTCACATTGCTCCGTATTTGTTTGTCTCCGCATTTGAAAGCAAAAAGACAGTGCCTGCTCACAGGCACTGCTCCGTTTTCAAGCACAGTAGAATCCGATAACTCGAACATGCGAGAACTCTCGCTAACTCGAACAGATTTGACATTCCCCCTGAACCTTCAACACTAATTACATATGACAACTTGAACAATTGTTTATACCCGCTGCGGCTATTTTCTCTCGATAACTGGAAACTTTGTCAAACTCGAACTATTTTGATCGTCTCTTGCTTGTTCAAGTTATCGGGATTCTACTGTAGTTCTTACGTCCAGTGACTTCAAGGCTCCATCGTGAAACAATTGAACCCTTTCCATCCCCCTGATTGCACTTCTTTTCAGTGACTTTGGCAACGCACTTAGCTGCCGAAGGACTTCGCAGAAAGTAGACAATTGTTTTAGAAAAATGGTTGAAAGTGTTGAATATCTCGTTATGTTTATATAAAAGAAAAAAGGGTTGAAAGCTAATTAAAAGGACAATTCTGAGCCTAATAATTGAATTAACTATCGAGTTATAGTAGAATCCCGATAACTCGAACATGCGATAACTCGAACTCTCGCTAACTCGAACAGATTTGGCAGTCCCCTTGAGCCTTATTCATGTTATGAAGAGCCTCGATAACTCGAACATTCGTTAACTCGAACTATTTTGATCGTCCCTTGCTTGTTCGAGTTATCAGGATTCTACTGTAATTGTTATTGAGTTGTATTTTAATTGGCTGTGTATAATGATCAATGCCACAACCTCTATTTTCGTCTATTCCTGGTGACAATTCTTGAGAAATTAAAAGGTAAATAACTTATTTTCGGTTCCATCACAAAGTGATGGGCAAGAAAAGTAATAGTAATTAAAAGGAATTGCGAGTATTTGATAGATGGATATCAAATCTAGTATTACAATTGAATACAAAAATATCTGTTTAGTTCCCTGAAAATTCCAATTAAAACTACGACTACACTTACAAAGCCGCATACATCAACATACATTAACATAATTACTATAGCATATTTATGGGAACATTGCACTGTGGACCATTCGTAGTATTTGCTATCATGTTGATACCTTCGAGTTCTGGGTAGACGGGCCAGGGTGCTCTTTCATTTATCATGATTTTGGTTTCATACACAGGAAAAAGGGTATCCCTGTCCCTAAGCTCTTCTACCGAGGCTGTCCCTCTAGAACTCGTAAGAAACACACTAGGGAACGTCAATGCAGGGCTGTAGGTGTACAGTACTTTGGGGGCCATTATCAGGACTGTGAAGGGATACCATCCAGTACTGTGGAGGAAACCACAGGCACTTTATGTACCTCAATGGTACTGATGATATCCCGAAAGTATTGAACACCCTTTAATGTACTGAAAGCATCCACCCACAGTACAAAGTGCTGAACACCCTCCTTAGTACTGCACAGACGTTCCCTAGAGTGAGATATTGTATTCGAAATAATGGAGTTTTAGTTACTAACAGAATATGCACTTTCATGCAGGATAATATTCATCTAGCTTACTATGGAGTTATCTAACATTTAAATAATCAAAATTCACTACAGGGGCAGATAAAGGTAAAGGGGTGGGGGGCTACCAGCAATGTTGACATAGCTTAAAATACATATGATTGACTGATGGGTCGGTTGACTGATAGGCAAATATCCTTTCTATCGTCGAAAATAATTGGTTTATGTACGGTCAACTGAAAAACTCGAAGCATTGCGATTTTGGTCCTTCCTCTCCACGTGGTAGTTTTTGCTTTTGGCCAGGAGTTTTAGGGTGCTGGCACGTACTTTCATAAGGTCTGAACTTGGGCTCGATCCCACGACCCTTTCAACAAGGGTTGAGGGATCAAACCATTTCGCCATATCTGTCAGTAAATGCGAAAGGTGGGAGAATTTGGGGAAGCTCGCAAGTTTGTTTTCAAAGAATTCATGAAATTTGTTGAAAATTCTAACAACACAATACCGAACCAAATGACTGTTGGCATCAATGTAAATTATGCTACCAACTATAGGACAGCAAGAAATAACATCTGCTTTCTGACATGATAAGTATCATGTATGAATGCAAAAATGTTAGCCATCAGTGCTGGTAAAAGATTCCTAATAGTCCTCAAACTTTTTTGGAGTAAATTGATTGACGCATGACTGAAAGAAGCTCGGGCAACTATCAGGAATTCATAAAATATAAAACAAACCTTGATGTGAAAAAACTTAAGCAGAGTGGTATTATAATAAGCAGCTTGGCATTATAAATTTACTTCGTGCAAAACATGTTTGTTTGAAAATTGTAAACTCTTCCTTATTAGAACTGTTTTAAATAATTGCAGCAAAACTTCTTCATTGGCATGTAGGGTGCTCTATGCCTAAAGAGGTAAAGCGAGATGCAGTAGAGTTCAGTAAACGTTCTATAAAGTGGAAACCTACGGGACTTTGTTACATCGTCTATCTTACGGTGCCTGTTTCATAGAGTTCGATCATACAACATTTCCCATGTGCTTCACCAGAGACTCAAAACAACATCGGTCCGTTCTAACGAGGTGTCCGCTTCATAGACGTGTCCATATAGGGGCAGTTGACTGTATCACAAACAATGCTTAATTAATCATTTTGCTACCCGGTTTAGTCAGAACACAAGCCTCATATTTTTCCGATACTTAAAAACAAGCTGAGAACAAGTAACAGCTAGCCATTTCTAAATCTTTACGCAACATGAAAACGCATAATTTCTGGTAATAATATCGGGATTTTCAGCTCTAAGAAGACGATCACATCCAAGATAGAGAAAGCCGTGTTAGTCAACAGTTTGCAAGAGCAGAATGGATTTGATTATTGCAAAATACAACTTTGGTTCAATTATAAACAGTGACGTAAAACAACAACTCGAGGCCCCTTTGAATCTTGAAACTATGAATCTTGAGGCCCGGTATAGATAACGAAGAAAGCAGGCGTATTTGATGAACGAATTCAACGCAAAGGGATTTAGAGACTTTGGGGCTAGGGGTCCTTGGGAGTTGCTACAGCCCTAACCACCGTGCATCACGCCACTGCTAACAAACAAGACGCAGCTGATGTTGTGCTGTACGAAGCAATTCACCACGACTCCAACACAACACCTCTAATTCAACATTAAAATTCAATACACTAATCATTGAACTGAGAATTACGTTTTGAACCCTTGAACGAGAAGGGTATTCGAAATGAGCTCAGTCTATTGTCTTTTTTCTCCCCCGATTTCCCATCCATGACTTTTTTCCTTAACATTACCGGAGATTGTTTTCCTATTTTGCGCGACGTTTCTTCGTCCGAGCATATCGAATGGTTAGAAGACGAGTGACTCAAGTCGCTAGCTGCGGTGGCGCCCTCGTCAATAATTCGAATGTCTGTGAAACCGCTGACCATGTTACCGCGGAATGAAATTATATCCACATTGTCACCCTGTGTTGAAGAAATTATTAGAGAAGCAGCTTGGGTATCGTGGCCTAAAAATCGCGGGCTTGGGATGTCGACGAATTTTCTGGAGAATGTCCTGGAAAGCATATTAAGATTATTAATAAAGGGGATTGATAAGAAATAAATAAACATTGCGAATCAAGTTTTGAAGTTTCGCAAGAAGTGAAGTTCCTGCAAATGCAAATTTACTTTCCTGCAAAATTGATCTGGTTGATACTAAAATACTTCACAAGATAAACTAGCGTTTAATAAACACCACATATTTTCACAAAACATCCCGTATGTCCAAAATAATGCATAGGTAAATGATAGCAAAAACTAACTTAATAAGAGAATATAAGTGGTAAGAAATATAAAAGATGCTGCCAGAAATACAAAATATAGAAATAATCCTGTTATACAGTGGTGTAGCGTCTGGGTATTCAAGGTATTCAGTGAATACCCTGGGTTTCTGAGTAAAAATAAAAAATAGCCTAATTATAAGATTTTGCGAAGCAGGAAAACCTTTTTTAACTTTTGGGTTATAAACTTCATAGTTTTCTCTCCATTTCTAGTTGTTGAACGCAACCCAACACTATTTTTATATGTTCCATCTATTCCATTCCATTCTTTTTAATTCCGTATTCTATATTTTTGATAAAGATCTCTCGTTGAGCAGAGGAAACATTCCTAAATGGATTAGCGGTTATGTGTTATTGTCTATGAGAACAGTCAAAGATTGAATTTTATTGTATTAATCACAGCAGAGGTCTACGGTACGCACTGAATCTCTTCCGGCAGTTTCCACCAATCGAAACTCTCCATTTCGCCAGTATTTGACCCCAAATTGACCTTTCAGATCGAGAAAACAAAAGAGCTGTACGCAGAGAAATCTTTGCGTACAGCCTTCTTTCTTGGCTTGAGATAATCAAAACTGATTTCGAGGCTCGAACAAAATATCACAGGCCAGAAGACGGAAGTAAAACAGAAGAAAGCCTAATTATTTTCAACATTAAGTAAAATGATCCAAATTAAAGGGAAGAAGAACTCTTACCTGACATCAATACTCATGTCGAGTGGAACATTGCATATTTCCAGAGAATTGAAGTGCGAGACATATAAAAACGGTTGGCGATATTCTAAATAAATAAAAATAAGATCAGATTGAAATCAGGGGGAAATTCATTGGAAAATTTTTTGATATGAATCTTTAGAATTTTAAACCGTTTGGAAACATTGAAAACCTTAAATTCTAAGCATTTCGTCTGATACTCAAAGAAATTTAAATAATTTGTCAATACATTGTCGTAAGAGAAAGGGTCTTCAAACTAACAGTGTCAATTGATGTATTTTCTTTGCAGAAAAGCGTACTAATTCTCATCGTCTCCTTTAGTTACTATGCACTCTCCTTCTCTGCAACATCAAAATACAATAACTATTGTTCTCGTTTCTAGACCACCTCTCTTGTGAAAGACTATGATGGTCAAAAAGAGTACGGAAGATAAGCCAAACTGACTTTTCATATAAGCAATGGGCCTAATAGGCAAATCAGAAAACATTTTCTTACCAAAAGACAGTGGTAACCGGTTCCATTTCAAATCACATGGCCTTGTCCGCCGTCCGTCTTCGTCGACAAATACACCAAATTCTAGAACAAGAAGACACGATCAATGGACATAGACAATTTTAAATCTAGCTCGTGCCTAGTTTGAAATGAATTTATTTCATTCCACAAAGTAGACGCTTAACAGTTGCATCGAGAGGCAAAGTTTAGTATTCCGCCTCGGGATTGAACAGATATAAATCATAAATAACACAGCATCTTTTCACACACAGTGTCCATGATTCTCACGGTTATACACAACAACAACAACCACAGGGGGCCTAGTATTTAATGTCTCAAATAGGGCCCCCAAATACACTTTAGATGAATAACACAAATACTACACAAAGTTTCTCCTTTTTCCCTTCGGATGAGCAGAAACGCTAAAATTCATGCAGATATTCGTATACAGAAATTTGATATTACAATTTCTCACATTAGTACAGAACCGAAGTAATGAGTTGCAAAAAGCTAGTGATGTGGTAAGGAGCCACATTGCGTCTTTTGATCATATTCTTATATTCCACTTGCTGTTCTCGAAACTTCTGGCCTTCGGTTAAAGATAAATCAACAAGATCTCTCGGGTGAAATATTAGTCAAAATACGACCTGGAATATTTAAAATACGAGACAATCTAGTTTGGAGGCTTAACAATACAACGCTTTCCAAGTCCACCATTTCTCTACCCTGATACTTCACAACGACACAAACTACGACGCATGCCCAGGAAACTTCAATACACCGAAATAATGCTAACAATATGGTTCCAAGAACTCACCATTATAACAGAGTAAAAATTCTTCTTTGTAGAGAGAGTTTCTGATGCTGAAGACCGCAATTGGAAATGTGTGGACTTGCGTCATGCCGAAGACAGCAAAAGCTAGTGAAGTATCGCTCGAATCAAGGAAATCTAAAAGATACAAAAATAATTGGAATCGGATTCGTTACCAATCAAATATTAGCAAGCCTAATTCGGGTACCATGAAGATTTCCTAAGATAGCCAGTTTTTATTCAAAAAATAATTGGGAAGGGGGGCTCTAAAAGTAACACTACCAGAAAAAGTATGGTTCTTCATGACAACACCATTTTTTCCATTTTTGAAAATATGAAAGCAGTGCTAAGAAAATGAGGAAAGAACTGAATATGTTACTGGGGATACCAGAATCAACACATTGGGATACCAATTCATGAGCCAGGTACAACAGACACCAGAATCGTAACCGTTGCCTAAGTTCCTAAATCTCAGCATTTATTTAACAGGGGAGTCTAACCCCCTTGATATCACCATTGTTGATATCCCAATGGTTGTTTTTCAAATTGAAGTCTCCAAGCATAAAGCTTTAAATAGACTGTGAAAGAATGATATCTTGGGAAAATAATCAAAGAACCAGTTACTAA
Organism: Pelagia noctiluca; assembly: GCA_963924455.1. Taxonomy (NCBI): domain Eukaryota; kingdom Metazoa; phylum Cnidaria; class Scyphozoa; order Semaeostomeae; family Pelagiidae; genus Pelagia; species Pelagia noctiluca. Next base: position 15,113,532 of record OZ004322.1, on the reverse strand, counting down.
TGAAAGTGCATCAAGTAAAAGTTAACTGCTTATCCTATAATTGCAAGTGCTCCGTGAGAAGTACAGCACAACAACCCTTTTTAAGTCAAATATAAGAATGGTAGTCCTAAGCAACACTAAGTCTTGGTAAAGCTCTAGTTTCAGTAGTTTTTGTTCAACTCGAACAACTGGAAATGAGAGAGACAAAAACAAGCTGATATGGAGATGACTGACCTCTTGGAGTGTTCATCTGTTTGAGATCCATGCAATAAAATTTATCGATCCCATAAAGAACTTGTTTTCTTGTAAACCGAATACAATTGCAGGGTTCCCGAGTTTCAATTTCCTACAAAATGATATAAACAATAATGAAATTGAATGAAATTGAAAATTAAATGATGAAAAATAAAAATGATGAAAATAATAATTGTTTATATCAAATGAATGAATGAATTGTGATCTTCTCTTTTTCAATGACACGCAGATCAAGTATTTTGTACTATTAATTGTTTATCAGCAAAGTCAAGTCATATATGTTTTCAAGTCAACTTCTTATCATTATCATCATCATCATCATCATCATCATCATCATCATTATCATCATCATCATCATCATTATAGACCATGCCATACGAATTTATGTTATTACATACATGGCTTATTCTCTGCTAGTACCAGGCGTTCATGTGTTCAGCAAAACCGCACTTATCCGTTGTATAAGTCAAAATTCAGACGGCAAAATCAGAATGCAAAATAAGATACTAATATTTTACCTGTTTGACAGTGAATGATCCATTATGAAATCGCAAAACGAGAATCTTTTTTGACATTGCAACACAAAGATAGAAATCGCCATCACACTAAAAATCAAATTACTGCTTAGTCCGCGAAAGCTTCAAAAGATAAGGGATATTCAAAAAGGCATTTTCAATATGTAAGACCTTCAACACTTCAATAGGATAATAGCTGAAGTAACAATACATTGAAAAATCTAAAATATTTTGTTAGCAACCTCTTGAGCACTACCAGCAGTCTGTTTATCTTGTAGCCGTAACGTTTTCAATTTTGTTCAATTTTTTTTGGAAATTGTGAGTTTAACTTTGAACATCTCATCAGAAGTGGTAACTAGGTGAACGCCTATCTTTTCGCGTTGCAGGTGGAATTAGTTATGTGGTTTTATTTAATTACCTCATTTTATTTGATATATATCAAAAAGGACCATGTTCAGTTATTTTATAATGTTGATTTAACATATCTTGATATTGGAATAATACTTCTAGAGATATTCTGTGATAAAGGCAATGCTTTTTAAAATATTTTTCTCCCACAAACCTCGTTCAGAAGATGGCGGTAAGAGGGACTTGCATATTTGAAGCAATAAACATTCTGTCAGAGTCAAGATTAGGGAGACAATATGCCTAACCTTACCTAAGGTATTACAACACATGATGGTTGGAATAAAATACTTCCATTCCCACCGTTCGAGATATGAGAAACCGTCATGACATCAGAAGATTATAAGCAAAAGTATGGGGTTGGACTGGAGTGTAAAAAACTCTTATCTCTAGAAATTGGCAGGTGAAAGAGCAGAACGAATTCTAGTTTCTAATTTTGGGCATAAAAATCTAATAGTTGTTTAATTCATCCTTGTATGGTCAACAATTACTGAAAAAGTTTTTTGACCCACTGATGAATTTATTCTGTACAGGGATATCACAAATGATACAAAATTCATTACCTTTCCAACAGCAAACAGATGACAATTCTTAATCTTTTCTATGTTCTTCGCAGAAACAGATTGTGGCCTACTGGATGAGTTCAGATGCCGCCATTTTGTTGACAATTCTTTGATTTCCATACTTGATAAACACCGATCCTTTCCTGTAAACCAAATAAAACCATCCAGGATGCTCGAACCAGTAATATTTACACTACAAGTTTTAATTGTTCTTCCAATAAAATCATCATAGGGGACTGTCTGTACAGTGTTGTAGAGAATGTAAGTTCTGTGGAGGATGTTCAGTACTGTGGAGGATGTTCAGTACTGTGGAGGATGTTCAGTACTGTGGGGGATTATCATCAACACTTTGGAGGGTGTTCAGTATTGTGGAATGATTCCATCGGTACTGTGGAAGGATAACGACATAACTGTGCAGGGATACCATCAGTGCTGGAGAGATAACACCAGGGCTAGAGGGATACCATCTGCACTGCGCAGACGCTCCCTAGGGTGAAAATAATTGTCAGTGCTGTCCACGAGTGTAGCTATTTATTCGGATGACTCCTTAAAGGCAACATAAAAAAATTCAAGTTTTGTTTCCAATACTTCATTACAATCAAGCAAACGAGATTTTGTATTGTTACCTGTAATGGCTATAACTCGACCGAGTTCTTCGATAGCTTGCATCTGATAGACATTTCCAACTCCAGGAATCTGTATAGGTTTCTTTTTGCCACCATTTTTGGTAGCAATACCGTACAACGAGTCTTCTGCTCCCAGCAGCATTACCTTAAAGATAATATTGAATGCAATTGAATTGAATAAAGCAGAGAAACTTTTATTGACAAAAAGGCAAGAAAATTGTTTTGGATTACACAGAGTGCCTGGATCAATGGATTTCTAAAATGATTTGAGATACGGATGAAGTTTTTTAGATGAAACTTAACTTTGAGCATGAAATTCAAAATGATGGAAAGTTAAATCGAGAACTCTTAATATTTGAGAAATCTCTTCATCAATCATGGCAAATCGAATGGAATAAATTTGAAAAGTAATCCTATCTATGAAGGTATCGATGAAAACAGTATGTAATTTTAATATTTCAATCATTTTGGACGAATGGTTTTCGGAAGTGCCACCTTGCCAATCAGTAAATTAGACTGAATATTTTCTTTACATTACTTATAGTAAAAAACCCTTCTAGTATTGTATCATGTGAAGCTTCCACGAAGAGTTGGGCTAAGCGATTACGAAGGGGAGTAAACTCGCAGCGTGACTATTTTCTACCCCTTTACAATATCAACTCTTCTTTCATTTACCCCTAACAACTCATATGAAAATCAAAGTTAAATATTTGTCTAATCAAAATTCCACTTACATCATCGTTTAATTTTGTGGAGCAGTTCCCGTCAATGCATTCTTTGCCTTCCAGATGGGCAATGAGTTTTCCAAGATTCGACTGCAAAATAATCAGATGAAGTTCCCAGTTAAAATAGTAAGAGATTCCCAGCAGATTGTTTTTAATATTAGTTATCATAGTTATTAGTATTGTAATCTCTAAATATTTCTTGCAAGATCTTTGAGTAGATTTGTAAATCGTGTTCAAATGCGATGATATCGTCATTGTTTTTGTTTTGTAAATTTTACGCTTTTAGATAAAAAATTTCATCATTTGACCATGATGCAGATATAATCTTACAACCCTTCCTTTATATCAGCTCGATCTTAGTTTGCTTTAAATTTTTTTTCCAATGATTCATTTTTACAATTGACTCAAATTAATAACAGCTTCTCTAAAGTATAGTGTTAAATCTCAATCATTATCATTATTATCAATACCTGGTCTTGGGTTTTGTTACTTCTCTTGATATCATTGGCGATTGTCTCTAATGCAGAAACCCATTTTTGTTTGTCAGCAAACGTGGGTGTCAAGAGGTAAAGAGTTCGATTAGGCCAACACGTGGTATAAGGCACAAGCTCCACTGACAGAGCGTATGGCAGGTCAGTACTGGCAGTTCCGAGAAGCTCTGAGGCAGGCACGGCTGGATGGATGTTAACTTCTCCATCGATGACATCAAGGTCTAAGATATCACTAGGGATGGATTCTGAAAAAAAAATACAAAGAATTCAAAAGGAATTGAATATCACATGTGCATGAATCCAAAATAACTTCGATAAGGCTTTTCAGCAGTAAAGCTACGAATTAAGAGATTCACTGCAATCTATAGAGTTATTTACAGAGAAGAATCTCTTAGAGTTATTTACAGAAATCTTGAATCATAATTTCAGTCACTGCCATCTTACAGCGACACCTTCAGTACCCATGTAATGACCCTAACATAACTGGGAAAGGGATGAACAAATCACTAGATGCTTAAAAGCCAACAATTATGTTGGAATTTCATGAAAAGAACAGATCTTTCCTACAGCTAAGAATAAAAGCTCTATGCATGTTACCCAGAGTAATTTATGCTACTGTAGAAACTAAATTTTGAAATGTAGATGACAAATGACTATATATTTATGTTGAAATCTATGAATAAGCAATAGACATACCAACTGTATCTTCATTATCATAAACATTAATTTTCAAATCTTCCAGTACAACCCATTTCTTCTCCCATCCTTGTTTCATTGCAGAGCCCCTAAAACAATATGTTTTGTGAATTTCACTTTGAAAACGTTGCTGCAACTTCTTGCACTGAACTACATGTAGGATAAATCCTCAAACTTTTAATAAATAAGATTTTGGGCTTTGTTAAAAAACGGACAATAAGGGCGTCAAAAAATATAAGGGGTTTTCGATCAAGCTTCTGAGCTGCAGTGGGGGGTTATAATTTTATCTGATTTTTATTTTCCACCCGGTAGATTCATAATAGAAGTCATGGGTAGAATGTAAGTCTTTCTAATGGCTGCAAAAGCATGAAACTTTAAGTAACAGAGAGCCAGTCTCCTTTTTTTGTTTCTTATCTGTCATCACTCTGTACTTTGGGCACTTCGATTCAGGTGTACTCAATACAATGCTACATAGGTAACAAAACCTGTGTGTAAGCACGTACTTTCTAGGTATCTTGAGCCAGCCGTCGATTGTAATTGATTCAGTCGTCTCTTCAGACACATAAACAGGTGGTCCACCTCTGCCAGCAGATCCCTTACTCCCTTTAACACTGCTGCTGAAGTGAGATATGAGCTTGTCAGGTAGGCCGCACGTGTTTGGTAGAGAAGGCGCACATTTCGTGTGACATACTATGCCACATTCTAAAAGATAATCGATATGAAATTGAAAACCCTAAGATGAGGAGAAACAAATAAAAAAAGGTAGCCAAGAGTCAACAACAGCTATACACATGGACTACAATGCCACTGAGTAACTGATTTAAGAATATAAACACAAAACTGTAAAATCTGTGCTTCGACTTTCCCTAATACAGCACTCAATAAATAAAGGAAGAGCTTACACTTTGTATGAAGTACATCGTCCGATGTGTGGGCAACCAAGAAAAAGGCTTATATAAATATAAAACTATGCTAGACGTTTCACAGTAATGCTCACAAGAAGCTATACATGCAATGGTGAAAAATAAGCATTCTATCAAACAATTCACTTGCTCATGCGAGGTCAACATCTAAATAGATGACTTTCGAGTTGTTGAGTTAGCATATCACCCCACTGTTCTTCGGAAGGAACATTTAACCAGGGGTCTAGTACCCCTGCTGGAAATAAGGTATTCTTGCCTTTCGCAGGCTAGCACTTCGACATTACATTACTTAGCTTTCGGTAAAACGATCTTTGCCTCCCTGAATTTTGATTAAATAGCGTGGTATGAAAATTCATCGTCGAGCTACAAGAGAAATAAATACAGCCCAAACACTTGAACAGTCCTAAGAAAATTTGATGAAAAAGAAAAGAAAAGAAATGTACCTGAACACCTCGAGATTTGTTTGCCGAAATGTGCACTGTTCAAACAGACAGGACATTTTGATGGGTGCATATTCAACGCTGTCTGCATTCTAGAAAAGAAAACAAACATCAGGCTTTCACGTCCATGTTTGGTATGCCTTTTATACACTTGCACATCTATTTTCATTGACAAGCAACTATAAACCAGATACTTGATGCAAGGGATTCAGGCCGGTGATAGTTCTGAACAATGATTTGTTATTAAATCAAGGAGTTGTCCAATGGACAGGTTTTGAAATCGAAGACTTTTGCACCGCAAATGGTGCAATGAATTCAATAAATTCAACAGAACCTCGTACCAAGATGGCGAGAATCAGAATCAGAAAGGAGGTTATACCAAGATTGGCCAATTTTTATCCACATCTGGGTATAAACATTCGTTAGGTTTCGCTTTCTTTTTTTTTCTGATGAGTGTCAGATGCAAAGCTTTGGTAGTTATTATGTTTTACTATTTTTCTTATTTTCCTCGCCATCCTCAAGTTCTGTACTAATCAAAGACTGTTGTGGCGTACTACTCTGATGAGTGTCAGACGTTATTATGTTTCGCTAGGTTGCTGATTTTCCTCGTCACCCTCGAGTTCTGTACCTATCAAAGACTTTTCTCACATACTAACCTGGTGAGTTTCAGGCGCAAAGCTTCAGAAGTTGTCATGTTTCCTTGTTTTTCCAATTTTCCTCGATTGCGATCAACCGATCAGAGACTGTACTATAATAAGTGTTCGACCAAACATTCTATGATTACGTTACGTTAAAATAATGGTATGAACAACTACGCATGTGCAATATCCGATAATCGATGCACACAACGGCTCCCGAACGGAAAGCACTGTCTAAGAATCGAGCATGGTCTTCCAAGTAAACCAAGCCACCTAGAATCAGTGGCGGTTTTGGGGGGTCGAACGGGGTATCAGCCGACAAGAAAATAGCCCTTCAACCAAGAAAGAAATACGACACTAAGGTAGATATCGCTAAATCATGAGACTTTTGAGCTCTTTGTGACCCTGCAATCTCTAAGAGAACCACAGTTCAGAATCTAAAGCAACAAGCAACTGGTTTTCAGGTGCATACTACTGCACTCTTTATATCTCTTGACAATAGTAACACTAAAAGAAGGATGAATAAAAATTTGTGAAGAGCTTACTTATGAGGAATATTGTGATGCATCCTCTCTGTGGACACCGGAGCTTTCATGGAAGATTCGATTGAGCTGCTACTGCTTTGTTTGGAGTAGATGTCTGAAATACTGCTTGCCGGTGACATCTTCGCACCTGCCATTGTGCTCTGGCTTCCCGGGCTCTTCTGTAGCAACTGCAGCATTTCAATCTCTTTGTGTTGGGTGTTGGGCGTCGAAGGCGCACTGATGGCTGAAGATCGAGCAAGCGACTTGAATTGAACCACTAAAATGTATAAAATATCCGATTATCAGAACTAGTCATTTGAGGCGAGCATTGAGTTGCCCTCGTCATTTATAAAATCAGAAGAGAGTTGCCCACCTCAATGTGCACTTTTACTGGGAGATAGTCCACCTGAAAGCAGTGAGGAGAGTGATTCACTGCCCATCTACTTAAAGTCTCATGGCTAGGTCTGCCAGTTATGATAATAATAATATCATAAATCATTTGGTAAACAGTTGACTAAATATTTGTTTAGCTTATTTTGATCCACCCCCAAGTATAAATTTTTGTTGTATTTTTGCTCTCTTGTAGACTTATCCGATGAGCGTGAGAGGAAAGCTTTAGTAGTTATCACATTTTGCCCTTTTTTTATTTTTCTTGCCTTCGTCAAGTTCTGTTCGATTAAAGACTCACAAAGAACCCTGATCAGTGTCAGATGCAAAACTTTAGTAGTTATTATGCTTCTCTATAATTCATTATGTATAATTTCTAAGTTATCATGTACCGATCAAAGACTGTTTCTGACGTACTGCTCTGATGAGTGTCAGATGCAAAACTTAATTAGTTATCACATTTTGCTGTGTTTTATATTTATTTGGCTATCCTGAAGTTGTGTTCTGGTCCAGTAAATTACCAACTCAAAACCAACCATCAGCAAGAGAAGGTGAAGTCTTCAATAGAAAATGAAAATAAACAAAAACCGAAGAGTACAAAAATGAGATTTGCACGTTGTACGAGGCTGCAATCTATCAGTAGCCAGGATGGACAAGGAATTGGATAGGAACCATCAATTGGACTTGGAAGAGATTTATTAAGAGATTATAGGAGTCTAAGATTTTCAGAATTCTCCTATTTTGGATTCTGTATTTTGAAGCATTCTTTCTTCGAAAATAGATCTTGAGGTTTAGGGCATTATATCGTAGTAGATTACTTGTCTGATGCAATCTTTAAAGTTGCCTAATGTTAGTCTGAATTAATGAAATTGCACTATTGCTAAAACAAACAATAAGTAACATATATGATACGATTATATCAAAAGAACTTTCACTTGGGCTAAGCATATGCAACCAACTCACGTTCCGTCCTGACTTGCTGTAACTCTCGCATTGCATTTGTGAGTTGAACATGAAGCTGGATGTTGGTGTTCTTTTCTTTCTCGAGCGCTTGTTCAACCTCTCTATATCTCCGAGGAACTTGTGCACCAGTGTTTATGGTTTGCGATTTCCCTCCTTTCACAGTGGCATAAAACTGAAATACAACAAAGATGATAAATAACAGAATGAGAGATTTGTTTTGTATTTGATTCTGGCTCTAGGCTTTCGCAATTAGTATAATTATCTTCTGTAAGCCTTTGCAGTGAAGTTTTGTGCGGCGAAAAGCTTTGTTCTGATGCGTTTATTTACCTTAGGGCATCTGACAGTGTTTCGAAAGGAGGTTTGAAACCCGGGCTAAAATATTTCAATGAAAATGCAGAAAAAATTCATGTTTTTACCCAAGCTTGAAAAATCCCATATCAACAGGTCCCAAGGCCTTAAGGTGTAATGGTTATCATATTTTACTCATCTTCAATTAAGATAACTGGAATGGTTTACCATTTACGTGGATGGCTTTCCTTATATGGAAGTGGCATATCGCCAACCATTCATGATCTTCTAGATCAAAGATGCTTTGTTTGAATACTTCAAGGGATTGACAGTTCTTAGATCATTGGATGTATTCGTGTACATATATATATATTAATATATTAGTATATTAATGAAATAATACGAGAGCTCAATTACCTAAGTTTATAAAATTCTAATATATAAATTCAAAAATAAACCATTCTTTTAAACGTTTCGATAAAATCTTCATCAGTAAACAATCAGTTCTACCTCGAGTCGCCCTAACCTCGAGTGATGAAGATTTTATCGAAACGTTTAAAAGCATGGTTTATTTTTGAATTAATCTATATCACCTATTAGATAATTATAGTACCCCTGAGAATCATAGCATCCCCCAGGCATAGCACTGAACGAAATATCAAGCCTACCTTGCCCTTCTTTCCTTTAGCAGGTTCTTCTGTAACTTTGGCGTTTAGGAAGTCGATCAGTTTCGTTTGCTGAGCGAGGGTCGACTCCAACTTGATTTTCTCTTCTGCGTGAGCGTATGCAGTTCTTTCGATTTGGTTTTGCAGGTTCTCTTTCTCCACCATACACTCGTCTATCCGTTCCATCGCCGACTCGAGGTCTTGAGACAGAGCGAAATTCGATGTTTTTTGGTGGGTGACTAAATCAGTCAGTCTCGAAACCTTGAATGAATAGAATTCAAATCACTTGAAGAACCAATTCGTAGATTGGGGACAACTCTTTTGGGTAAGTAAAGGGGCTAAGTGAGAGCATTCCACTATCTATAAGGCACTATTTATAATATTTTTTGGTACAATTACTAGGTAACGCAAATAAATAAAGAAAATTGAATAAATAGTACATGCAAAAAAGTAATATCAAAGTCTTCTTTTGATAACGGGGTTACGCCTGAAACTATTATTGGTTCAAATTTACGAACTACATGATACTACGTATGCAATTGTGTCTATTTACTTGAGCTATGTTTTACAATGCATCATATTGAGCTTAAATCGTACCGTAGATTTGAAAACGGAATCATTGTGGTAAGGAGGGAAGGATCGCAGATATAACATAGTTAAAGATAGGCTTTAAATTCTGTATGGCCCCTTTGAGAGAACGACATGATGATTGCTTTATGGGTTATACAGCCTGCATATAACGATAAGAATTAAAAAGCTCATTGAGCAATGAAATTCCCAACGAGTGAAGAGGGGTTGAAGCTACTGTAGACCATACCCTAGATAAATCTGCAATACTTCTATCAAGAAAGAAAGAATTCATAAATAAACTAGATAGAAGTCAAGTATCAGGGCAATCGTTACCTCTGACTGGGATCTTTTTTTATCTTCCACTTCAGCTTCCAGTCTTCTTTCTGCTGTTTTCACACTAACCTCTGATAAGGCTTGCTTCTTCTCAAATTCCAAGATCTTTAAAAAATATAATTCAATGTTAGTAGCTACATCTCTTGAAGAGTGAGCAATCATAAAACAGGCGAACGTGTAACTATTTGACTTTTTTCTGCCAATAAAACAGAATACTAAACTAATCTACAGAGGCAGACAATTGGAGGGGGACCAGGTGGTGCGGTCGCTAACCCCAATATTTTCAGAAAAAAACCCTTTTGTTCTAAAATAATAAATAAAATATCACATGGTTTATCTTAAACAATGGGTTTACCCCCCCCCCAAATCATTGCCAAAGTGTCTGTCACTACTAATCTATGTATACTATGTCCCTTAAGAAGGGTTAAAAAATAGGACAAAAAGAGACCTTTGGGCCTATTCAGCAATCTTTCATGGATATGACCACCCAAAAAACAAATCAGACGATTTAGCAAAAGATGACGGATCATGATTCTTAATGATGACTCTAATGGTTTTAAAACACGGCTAGTTGGTTCTGAAAATCATAAGCCAGAATAACTCGAAACGTTTAGTTAAACCATTCACAACATACCGTATCTGTGAGCTCTTGAATCTTATCCCCCTGGTCATTAACAGTAAGCTCCGCCATTTCGAGTTTTCTGTGGTATTCTCGCCTTACATCGTCCACATTTTCTTCCACAGATTGGTATCTTTCAAAGGTCTTTTGCCTGCAACATTCAACAAAACATGACATGTCTGCCAACGGTGACTTCTTCCAACTCTACTCCCCAAAAAACTGTTATCTGATGCTACTTGCCAACTGTCTCGGCCTCACTTTCTCTAACCCTTCTATTTAAATCAAACCTTACTTTGGTATTAGATTCGATTTTAAACTCATTCGAGACGAAAAACCTTTTCTTATTTAGTTTCTCTCCGCTATTTTAGCCAGAGCTTTTACATCAAGGAAGATATGAAAATAAGATTTACTGTCGTTAAAACGAAAAATAATGACAACATGTCTGATTGGGTTAAAGAGCTGTTCATTTCTTTCTACATGATTTCAGAGGTATTGATGAATAATGGTAAAATCAACTTGCCTTTCTGACCGTTCAATTTCTAAAGCCTTGATCGTTTCCTCGAGTTGCTCCTCGAGATTTTCTTGACCATCGTACAGTTGACGCCTGCAGAATGAAAATCATTTTAAGACACATCTACGTATGCATTTTAATATATGTTAGCTTTGGCTATTACATGATCTATAAGATACGATAAATGCACATTTCTACACAGTTATACATGCGAATGCTTTTTCATATCAAAACATCGTCAGTGCAGTATAGTATTATATGAAATCTAGTAATAAAACAATACAACATTTACGTTTTTAGAGACATTGCAAGTAAAGGGAACTAGGTTAACTGACAAGAAATATATTTGAGGATTAACTATGACATACTTTCACTAAAGATAAGCATACTAAAAAGCTAAGGAAAACCTAGGATATCCTAGGTGACTCCTGAGCAAAAGTGGAGCCCACTCGGTCAAGATGGGCAATGAACACACAATGCAAAGACAGTGACCCTACAGTCGAAGGGAAAGGGTAAACTGAAAGAAAACATACTTGAGAATGTTCCATTGGTCTTCTCTATCTTGATACTCGTCGTTCATCACTTCGAGCTCTTCCACTTGCCCTTCCAGCATAGTACAGGTCTGCTTCAACATTGCTATTGTCTGCAATTTAAGTGTGAAATAATCAAAATCATAGAAAGGTTGAAGTATGATATTGATGGTAGAAAATTAAGCTGGAATCCGAATTGATGCAGCACATAATTGAAAAGCTGATCTTGATGCAATTTACAGTCACAGCATTTATATCAAATTAAATTTGCCGTTAGTTCTGTTTTGAGTTTTGGTGTTTGTTATGAAGTTATTATCCTCTTCATGTGTTAACTTCCATTATGCACCGTTTTTGCAGTTCTTTCTCAGTATAAGTCAAACCTCTAGGTTTGTAATGTTGTTACTTCTCAAGATGGAGCTCTGCTCTGCTCCGCAGCTCAATAAAAAAACAGTCATTTATTTGAATATGTTGCTGAAACATATGCCGCAGCCATTTACTTTACTGCAGCACTATTTTACTCAGAAGCAAGCTTTACGCTTGATTAAGTCTACTAGCAACAATGTCTAGTAAGACATGCAGTATAATTGCTATGTGATTGATATAATTCTAGGGACCATTTTCTGTATGAACCAATAGAAGTTGTCAATCCTTCAGCAGTGAAAATGCTGAAGACTTACCAAATCTTGGCTTTCGTATTGTCGCTCTTTCTCTTTCAACTCTTCCTCTAGTTGCTCTTTTGACAGCTTCATCTCTGCAATTTGTTTATTGGCAAGTCGCAATTTCACATCGATATTCTGTAATTTATCAAGGAAATATTGAAAACATAAAATCTAAAGCATATCATTAAAGAGTCTTCATATTTTCATGCCATTCCCGTGTTAAGTGATGTTTCATTACCAGTATTAATTTGATAAAATCATACAGGTGTGAATTTCAATCGAGATATTTCAACTGATCAATTTTCATTAGCATCAGGCAGTAGCAAACTGAGTGGTTTGACGATTCAGTGTTTAGGAAGCTGGTGTACAAAACCAGTGATCGTGGGTTAGAGTCTTGCTCGGGTACTTTTATTTACATAAATTGTCTCTATTGATTTTCCAAAGCCCTCTTTTAAGGGCATAAGTCTATTTGTAGTGAAATAAACTATTACTTGTTTTAAAAAGAATTGAAGGAAACAAAATCAATAAGTTTCTTAGGTTGAAACTGATGCCGAAATTCTTGCTTGGCTCCGACCCATTTCTATTGATGTCTTTCTAGCAAATGCCTGAGTAACAGTCTGAGCGTGGGCCACACTCAGACTTCCAACTGTGAATCCCCCGAAAGTCTTGTAGACCTTTCGTTTTTGGCAGCGGTATGTTTTGGAGCGCTATAAAAACAAACTACAGTTGAGGCTACCAAAATAGGGATAAGTTTAGGAAAACATGCCTAATGATGATGACAATAGCAAACAAAACATTTCACCTTTTTATCAGCTTTCATTTCATTCACAGTTCTTGTGAGATGTCGCACTTTCATTTCCATCTCTTCTACCGCCTGAGAGGAGAAAATATTGCTAGAAATTTCATACACGATACCGTAAGCATATTGTGCAATTATAGGTCTCCATTAAGAAATAGGCGAATTCTCATCCACACAAGAGTTTCACTGATGAGACCTGTACTTAAAATCTGGGGAAACCTAGGAAATCATAAGCAATTACTCGTCAGAGGTGGGTAAATTTACCCTAAGTTTCCTAGATTTCTGATTGTGAACCCCAGCTTTCATAGCTTTCCGAGGAAAAGAATTCCTTGTTCAAAAATATTAAACAAGAAAAGCAGAAAAAATTGGGTAAAACCTAGCTTTCCCAAATACTTAACCAACTTTTTCGGTACAAGGAGCTCTCAGATAAAGCCCGAGAGAGGCTTCAAATAGGACACCTTATTTCAAAAATAAATCATGGCAATAATTGTTGAACCGTATAGCTCCAAAACAGATAAACAACACAAAGAATCTATACTTAACTAATAAGGATACATTTATTACACCCCATTCACAACTGCTTTCAGGTGTAGCCAGAGGAAGGGGTGGTTTATTTATGGATATTACCAGGCTCTGGAGGATTTGGGGTATCTTTCAAAAATCCTTATGCGCTTTATTCGAGGATCTTGAAGAAGTAAGCGAAAAACAAACAAAACATCGAGCTTCTAATAAGAATACCCTTTACCTTGGATTTGCTATGATCAGGTACAATATGCTTCTGGGATTCCACTTCAACCTGAAAAATAAAGAGAAGTTTGGTTTTTCTAGTCAGTTCTGTCTATTTGTTTCGCTGTCTGTCAGCAACAATCCTTTATCATGAACCTTAAAGCTTCAAATGAAAGACGGAAACCTTGACCATTTATCTAACACAACACTCCCTGTTGATGAAGGATCAAGAATCCCAAAACATTAAAGAGGACTGGGTTTTCTGCCCAAAACGGGCTGGCTGATGGTAGTAGTCTTTCCTAACTCCTCCCTCCCATTAGAGTGGGGCATCTATTGGGAAAATTCTGATGCCCATGGATTCCAGAATAGGACAGTGTGGAACCCCTTGCCTGTTAGAACGGCACAATGTAAGGTCATAATGAAGAGCAACAACTTCTTTTCCTTACTAGAGAGAGGAAGGTTGTTTTCTTCTATTTCAGCTGAACAAACATTGTTAGGAAGTTACGTACCTGAAGCTGGGTGATCTTATCATGAAGACTGTCAGCGGCTTTCCTTGTGCTGGCAAGATCTTTTGTTGCTCTTTCGGCCTCACTGTTTGCCTGAAATTCAGAAAGTTCAGAAAAGTTTTGGTCACAAAGGCATATTGAATAACTGTAAGAAAGCGATTTGGAATCATCAATGTCAACTGAGATCATTTGAAACAATTTCGTAGCAAATTTGGAGTGATTTGTAAACAAATCGCAACCATTTTGAAACTATGTTTAACAATTTCTAACGATTTCCAACAAATTGAAAGTATTCTACAATTAATGAGATTGGTGGTGAAACAATTTGGTTTGATTGCAATCCGTTTTTTTGCTTTTTGCAATTTCGATTTTAACAATTTCGCAACGATTTTGCGAGGAATTTGAAAGAATTTGTAAAACGTGCAAAAAGACGGTAAGAAGAAGTGTGACGAAGCGAGTTCGAGACAATTCTTTGCACCTTTGAATGAAATACTTCGGAATTCCCTTACTTAAAAGATTTCATAAATTTAATTCGGCGATATAACTTTTTGATAATTCTTGACAATGAAACCTCATATTAACCATACTATTAACCACTTAAAAGCAGAAAATACACCTAAAACATTGACTGAAGATTTGAAATTCTTAACTTACCCTTGACAGGTCTCTTTTAAGTTTGGAGACTTTAGTATCAAACTGCTCCGTAGCCTTGAATTACAAAAGAAATTTAATTCAATGTTTATTAGTTTATTTAAAAAATAATATTTCATGGCATAGAAGTGAAGAAGAAAATGTTGTGGCCTTTTCTATATAATAATGATTATCATAAATTCATCTTATCTATTCATCAACCATCTAAACCATACTAACTTTAAATACTACCGATAAAATTCTATATATATATATCTAAAAACTCCATGGAAGGTTATTATTCTATATGAAGCCAAGGTTTTGGATAAAAGGTGTACGTATTTGGATACAGTATTGGGAATTTTTTCTGTATTTTCATGAAGTTCCAGCCAACATGGCCGTCCTGGTAAACTTTGGGTCTCTATCGTTATCCTAATTGCAGCAAAAATCTTTAAAAAAGTTTTCAAAGTAAGCATGACAAATACCTCCTGCAACTGCTTCTCGGCCTCCGTGAGTTTCTTCTTCAGACTTGTATTGCTCTACAAGAAACATATTTCTTGAAATACATTCAACTCGAGTAGACCGTGCCTATCCTAGCTACAGTGATCGATAGACGCTAGGCATAGAGTAATTGCATGGTAGAATTGACATACATGTTTTTCTGTGACCCCGAGCCTCTGCACTTTCCAGACCCACTGTACAAATGATTTAACTATAATCCACATGAACGTATGGTACTGCAGCCGCATGGAGAAAACAAGTAAATGAAAAGTCTAGATGTAGGGAGAAATCTGCAGACCACAATTAGCTGATTCACAACGAAAAATCAACAACTTCGTTCTTGATAATGATATGAACATGACCAGCATGGCCTAAATCTACAAAAACCGCAAAGCAGCTGTTTTGGAAACTTTTAGCAGATTTATCTCGGGTCTAGATGTGATCAACATAGATTATTGGGTCACTGACTTCATAATATTCTGCGGTTTATAAGTTCTCAGTTTATCACAATAGAAACAGCTATCTTAGATTTTAAGTATCTTAATTCCGCATAACTAGCACGTGCTTTTGTACTTATACTATTTTCACTGTTTCAGTTTCGGAAAAATATATAATAGTAAAACAGTTGAACAGCTCTTCTGTTACAGTTGAAACTTCATTTAAAGTTTGGTCGACCAGAACCAGATTTTCACAAGATTCACAGCCCTTTAGACCCTTAAGCTATAGACATTTCCTGAAAGTTTCAAGATGTTTAATTTCAAAAAAAATAAGAATAATGATCATAATCTACCTGTGTTGAAGCCTTGAAATCCGCATGCAACATATTCAGTTTCCGTTCTACAACCGCTTTCTCTTGATTGAGCAAGTCTACTTTCTGTTGATAAGCATGCCTGAAAAGATAGGAAATATCAAACAATTTCCACCCATAAATTTGTCTTCGCATTATCAGCAAAGCAAAGTAAACACATCATTTTAGAATTAAATGAACTGAACTTAACTGTACTCCAATGAGTGTCGAGTGTGTATCATATGCACGGCGGGTATGAATCAATTCGATATAAAAAGTATGATGATAAACTTACATATCTCCTTCTAGTTTCTTTTCTCTCTCTTTGACTTTCTTGTCGACAGTTCTTTCCGACATGAGAGTTTTCATTTGTTCATCGAGGTTCTTGCACGTCTCTTTCAAGGATTTGATGGTCTAGTGAAGAATTGAAGGATACATGTTGATAAGAGGCTACTGTACTTTAAATTGTCCTAGTTTAGGACAATGGTTAGCACGCTCGCATTTGGTCGTAAAAACCCACGTTTGAGACCCAGTGGAGGCATGCCAATTGCAGTAGCCTGCTGTGGTAAATTAGAATTTCCCATGTTAGACCACGTTTTATGAATTAATGTTAATATACATGAATATGAAGAAGGATTTCATCCGAAACACGCATTAATGCCTCGCTGTGAATAAGCCTGGAGTTGTGAACATCTAAAGGTTACTCTTTTAGTTTTTTTGTCCTGGTTTAGGACAGTGGTTAGCACGCTCACCTGCGTGCGTAAAAACCGGGTTTAAGACCTATTGAAAGCATATGACCATTGCAGTAGCCTACTTTGGTAAATATAACTTAAGCTTATCAAAATCGCAATCATCATGTGATATAGCTAGTGATTTAAACTGGGACCTCAGAATCAGAATTTAATCCAAAACAGAAAAGCAAGCTAGAATTGAAAACGAAGGAAAATCAAAAAACCTTCAACCCAGACTCAAACTACTCAACTCGGTATACCTTAAAAACTGCCTTACGAATCTTACATTACTTAACAACTAGTGTTTACATAATCGTTGATAAATGAAGCTTGAAGAAATTAAATAGTATTCAATAATCGTGAAAAAAATATATAAGAATACTAATAAAATCATTTAGTTCTTCTGCAATAAACATCAACTTCGATAGTCGGAATTAATTTGATAGAAAATTATCACAGGGTTTCAAAGACTGTCCTTTCATTATGATGCATGTGTTGTTAAGTCTTCTGACCACTGATTGTTCAAATATTTACTTTTATTTCGTAACGCAATGTCCACCCCTGTTTATTCCGAGTCCCCTTTCGAGCTTTTCCAGCCCCGTCTCCAATTATTCTCTAACCCCCGATTATCAAGTACTCAGGAGTAAAGGCCATCTTCAACTCTAATACGTTAGTATGGAAAAGAATTAATAAATTGAAAATAACTTAGATGAGTGCGTACCTCATTTTTGTTTTCCAAGCTGTTATTCTTATCTTCAAATTCTTCTTCGAGTCTCTTGTTCTGTTGCTGCAGTTTCTTCTGCTCTTTCTTCGTAGTCTGCAGGGAATCCTCCAGATCCTACACATTGAAATTCATGAAAACAAGTTGTAAGATTTATATAGTCATATAAATACGAACAGGAAACAGCTTACCACCAAAATCTGCAGGAAACCACGAGGAATTAGCAATATTTTAAGAGATGATTGAGTGTAATAATCTAAAGCATACAATATATCAATAACAAAAAGCATATAATTTGGCTGCACCAAGATTTTTTCTTCTTAAAAATAGAATTTATCAAGGGCCATCTACATATTGATTCTTTGACGCAAAATATCCATGAGTCATATGTGTAATATAAAATCTTGAAAGTTAATTGTGTTAATTCAACATACACACTTCGGTGTTAATGAAGAAGTGAAAGATATGACCCATTCAATTTAGATATTTAACAAAGCTGAAAATAGGGGATTTGAGAAATTTCCTCGATGCAAATAGAGTTTATCCAATCGTTGTAACAGTTCAATAAAAATCTAAAAAGCTAAAATAGTCTATTTTCCTTATGATGCAAAATACCAATGGTAATCCTAACTAATTATAACGCTTAGAAATGTATCAACATCGAGACACGCACAAAAACATACACAAATTGTATTTATATTCCAGCCCTTTTCCCTCGGTTGATCGTTCCATAGAAATTTCTTTTCATGATTTTTGTTGTTGAGCGAAGTGTTATGACAGATGCCTTTCCTGACGCTGACCTTTATTTTGCCTCTTACAGAACACAGGAATGAATTATAAGGCTTATGAACTGTATCAGCAATGAGACTCCCTAGCCCCTAGTATAGAGTTTCCATAGTGTTTAGCCTTTTCAAAAATGGACCTTTAAAGAGGATATATATTTTAAAACCAGAGATCAATGTTGACAAGACAAAGCGAGTATATTCAAGGGGCTTTAAAGATTTGAAATTTTAAATTTGTTATCATTCGTAACGAAAAAAGATTACTTTTTTCTGAGGCACTCAGTACATACGAAATGAGTTATTAAGGGTAAAAAAAATCTTACCTCAATCTTTTTCGTAAGTTCTTTCTTCATTTCCTCTCCAACGTCTACAAGTTTTTCATATCTTGTTTCCGAGTCTTCGATGTGACATTTCAAATCCTGCCACAAAAAGCAATAGGATAGAGACATGATCACAAAAAACGAGAAGCTCAAAAACTGACATACACACTTAGAGAATCTAAAGCAATCAAGAGGCATACTTTTACATGAAGCAATCACAAAAACAAAAAATATTTTCTTCTTTGTGTTGTGTGGTAAAATTGTAACATAATATACGTCCATATTAATCACCAACGTTTAAATAACAGCATTTTTAATCGCTGAAAATTCAATTCATTGAAAGTATCGATTATTTCAATTTCCAACATAAATCAATCCCCTATCAAATCCTTGGTTTATCTTTGTTTCTTTTGATCTTGAATTTTTACGAATAAGCGATTGCAAACAAGCTGTTAATAGCGATCAAATCCGAAGCTCCCTAAAGCTTAGCACTCAAGAGAGAAATAAATAGAAAATATAATGAAACAAAAAGTTGGAAAACAGGCTTTATTATCAGAAGTGTATTAAAATTGGGGTGATCAATTGGCATCATGCGGTGTTCAGTGAGATCAGCAAGAAGATTGATTGAAGAATGCTAATCGGAACTTCTTCTGTCTACACAATATGAAACCCCCTGGTTTTGTGCAGGCAGATTCCAAAATGCCAGGCTGAAATATCAACATTGCTGTACTGATGATGCAAACATAATTCTTACTGTGGTTTTGTGCGCGTTCCGGGTTGATAACAGGTGGTAACCTACAGGAGATTCGCTGGGCAAGACACATGTCATTTGATCCTATCGCATAATTGTAAAGAATGGGGTCCTACGTACTTGGAATCCTACCATCACAATAGCCATAGGAAATAAGGTTTTCTTGTGGTAAGATCTCTTTTTATAGAGATAAGAAATCAATAAACCTTCTTAAACAAAGGATGAGTTGAAGAAACAACAGTGAAATCTTTAGAAATACCTTATTTTCCTTTTCATAATGATATAATTTTTCCTCTTTGGCTCTGATTTCTTCTTGGAGTAATGATTCCACATTGCTGACTTCTCTTTTTCTGGCCTCGTCCTTTAAAAAATAAAGATGAACTTGAAGCAAATCTCGACCAAAAGTTTCGAAAGTATATTTGTAGTTGTAAAAGAAATTTGGATTTTAAATGAGCTTCGTCGATAGTTAGTAGTGAATGTTTGGCAACCAAGGATTTGCTCAGTTTCCCGCACATTAGAAACATCATTTTTGATTTATTGAGGCCTATCTGATGCTTTTCTATGGAAATCAATTATTTCAAAAAGGGTTGTAAACCAGAAACGAGGTCTGCATTTCTTAAACCAGTGTTCCTTTCAAGTGGGATATTACTGGACCGAATGTCAATCAATGTTTCCATAAGAAAAGACTAAATTTCTAAGAAACTACCGTATTAAATTGGGGGAGCCTTACAATACAACAATAAATAAAAGTTTCGAAAGTATATTTGTACTTGAAAGATATTGTGACTTGAAATGAGCTTCGTCCACAGTTATAAGATAATGTATGACAATTCGAATAAGGAAAATATACTATGTGTAACTGCAAGATCAACTTTTACAAACTAAAAAGACAATCAATACATTTAGCAAAAAATTACACAACAAACAAAAACGCGCGGAACGAATTTGTTATTTGGATGTAAATTAGTACCACGCAAAATATCCCTTGGACAACCAGTGTGCGTGACAAATATTGTAAGTATAAAAAGACAACAAATCGAGACATACCTCCGATTCTCTGTCCCTGTACTCGCTTTCGAAAGCCTGTTGACGAAAATAAGGAAACGATAACAAACCAGGAATCTCAGCAGTCCTCCTGATTTTCACATTCCAGCCTTGCACATGACAATGAGGCTGCCCTTCAATCAACTCCATTAATATTGTTAGTCTCTGAGCGAAAGTCGTTGCAAATATGAGTTGGATTTAAAAGAACCGACTAAGGCAAAAGCTGGATTAAAAGAGCTAGCTGAGCTGAGGCAAATCTTTGTTAAGTCTAACTTAAAGTTTGAGTATGTACAGCATCTTGCAACTGCAAGGTCAGCAAGTGAATCGATAAAGTATTGATTAGATAGTCTTTCTCAAATAGGACTAAGAAAAAGAACATTAGGATTAAACGGTTTAAATAGTGTCGTTCAATAATTGAGAGTATGAAGAAGTAATCCGAATCATCCCGAAGGTCAAACAAAATTAATGCATGTGAATGGATGATTCTTAGACAATGCGATGTTGAATGGAATGCATTATGGTATGTCAATTTGAAAACTGCTTTAAGAAAAAATTATCAAAATTGCGAATAAGAAAATTAATGTAAGAACATACAGGCTGGTCTTGGGAAGAATGCAGCAAGAAGTTAATTTTCTTTAAAATTACAAATCTCAAATCCATTAAAGGGCGTGGGCACTGTAGCCTAGTAATGAGTGTCTCTGCTTTTAGTCAAGTAACAACCCCCTTTCCGTAATAGTCAGGGTCCTAATGTCACCATATGAGCTCCCGAGAATTTTTCGTGTTAATTTTATGATTTTGGTATCAATCGATAGGTAATTTCATGGAGATTACGAATTTCAATGTTGGCAATCCAAAAAATCACTTTATGGGTATGACGTCATAATGACGTATGGCAGTATTATCGCTCTATTGCTATTAGTAAATTAAACTATTAAGAGCTATTAAATCATCTTGAATGGTTCAAATGTACTGAAATATTGCATTTTTGCGGCATTTTGTTTTCTATTTATGAATATATTTTTATGACGTCATGGTGACGTCATAATGACCCCATACTGTCGACATGGTGAATTCAAGGCTGTAAGCGCGTTTTAGTTTGTCAATATGAACAAAACGATGCTAACAGTCAAGAACAAAACTTTTAACTAATGTCATGAAGCTAAGATGAAGCAAAAAAGAACAAGTCGTCTTTCTAGTTCTCAAAACCAGCATCACTGTCAGATTCACTAAAATCATGGAGATCTTCGGCATCCCAGATTTCGGGGTCAGTTTCCTTGAGAGCAAGCCTGGTTTGCAATGTACACTGGCATGAGTCGTCGGTACTTGGCCCTATCCATGCTGCAGTAATCTTGCAGTAGTTGTTTGTTTGATTCCAGGTGCAACAACCAGTCAATGTTCTTTGACGCAAATACAATGACTTTAGCCGTTCTACCATTCTCATCTATAGAACAGTCTTTGGATGGTTCAAAACTTCAATGTAGCTAGGAAAATCGGAAGCATAGCAAAAAGAATACAGAGATTACTTAAGCTTCTCGTCTGACACTCCACAGAGTAATACGTCAGAAAGAGAACGAAAAAGAAACCTAACTGATTTATATACCCAGAAGTGGATCGAAATAGGCCGATCAGAAAAGAGGTGAATGATTGGTATAGTGTAGGAAAACCAATCAACACCCACGATACAGTGAGCTGACCAATAAGATTACTTTAAGAGTCCTAAGGCGAATACGAACTCTTTCTGTCGACACAATAGGGGATCCCTGGTTTTTATGTAGACTGATTCCAAAATACCTAAGTGAAATGTAGATCTTGCTCTGCCAATTATTCGACTCACTGTAGGCTTTAGCACACTCTGGGTTTTTTGACCTATAGCAAATTTTGACCTATAGCAGAAAATGGTTGAGATTGGTTTTCCTACATTATACCAATCATTCACCTCTTTTCTGATTGGCCTATTTCTATCCACATCTGGGTATATAATCAGCTAGGTTTCTGTTTCGTTCTCTTTCTGACGTATTACTCTGTTGAGTGTCAGACGAAAAGCTTCAGTTATCTATGTATTCGTTTCGTTTTGCTATGCTTCCGATTTTCCTGGCTATATTCTCATCTATATTAATATTTGTGCCATTTTATTTGCGTGGTGATTATCTTCAAATTGCCTCAATGCGCGAAGAAAGCCCCTATTTTTGATGAATGATACGACATCATCATTTTCGCTCTTGACGTCTTCGTTGTCAGATTTAAATGCTTGTCCTAGGTCACGCAGTAGAACATAGACGGATCCAAATGGTCCTGCAAAGAGTGAAGGTTGCTTGTTCCTGAAGGCTTCCCAGGGGCGCAACTAGGAATTTTGGAGGGCAGGGGTTTTAGCCGCAAAAAAGGGCAGGGAAGGACTCTAGTAGGGGTCAAGGGGGCAAAGCCCCCGGAAAGTCCTGAGATTTGGACATTTTTGAGGCTTTAAAATAGCTTAGAATCCTTCAATTTCTCTCTGAAATGGGGAATTCAGAATGATTAGCCTGACGAAAATAGGGCAAATTAGCTTCCTTAATAAAAAGGGCAGGGGTTACAACCCCCACAACCCCTCCCTTAGATGCGCCCCTGCTTCCAAGTAAAGCTTATACAGCACAGTCAGAGTGATTTCGTGAGCCGTTTCGTGAGGCCTCATCTATGCCAGAACTCTCGATAAAGTGACCAATTGCTCGTGGTGCACGAACACAGCATGTAGTTCTCCAAGTCTTAGAACAATTTTTTTCATGGCATCATCTGGTTGTACAAGCTGCAGCGCTCTTAAATATAAATCAAGATCCAGAGTAATGACTGTTTTCTCAATAATGGTGTCTGTCCATATGTGGATGTGTTGCGCATACTTGAGTGCTGTGTAGATGGACGAATGATCGATAGAAGGTCCTGGAATCAGTGGAAATCTGAGTATGCGAGTTTCATATGGATCTTCTCAGACAACTCTTGAGTGAAAAGCGCTCCACGGTGGTATGGAAACAGCTGCAGAATCACTTTCTAAAACTTCTTTGTGTCTGTTGTCTTCCTCGTACATTTTGTTGCTATCATTAACAAAAATCTTGCAATCCCATGTAATATTCTGCGGAGTCTCCTCCAGATCAATGTTTATTTCAGTGTCAATACTAGTCCACACATCTTCTGTTTGGTTATAACCAAGCAAGGATTTACTTAACAGCCATGGTAGGGATTTTTCTTTTACCAAATTCACACCATCAGGAAATGTTGGAAGTTGTCCTGCACATCTTTCAGGCAATTGAAATTTTGTTAATTTAGGAGCATCGCAAAATTCTTTTTCGTTGTAAGAATTCTTCTAGAGGGTCTGAGTTGTGGAGCCTTGAAAGACATCAAGTGGTGGTATTGGAAATTCCTATTGTTTCTTTTGAAATGCAGACATCATGAGTGTGTATACTGTAGACTTTCCATCCAAAGCATCAGTTTTGGAAACATCATTATGCATGGAGGTACAAAATATCCCCCGTGCGCACTAGCATTATCAAGTACTGAATAACCAAGGGCTGTTTCCCAGTTTAGACATTTAGACTTTTTTGATCGATTAGCTTCATAAAATTTGTCAAGATTTATATTTCTATCCTTGTTCATTATACAATACCAAGCTGAAAAACACTTTAAAATATCGCTATTATGACGTCACCATGACGTCATCATGACATCATAACATCTTTAAGTATGAATAGAAACAAAAAGACGTAAAAATACCAGATTTCAGTACGTTCAAACCATTTAAAATGGTTTAATAACTCTAAATGATATGCTTTTGTAATAACAATAGAACGTCAATACTGAACTACGTCATCATGACATCATACCCATAAAAATGATTTTTCGAATTGCCAACATTGAAATTCGTAATCTCCATGAAATTACCTATCGATTGATACCAAAATCATAAAATTAACACGAAAAATTCTCGGGAGCTCATATGGTGACATTAGGACACTGACTATAAAGCTATGTAAAGTATCCACAGTATTATGCTGCAAAACCCGCATATGAGAACCACTTCTTTTAAGAACATCTAACCTGAAATTCTTGCATTCTAGAGAATGATTACTTGATATTTTTTATGCTGCTCTGTTGAAATATGAAATACATTGTGGGAGTAAATAAGAGCTAAAGATGCATGAAAATGAAACTTTTAGACCACCCTTCCCAATATGAATCAGTTAAAATTGTCCTTATACTTAAGAACTTTTTAAGGTAAAGGTGAAATATAAGGGTTCTTATATGCGGGTTTTCACTGTATTCACAAGATTCTAGTAGGTATTCTATAATTTGAATTTAGGTTCCTTTTGCAAAGTTTAACAGTATCACCATTCCCTCAAACTAAAATTAGGTTAATTATCTGCACAATCCTCTGAGGATCCTTACACCATACCCAAACTATATTACATACGATAAAATACACATTAGTCTCTTCATGAGAGATTGCTATATCAATCATTTTAGAAGAAAAGAATTAATTTTTAAGAAACTAGCGTGAAAAGTAGGGGAACAGAACAATACACGATTCTAGCATTATATTTTGTTTACAGTATCATTTCAGATTTTCTTTTCTC
Source organism: Pelagia noctiluca (assembly GCA_963924455.1). NCBI lineage: Eukaryota > Metazoa > Cnidaria > Scyphozoa > Semaeostomeae > Pelagiidae > Pelagia > Pelagia noctiluca. The sequence continues at coordinate 15,088,334 of OZ004322.1, read as the reverse complement.
CGACAAAATACGGTAAAAGAAGTGAGCTACCAATTAAAAATTCTTAATTGGCTAACACTGGGGAGGTCATGACGATGAAAAGATCCATTATGTTTCACTTTAAAGAGATAATCAAAGATAATCTAGCTTAAAGATGCAGCTTACAATCTATTAACCCCGATTAACTATGAGAATTATGTTTTAATACACATGCAACATCACATATGATTACCTTCAGATTATCTCGACATTCAGCAGTAGAGTTTAAGAAGTACAATCCCTACTTGACACGTCATTCTTTCAAAACATTCAGCTTGATAACGTATTAAGTGAATTATTCTATTTCCTAAAGAGAAACTCACGCTATTCTTAAATCCTCTCATTTCAAAATATATTTGAAAATTGATATCAGATTAATGGCATGGTAGAATATGGCTGAAGAAACCCAAAGAGTGCCCAAGAAATAACAAACAAAAAAACGAGTGAGATATAAGTGCTGTATCGCAAGGAAAGGTTTGATGATAGTTGATAGATAGGAAAATTTTGATACGCAATGCTGACTTAATCTTCAGCAAGTCAACATCAGATCGGAATCAAATTATTGCATTTGTTTTGAATGTTAAAAGGAAATTCAAAGATGAAGCTTCAAAATTCTCATTGGTGAAAACATTTTCAAGAAAATATAGTACGTAATTAGATTTTTCTTTTCAAAAACATAATAGAAACGAAAATTTTCTTAAAAAAACCCTGATCAGAATCGACTTCGTTAAGTTGACTGAGCTCCAGACATATTTTCAATTGAAGTTACGAATATTCAAAATCAGCCAGGGAAAGAGAAGAAGAGTTTCCATGCCAACAAGGATTTTCAAACGCATTTGAACGAACATAAACGTTTATATGTAAATAAACACATTCGATGACAACAAACCTTAAGCTCTTCCAGGTCTTTTTGAATATCTTCTTTTTCTCTCTCCACGAAATTCAACCGATCAGCCGCTTCTTGTCCTGCAGCAAGAGCCTGGAACAGAGCAAAAATTCAGAATATTAATCAATGTGTCTTTTTCACAACTCCTGACGTGTTATCAATCACGAAACAGGCTTGTAGGGATGAACAAGTAATAACTTATCTCTTTTTTGCCAAAAAGTGTATCTATATATCTATACTCATTTCAATGGTCAACCGTCACCATGTCCTTCACCAAGCCTCTCCATACATTTCTGCCTTCAAGCTCAAAATCATTTCCTCTCGCGGTGTTTATCAACAGATATATTCGAATTATTACATTCAGTTTCATGTTTTTCCTATGTATTCTATTTCTACTGTATATTCCATCAGTTTCCCAGAGTTTTTCTCTTCAACTGATTCGTACAAGTGTTTCTTTCAACATAGATGGCCCTTAGTCTTACCTCGGGAGGGTTTTTCTTTGAACTGTTGCTAATGACATAAAACTGAAGTGTCAATTCACCTTACAATCTAGGCTTGCTGCCATTCTTTTTGAAAGAGGGAGGAATATCGCAAATGATAATGCTAGGCAACAACATGCACTTCTGTTCTGATCGCGAATCAGGAGCAATTGAATTGAAATCAATGGTTTTGATTGCAGAAAGAACGTAGATTCTATGCTAAAGCGTAGTTTACACGGGATATTTTCTATGACAATTTTCTTTGACAAGTTTCCTTGTTCTTGTGGATGGATATTTGACAATTTTCATTGTCAGATGTATCTACTCTTGTGGATGAGCAGCAAGTTACTTTGACAAGTTTTCGTTCTGAAGGCAACGGATTTAACCAGCGGTATTTGCCGAATTTTGCAGGCTAGCCTCACTTTGATGAATTAATATCGTTTATTTGTCAACGCATTTACACGAGCAAGTTTCTCATATGATAATTTTTCATATGACAAGTTAACTCTTTCAAAAGCTTGCATGTCAATTTTTAAAAAAGTACACTTGTCATATGAAAAATTGTCATATGAGCTCAAATTGACCTCATCTACACGAGCGAAATGAAATTTTCAATTGGAAATGGTCATAGAAAACTTGCTCGTGTAAACTAGCCCTAAGTCTCAAATTATTGCTCCATTTGACTGGTACGTCGTTCAGCAGAGTTGTCCATAACAACAACAACAACAACGTAGGCGAGAGACTGGTGCCTAGTCTAAAAGGAAGGCACGATGAGATGGAATTCAAATATGACGTCAGATTCACACAATGAAATCACAAGCTAAACATCCTCGCAAAACCGTCAGATGAATCATGAGGTTGTTAAAAAACGCCGAAACCAAACAAGAAATAAATTTCAAACAACTTAATCAAAAATGGCAAATGGACCAACACATGATGAGCAGCCGAGCTAATCTAAGGCATCGAGTAAACGAAATATAGTTTCATGCAATAGAATGAGTTACGAAGTATTGAAACAGAAGAATGGGGCAGTGAAAGAACATTACATATAGTGAAGTGATTTCCATCATATTTAAACCAGCTGCATTAACATTGGTTTACTTGCAAGTGAGAAAGACTAATCGAGGTAGCAGCACTGCTTTCAGTAGCCAAACATAGAGAAGGAAGGTTGGAGAAACTCAAAAACGAAGGATAATAAAGAAAAACAAGATTAAAGATCGCAAACAATCTACAAATCTTTCAGGAGGAATCTTCAAGAGAAAGGCCAAAGAAGGTTAAATTGCCAACATATCTCATACAAACTTGATCAGTCCCAGAGTTGTCCAACTGAGCACATTTTCTGATCAAAAACTGATTTCTAATCATGGCAGGGTCGGCAGATCTCAGCCGGGCAAATAAAAAACCATCAAAGATATATCTAAGGAGCCCCAATAAATTACGACGGAGGAAGCGTTCTAAAGTGCTCAGCTACAAAGGGGCAGGAATCAGCAAGACCGAATTCTCAAACAGTCTGCAGAAAATCAAATCGCAGAAAAGCACCCACCACGGAGCTCACAGTAAGACCAGATTCTCCAAAAGCATCCAGAGGATCAAGTCGCGCAAAAGCACTCACGGTGAGCAAAGTCCGCATGGAAGTTCGCGCGGACGCAGAGACACGGGTATGTCAGAGAAATGCTACGACAACTTGCGGAAGATTTTACACGATAGCCGTAATAGCGACGACGACGACTCAATGTCCTCGGATTCTACGTTCAATACGAACACAAGCATCAGTGATTCAGATATGGACGAAGATGCGAAAAGGAGCTACAGGCGAAGGAAGGCAGTAAAGCAGTGTCCGAGAGCATGCTGCAAGAAAAGAGACAGCGGAGATGGAGAAGAGCTGCCCGGGTTTTACGAGGAGAACCTTCCAGCAGCGGTCATTGCGGTCGCGAATCGCATGAAGGAGTCGGCGTTCAACCGGAAGAAAGAACAAACAAAGGACAACCTTAACGGCATAATGCATCGAATAACAATGGCATTGCATCATAGCGGAAATGACGTAGCGGAAGTTCAAGAAACGGACGAGCTCACGTCACAGGAAATAATAGTGTACGGCATGCCGGATTACGACATCGAGAGGGAAAGAGAGAAGAGAGACACGCGGCAGAAGGTGATGGAGATTTTTAGTACTTCCATGAAAACCACGAAGAAGAAAATCGATCTGATTACAGATTTGGAAGAGTGGTTGTCGAACTTACTGAGTAATCAGGAGACGGATGATAAAGAAGCCGAAAGGCTCGATGCCAAGGTCAAAGAGACGGACACGACACATAGATTGATCATGAATGCGATCAATAAACTGCGCATGTCTTCTAAGAAACTAGGGAAAATCGGGAAGGAGATGAGGAACGCCCAATCACCTCAAGTGATCGCAGAAAAACTGCCGGAGAAAGAGCAAAGCGTTGCCGTCCCAAATCAAGACAAAAACTCAACATCGAAGCGAATATTCACCGCACAGGAATTAAACGATAAAAAGAACTGGCAAATGGCCGCTAAGAAACTGGTCACTGACTTGGAAGAGGTAACGCGGTCAACTCACGACTCGAACAGAAAGGCCCTGCAAAACATCACCAAACAGTTCAAGATATTCGCGACAGTGGTGGAGCGAAAGGGTAAGGATTTAGCCGACTTTGAAACCCAACTGGCCGAGAAGGGGGCAGCTCTGCAGAATGCTTTAGCAAGCGTCAAGCAGGCGGAAGAAGTCATCAAAAACGACTCAGAGCAGTTGAAAAAGATGGAGGATGACAACTCGTCAATGCTGATGAAAATAACCGAACTGGAGGAGAAGCTTGATAAAGCAAACGCCCCTACCAACCAGAAAAGGAAACGAGAGAGGAGAAGATCTTCCGTCGCTTTGCCAGGGAGTAATGGCTTGCTCAAGCCGAATAGCTCGGTTGCTGACTTCATAGAGGAAAAAGAAAACACAAGCGAATCGACATCCATTGCTCATCAAGTACAGTCCAGACTTCAATCCATCGATGAAGGCGAAAGAAATGACAAAGCGGGACCGGATGCGACTATCAACGAGGAGGGAGATAACTCTGCGGTACAAAAAGATTCGAGATTTGACAGGTCAAGAAGAATGTCTTTGATGATCAATCCGTCTAAGACATCGGAACTCGCACCCCAGCACCCTAACAATGAGGAGAACAAGCCGAAAGTAGACCCGTCTGTCGTGAAGGTATTGGAGGAGACCGTACAGTGTCTTAGGCAGGACTTGGCTGATGCCAGGAGCACGCTGGAAGATCAGTCACTTAAGATAATAGAGCTGGAGGCGGAGGCAGGCGAGAAAGAAGAGTTTGAGCGCCGTTTGGAACAAACCGAACTAGAGAAAGCAGAGCTGAACAAATCATTGGAAATGGCCATGTCACAGTATGAGAAAGAGCTCGAAGACAGGCAAAAAACATCCGATGATTTGAGAGATTCGGTGGAAGAGATGAAGAACGAAGTCGCTATAAAGAAAGACCAGATAGAATATCTGCAGCTGTGTTTGGACACGTCCACAAGAGATGTGCAAACGTTGCTGGACGAGAAGTTAGAGCTGGAACAGCAACAACAAAATCAAACAGTCACAATAGAAATCGAGGGCCTGACCAAACAGCAAATGCTGCTGAAGATGAAGAACCAGTACGAGTCGGAGCTGCAACGCCTGAGAGACTTCCTGACCAAGGAGAACCATCGATATCTCGCTGAAACGCGCAAGAACTTGACGCAGCACCAGAGTGATATCAGCACTATCCACAAGGGCAGCATGCAACTACTGAGGACAGTCAATAGATTCAAAGATTCAATAGCCTCGATTCTGGAAAAAGAATCTCTGAGCGAGGCTGCATTTGAAATGCGCTGTCTCGAGTCTCTGCCGACAGATCCAAAGTTTTCTTCGAGCTCAGAAACGAAGCAGTTGCTGTCTAAAATGGCGCTGCAAGCGACCGAGCTGCTAGTATCTCTGGAAAACAAGCTCTCGAAAGCTTTACTGAACAGGAGAATTGAAGTCAAGGCGGCTGCAACGGCCAAGGGATTCATCCTTCGCGATTTGGAAACGAATGTGGAGAAATTGAGAAGGGCGAGAGAAAGTAAAGCTATTCAGTTTGAGAAGTACAGAAAGCTAGACAGTCTTTACACGGGCCTAGTAAAAGACAACCAAGACCTGGCAACGAGATACAAGTACTTGGAGAAAGAGATGGCGCCGTACAAACAGCTGATTGAAAATCACATGTTGCTGAAGAGAGAGATGGAAAAGCTGCAGCAGGAGAACAGCGAGACGCTCAAGAAAAACAACCAGCTGATGAACGAGATAGAAAAAGACAGAGCACAGCTTGAGAGGGTGGTCAAGAGCCAGCAACAGATCATCACGAAACTGAGCATGGCTAAGCTACCCAAGCCTACTGTGAATAAGAACAAGAGAGAGCAGAGATACGCACAGCGCACAGCCTCGATGTTTTTCATTGCGAGAGACGACCAGAAAAAGAATCTCGACCGCCTCGATCAGGCCTTCAAGGACGATCAAATCGACTCTGAAGTGCACGAGAACACCGTGACCATGATCAACAAGGCCATGGAGCTGCCACGACTGAGGTTAGTCCACCTCGTACAGCGTTACGTTGCGCACAAAAAGATGGAGATGATAAAGCAAGTCATGAAAGCCGCTTTGGTGAAATACAAAAATAACATCAGGCTGACAAAATACATCGGCGAAATGAATAAGCGGATCGAGAGTAAGCATAAAAAGTGGGAGGCGAGAAAGACGGAGCTGGTCGAGTACAGAGGGGCTGTACTACTTCAGCTAATGGACACGATTTCGACGGTAAAGAACGAGACTGGGCTGTTCTTGGTTGAGCCAGTGAGTAAGACTCAACACCCGGTCAGGACGCTGAGGACAGGCAAAGGAATGCTGCCCAAGGCTGAAAAACAGGCCTTGACGCCATTGAAAGAAACAGTTGTTGGAAAGTCTATGAAACCGCAAGAAGAAATACATTGCACAATGTGGCAACAGCCAGACTACACCGGTAAGATTCGATGCATTTAATTTACTATTTTGCCTTCTTGGGGCTTGATGATTTGCACTGTAACAAATGGCATCATTCGTTCTATTTTGCCCCCGTGTACCATTGAAATCCATAAAAGCTCGACAAAAACCGGGAAACTCTAACTATTGTGGTGCAATATTGCGTGGAAGGTGGTAAAAACAGCCCCACTGCCCAATTCACGGAATCTAATAATCATTTGAGGTATGAATTATCATACTGCACTTAAGATGGTTTTATTGAAATTAAAAGCTTTTGCCAGTTAATATTTGAGGTAGGATAGACGTTTTCGGTAATAAATTGAGCCTTGGTAGTTCAAAATTGTTGCCAGTTTGATAAAAAAATGTTTGTGCCACGTTTTTTTTTAAATATTTGAGCGAAAATTATTGATTCACCTCTAGTGAGACATTTCACCTCTGTAAAGCATTCCATTCTGGAGGGTATTCCAGTATTGATAGAAACAGAATTAAATTTGGGTTTATAATCTTATTCAATTATTTTTCCAAAAGTACCAGTATCATGAACCAAATCCTCGACTTTGCAGATATTTTTTCTCACTTTGTCTCTCTCGATACCTAGAAATAGGGATGAAGTCTGTTTCTTAAAGAATAGACAGGATCGTCTGCTAAAATTTTGAAAAAAGGTTTCAACCTTTCACCCATGCGACTTTCTCCATTTACCTGTGGGTGTTAATTGTTATTTAGCAAAACTTCAAAAAAATAATCTCGTTAATTGTAAATTATAACTTAAGCTCACTCAATTTTATTGCATTAGGTTGTTGTATCTTTACTATAGGAAGTTTAAGCAGCTAGGATGGTACAGACAGTATTAAGAACGTCAATTCGTATGATGACGTCAAATGTCATTCTCCATTCGTCACCTCAGCTATCAACTGTGCAGACAACAGATTTCGTCTCCTATTCAGAAATGCCACAGATTTATCGTTATTCTTTCAATAAGCTTTTGAAATTGGCGACATTTACTCCAATGGGCCTGATTTTTTCGAATAAAAAGTCAGAAATGAGATAACCAAGTTCTACATTTGGTATGAACGGTTATATATCTCAAAGAAGGAATTTAAAAAGCATGACAATTGAGAGCTCTATTGATTCAGAGAATCGAAAGCAAAGGAAACCTGACGTTGCAGTCGAACTTGCCTTCCTAGCAGCATAAACTCCCTGATACTAGCTTGCCCACTTAATCAGGATCCATCTAATTTGGCCTAAAAACTCAATTTGATATTATCAGGTGAGAACCCACCGCTGACGATGCCGAGAATCCTCGATTTGGATATCAACCGATGGAAATACACGGCCAGAAGCACGCTGCTCGGAGAGTTTAACGAGATGAAGAAACATGAGATCCCCAAGGCAAGGATGGAGAAGATCAGAATGGCCTATTCTTCGAAACTAACCCTGCCACCCATCGCCTCGATCTATCCAGAGTATCCTCCGACATTGGATGAATAATCTTTGTCAACGATTAATGATAAGTTAGTATGCAATCGTTAGTCATTGTGTGCATTAGTATGACTATGCTGGTAGAAATAGGTTTTCATATGTAAATCTATGGGAAAATTGTATCGCTTATACAATATTGTATTTTATGACTTGGTAAACTTTGAGGCGTGGCTATAGTTTTAATGGGTATGGTAGTAGTTATATAGGAATATTATAGATGCATTTAATATAATTGGAATATTGTAGGAGGTATAGGTAAAGTAACAGGTATAGTTGCAAAGTATACCATATTCACATTGATAGTTGATCCTGATTATAGAATAGCGAGAATCATCGGAAAAATGGCAAAACATAATAACTTTGAAGCTTTATGTCTGAAATTCTTCAGAGTAGTGCGTGACAAAGATAACGTAAACAGTAGCTCATAAATTGTAAATTAATAATAACTACTGAAGCTTTTCGTCTGAAACTCATCAGAATAATGCGACAGCAAGAGAACGAAAATGGAACCTAATGAATTTAGCAAGGGGCTGATCAAAATTGGCCTATCAAGAAGAGAAGCTTAGTAATAAGTTTGTACTAAAAGCATGTGACAACTATTTACTAAGGAGAATATGATTCAGGAATAAAAGGGTGTGAAAATTTTCACCTTAGTAAGCTTTTCTTGGAACTCTTTCACTCTGTTTTCACTGTCCATCGTTACTTTGGTCAGTTTGTGCTGCAAATCTGAGACGTTCGACTTCGTTTCTTCGTTCACCTGGGGAAAATTCATTATTAACTTATTCAATGAGTTTATATCATAAAAGTTTTTGTGATAAAAGTTTTTGGCCAGAGCGCAAATTAAAGTTCAAAGTTTACTTACCCTGCGAAAATTGAATTGAATCGTTGTCAGTGTTGGGATAGCATTAGGGTTGCTTTCTAATTACATGGTTTTGAGGACTAAAGTAAAACTCTTTAATACACTTTATTTCGCAAGTTCGTGTGTTGGATATAAAAGGGAATCTGTTTTTAATTCGAAATAAATCATTTTTAGCGTTTTGCTTTCCTAATGCGTTCACCCAACATTTTTCCACATAACTAATTGCGATAAGATGAGAACTAAATGTTTTATGGAAAAAAACTGACCCAAAAATATCGGACTGACGTACCCATATGTAAAAAGTCTTGAGTGCAGTTTCAGTTTCATTCAGAATAGAATTGATAATAGTTTTTCTGTTTTGGTTAGATAGTTTTAGTCGATAGTTTTGATATGATGGTGTCCAAGTATAGAGTTTGATTATAAAGATCATTATCAAGAAAACCCCACCTTAGAAAGCTTGGCTTTTAGCTCTGTAACATACATCTTGCTTTCTTCCAACAACTGAGGAGAAAATTCAAAATTGAACAAGTTATTAATCATGAACGAATGAATAAAAAAACGAAATCTATCCTTATTCATGAATGGTGCTTTTTGTAGGTTTGTGATTAGGCCAATAAAAAGTAACTTCCATTACACGTATACTACGAGAAAGAAATTGACCATATTTCTGCTTTTGCACGTTATATGTGATCTTATTTGCCAATCCATTAGCACAAATGGTCTACAGGTTGTAAGTTAAGTATGAAAGTTTGCAGGGTGTGTTGTTACTAAAAGGTCCTAGACAAAGGTTTAGATGATATTGAAAAAATGAAAAGATGCATATATGAATTTCATCTATATTTTTTCTTGTAATATGCGCAATGAAGTATGGAATGTATTGGCCTAACCACAAATCTACATAAAAAACTAAACAACCATATATCTAATGAAGATAAGGGCTCTTGTGGTTGACAATGTTTGGTTTTTTATTATTTGGTGATTTTCAATCATTTATTCTATTTCACACTCTTACATTTTTTCAAAATCATTCTCTTTGCAGTTGTACCTGACATCTCAGGATGATAAGCACTACTTATCCTGATTAATATAAAGCATTGTACATTATATCATTTATGGCTTTATGAATATATTTGAACAAACATTTCACCATCCACAAAATATCATAACATCGAAACATAAACAGCCATCACGATAGATGGATACATTAACTCCCCGCATTCAAGACTAAAATAATCAAATCAGGCTGTCCTGTTTCTTAGAAAAAAGGACTTATTTCATGATCAAATGTGTATTATTACCTAAAGTAAACAGAAGAGAATGTCAAATATATCAATCAAATTGAAAGTGGCTACTCTTTGTAAGTCCCTAAAGTATCGATGATAGCCAAAGAATCGAAATAGAGGAAATACTGTTTGAGGTGACAGGCTGTTGTTTCTTATATGTTCATTTCTGTATTAATAGTACAGCAAATACCGTACTGTACTGTACTGTATTTCATAATACATCATATTACAGTATTTCATAGTACTGTATAATGCAACAAATAGAATAAAATTCAACTTGTTGTAACCTTCTTTTTATCATTCAGCTCCGAATCTAAATGCTGAGCCCTCTTATTAGCTACAAATCTCTCCTGTTCCAATTGCGCCACAAGTTGTTTTTGCTCTTCAAGAGATTGCCTGAAAGAGCAAATTGAATGAAATTATCAGGAGAAAAAAGGAAAATCTTTCACTACTCTAAAGGAGCAATGTAGTTTGTGAAATTGCAGTGATAAACTTTCACGAAAATCATATAAATAAGGGGAGGAATGGGACTTTGTTTTGGAGCATTTTACGGTTAAATATGTGATGAAATTTGAAAAGGCATGGATGTAAATAACTTTTGTAACTTTTTTCATAAAAACTTTTGCAATATCGTTACTCGATTTTTACAACCAAGAAACAGTAATATCATGAAGCTTAAAATCAATATATTCTTGGCTTAGGGTCAGAAATTATTGGGGCATTGGGGGCAACTAATACTCCACTCTTAAATCACAGAACCCACAGCCTCTAAAACAGCTCTAGTACTCTGACACTAAGCAATCGTTCAATGTTTGGTGTGGTTGTAGAACACTTTGAATATGTTAAAAGAGAAAACGATAATTAAAATAAAAAAAAGTTTACCTCATTTCTGAATCCCTCATTTCTTCTGCTCGTCTACTTCCCTCCTTCACTTCAGCCAGAAGTTTTAGAGCCTCGCCTTCTGCTTTCTGACGATCAACTCGTTCCTTCTCCAGTTTCCTCTGCAAACTCTATCAAAATAAAAAAATTACAGCATAAAGCAGGTACAGCTCTTACAAGAAAGGATGTTACTACATATTTCATCAAAGGGTAAGAGATAAGGCTGGGAAGGAATCAGGTTTCTCTAGCTGGTATAATAAATCATTCTTAATTTTTCATTTTGAATGAAACCCCCAAGCATACTTATTCAAAATCATAATTCTGTATGCGACTTAAAAGTTTAGTCTGTCTAATGATTGTGAGAGCAAGAAAATCAGTGTAACAAAAACATTTCCTCCTTTCTTGCTTTGACTCTATTACTGCTAGTACTTTCTGTATATTGCTCACTATAGGGCACGTTTAGACTGCTGTGAGGATATGATTCATAATCATACGTGTCAAGACAATTTTTGTATTTTGGTTGCCCTGAGAACCCTCAGTTTCCACCAAGTAAGATAGGAAAGCAACGAAAGCCCAAAGAATGAGATAATGCATTGTATACCTTGATTTCAGTATCAAAGATAACTTTTTCCTTCTCCACCAAATCTCTTTCATCCCGTGACTTTTTCAGACTATTGTCTTTATCTTCTAGCGACTTTTTCAATTCCACAACTTGTTTTTGCAACCGTTCAAGTTCGATATTAGCAGTGGACAGTGCTTGCAACGCTTCTTTTAATTCTTGCGACTTGAAAGACTTTTGGCTGGAAAAACTCGCTCGTGATGAGCCGGATTCAGGAAGAGGAGAGGTTGGTTCAGCGTGACGCCTGGAAGAAGTGAATCAGTTATTCGTAAAATTGCAGAAGCGGTCGTTCAATTTGATTGTTAAAATTCACTTATTTGAAATCAATTACTTGAGAAAATTTCAGAAAAAAAGTAAGTTATGACAGATGCTAATGAATAAGGGAATGGTTTTATTGAAGAACGGAATAAGCAATGCTTCCAATGATTTAAAGCAGTTTCATTTTCAGTGATTGAAAACAAGATCGTAGCGATCACTTCTGAAGAAGGCCCGAGAGAAAAGCATTTCAGCTTCAGAAGGATGATGGCACATTTCAATGTTTGAATTTGATTGCGAGGATAAATAGATAGATGGATAGATTGACCGATAGATATATGTAGACCTTAGTCTTATCCACAACAGGGCTCTCTTCGCTAACTACAAACATAACTAACTGTAACTAAGAATATGATATAATTCAAAAAACTTAATCAAAAAGTAACAAGCTTTAAAGTCTGATAAATTCATTTTCTTGAGTACAATTTAAGTTTCTAAGTCAAGATGATGCAAAGAGACTTTTCTCTTGCAAAGTTCAGTGACTTTGATCGTCTATGGAAAGGCAAAATCAAAACTTGGTAACTTAGTGCATACGACATTTCATATATGACCTCTTGACTATGACAGGATAGTATGAACAAAAGCAGAAAATGATTTTGAAAATAAAATAATTTAATCATACCCTTCAGAAAGCAGATTTGCATTCAGTTGTCTTGTGAAAGTGAATCCGATAAATGGAAGGTTCTTTCCGTTGAATCCTTCCCTCTCCCTCATGAAGTCTTCGATCCTTGGACCACCGGATTCTGATTCGAACTCGTCAAAATTGGAGGTGTCATCTATACTGCTAATCGTTGGAACATAAGGAGGCACAGCTACGAATAAAAAATACACAATGTATAATTCGATACAATGAACGCGTTCAAATGCGAAATATGATTTGAACAATATCTTCAAACATAGAAAGATGGTTAGTACATCTACAGATGAGTGAGAAATCACAAAACAGGCTTGTCGAGATTAACGTGTAGTTTACTGTTTCTTTTCTGCCAATTAGTGCTTATCTATGCTCTACTACAATGTATTGAGAACCATTTTCTGAAATCTTATACACTGGCTTTATAGAAAGATGACCATGTTTTTTATCAACACGCCCACACTTAAAGCATCAATTAACGAATTTCTGCAGCTTCACTTCTGATCGAATGCTTCTGCTATTCAATTTCTCTAAAACAGTAAGAGAACCCCTAAATGTTCTGCAAGAGACTGGTCGTTATGAATAATGCATTGTTGGGAAACAGTCTTAAAAGGATCTTTAATAGGTTCTTTCAATCTTTCAAACAGTTCGTTTTAAACATGTACTTTGCTTGTGCTATTATAATTTTTGGTCATCAATTTTGACAATCATAAAGATCTAAAAGCATATTTCAGTGTAGTGTCAAGAAAACGTACGTTTTACCAGTGTAATATCTTCGATAATTCTAAACATAGAACCTGTTCTATTTGCCAGGTTTAAGTAGCTCTTATACACCGGGTATCTCAGGAAAAATTCTACACGGTTGATTTCATTTAGTTGAAAAGATATTGTTCAAATCAATCTTAAATTAGCTTTACACATTTCAGTGTTCATCAACTTGAAAAGTGAAACCTAGTTTTTCATAATTAGCAAACGCTCATTGTAACAATTTTCTTGATAAATGGTAAGGTGCAAAGATACCTCATTTTATGCTAATATTCCACAATATTGGCGAAAATCTAGACCCATCTTCATGAAAAAACTATTTCTTAGATTTCACTAACACTTATAAACGATTTGACAGAAAAATCTTATCAAAGTTTAAAGAGTTTTCGATGAAAAAACCATCTATATGAGCGAAACATCACCGTAACAATTTTATGCTATATACCCCCAGTGGTTTATTCTTACTTCGTTAAGAGTGACTTTTAACTTGGTTATAATTTTAGTTATAATATTACTATATTCAACAAAACTTATGACCATTAGTGTAATGTGCGATATACAGTGCTTTAAAAACCGTTTTTTGCAACTAATTGAAGCACGTAAACCAAATATAAGTTTTAAATAATCAGCTTTTATAAAATCGAAAGCAACTTCAGTCTTTTCAATTGCCTTGATAGATTGATACTTGATTTGTATATAGCCCGTCAAATATTATGCGATTTTTGGTGTATACGGTCGTGTATGCTAATGTACCCCAACTGGTAACAAGACCCAGCCTTAGCCATGCTAGCAAATTTAATAGAGACCCAATCAAACACTCAATACACCAGGAACTTGCATACTGTACATTAGTATATGATTTATAATACTACGGTGTAGAGTTGGTTTGTAATATCACTATTATGCATAGTTTATATTACTGCTTGAAAAAAGGCCTTGGCTTAGTCAGGCTAGCAAGCTCAATAGAAGCTGACTCCTTCTGATAAGCATCGTGAATCTAATTTGTTCTTTTGATATTTTGAAGAAGGGAATATGCTACTATGCCTTTACTATGTACAAAGCACAGCCTCAGTCAGGCTAGCACGTTCAACAACAAATCCCTTTCTCCTCAAGTGCAATCATCAATAAAATCGATTCGTAAGATTGAAATATTTGAAGAAGAGAACAGAGAGCCATGATCAATTGACGAACAAGGCTGTTGGAGTTATGTCAAGAATTCAAAATATCAATTGATAATAATTCAAAGATGATTCAAAACATTCATCGAGGTTGATGACGTAAAAACAGAGAGAGCCAATCGTATTTCTAAACATGAAAATACTTTTTATGATGTGTCTCAGTATTGCAAAAAAACATAGTGGGATAAAAGAAAGAAATTATAAAAGAATACACAGTTCAGTAGTCAAAGAATTTCACCTGGTGGGATCGGAATTTTTGGTAAGAACAAAAAAGGTTCACGAACGAAAGCAAGGTTGGATAGATATGACATTGATATAGAATATGTGATAAAAACGTGAGTAGTCATCAAGCTACTGTCATAAGAAAAATAATAATCTGAAATTCATGTTAGGATCATGGTAATAAAATTTTTAATTGGTGATAATAAAGAGTTCAGATACATCAGAAAGTAAAGAGAAATAGAGAACTTTTTTATACTTTTCTTCTTAGATGAGTTGTTAGAATGTTTCTGAGCTCGACTCTTTTCTATCATAAAATTAAATTCCAATCATTTTTTTGGCAACTTTGAGCATTTATATTCTTAAAAACTTATTTCTTTAAAGACAAAAAGTATAAGAATTTTTAGCATAGTGATAACTTTATAATCTTTTGCTATCACAGTTGTATGACGTGTCACATTAAACTCCCATTTTTCAACATTGTTACATAAAAGGATTGAAATATTTCTAAGGATGACTAATATCATTAACAGTACGCCCTCTTTAATACGTATAATTTTATCGTAACATTCACTCTTGGAAACATTTTAATCCCTCTAATAAAAAAATTCCTTAAATTTAAAAATTTAAAGGAAAAGGAGATAGCTCGTCAACTGATTATCATCATTCGTGGATACTAAGATGGGATCAGATGCAGCCTTTAAACAATGTAACTCTGAATTATTCTAGGCCAGATTTTATGATCGCAAATATTTAGAATAGTCTTAACCACTCGGCAAAGAGGCAGCCTCGTTTGCATACAAGGTAGAGTGACGTCACTGTAGGCATATCTCAAAGATTAAAACAAGTCTTTCTTCCAAAGAGCTACGTTATAACTCACGACTTGTTATTTCACTCTATCAACCATTGTGTCAAACAGTCTTTCTGTCTTATTACTATGTCTCGGATTTTTTGTCATCTTCCGATTTAACCACACCTGAATATATCCTTTAAAGACATTCTGAAGATAAAGATTTCGAATCAAGTGAATCTTACCGTCTTTCATCGTAGTCCAGTCGAGCCCTTTGAAGAAATTGTGGTTGGCAAGTCCCCCATATCCTATTCGAGATTTACGATCAGATAGCAGTTGACGAATTAGATCTTTTGCATCATCACTGATCGTAAGGTCATCTGGAAACTTCAGCGAGTTCTAAGCAAAGAGAAAATGAAGCAAAATCTTAGGAATTCTGAACACTAAAAACTGAGAAATTCTCATACGCTTAATTTAAACAAAAAATACCAGATGGTTTTGTAAGGAAAAAATCAGATTTATATTCGAGAACAAGTGTGAACATAAACTGAGTAAAGACAAAGACAACACCTTTGAAAAAGCAATATCATTTATCCTCAGCATCATGGTAGAGGAGTTAAAAGGGAATCAAATATCTGCCAACCTTGAAATCCATAATGAGACTGTAAACAACAACAACAGAGTCGGCTTCGAATGGGGTGTTTCCCACAAGCATTTCATACATGCAAACCCCTAAACTCCACCAATCGCATTCAATACCGTAATTCCCAGTTGATCCATCCATGCTTGTTAATACCTCCGGGGCAATGTATTCCGGTGTGCCCACAGGCATTTTACTCTGAACCTGCGGAGTAAAAATATGAAAATGAATAGAAAGACTTATAGACCCTTCAATGACCATTAAATAGTGTTTGCAAACATTGGGCCTTTTTCTGCTCTTCAATCAATTTTACAAGAAAAGGCCTGTGGATGTCCACTCTTTGCAGTATGCATTTTGACAAGACTCGTTACGAGAGCTGTTTTCATGAAGCTGCACAATTTGAATTTTAAAACAATTATTCATATGACTGAGTAACGAGGTGTTGATTAACTTGAAATTGAATACAAGAACTAAAAGACACTTAGCCAGCCATCAAATAATGTTTGGAAGGTCTTTTTAGCGATTTCTCCAGTCGCCATCTTGTTTTTTACTATATTCATTTACAGTGTCAATTGTAGTATTATTCTACCTAAGATATGGAGAAGGCTGGTACTAATTATGCAATTGTTCGTATTTGTCTTCCAGTTGTTGCAATTCAATTCGTTGATTCAATGTTTAGATGCAAAGTTGCAACTGTGGATAGAAAAAGGGTAGTAGAATTGATGATGCAGCATTCCACCGTTGAACAAATAATCAAATGACTTCTCTTTAAGAACTCTGCAATAAAAAATCAATCCAAAGAAGTAACATATTAAGAAGTAAATACCATTTTAGCAGACGAGAGTTTCGCAGAAGAGCCAAAATCAACCAGTTTAATGTGTCCAGTTCGATCCACCAAGATATTTTCAGGCTTTATGTCTCTGTAAGAAGAAATGTTTGATAAACAAAATATCTGATTGAAGTCAAAATTTAAAGCCTTTTACTTTATCAAATCGACTATAAACTAGAAACTGATAATATTCAATGAGCTTGAAGCCAAAAAGATATTCTTGCAAAAGAATCACAAACTAAGTCCACAAACTGAATTCGTTGGCCAAAGGCAATCAGAAAAACTTCAAGCATAGTTGGTAAAAATGAGAAGCGAGATGTCTGCTATGATGCTAGATGCAATTTACTGTAGGACCTCTATGCAGAGAGGGGACAGGAAAGAAAGGAACTGATCAGCTTGATCTCAGATCATTTTACAGGTTCTTGTTGATTTACTCTTGCATAGAAATCTAACGCCTTAACCACTAGGCTACACCACAGACTGTAGTGAAACATTTTGAATAAATTCCAATCACCTGTGCACGTATCCTAATGCATGAACAGAATGGATTGCCATGATCATTTCAGCTAGATAGAATTTCGCCATATCTTCATCCAACACATCATCATATTTACTCAACAGTCCAAGTAAATCACCCCCCTGGTGGAAGTCCATGACCAGGTATAAATTCTCAATATCTTGAAATGCGTATTGAAGGGTTGTTATCCATGGGTTGTTTGCAAATGCCATGATGTCTCTTTCTTCTTCGAAAAATGCAACCTGCCAAAGAAATAATTCTTTAAAATCAATGTCACAACACAAAAACAAAGAGTATTTATATACAGGCCGTTTTTCCCTGCTAGCAGGGGTTGACTGGTCCATGGCTTTGTTTCCTCCACGTCTTCCCATCGCTTGCCACCCTTTTCTCCAGTCCAATCACTCTCATGTCGTTGTAAACTGCATCCTTCTATCGCCTTTACCCAATTATGTATCTTTCTCTTCTCACAACATGCCCAAACCACCTCAAACATTGTCTTCTTAACCACCCTTCTATTGACTCAGCACCAACCCTTTCTGCAACCCCCATGCTAAAAACGCTGTTTCTTAATGCAACTATCCACATCACCTTAAGCAACTCACTCTCTGCCGTAATTAATTAATTCAATTCTTTCACACCAGAATCTTCAGCTCCATATCCCAGAACACTTTCGACAAACCCTTAACTAATTTACCCTTCTTTTTCAACCCCAGCTTTTTCCCACATTGCAAACTTCCAAATTCCTTGAAACTCCCCCTAGCTGGCTTTACTCTACCCATCTTGAAAATAATATGAATAAATATAGTGAGCAATGTATAACACTGAGATGAAATTCACTAAGGAGACTCAAAAGACATGACTCAACAAGCCAATTTTTGTGGTTTTCATGGATTATTTGTTAATGCCATCATGATTTCTCTTCACAAAATGAGGCCTGCATTAGAAACCATACTCTAAAAATCATGTCAGTGTCAAAAACTGTTTGGATACCCTATTTGCAATATATTGAATTGTGTTAGCCAATGGACTTGTCACATGTGATTAGAAATGTTGTTGTTGTTGCTGTGCATAAAGTTAGGGTGTGCATTCTAGCGAGTAGCTTGAAGAGACAATTGAACCCCTCTGAGAAAGTATATTTTGAGTTATTCATTTGTTTGTCAGCAGAATGTTTTTCTGTCTTGTATCTTGAGCTCACTTTACATCACTATTTTATTCATTAGGGCCAATAATTTTTAGCAAGTAGGCTTTGTCAAGTAGACAAGCCTGGCTATCAAGCAATTACAGTCTCATCCTGTATTACCCTTGTTTCACACAAAAAATATAATTTTATAACATCAAAGCTGATACTTACATTATCTTGTGATAAAGTTTCATTCTTTTTGAGTACTTTCATGGCATAGACATTTCCAGTGACTTTCTCCCTGACCACATGAACCTGTTAAGAGTTAAAACAACAAAATGTTAATTTGCTTCAAGATTTCCCTTCCCAAATTACATACATTTTTCTACCGAGCTTCACTGCTCTATACAATAATATTGAATGACACTAACATACAAACAATTTCTTAGAGCTTTTTGTCTAGTACAATATTCCTAAACAAATTGCAAAAAGTTTTTCAAACAAACTTATTTCAGGAATCCAACTACTGATTAGAAATAAAGATTCAATCACAATCGGTTATTCTTCTCAAATAGTTGAATTGACTTTATAACCAACACATTTATTTGGGTTTTTAGGGTGTCTCAACCATCCCAATCATACCTAATATGCAGCCCTGTATGAGCCTAGATGTATCTACTATATATGAGATGGTAGAATATGGCTCAAGATACACAAAGAGTAATCAAGAAGTTGGAAGAACAACAAGCAAAATATAAGTATGCGAGTAACTGCACAGCTAGGATGGTGATAACCGGGAGGGCACATTTGGTCTCCTGATCACATACTAATACTTTCATAAATATATATGAAAGTGAACAATGAGTATTGTTTGTATATTTTCTAGACACATGCATTTAGTTGTTGATTCTACAAATTGAATACATCTTCAAGTGCAGTTGTTGCCGATAAGTTTTCCTGTACATTTGTTAAGTGGTTGGGGCAACATGTTAGATTGATCTGACTCCGGTGGGTGGATTAAATCAACTGCCTGATGCTCAGCTTGTAGAGCACTGATGCTTCAAATCAGTGTTCGTGGCAGCCTTCTTGACCCATTATTTATTCTCACAAAATAATTTGATTAATTAAAGACCCTACAAATTTTTCCATCGCTTATTTCTCTGCTGGTGCACTTGGTTATTTGAAAATGAGGCTGGGAGGAAAAGCTGTATTGAAATCAAGATTATAATTTGTGGATGTGTCATCCAAGTTTTGCGACTGGTCCAAAAGACACTATTCCAGAACCCTAAAGAAACATATCCATGACTACAACAAAAATAGACTAAAGAAATAAAAGAATTAACTATCAGAGTGAAAATTGGATTTACAAAAAGAAATAGGGCTGGGAATGCAAAGCTGTGGTTGGCAAGCAACAAGGACTGCACAGTTCACTGATCATATTGAAAAGCCAACAGTCGGATAACTTCTAACTATTCATGGCATGTCAAAGAATGCTTATTGTTAATAACAAGATTTTCAATTCTTTTGTAGAGAAATCTTTGAAATTTTTTACCTCTCCTGTTTTGAAAAATATCTTTGTGAAAAATGGATTAGGAATTAGTGATTGTTTATAAATAAACAAAATAAAGCAATATATGATAAAATCTAATTTCGTTAGTATCTCATTAAAAGCTTCTTTTGGGAGGAATACTTTTCTGGGTGGGTCTTTTCAATGCAGAGATTATATCCCATGCATGATAGGACATAGCCACAACAAACTGTAAGTTCAATGTCTTGTTTTGAATGCTTTTACTCATGAAGGATTCTTGATAAGAAACTCTAATTTTTCAGGCTATTTTCAAGTTCCAATTTCTAAAAATTCACAGACAGATATAGTTGTTTAAAGTTTTTTTCTAATGTCTATCCCTGCACAGCCTACTACTCTTCAACTTTAATACGAACTGAAATGAACACTATATTGACCAATTATATCCAGTCCTGTTTATCATTTCAGACCACTCAATTAGTTGATCCCCGCTCCGCTGAATATTTTCACCCCCAGTTCATTCTAACTTCAAAGTAATAGACCTGGGGGATTCTGTTATAATTTCCCAACAAGGGGTCCAGTCAAGGGGCATTTTTGGCCATGGTTGAGATACATGCCCCTCTAGCATTGAAAATAGTTGCAAATTTCAGGATAATTGCTTTTTTTTTATTTTTGTGCAAGTTTCAGGTAATTGTGCTTGTGAATGATGAAAAGAATATTTCTTAGTCAAAAAATTGAACCCTCCTATTTCTTGGTGGCCCTACATATACAGTACATCCTCGATTATCCGAACCTCAATTATCCGAACGCCAAAAGTTTTCATTAAAGAATTACAAATCGCTGATATCGTTGTTATTATTACAAATCGTTGTTGAAATTCACAAACAACTGTTGCCTTAGTTATGTTGTTGGTCTTTCCGTTTGCCAAGCTTTTCAATTTGCATTCAGTTTGAGCATCCTGTGACTGTTCAGGACGATGATAATAACCTTTATAGCAAGTTTAGTGGATGAAACGTTCTTCCTCGATTATCCGAATTTTTTGCGTATCCGAACGGCCCAACAAAAATTTGAGTTCAACCTGTTCGGATAATCGAGGATGTACTGTACTACTATTTGAGGGGTATTAACTACAATTTGAGGGCAGTTCTAATCTTTGCCCTCTTTAGCCCTACTTTAACTTGCCTGAGCCCCCTGGCTCCTACAAGACTCCAATTTGAGTTCCCCCTACGGTAATATTTAACAAAGTATAAAACTAACCTCTCCGAAATGTCCTCTCCCAATTGTTTTTCGAATTTCAAAATCTGACTTTTTCAATCTTAGCTGTTTGATTTCTTCAACAACTGGTTTGACTGTAGAAAGAAGAGAAATTATTAAATAACAAGTAAAAATATATCCAGACCATTGAAAAAGAATGAAAATTTGCTTTTACAAATTATTACACCACCACCATCCTTAGGTTTTGCTGTTGAGCCCTCCCCCCTAGGGAATTATTTGGTTCACGCTGACAGCTAAAGATAAAAACAATAATCTTCCTATGCACAAGCTATTGTGAGGTAAGTGATACTTTGCATATGAAACAAATTTGATTGAGCCAACAATGTGAGTTTTGAAACAAAGACATTAATCAAAACTGGACAATGAAGCAACACACTATCAGCTGAGAGATTTCTGTAATTTTCAAAACTCTATATATCAGGCCTTTTCACTATGCTAGAGATAGATGGTATGATGATGCTGAGATAGATATGATATGGTTATAATGCTAGATATAGCAGGACTCTGATTAGAACCTGAAATCTTTATACAACTTTTTGATGAATGGAGATGTACCTGCAGAAACTTATTATTATTTCATGGAGCACACCTAATGGCTTTATTCTAAAATTGTTTGCTTACTGTTTGTGAACAATGAATTATGTAAGCAAACACAAACTCTTTTGTCTGTAGCTCTACTATCACTATAACAAGAATCCTAGCTTCCCTCTCCTAATCATCAATCTGAGATAACCCAAGTCTAACGATTGGGTATGATCAGTTTGGCTATTAGGTCATTCATTCAGATATTTCTGGCATAAAAAGGGGGTTGATTTAACTACAGCATCATTGCAAAGAGAACAGATGGGGTTTGCCAAGAAGGGGAAGATAGGCGATTAACAAAAAAGCAGCCAAAAGCTATTATAAGCACAATGAATTTTTAACTGGTATGATTCCCCATACCTTGACACATTTTCTGGTGATCTCAAGTGATGGCATTTCTCAGCTATTTTCATCGAAGGTGTTCAATTGCCATGCTTTCCATTCAATTATTTTTTGAATGACCCCTTATCTACTGTTTACCCATCTAAAAGTTCTTTATAAAATCCTTTTAAAAATTATATAAAGCGCCATAAACAGAGGGAGGTTCAGAATCATGAATTGTGACAATAACAATATACATTATTCACTTTCCTTGTAATTAAAACAGTCCTTTCCACAATTCACGAAAGATCTCTCATGGTCTTTTTCACGCTTCATATTAAATAAACAACACCAACCACACTTCACAAAATTCCCTTGCCACCCTCTCAAAGCTAATTTTAAAATTTTCCCATAAACCAACAAATATGCTAAAGGTTCCTTATTCAGTTCTTTTAAAGGTTCCTTTCATTCTTTTCAAGAAAATCAAAAATTAAGCTGGAATCTTGTATAAAGTCATAAGGATTAACAAATGATTGCCTGCTGTTAAACCTAGACCGAAACACAGCAAGAAGACAGATTGTTAGATTTCGATTTAAATCGGCAAGAATTGAGTTTTAGGACTACAGAGGAAATAGAGATGAAATGGTACACCCTTCAAAAAGGGAAGTGAACACCTCGAAAACCATTCAGCTCTGCACCATCAACTAAGGAAACTATGGACTGCTGAGCATATTCTCGATTGGGGGGCTAAAAAACAGAATTGACCACGCCTGTAGTTAACACACCCCCACATTGTCTTTTGGATATCATTGGGGGCTAAAGTCTCCCTATATGGCTCCTAGGCCCCTTGTGAAAACTTATGTTTGCCTATCACAATCAGATAAAATGACACCCAATTTCGTGAGGAATTGCTTACAAAACTTCGTTTTGGGTTACAAAACTTATGTTATGCAAACAGTTCGTATGTTTTTGGCTCCAGATGTTTGACTATTGTCCTAAAAAATGAATGCCCCTTTATGACTCGAATTGCCTTATTTATTAGGACTTTTCTCGAGCAGAACTCAAAGCGATGAAGTTTATTTGGATAAAGTCTAAAGCTGGATGATGTCCAGGTATTTCTCAACAGCAAATAAATTAATAAGGAGCCGATCATTTGGCGTGTAGGCTCTAATCGTAATCTCATAGCAGGACGAGCCGTCTAAACACAGAGTTACGAATTATGGCCTACATTTTAGCTGTCTGCACCGGAGAGGTAACGGGACGATCACGTTGAAATAAACACTTTTCAATGGGATGTTGATTATGGAAAAATAACATACATTTTTTCACGAAGGTGGACACATTTTTGTCCCTCATCATAAATTCTGGAAGACATTCGTTGTACAACACAACCATCGCGTCCAAGAGAGCATCCTTGTCAAGCAGAGGAACCTTCCGTCCAGTTTTTCCACTGAGTAGCTGCTGTAGCCTTGTTATTCGGCTCGACACAGACTCCGACATGTTTCTCTGTCAACAAACGATATCAACTGCAATAAATACAAGTGACAATTCTCAGATCCAAATTAAAACAAAGGGTAAAATCGCCCATTTCCGAGATGTTTCGATGATTTTGCTGTTAAATTTTGATAAGACGGTCATTGCACGAGAGTCTCACCGCTCTGACTGTAAGCTTATATATCTCAAGCTGTGATTGGCTGACTTTTCCAGCCTAACGATCTGATTGGTCGAGGATTGTTAAAGCGCGCATGAAAAGACGGAAATATCTACAGGGATACAAGGACTTTCCGCCTGAGCCTTTGGGCAAGTTTGCGGGAGCCTTTTCTCTCGCCCTCTCGACTTTGGAATATTTATCTAAATTATCATATTTTGTAATAAAATCTGTAAAAATACTGTGATGTGAAAACAATTATGGACGAAGAACTAAAACTATTAGGAAAAATGAATGGATTCTGAAATAATTTTCTGACACTGAGGAACTGGATAGTTCGAAGGAAGTCGAAACAAGCAATTTTCAAAAATTCTTGTTTTACTCTCTCCACCAGTTTGTTGGGAAGAATTCGTCGGAATTCGTTGTATAGAAACATGGTTAGTCCGTCTGGTAGTACCGAAAAGTTTTAGAATGCAGCTCCACAAAGAAACTTATAGTGCAAATTCGAATGCTGGGTTCCTTTACAAATCGCAATTTTTCTCTATAAGAATAGCGAGGCTCGATTTAAGATTGAGAATAGAGGAAGCAACAGCCTGTTGTTTAGAATAATAAGAACATCTAAGCTCAGAGAAAATTCACTGGGTTTCATACAAAGAGTAGGTACTACAGTCTACCCAATTTATAATTCTCCAAAGCCTACAGCGAAGCAAAACATCAAATTCAAAATAGTTAATCATCAATGCAGAAAACGGAAATCTTACAAACATCTGCACAGCATAGCAACACAATCTGGTGTAAATTAATTTTTGTGTCTACTAGTCTATACTTTAGGTATGGAGGGAGACGCATTTAATTTCTAAAAGATAAGCAACTGCTAAAGCAAGCTCAAAAAAGCAAACGGTCAAGCATTATTAGTAGCTACTGTTTGAATGGAAGACAGCTAATTAAAATTGATACTTCGAATTATTATTTATCCTTACCTAAGCAGGAAGTGGGGCGTTATATGAAGTTCATAATTCCCAACCGTTTCTTGTTGCTAAACATGTTTGACTTTCTCGTATTTAAGAGTAGGCCTAATTCTTGTTTCGTTTTTGCCGCCAAGCTTGTAAAAGTAGTGCATAATGGCGCATAACGGCATTTATTCATATGATTATCATAAGTCCCAACCGGCTGCAGAATGGGGCTCTTTATGGTTAGTGATTGGGCCTTGAACCAAATAAATGGTATTTTCAGTACCTAATAGGATTTTATGAAAGAAAAAGGATAATCACGATGACACATAGACAACTATTAATGACAACCTTGATGACGACGATTAACATAGCCACCGATAGCTCAGTTGGTAGAGCGGAGGACTGTAGTTGATAAATATCAGATATCCTTAGGTCACTGGTTCGAATCCGGTTCGGTGGACATTTTGATTGGTAGTTGAATTTTTTATTTTCTATTTTTTTATGGCAAAGCGTAACCAGACCAATTTCGTTGAAGGCTCTTGTCCTAAATTTTGAAGGGCTTTATCGACACGAAAACCATTTCAGCATAACTCCTATTCACTGAGGAAGTAATTATAGTCCTTGGCAGACATTGCATTCATGGGTTCTGGAGTCATCAAAAAACCTGAATTCAATACGCCCGTCTATGGGCCTAATTTTTCAAAATTGAACATGAAACAATTGGCAAGTAAGAAGTAAAATTCTTCTTGTTGCTACCAAGTCCTCGAACACCTGAACAGTGGTTGCCCTTTCACTTTATTTCTCATGAAATTCGTTTATGATTACACTCTTGTTTTATAAGAACCAGTAAAATTGACTTGAAGCTGGCTGTTCTTAAATATTCCTCTATTTTCAGCCTGAAATGTTCTTAAATTGTTCTTACTTTTACAATGGTTGGGAGGCCTGTTTTGCTATCAGTTGTATAAATTGTTTAGGAGGTTGACTCTCTTAACCATCTGGAATTGTCTGTGTGCTGCCAATCTGCTTGTTTTGCAATTAATTTTCAGTCTTAAGATTATTTCATAAAATTTTCATATTGGGCCAGAAATGGTCAGCTTCGGTTTGTTCTTACCTTGTTGTTAAGTTTGGACCTAAGTTGAGGCTGGTGTTCTTATAAAATTGTTCTTGTATAAAAAAAGAATGTCGGTAACATACAAATTCTATTAGGGGGTGAACAGAAAGGTAGTTCGGTTTGTTGTTCATATCATGGTCCTAACAAGATTTATTTACAACGCCATTCGGACCTTCGACAATTTAGGCAACATCCTGACAGCAAAAAGTTAGAATGATGTTAAATACAAATTAGGATTAATCTATTCTGGATGGGAGTACACGGATCTCAATATACTATTTCGAACAATACCTTGAAAAAATGGCAGGCTCCTCCCAGCCCAACCTGAGTCCAGTATGGAGAGTAAACATACGTCCCCTGCGGGGTCAATTCATACATCATGTAAGAAGTCCCTAATTCTCTATTTGACGTCATTAAAAATTCAATTTGATGCGAAAAAGGAGGACTCGTGTATAGAAGATAACAACAAGATTGACAAATATGCACTTCATTAAGCATACGACATTTAACATTAACATGCTTACATCCTCACAAAGAAACAAAATGCATCAAAAATCAAAAAAATCAGCTACAATGAACATAAATTTAAAAAAACAAAACATAGGTTCTGTCTGTTCCTTTGGATAATTAGTTTTATGAGAAAGCGAGAGACATCCAGGGTTTCAGAACAGTGGAATATAACAGCGGAAAATAATCTACGTTTTTAACGATTCATGCAAATTAATTGTTTTCTAGCAATTTATGCAAATTTATACAATGCTAGCAATCGATGCAAATTTATCCTATTGCAACAACTGAAGATGATGAAAATAATTCCACTTTAAATAATTTTTATGAAAATTATTCCATTTGAGATTATTCTCCGGGGTTTTGGTGTTCATCTTTGCATGCTTAAGCTTACTGAACAACAATATCCATTAAGGAAAAACACATCTTCTCGTCATCATCATCGTCAGAAAATGTCTTCTCATAGCCAACAAAGATCTTCTCATCGTCAACAAACGTCAACTCATCGCCAACAAAGATCTTCTTATCGCCAACAAAGATTTCTCATCGCCAACAACGATCTTCTCATCACCATAAAATGGTCAACTCATCGCCAACAACGTCTTCTACTCATCGCCGTCACCAACTTCGTCTACCAGCTCAAAGCTCTCTTCAATTCTCTTGGGCACCTTCGGGGATCGTTGACTGACGCGCCCACCTCGAGTAGATCGCTGCATAGGTTTACCCCCTCGTCCTCTCGCCATCTTGCCAGTATTGGGCATGGCAAACTTTTTCTGATTATTGCCCTTAGTAGCAGGAGCTTTTTTCTTGGGTGCTAATTTTCCTGGTTTCTCATCCTCATTTTTCACAGCAGAAAATTTTTCCATGACAGGCTTAGACTCTGGTTCTGGTGCGGGTTCTGGAATGGGTTCTGGTTCTGGTTCTGGTTCTTGCACGGGTTCTGGCTGCGGTTCACCTGACTCAGCTGGTTCAGTTTCGTCTTCACAAGTTGGCTAATAGGGACAAACATAAATTTAAATTTCAAGACAAGTTATAGCACAAAACAATATATTTTCATATTTTTAAAGGTAAAAAAATCCACATTAGTATCATCATCTTTTTGAAAATTGCTAAATCCTCTTAAGTGCAAATATCTAATTTCTGATACTTCGAAATAATGAACTAGGATTAATATCAGGAATTCTCAAAAAGTTTCAATACTATAGAAGAAGCATATCCCTTGCAGGGGTAGGGTAAAAGGGGCAAAGTATGTTCGAAAAAGCTTGCACTGTCTGAAAAATATATTTATGTGTAACATGATATCCAGGGGTACATTCTAGTTTCCCATTTACCAATCTTAGATTTCATGAATTTATCTAGATTATTTATGCAGATCCATTATTCCAGTTGCCTTCTATTAGATACATACAATTTCATATGAATATTCATTTATAGGGCATAGTATAACACAGGAAATCAAATTTACCAGAGCAGGCTACTGCAATTGTCATATGCCACCACCGCGTCTCAACCCAGGCTGTTGCCATGAAGGGGGAGCATGTTAACCACTGTCCCAAACCAGGAAATTAAGTCAGCCCAATAACCAAAACACGAATTAATGACTCACTCACTGCAGATAAGCCTGCTGTTGTGAACACATCAAGGTTACTTTGCTAACTTCTTGCCCTGGTTAAGGAAATTGGTTTGCGCACTCACTCTTGGTGGCAACTACCCAGGTTTGAACATTGCAGTAGCCTGCTCTGGTAAACTACAATTTCGTATGAATATACATATACGAGCCATTTCAAAAATACTTGTTTTAAAACTTACATCAGATGGTTCATACAAGTCTTGTCCTTCATCTTCAATGGCAGCATGCTCCTCTCCTGTCTCTAAATCCTGTTGCTCCATCTCTTGATCGTGATTTTCGGATTCCTCAACCTGTCCTTCACCATTGCCATCCATTACTTCACCTTCCTCCAAGACAGATTCTCCTCCTGAAAATACGAGCTCTTCTCCATCATCTCCCAAAACATTTTCCAATTCTTCCTGTTCGCCAGCAGCCTCTTCATTCTCTTGCTGGCTGACTTCACTCTCCACTTGCACCTCTTCTCCCGCTTCCGCATTAGCTTCGTTAGTCTCGTTGGAATAATCCTCTTTTCCAGTTGACATTTCCCTCATGTCTTTCTCAATATGAATCTACGACCAAGCATCCATATAATCATTCAAGGGAAAAGCTGAAAGACTACAAGGGCTTTCGTCATATACCAAGGGCCGCTCTGGAGATATAAATAAAAGGGGAGGGGTGAGAACAATGAAGGGAATTGGAAAGGTTTCAGTATATCAATAACTGGAGGGATGGAATAATCTGAGGGTTAAACTATAGAAGAGATTTGAATTATCAAGGTTGTTGAATATTAGACAAATAGAAAGTGGCAGTAATTAGTTTTGAAACATTAAAGTTGGGTGTTTCAGTTTGATAGAGCACCAGTGGCTCATTCTTAGCACTGGATATGATTTATTACTTTTAATACTTGAATGCTTGTAAAGGTATAGTTGATAGTTGATAGGCATATATTCTTACTATCTTCCTAAGGTATGGGTTGATGTGCTAAGTACAAAAGCTGTCCCCGCAACATATGATGAAAGAGTACTCAGAGAGGGATTTATCACTTATAAACGGAAGTGAAGGGGAATCCACAAGCTTCATCACAGTACTCATTGTAAAGTTTTGTGAGCAAGAAGACTCATCATACTATGTCAGGACCGCATCCTGACAGTTGGACCGCATCCTGACAGTTTGAAGGTAGCTATTGAAAAGGCTTCTAAGCGTCACTAATGCCCGGGCGGGTGCAGTCACATGCATCTGTAAACTAGCTGCTTTGATACAAGAGATTCAGAACGGCATAGGCTCAAAACCACTGTCAGACTTATTTGCTCTGCTCCTCACTAATATCTATATGTAGCGATGGAGTACAGTAAAAATCGTAGTTAACAGCAGTAATAGTGTTGGTTAATTGTTGTTTTTAGGTCTTTGGACACCTTTAATAACATTATTATTGCAGTGAAAATTAACAACCTTAGAATCTAAAATTTTTATATTTTTGCACTCCAAATACAGTCAAAGTTTAAAAATTTTAGGCTAAGTAGTTCTTAATTTTTAGATTCTTTGTTGGGGGTTTTTACTGTACATGCTACAGTACCCCTTCAGAATAAGGCCTCTTGTGGTGTTATGTAAATCGTAGGCTGGCACATTCAATATAACACTCACTCAGCAGCCTTAAATTCAGGGGTCAACATGACCAATTGAGATGATAACTTACAAATGCAGGGTCATCTGCTCTGATGTATCTTCGCTGGATGTTCTTCTGTTTCTCCGTTTCATCCTCCAGGGATTGATACATGACTACTTCCTGACCTTCGTGCAGATCTAGCATCGCCACAATTTCCTTGTTTCTCTGCACAAGCTTTTCATGGTAGCCACCATGTCTTTCAAGTTGTTTCTATGAAAAAGTGGAATACAAGAAATTACAGAATGCCTGGGATACAGATATTCAAATTAAAGGAAAAATGATAATTAGTATATGAAAATGATAAAACAATAATAGAAAAGTCTCTGGTCTGTACAAAACAATATAGCAAGAAAAATCGGAAGCATAGCGGAAACATGGATGCTTAAGCTTTTTGTCTTATCCTGATTGGCCTATATTGATCCACATGTTAGTATAACAATTTGTTAGGTTTTTTGCTTCATTCTCTTTCTGAAGTATTAGTCTGTTGAATGCCAGACGAAAAGCTTAAATATCCACGTTTTTACAATGCTTCTAATTTTTCAAGCTATATTGTGAACAATCAATAGCGTTAAGAAAATGAATGAAACAAGATGTGAATGATAATGAACTTAGCATCTCAAACCTAGGACATCTAGATTTGTACTCTAGCGCTCTACAATCATGCAATTAGGGCACATGAGGAGCCAGAGCCATTCTAATCACACAAAGTGCACCACATCTCGTCAAATGTAAGACAACCCGTACCAAAAAAGTTGGGTAAAAAGCTGGGGAAGCTAGGATTTCATACGATTTACCCAGTTTTCTCAGCTTTTTTCAACAAATAATTCTAAAGCTAGGAATTCTTTTCCCCAGAAAGCTTGGAATGCTAGGAGTTTGTCCCAAGAAAGCTGGGAAAGCTGGGAGTTCATACCAAGACAACAAAGAAATCTGAGAGAGCTGGGTAAATTTACCTAGAAAGCTAGGGAAAATTAATTTCCATTTTGAGAGCTCTTAGCCTGTCCGATTTCTTTAACAACTATACCAGAACTACTCAAAGGACGACGACTTCCTACACCAGGAAGGACAGGTAAAAATAATTGGGATTGGAGGCTCAGAAATGGATTTATCACTTATGGTAAAGTGAAGGGGAATCCACATAATTCATCATTGCACCCAATTGGGGACATTAATTGCCAAGTACACAAACCATTCTATACAACAAGTCCCCATATACAAAAAACTAAAAATATAAATTCAGGATTTCCAGTTTCACACAAAATAATTTTTCATGATCAAATTTGTCATTATCCAAGCAAGAGGAATGGAACAAATGTCCTTTTATATATAAGATCGTATGGTTGTGTCTCAATAAGGTTCATAACAAAGAACATAATCAAAACACAAGTAAAATGATCAAAAACAAGAAAATTTAAATTGGCAAACATGATTTTATTGGCACTGAAGATGCAGTTTTTACAAAGAAGCTTTTGCTAATTTTGCTGATTTAATTGCACGCATTATTTTTTTCTATCTATCATGGCCTGTAATTATTCTGAAAACATAATAAAGGAACAACTATTATTCAAGTTGGCTGAAGTTTCTTATATACTGGGACTTTGGGGTTGAAAAATTATCTAATTCCTACCTTGTAATTACCCATGTGTTCATCTGTCTTTATATGGTCAATAACACTTTCCCCAGTATTCATGGAGATATTGCATAGCCTGCAGTTGAAACCAGTAGTTGCTTTGATAAACTCACAACCTGTGTAAAGAATAATTATCCATTATGAATGCCGTACACTGCCAGTGCAATTTTGAAACATTATAGAACATAATAGAACTGAGACTCAACCCTTCAAGTATTCCACAACTTCTAGCAATGATTTCTTAGTTTACTTCAAAACTTCAGATTTGCAAAATTCTTTTTGCAAGTTAAATTTAGTTGAAGTATGTTTTCTTGAAGAGTTGACCTGAAATGTTTTCACGATAATTTTTTTGTAGTTAATTTTACTCAAAAAAGGGATTTATCACTTATATAGTAAGTGAAGGGGAATCCACAAGCTTCATCATTGTGTATTGTTGATTTAGTTATGATTACAAACGCAAAGTTATTTACGCGTCCAAATCAACACAAATGCAAAATTCATCTAATGAAAAGGGCTTAATCGGCACAAACATCAAACCTACCAAAGAGTTGCTTCTCATCTTCAAATCCTTTGATTGCAATATTTGCTTCACAGACTGAAGTGATGGTGACCGTATCTCCATCTTTCATGGCAGATTTGCGTGTGTCAAGTCGATAAGTAAGAAAGTTCTCTGGGTGTTTGTATCGAAATTCTTCTTCTTCCTTTCTTTTAGCTTCCATAAATCCAAGCGTCTGTCTTTTCAGGAGCGTCTTGGCCACTGGGTTCAATTCCAGCCAGTTCTAAAGAGAAATGTTTATTGGATTTTTAGATTTAAGGATTATTTCCAAGTCTAAATAATTCATCTCTACCCAATTCAACTAAATCATTTTCTGAACAGTTTATAATCAGAAGGTGGTCAGAAAGGGATTGATTAATGATGCAGTGTATAAACTGAAATGAAGGGATTGGGGTTTGGAGAAGAGTACTCAGAAAAGGATTTATCACTTATGAAGAAGTGAAGGGGAATCCAAAGATATCATCATCGTACTCTTCAGGTCTGACTCATCACAGTACTGAAGAACGGGAGAATACAATCCAGGAAGTTTACTCTATCATTGTACATGCCAGAATGTCCTAACTAAGAGTTTTGAAATCTCTTATATTGGCTAGGAAATAGAATTTCCAGGCATATCTTGATCAAGGACTTTCTACAAGTAAGACATTAATTGCATATCAAATTTAATGTTACAAATCAAATCCTTCCTCAGAGCCATGTATGGGTAACGATTCAAAATCTATTTGTTAGGGTTCTTATTAAGTCAGATCAGGTGGAAAACTAGATTAGAGGGCCTCAAAGCCCTGTCAATGTAACATCTCTGACAAACGTCTTATAATGATATGAAAAATCATCTAACAATCAACATGAATAACACAATATGACAAGACAAAGGAACCCTGAGAAATATCACGAAACTCATGATGCATACAGCCAAAATGTTTTGACATATATAATGGAACTGTATTAAGAACACGTAAGGGAAAACTAAACGATGACTAAATTTTCCCCACAGCATAAAACGCATGAAGATTTTGACCAGGTTTTTGAAGGCTAAAATATCAATCTATGTAAAATAGCCCAAATTTGGGTCCATTTTCTCCCCTGGGGACCTCATCAGTTTCAGTTTAAATATAATTCTTCTATGATTCAACACAATAAAATTAGATTTGAAAAAGTTAAATACAAAATACAAACAAAAACAAAATAGGAGAAAAGAAACCATATACTAATCATGTATGAGATTTCTTTGAGTTTACTGAACCAACTATAAGAGAGCCCCTCTATCAAGCCTAAGGTTGTTTGTGGTAGGATAAAATAGATCATAACAAATAAAATAGATAATATAATATATCATAACAATAAAGAAATCAGATAGGTCTCATAAGAAACTGCATAAGAAATAAAAGAAAAATGGACAAACCTCGGGATGCAATACAATGTCACTGATGTCTCTATCCACATCATTTCCAGCTTGCCTAGCTTCAATAACATTCAGTGAATGCTTTTTACCCATCAAATGCTGCTTCATACTCTGAAATCAATTCAATAACAAGTTAGAAAAGCACTATTTCCCCTGCTAAAAAAATGGGTTTTGCAGGATTACAAAAGCAGGTCTAGAGTTGTTTAAGTTTTAAGGCACAAAATTGTTGATTTTCTTGCAGCACAATGGTTTGACATGTGAATTTAGGCCTTCGTGCAAATATGGCGTTAGGTTGAGTGGTTTAGCAGCTTAACTAGTGAGCTTGATTTTGTAATGTCAACATTTTGATGGCTGACCTTCAAGGTGTTGACTAAACAACTCACTCTGATGTTCTTCAGAAGGAATGTTAACTAGGAGGCCTGTGCCCCTACAAGAAATAAATCCTCTGGCATTTTGCCGCTATAGAGGGCATGCTTCTTCAGAGTATGATACTGAGCAGTGCTGGGCATCTTTGATAAATTGAGCATTTTCAGGGGCTTGTAATTAACTGTAATCAAGTAAATAGAATGACAAAAAGGTGGGACACGGCAAGGGCAATTGCCCCTTCAAATTATGGTTCCATTTGACCTTGTGTTATAAATTTCACATGAGTACTCAGAAAAGGATTTATCACTTATAAAGAAGTGAAGGGGAATCCAAAGATATCATCACTGTACTCCAGGCGCTGCTAAATGGTGATAAGATAATAAGCATATTTGCCTTCAAAAACTATCAAGAAGGATAATCGGAAACATAGCGAGACATGATAACTGCTTACAGCTTTCTCGTCTGATAATTATCAGTGTGGTACAAGCAAAACCTAAAAAATTATCATACCTGGAAGTTTCCTTTTCGTTCTCTTTCTGACATTATAATCTGACAAGTGTCATACGCAAATCTTGAAGTAGTTTTCTGTTTGGCTATGTTTCAAAGATTTCTCAGCATACTAGCGAAAGAATACAGACAAACCTTATGACTCTTGGTGACAATTTTGCAGAGCTTGCAGATGTAAAATTCACCATTGAAATGGAAAACTGCAAGTTTGTCAACATCTTGATCAGCGATGTTTCTATCAATTTTTGTTCTTTTCCTCAGCTCCTCAACCTTGCTAATCAATTCAGGATCAATCTCAACTCCTTCCAGATCTTCAGCTTCTGCTTGGGTGTCTTTTTCTTCATCATGAATTTCATAAACATCTTCTAAAGATTGACAAATTGATATATATAATGGGAGAGATCATATTATTCTCAGCATGAATAAATTCAAAAAATTTCAATATCACGATAGCAAGAAAAATCTGCAACAGTGACTTAATTCTAATTTTGAAATATATATTGTTTTCTAGCTGATAAATCTGTCATTGGTGCATCTTGTTCCTAAAACATAATTAATGTCAATACCTTAGTCTCACTCAATCAGTTCTTAGTCACACAAGAGACCTTACTTCATGCAAGGGCACAGGACCCTTAGGTTAAACATCCTTTCCGAAGGACAGCACTAAGAAACAAGATGGATAGGTGTCAATGGAAGAGTATTCAATAGATGATTCTCAAGAACAAAGTGGAAGAGTGTCAATAAAGGCTTCAGAAGTTTATGTTTTGCCAATTTTTTATTTATTCTCCTTGCTATTGTGAAATTGTGCACAAACAATAAGATGCCTTACCTTCCTCTCCCTCAGCCCTGATAAGATTTTTGTCTTTAGGTACTGAAGAATCTAGCTTCCTATTCTGACTTTGGGACCTTGATTTGTTTTGGCCTTGCAATTTGCCTTGACCTTGTGATTTGTGTGCTTTCCAATTCCCTTTCTGCTGTTGGTCAGAACGGTTAAAAGAGCCTGAAACAAGATCAAATTTTCACTTGTCAAGTAATAGAACTGTTTAATTCTAACCCAGGAAAGGGGGTATTTTGTTTGGGCAAATTTGCTACTTTTTAGAGGTTGTTTGCTCCAGTTGATTGTTGAGATGACTTGGTATGAATATCGTGGTGTAGTGCATGGAAGTGCATGTTACAACCCCTAGATGCTACTGTCCCCCTGGGATGCAAATGGACCTCCAAGGATTTTTCAGGTTGTAAAAAGTTACTCATCTCAGGCCTTGTCAGGAGGAGGCGCTAGAGCTGGATTGAGTGCCTCCAATTGTACCTAGAAATCTTTACTAGCCTGATCATTCGAGCACCTAGGCTTGCAGATCTCGCCTTTGTTGATTTGTTGATAGTGAGTTTGTATCCTGTATCCTCTTCATCAAATACTTGGATAAATATAGGTTCTGTCATTGACACTTCTTTTGTATTTATTTTCTTGAAATTCCTTGCTTTGTAAATGCTGTCAAAAACGACTGTTGCGCATTTGCAGTCTCAGTTTTACCAGGGAAGCAGCCATTTTTCCTCAACCCAACTCACTTACTGGGTATATACTTTTCTATGTTTATTCAATCAACAAAAATCGATTGGAAAAAATAAAAAAACAGCGCATATCAAAATACTTACGTGATGAGCTATCGTCTCTCTTTCGTTTTACTAAAGGGCCAGATTCTTGTTGCTGGTTTCTCCGTTTTGGTTGTTGTTGATATGGCCTTTGTCTGTTTCCATATTGACGTTGTTGACCCTAAAAAGTGTAAAGAGTTAGTTTAATTCCAACTACCCGTAATGTAGCGCAATGAAACAGATGCCACTGGTGAATGAAAATTCTAATTTTTGCAAAGCCACTTTTATTTCTCTAGACTGCCGATGATGTGCTTGTTTCTGCACTATTCCAGTCTTTGGGCTCTATCTGATTATCTGCTTCACACACACACAAACAGTATTTAGATTCCAGTTGTTTTCCTTGCTAGCAGGGTAGAGCGATCCTTGGATTCCCCTCCTCTAAGTCTCTCTATTGCTTGCCCTCTTCTTCTCCAACCCCATCACTTTTATGGCATTCTCAACTACATTCTTCCGTCGCTTTGCTGGTCGTCACTTTCCTTGCATTTCTATCACTTCCATTGTCTGACTTTCTGCCTCTGAGCAATACAATTTGCTAAGTTTTCAATACTGCTCTCTTTCTTACATACTCCAACAATGGTTGGTGAAAAAACTTTTTGGTATGCTTTTAATTTTCCTTGTTGTTTAAAAAAAATTTCTAAAGAAGTATCCATTGGGTTAAGCTTACAATATAACAGTCTCTTAGATATGCCGTGCTATAGATCTCATAGTGAGGACCTTGCATGCTCTCAAGAGTTCTTAGAAAATCACCTGTTTTTTAATACTCTTTTGAAGTGCCAATATGGCCTGGGAGTCAATGTTACAACTGGACCTCCATGGGCATGTACTTAAAGATGGAGCAACCTAAAATCACCTATGCGCTCTTAAACCATCTACAATTATGATGATTTGTTCTTACACAGCTGTTACGCCACATTGTATTCGCGGAAGTCAAGTCCTTCGAATTTCGGGCCACAACAGACCGCACGCATCAATTTCGAAAATTTCGATTTTTTTCAAATAAATATTTCTGCTCTCAAATTAACACCAGCTAAACCGAATTTGCTTAATTCAATGCAGAAAATATTACTCTACTTACCAAGACAAACAAAACAGTTTGTAATGTTCTACTTAATTAATCAAAGATTTAAATCGAAGTTGCGTTTTGAGGAATTTTTTTCATTCGCGGCCATTTAGGCCAAAACATGAGCCCAAACGTTTACGTTTCCGCGCTCTTCGGTAAGAGATAATTCTTCCATTCTTTTTGCATGTCTCACTTTGAATATGAGACAGTCCTAAAATGGAGGGGCACACAATTTCCATCGCGATCCTGCGGTGCCCTCCCCGCTTTTAGTACTTCAGCATGAGTTTCGTGACCTTTCCTTGATTTGAAAACTTTTTGCCCCAAGATGTAAGTATTATTCAACTCTTATTACGTGTATTCCAAGTATTTTTTACTCTAAAAAGCCTCCAGGGGCCTGCGGAATTAAGTTTTTGTTTGACTACCTAGGCCAAAACTATTCCATTCACGTGCGGTTTCGGGATTTTCCTGCGCAGCGGCTCGCAGCGTCAGACAAGGAAAACAGCGCCGAGAAAATTCCAAAACCTTATATTTGTTTCTTTCAACGATTTTACTGATAAAATCAGATTTAATTAATCTAAAAAACTTAAAAATAATATTAACTAAGCTATTTAGAATATTTCTAAATGATTTTCTAAACAAATTTAAGTTTTTTTATATTGTTTTGTTGAGTTTCAAAATTTTCACTCCACGAAAAATTCTGTTGCATGTTGTCCCGCAAACAGCGATATCGATATTAAAAAAAATTTGGAAACAAGGCAAAAGCTTTATTGTTCTATTGGTTTCAACAAATTTGTTCAGAATTTATTCAGGAATCGAATGATATAATTTGTTTTTGAATGTCTTATGTAATATGAGAGATATTTAGCAAATAATGCAACAAGGTAAAAAATAGGCCGCGCGGGACTTCACTTCCCGCTCGTAACAGCTGTGCTTAAATGACTTGGCATCTGCAAGGATCAGCACATTAATAAGGTTCTCCCAGTGCTGGTATCAATAATTGGTTAAGTTCCAAGTTGCTTTGACTGACAGTTGGTGATTTCATATGTTTTATAAATGATATCATGGTGGTTTCATTAAGTTTTAGGAAATTCTCACGTACAACACTCACAAGCAGGGTTTTTATCCCCATAGCTTTTCCTGCTAGCGGGGGTTGACCAACCCCATGGATTTGTCTTCTCCAACTCTCCCTATTGCTTGCCATCCACTTCTCCAAACCCATCACCCTCATATCATACTCAGCCTCATCCTTCCATTGCTTTGCTGGACTTCCCCTTCCTTGCACCCCAGCCAATTCCACTGTAAACGCTCTACCCACTTCTGTATCATCACCTATTCTCAATACATTCCCAAACTACCTAAAATAATGTCTCCTTAACCACTCTTAAATTAAATCTACACCCACCCTTTCTGAAACCTTTCGAGCTTGTCATCCTGTCCCTCAATGTAACACCACACATCATCCTCAGCATTTTCCTCTCTGTTGCTTTTTGCTTTAGTTCTATGAGGCTATCTGTTTCAGTATGTACACCCTCCTCATTTAAGTCTAGCCACTTGAATCAAGAAAATCTTTTTAATGAGTTAATGATTGATTCAAACTTACTCTGTTATCATGTTGGCGTGCCATACCTTGCCCAGGTGTTGGCAACAAACTTGGGGGACCCATATTGTTCAGCTGTTGAGCTTGAATAGCAGCTAACAAACTTTGAGTCTGCTGGGCTTGAATTGCAGCCAAAACTTGGTGCTGCGTTGTGTTTCCTAGAGGAAAACAATAATTTGATTTAGTTTTTTGTGAATGATATTGTTGATGGACAAAGACAATAAATAGACAGAAACCAATTAAAAACATTTCTAAAAATAACATACATGAAAATATTGAAGATAATGTATTTCATAGCAATATAAAAAAATCTTTAGTGCAAAAAGCATAGAGTGCAAAAATAAACACATGCATACTACATTTCTTTCGTAACTATCAAATAAATAATCTGGCATCTAGGTTACACCCCATAATGGTTGCAAAGACTTTAGGACTTTTTATTGAAGATTATTGAATGTTATTCCAGGTGCCCCATTGAGATCTTCTCATACAATTTTCACACTAAATTACTTAACTAAAATCCTGATATTACAAGTGATAGCAGATGATAACAAATGCTATGTAATTTCATCAAGGTGGGTAGGGTTACCAATATAAGCAGATTTTAAATAGATTTCCTTTTGTAGCCATGTAGCAGGTGAAACGCTTCTGCATAACAAATCTTGGTGGAATGTTTGTTTTATGTGATAAATTGTCTTTGGTGAATAAGGAACTTGTCTGCTCATTTCAATATGTCTCCAGGTGTGACAGTTTGCTATATTTTAATCCTCTTAAGAGTAATTCTGATTTTCTCCAAGTAGAGATATGTTTAAGCAGTTATCAGCTAAACAGTTTGCAGAAAAAGTTCTCAAAATGACAGGCAAGGGACACTATTTACACCTCAATAAAAAAATAATGGAAAATACCAGTCAAACTTATAAGCCTTGAACAAACAATCAAGGAATAAGGTTTGACATATGTCTGTGAATAAATGAGACATTGATGGCACAAAACAACCACCATTTCTGGGAAGCAACTTCTGTCAGCAAGCTTAATGTCATATTTCCAAACAGCTAATTCGGGTGAACAAAGATTGTTTTTTAGAAAAAATTTATAGGAAAGATGTAACAATTTTTCTGCTTGAATACAAAGAAAGTAGTATGCATATGCTATATTTTACGGAGAATGTCCTTTAATTAAGGCTACAATGCAACTCAAGACTTTGGCTTAGTTGTTCCAAAAGAGCTTTACAGCCAGAGCAGAGGTTAGTTCATGAATGGATATCTAAGATTACAAGAATCCATCACTTGCAAACACATTTAATTTGGAAGGCAACATGTAACGTGGAAGGCAACATGTAATTTTGTGGTGCTGGAGAAGTCTGCTATAAAGAGCAAATCAATTTACTGAATTTGTTATTCAGCTGACAGCCAATTGCCAAAAGCATGTCTCAAGGATAAGAGTATTAAACAGTTGTGTTTGAAAATAGATCAGAAATGACAAATATCACTGAGGTGATTAAAACTTGCAGCACAAAGGTGAGG
This sequence comes from Pelagia noctiluca, assembly GCA_963924455.1. Classification (NCBI taxonomy): domain Eukaryota; kingdom Metazoa; phylum Cnidaria; class Scyphozoa; order Semaeostomeae; family Pelagiidae; genus Pelagia; species Pelagia noctiluca. The sequence continues at coordinate 15,048,299 of OZ004322.1, read as the reverse complement.
CTATTCTGGTATTTTGATAAAACTCTAAACAGGGACATACCCAGGATTTTTAAGGGGGATGAAGGGTAAGATTAATGAAGAGTATTATTAAGAGAAGAAGGGATATCATTATCGTAAAGATGATGACATGTCATTTAGCTTTCACATGCAGTATAGATTGCGATCCCACTGCCAGTTACAAAGAGGTATTGTAAAATATTATCTTTTAACATTGAGTCAAAGTTTTGGATGCAGATTGATGAATATTCCAAGTTTCCATAGAATATTTGCTGCTAGGAGACTTACCATGCAACTGTCAATTCTTTTAAATAGAAATCCCAAGTAAAGGCAGATTCGCAAATTATGGTATTGCATATTGAAATATGCACCTTTTTCCAAGCTAACTTTATGAAAATGATCCCAGCTTTCAAAGAGAATGACACAAAGAAGAAACCAAGTTTCCCTTTGGGATAAGGCAGGAAAGACAAGAGAAGTTCATATTTTTTGCAATGAAAACAGATATTTCCTAAGTAAGAATGAAGACATCAGTCTGACTCAAAGAAGCCCTCTTCCAAGCATAGAGAAAGCAAGACAGAAAGCATCTGATTGCATCAAACAAAGTGTTCTTTAGGTCCAAGAGATCAAAGGGTAAAGGTAATAACCTGGAGGAGGGGCAGAAGGAGCATCATTTGGACTAGCCCCCAGGAGGCCTCCTGAAGATATCTGCGAATATCCGCCCCTGAAGCTGCCTCCACTTCCGTCAGATCTTCTATCATCTCTTCCACGGCTTTGTTGGCGGTAATCTCTGTCGTAGTTGGATCCAAGGCGTCCACCCTGATGAAACAATATTGCATTGAAATGCTGAAAAATAAGCAATGTCGCCTGTGCTGGTGGCTAAAGCGAAAAGAACCTGCTTTTTATTTAATTCAATAAAGAGCTTGCACATGGCAGCAGTAGAATCTCCAATATACTAGGGAAAATGCCAGATGAGGGGCATCTATACATTCTGAGAGACAATGTTTTCCAGCTTTGTAGGGGCAGCTGTCTTCTTCAGAACTATATAGCACTGCCTGGTGAAACAGTGTATGATTAAGGTGCCAGATTATAATAGCTCACGTGATGCTTTTGCAACTGAAAGCAAAATGAGGGGTGTATCACTCTAAATACTATGATCCATTCGACGCATAACAAAAATCCATAGGCATCAACCATGAAGCGTTCAGCATAATAAATTGGAAATTCATAAGAACATTGTCAAAAAAATGAATTGAAGATACATATCAAATACTTTTCAAAGAAGATAAATGAAAGAAGTTGGTAAAAATTAAGAAAGAAAACAAGTGAGGTGTCAAGATGGCAAATAATAACAGCAAAGAAAACTGACTGTTAATATGGACAGGATACTTTTCCTTGGTTATCACTGAAGCTCAACCTTGTACGTATAGGACAACTACAAATCTACACATTCCTGATACATCTGTCAACAGATAAATACAAAACCAAAATTGGATATCCTTGCACATTGCTCTGTTTTGCAAATGAAGAGCGTAGAATGAGGTTAAACTTGTTTACATTTTTTAATACATTTTCACAAAGTGGAACATAACCAGAAGGACTGGTTGATTCACAAAATTTTCTTTCAGGCACATTTGGATGTGTTGCTACTACGCATATTCTGGCGTAATTCCCCACATTGCACTATGCAAACATTTTGCGAGACATTTTATAGGAACATGTTCATCAAGCTATTTTGCTTGCAAACACAGAACATGATTTTGAAACCTGAATTTCAGGCTTTTTGAAATGAGTGATACACCCCTCTGAGTTAGGAATAAAAGCGCCAGGCTGCGACTACAGTAAGGGTTCGAGACCCTACATCGTCCAAGACGAGGCTGGTATGTCACAAATAAACTTGTAATTATTTTTGCAATGAAAGCAAGACATTGAAATCCCAAACTAGGTGCTTAGGCATTAAGAAACTACTGATTGTTGACCAAAGATTAAAACTTCTTCACTTTCAAGAAAACAGTGGAATTGTTCTTTAGTGGTACCAAGCAAAAATTGCACTTTCAATCCCATAATGGTTACAATCAATTAACTTGTTTCAGATCCATTTAGTAGGAAGTTGTACATTCTGAATAAAAAGCTGTAGCTGATTTCCACAGCAGAAGTTCTTTCAATCAACTTCTGTGGATTCAAATCCCTCCATCCTGCAGTAATCCATCCAGTTAAAATGCTTTAGCACTTGCTTGTAAGTTGAGGTAGCTAGATTCCTTCTCCTCCTGTTCACGAAGCATAGAGCTGAAGATAAGCAGTAAGGATGCCAAATATTTAATTTCCGAAAAGCAATTCTAGTAAATTTACAAACACCTGTGATTCACTAGAAATAGCAAGCACCATATTTCATGACAAGTCAGTGTTTGGGCTATGAGAAAGACAGTGCCTTCTGATCTAAATTTGATCGTCAGATAAAAAGATGCTTATCAACGAATATTTAGCCCTCAACTTCAAAACTAAGTCTCAATAGTGTGGCTGTGTTAGTCTGAGGGTGCCATTGAGAGACAGAAGTTGCAATATAGATAGTCGTTGTAGGATTGATGTAGGAGTTTTTCCATTGAAGAGTATTCCATTTGAAGCTTTGTTCTGAAAGGGTGATTTTCCTCAACGTTTTTAACCACCAGTCAGATTGTTTCTCTTCATTTGGCTCTTTCCCGAGATAGAGTTCTCCAGAGCTTTTGGGTATCAAAAGCCTTCCAAACACACTCCCTGACATCCTTGTCGCACAGTACAGTCTTTTGCATATTCCATTGGCCTTTTTTGTTTAGGACAGAAGACAACTAGCTTTTCTTCGAAGCAATGAATCAAATCTGAAGGTTTCCAAAGGAATCTTTTTTAGATTTCCTTCAGTAGTGGAGAGGTTGTTCGGTAATTAATGTAAGAGTACAACCTGCAAGGACTTGAAAGAGAGTTTGAGCTTGAAAATTGAAATTGGCATGCCATTGAACAGACTAGTAGACTGCTTGTGCCTTACCGTAGCTTAAAGAGTCATACAAAGTATTGCACTTGACAAAATCATGCCTGCTCCAATTTTTGTTTGACCAGAGTGATCACTCTTAGCTATTGCTAGCACTCTGGTAAAGTAATTAATAGAGTTAATTGAGTGAGCATTAGTCACATTGGTGCAATTCTTTGCGAAAAGGCCAGAGCTGGTGTTGTGAATTGGCCATTTACCCGTGATGAACTAAACAGAATACATAATAGTATCCTGCTCCCTTTGTGAGACCTCCCCCCTACAGGCCTGTACAGTACCAAGTATATCTATGGCTCTAAGGAATGGTCTTGCAAAGTTTTTACCAAAACACATCTAGTCTGAGAATCTCTTGCACACCTCAGGAGGCTGATTGTCTGGCTAAGTTGCTGCATAATTTTGTGTCTATGGTTCGAGACCTGGCCATATCATCTTATTAGCCTAGATTGAGGTATTGTTACAATGAACATATCCAGCGTGCAGGGTGTATTCTATTTTGAGTGCACGTTGAAGACTTTGTGATACACACGCCAAAAAAACAATAGATTCTATTGTTCCAAGGCAGGTTGTACACCAAAGATCTTCGAGCCTTACTACATGAAATGCACCCTGGTCAACATTTATACGTTCCCAGTTTGAATCTGTGTTTCCGTCTGTTCCAAAGATTTTTTCCTCCAAGATTTTTCTGCACCAAAATTTGACTTCAAATTGCACCACTCCCTTAACGGTACCAAAATACATGCTAGTTGCTAGAATACAGCATTTTCGCGCCAAAGTCAATCTGTAACTTTTTTCTGTACCAAAATCTTGTTAGATTATACCCTCAACTCACCTTGGTCTGGTATTTGAAAACCAGACTATGTATGAGGTTAATGTTTTGTTTACCAAGCTATTGACCATACTTTCTTTTCAAAGAAATTTTCAAGTAAGTAGGCCTATGTCTATATCACTTGTGTGTCTTTATTTTTGTATATTGCATCATTAAAAGGGATGCATCATTAAGTTGCATGCTCCATACTCACCCCTCCAGTTCCCATTCCAGATCCCACCCCACCACGCCGACTTTCGTAAGACCTCATATTGCTTCCATCGTTGCTGCTCCTACTACGGCCATAATGCTCGTCATATCGTTGGTCGCTCGAGTAGGACTCCTCTCGGCCACTGTAGTTTGCGAATCGATCATATCTGTCACCGCTGCCACGATCGTTCCCGTACTGTGAATACCTGGACATCTTCAAGCTTCTCGTGAAATTCAGACTTACACTTCGTTTCCAAGATGGCGAAAAGAGCGCAACAGCAGCTGTCCGCATGTGTTATTCTGGTTCGTTAGTTTCCAGGCTTCTTTACAAATTTCATTTCAATGCGAATCCCACAATACAATAACAATCTACGCAGGGGTGCTTTTGCCAGCCTGACGGCAAATTTAAACAACCCCAAATTAAAAAAATAGAAGTTAGTCCCCGTGTCATCAACTAAACACACTCTTTATCTTATCCTACCTCAATTCCTAATACTAAAAGTTCCTTAAATTGTCTATCATTTAGGAAACAATATAACAAAAGAATAAATTGTATTTTACTAGAAATCCTAGATCTAGGTTCCAATAAACTTGTTCCTTATACAAGTAAGCGTGTAGTCTTTCATTGATCAGTAGTCGACAAATAGTATTTATCATCAGTACCTGGTCAATTTTCATCACAGTTAATTACTAGTAGCCTGTCATCAACATTAGTCTGTTATCATAGTTTTCGAGTTATAGTCCATTTTGGCCCCTTCCTCGGAACATTGCTGTGACGCCGTCCTCTTAAAGATACCCAGCTACCCACAAGAAAAGAAAGAGTTTAAGTGTCATTTTCCTCATCTAACTTAATGAAATTTCGGAAAACTAGACACTCAATGTTACCAGTGGCATATGAGCTACCCAGCCCGGCAGCATCCCTGACATTTCAGCCGTAAATTATGCATGCTTCATTTGAATCTGAAAAGTGCTTCTTAGTCCACACGGATACGGATATTTTTGAAAACGCATATTTATTCATCCGTTTTGGCCTTCCGTCCACACGTGGCTAGAGTTTTCGGTGATGAAAACGGAGCTTTTCGAAAACGGTGTCTAGGGTGAAGATTTTTGAAAACTCCTTTTTCATGTTGTCGTGTATGGCGAAAACGTATGTTTTCGAATACGATGACGTCAACAGCTTAGTTTTGCATAGTCAATTTAATGAGCAAAAACTTTTTGTTAGTGATTCCTCCGTATCCGTCTGGACGGAGATTTTTTTGAAAACGCTCATCGTGTGTACGCAGATTTTTTCGAAAACGGATAAATAGATATGCGTTTTCAAAAATATCCGGATACGTGTGGACGAGGCCTTATTTTCGTTGTTAGCGTGTGACTTATCTTCAAATTGAGCCAAAATAGTATTCTTAACCTGCATAGTTTTCCTGAAGGGTGGAGCATAAATTCTGTGCACTTTCGGCACATTCCTTGAAAATTGCCCATTTTCCCCTGCCCCTCTAGTGTTTTATACCCTCCACACCCATGCATATTACCATGACCACAAGTTAGTAAAAATGCGTAAAGTTGGCACGGCCCATTTTTCTCACTCGCTGCTACATCTGTCCTGGGAGAAAAGAAATAACAAGAAATAGCACGAATAATTTGATATTCTTGTTGCGATGTAAACATGCATACACATTGCCATTCAATATTAAGTGAATAATAAGAAAGCGAAAGCTTCACAATCTGATATATATGCATCTTCATCTTCTACATTCCAAACACGTAAATAAAATATACTCAAAATAACTTCGTCAGCAAACACATTCAATGGCATAAATTAATTATAATTTATTCTTGACAATATAGCATAATTATGAATTGGTATTTAATTAGCAATCCTAAATGCATCAAATAAAATACGGGAAAAGGATTAAGCTCAATTCGAACTGGACGCATCAAGAGGCATGACGTCATTTCAGGTTGGAGTAACGTGCTAAAATGTTTTATTTGGAATCTTACACGAGTGACATCAATCTCTTTGATTTGCATAGTACAAAAAAATCACAGAAATTCTACTGGGACCAAAAATGCCTATTCACGCACGAGCCATTGCAGAAGCTTGCAGACTTCGCATGACTTTCAATTCAATGAAATAAAAGTGAGGCTAACATGGCAAACTTTTCTTTTATCCTGGAATGGCTGCTGCTTGAAAGAAGTCTATTGATGATTGCCATTCAAATGCACGTACCACGTGACAACACAAGCATCCAGTGAGATTTGAGCTTTAGGAATTGTACCAAAATATCTACACATCGTTTTTGCCCTCATACACATTATTGTGAAACTGTTTTTACCCTCATACTCAATACTTTATACTCAGGGATTTTCCGATAAGGGCCAGGATAAAGTGAGGATCACTCGCTGCATTTCAAGTTTAAGTTTCAAAACTTATATCCAACTTTTCAGAAATCTATTCAACGGGCAACATACTTTTCGAAAATGTTTGATATTTCTGATTTTGGAGACCTTATTATCTAAGTGCCCGATACAGTGTCAGAAAAAGCCTTGACAAGTCTGATTGTATCAACTTTAGTTTGGCATTTGTTTTTATTTTTCAATTTTCCTAAATTGGCTCGAGGGGGATCCCGGGAGAGCAAGCCCTAGGGGCCCAAGTAATATCTGCCACCATAGGGAGAGGCCCATTAGAAACATTCCCCGGGGGACCCCGAATCTGGTGGAGCCACGCCTGCTCTAAAAGTGATGAGACGATGCACAATGGGGCGTTTGTACAGAGGCAATATAGCAGTAGCAAATGGCATTAATCAATCGTAAAAATCGTCCAGAAATCCGACCTCATTGAATGACACAATACTTCCTCACGTCCGTTTCGAATTCCTCGTCGTCTGTGGATATGTCGAAGTTGTTGTCCCCAATATCGGGTAGATAGTCTGAAATATTGATCTCTTCTCTTTCGTAGAACAGCATGTACGGCGATTCGTTCTCCACAACACTCGGCTCAACTTCCTACAAAAACAAACATAACATGACAGAGTGTGGGAGTCTTTGTGAAAACGAATATTTCAGCAGGGAAGGAAGTAAATATTTTTTTATCAAGACTTGCAGCATGCATTTGATGTATTTGAAGAATATCAGACCAAAATCTACATTTAGAAATATGATTTGGTATACAAGGAATAATAAATAGGGTTAATGGGCAGCAATTACAGAAAATAAAAAATAACGATATGCTACATTAATCCCTTTCAGATTTATTTCTTCATATAAGTATAAAAAGTGTGTTCCCATCCCCCTCCTAATAAATTTTCCATCATGCCACGGCTGATTTCAAGTCCTCTTTTTCTCTATCCCAGTAAGTGCAGTTAGTGAGCACTACACTGTTAACAACCCTTCATTGTTGATCAGCACTACCACCAATCCCATCAGTCCCAGCAATTGAAACACCAAATTAACATGGTCATTAGCATTGTTAATTACCTTGCAAGTACTGTCGTTGTAAATATACCATTTGCCATTCGGGTTTCTCGCATAGCAGACATAATGACCTCCACTCAACATCCCAGAATGACACTAAAACAAATATCACGACTCATCAGACATAAAGCAATCGAATCAGCTTAAACGTTGAGTCCCACCAATTCATTTGTACTTCGCCATACATCATTTTTATCAGACTATTGAGGACATTTTGAATATTTTTACAACAAAAGATCACAAGACCATGGAAAACGTGTATATACGTATTTTGGGCCTAAGTATCTGATAGCTAATACCCAGGAACAATAATGTATCTGCACGGTACTTGATGTAATCCTCTTTACACATTTTTGGGCCTAACAAATTGAAAAAATGTACATAACAGTTTTCATACAGTTATTTCCTAATCGTTTGGTTAGGCCTTTGCCAATGATCACAAAACGTGTATACACGTGATCAGGACTCAGCTTATTAAACTTTTATCGTGGATATACGTGTCTAGATGTTTTGGCACACCCGATACATAAACCAATAAAAAATCTCACCGATATAGCGTAAAGCCGATAATTGTATTTCTCTTCTTCAGGTGAAGTTGGTTCACATTCATCATCATTCTGAAGCATGTGCTCTATTTCTTCCAAATCTAACGAAGCCACGTGAATATTACTGCAAGACGCTTCTCTGTCAGTTTCCATAGGCTGATCGGGTTCCTTGTCAGATTTCCTCTTTCTCGAGACGGGGGAGACGTGTGTTTCAACCTGCAATGTGCAATCAAAGGAAATAGACGTTGTGACTTGGTGACAACCACCCCCAGTGCACCAAGATTATCGGCAAGTGCGAAGAAACTTAGGAAACTGAGCAATAAAACAAGGGGGTCTAAAAGCTGAGATAACGAACGACATTTACACTATTGCTATCACTTCTATATCTGCTTCAATAATACATATAGGTAGCATATAGAACAGGCCAAAGGAAATAAAGACAGCTGCATTGCTGCTACGAATAGGCTCAGAAAAGCCCGTTTTTTTGGCTACATACTGAAATCAATCGGGCATATAATTTATTGAATACAATATATTTATTTTCAACTTGGCAATAGCCAGCTTTTGGCCTTTTTAGCCAGCTTCATCGATGCAAATAGACTACTTTCCAGTTAATTCTGCCATATTGGATTAATGCAATTCTGCACCTGAAAATCCCTTGATGCATTGCGTTTTCTTTGACATTGCAAAGGATCTTGGGGTGATATTTCCAAGAGTCCTTTGAGCTAGGGGTAAATTTGCAGTAATGCAAGATGACGATATAATATCTTGGTTTGTCGTTTCGTTCTTTTTCGGTGTGTCCTACCACAATCTCATTGATAGGGACAAGCCAGCTTTATTTTCCCCAGGTTATTTTTCAGCCAATCAAAAGCCTTTGAATTATCAGACTGACCAATCAGAATGTTCCATTCAAAAAACTGGATATCTTTCAAGAATACTTTGGTGATGTCCTATTCCTTTGAAGATATTTTCATAGACAAGTTTGGCATAAAACCTTTTCCAAAAGTAAATATGAACACAGAACAATGATGACAATTCAGATATATCTTTTTCATCACCATCGGCCATGCTCTGAGAAATTCATACTTCCAACAACCCAGGATCGGAATGAAGAAATTGATTAGAAAATTACTGATTTTCCAGTTGAGGGTAGAAACTAAGAAAGGAATACATACCGGACACTCGTTAGTAGACCGGACATTTAGTATTTTTGCGCAGGTCCGCTGCGATGGATTCCGTTTCCGCCGGTCTCGCTCTACCAGATACGAGGAAGGGTCGAATTTTCGCATTGGAAATTTGACGATTTTGTTCGATTTTATCCAACGATTGTTCAACTGTTGGAATCTTTTTAAATGAATTATCTGAAAAAAGATAAACACATTGAGAAATCTATTTGGCAATTTTCAAATCATGGAGTTCGTACAGGGTTGATATTCTGAGGGCCTGATTATGAGATGAACTGACCCGCCCGGGCTTAGCCAAAATGCTTAGTTGGCTCATTTCATTGGATCCTGTATAGGGATTTCCGAGTGGTTAGATCATTCGACCATTTTTCAAACGGTCCTGGATTCGAAACCACCTTCAGACCTGTCACATAAAGTCCGAGGAGAGAATTTGCCAGCAATCTGTAATTTCAGGCAAAAAGGTAAAAGGAATCGCGAGGTGTGGCCACATCGAGAGGAATGACAGGGTTGCACTGCTCCATTAGTTTACCTATTCAGTGGGTCCTTTGTGCTTTGCAAATAAACCTTAAGAAGATAGTAAGCGTATTTGCCTATCAACTTGGAAAAACTAAAGCAGCTCAGCTCGGTGTCAGGTATTTTACAACCTGGCTTGGCACTAACCAAATGAGAAATATGCAATTTGCAAAGCGACACACAAAACCTGTTTTCAACACAAGTAGTCACAAATTTATTTTGAAAAGCTTTCCTCTGAAATGCAGGTAAGACATAATTCGACATACATATTGGCCCAACCCGGGTCAGCCTACAGTACTACAAAAAAATTAACATTATTCAACTCTTTTCAAATGAAAGTGACAAAGGTCTAGTTGTTATTACCTTTCCAATATTCCTCCCGATCTGCTAATCATTTACAAATAATTTTTTCACCTCTAAAATAAGAATATCTTACCAGTATCGGTGGCAGCGACCATAAACTAAATTTCTTTGCAATTTTTTGATGCTTTTTACACTCTGGGCAATACCTGAAAAGTAGAATAATTTGAAATGCATTAGTAGGCTTCTGGCTAAAGTTTTTATGTGTAGAGATACCATATGTCCATAGTCAGGACTGCATTCGTCAATAAGAGGGGTGATTAGTAGGGTTAAAATCTGGCTATGCTTTAGGATATTTTTAATGTTGGGCAAAGACTATACGAGGACCTGCGCTTTCGCGATCAGAGCCCTTCCGAGTACACTAAGCCAAGAGCTTTGAATTTTGCTTCTTTACAGGTCCAGAAAAGGGGCGCACTGGGCCAATGTCCCAGTAGTTACAATTAGGGAAAATACCCTGGTTGTAATTTGAAATGAAATGAAAATGGGCCTACCAAGTCTCATCGTCACCTAGTTCCTCTTCTTTGGTGAAGTCTTTCAAACATTGATCGATATTTATGGGTTCCCTCAACAATCGCATACTTTCCTGTAAGCTCGGATGGTCGACGAAAGTCTGGAAGGAAATAACAACTGTGAGTGCTTTCTACACTTGAACACTTTAACACAAGTCTTATGTTCATAGGCCATAAGGCACAACTAAACACTGATGCTTTCCGGATAATCATTCAGTTATTTAATTTATTGATCATTTCAAGTATAATCATTAAGAAAATTGACAGCAACGTGAAGATAAAGTATGTCCAGAAAAATTTACATATCAAAATAATGCGGTGGTGTAGCCTTGTGGTTAAGGTATTGGATTTCTAATCCTTGAAGGGGAACCTTCGTGGGCTTGAATCCACGAACGGTCAGGATCATAAACTAAAAGCCGTTAGCCAACTCAGCTGTCCATCCTTCTGAGGACGGTAAACGAGTGCCCAGGATATTCGTTCTAAAGTATTAATTCTGGGCGCACAAGCCAGCGTCAGTAAATAAATCTGCTTGCTTGTTGCTTGCTTACAAACAATTAGCTACGATTTCGCAACGATTGTGAAACAATTTCAGAATCATTCAGCAAGGATTTTACAACAATTGGGAAAGGTTTGCACCAATTTTCAACGATGCCAAACTCGATTAAAACAATTTTAAGATTCATATCTTTCATTCAATGATTTTAGCTACATTCATTATATTGTATAGACAGGGAATTTACCATAACATTCTAGCAAATCGGGTAACCGAAAATCTGAAGACAGTTTTGGAATCCTTGAGGGAAGGCGGTCATTTTAAGCCTTGGGAACATTCTGGGAAATGAGCCATTGTGACGTAATTGATGACGTCATGTGACCACGGTCACAAAAAATCCGACCTCTGAATATTCGGTCGCTGATCACATCATTGGAAAGACCATCGGAAACCGAGCAAATAATTGTATTACACTGATGTTATTTGACTTACCCTTCAAAAGATATAACGTATTGAAAAATTCAAAATGGCGGATAGAAATTTAGTGTATGAGTCTGTTTGTTTCGATTTTTTTATCGGAATTTAATGAGGGAACGGTTGTTCTTAATTGTTACTGTATAGAAATGAATAAAACATTTCAATAAGACCCACTAAGTTGAAGTTTAAGCTAAGCTGAATAGAGTTATTGAATTTATGATTAAATCCCATTGTCCGTTTATGGTAGCCAGTTGGCAGACGAATCGTTACTTGAACAGAAATCATACATTTTCCACGCATTCTCCCGTAGCATTTTCTCCAAATTCTCACCTCTGTCCTTCGTTTCCATCTTGGGTAATGCATGTGCAGTACAGTGAAGGTGTGTAGTACGGTAGAGGATATTCAGTACGGCAGAGGGATATCATCAGTTTGGCGGAGATATCATATGCACGTATACGATGGGAGATATATTCAGTACTGTGGAGTGTATTTAGTACATTAGAAGGATATCATCAGTGCGATGGGTGGATATTATAAATACTATGGAGAAATACTGTCGGTAATCGAAAGATATTCAGTGCTGATGAGGGCTATCATCAGTACAGTGGAGAGTATTCAGTACAGTGGAATATCCTCCATCAACTCTACTGAAGATATCCCTTCGCCCTACTCATCATATGCCTCTACGTACTAATGGCATTCCTCCGCTATACTGATGATATCACTCCACTGTGCTGAATACCCTCCACAGTACTGAAGGTATCCACCCATCGTACTGATAATATGTCTCTACGATACTGATTGCATTCTTCTACATTACTAAATATAGTCTCCCTTACAGCACAACCTCCATTGTAGCTACTGCACATAGATTACCTCAGAGAATTTCTTCATCTGCATTTATTTGCTTGGGTGAACCAGAAAGGCACAAAAAGGTCGGATTTTTCATTCTATGTCCATCCATTCATTTCAATCGAAACATCTGGAATCACTTCTTCAGTGCATCGATACATATGTAGAAAGAAATGAAATGGATACATATGTAGAAAGAAAGACTAAAGGATTCTTAGCCATTTTGAGACGTTCTAAATTGCAAAATCTAAGAAGCTTCCGGGGGCTTTGCCCCCTGGACACCCACCAGGGCTCTGCCCTGGACCTGCTGGGGGGCTACTCAGCAGTAGAGTTGATGGAGAATATTCCACTGTACTGAATACTCTCCACTGTACTGATGATAGCCCTCATCAGCACTGAATATCTTTCGATTACCGACAGTATTTCTCCATAGTATTTATAATATCCACCCATCGCACTGATGATATCCTTCTAATGTACTAAATACACTCCACAGTACTGAATATATCTCCCATCGTATACGTGCATATGATATCTCCGCCAAACTGATGATATCCCTCTGCCGTACTGAATATCTTCTACCGTACTACACACCTTCACTGTACTGCACATGCATTACCCAAGATGGAAACGAAGGACAGAGGTGAGAATTTGGAGAAAATGCTACGGGAGAATGCGTGGAAAATGTATGATTTCTGTTCAAGTAACGATTCGTCTGCCAACTGGCTACCATAAACGGACAATGGGATTTAATCATAAATTCAATAACTCTATTCAGCTTAGCTTAAACTTCAACTTAGTGGGTCTTATTGAAATGTTTTATTCATTTCTATACAGTAACAATTAAGAACAACCGTTCCCTCATTAAATTCCGATAAAAAAATCGAAACAAACAGACTCATACACTAAATTTCTATCCGCCATTTTGAATTTTTCAATACGTTATATCTTTTGAAGGGTAAGTCAAATAACATAAGTGTAATACAATTATTTGCTCGGTTTCCGATGGTCTTTCCAATGATGTGATCAGCGACCGAATATTCAGAGGTCGGATTTTTTGTGACCGTGGTCACATGACGTCATCAATTACGTCACAATGGCTCATTTCCCAGAATGTTCCCAAGGCTTAAAATGACCGCCTTCCCTCAAGGATTCCAAAACTGTCTTCAGATTTTCGGTTACCCGATTTGCTAGAATGTTATGGTAAATTCCCTGTCTATATGATTTTCTGACATGAACCCTATATTTGGCAACAAACCCTAAAAACAAGCTGAGGTTACATCTTAAAATATAATGATGCGACCTGAACCAATAGACCACTTTCACAATGACGTCAATTCTTTTTGAATAATCCTTGGCACATCAATATCCTCGATATCATGTGGAACCTCATTTCAAAAGCGTGCATTGCTCTTATATTAGCAACGCATGGAGTTGTTTTGTAGTTGTACTTTTAGCAAAACGACACGATGAATAATTCTTACTCAGCAGGGAGTCACATATCTTGCCTCACTTTTAAACACATTCTACGTCATTGTGAAAGGAGTCTACTAGTAGGAAACGAAAGAATTTCCTTGTATCACTTAAAGGTGCCTGCAATAATCACAGTGAAACTCGTAGCTGTACAGACCCCTTAAACCATCCTGCGTGGATCATGCATAAACAAATAAGCTTACCCTTTCTTGACCTTGCTGGTAGTTTAGATGCAGTGTGGTGGGATCCCAGTCAATAGCCAAGTAAGAGCACGCGTTATCGAATGTCGCGTCATCACGCTCCAGCAAACAACCGCGACAGTATCTGGATGAAGTAGAAAAGAAAACATCACGAATCAACAATAGCTACTCGAGAAAATGTTACAGTCGCAAATCTGGAATATCCTTAACCCGTACAAAGGATTAGGAGACTTTTTCATCTTTTTCTCAAACTCATCCATCGTGGATGTCTATCATGAAAGCCTAGATTGACACAAAAGACTTTGAAGAAGGATTTAATCCAAAACACAAATTAATTTCTTAGCTGTGGATAGGCCTGGAGCAAGCTTAAGCTTAAAAATAAAGCACTGAATTATTGTTAGTTTAGAGCAGTGCACAGTCCGTTGGCCAATTGTGGGTAAGGTCAGGGTTTGAGACAATGATGGTAAGCCACTAGTGAGAATATTTGTCCCCGTGTTAGACCATGCCTTATGGATTTAACCATTTGAATGAAACTATTCATGGCCCATATCATTTATGGAATGAAACGCAGGAGGTTCGATGTAGCTGCTTCAGTTTTATGATGGTTTGTTAATGTCTTACAGCAAGCTTAGGCAATATAATATGGAAGCAAAATAAGTCAAATGGGTGGAAATGGATTAGACACACCATGAGAAAACACACTAGAAACACCACAGGACAAGCATTGAAATGAAATCCACAAGAGAAGCACAGAAAGGGGTGGCAAGGAAACACAAGGAGACGATATCTGGAGGCAGACATGAACAGGAAAGCGCAGTTCAGGAACGATGGCTCTGTGGTAAGATTGTTTATGACCTATGCATCCCAAGAAGCGACGGGCGGGCGTAAAGTTAGTATTAAGTTGAATAAGTCAGTAACTAACAAATAAGAAATTGGCAAATTGAGAAAACGGTAGGAAATAAATCGTGTAAGGGATGAACTCACTTGTACCAAGGACAGCAGGAACAGAAATTCCCATCTTTTCGAACCATTTTCAATTCGAAAGGATAACCTCTGTAAGAAAAATTGGAACAATTAAAATTTGAAATCAATTCGAAACTGCAACAAATAAAAGAAGCATTTTTTGAAAATCAATCTGATAATAAATCCTGTAAGTAATAAGAAACTATAATAAACCCTATAAATAAACCCTATCGAATTGAATAATTCGTAAAATCTCCTTTGAAACGTTTCCATATTAACTTGGCGAATTCATTACGAGACTCCTGGCGGGTGAACTCTCATTTTCACTGGTAAAGGAAGTGTTTTTTGGGGGGTAGCTCATTGAACTGGAAATACATTTTCGGGTATGATTTTAGTGACTCTAAACGTGGTCATAAACTTTGGGTATCATTTTAATCACTACAAAATTCAATCCGGTCATGCAATTCAATTCAGCTATTTTAAGGTTTTACACGAACATGGTGAATAAATTTTGGGGTAGAAGAATTAACAAATAAGAAACAGACATGTTTTCTCTGACTCCGAGTTTCGTGCTTCTGACTCATCAGACAGACTATACAAATGAACTAGAGTTGATATAAATTCTAGGGTAGGGTTTTTTTCGAAAATTCATAAATTTTAGGGCACGACTTCACACATCAAAACTGCACATCCCCCGTCATCTGCCTATCGAAGATAACCCCCTAAAGCTTGATCACTTGGTACTCCTAGTAACCCAGAGATCGTAACCCCTTGGTCACGGTAGTATTTCCTCTCTGGTTTGGGAAACAAAATTGTTGGTGCTGTGTTCTTATGTAACCCACAAACTTGAAGTAGCGACTGTACATGCAATTCCATATTGGTGTTATCATGAGGATTTTCTGATTGTTTCATTTTTCCAAGTCACCCAGTTGTAAGATTAATAGTCAATCATCAAAAAGAAAGAAAAATCACATTTCTATCTTACTTGTCGATTTCATTAGTTTCTGAATTCGGTCTCGACGCGAATCGTGCGACTTGGTTCCAGACCTCTTCGTAGACTTCCCTCCTTGTCATTCCCCGGTTGGAGCTGATGAGGACCGGAATTCCGAACAAAGATGGCCGAAACTTTTGCCACGAGAGGTAGTACACATCCATTTGTATCTATTGAAAGAGACAAAATTCAAGGGAAATGATATACAATTCGGCAAAAGATGTTTTATCCACTGATCTAGAAATAAAGACTGGGTCGAGCATTTGTCGTTCTGAAATGAAGTATATGGTGGCCATATTGGAAGGCCCAATTCAATAAATTGGAATTCCAGTGCGCATGCTTTTGTCCATGATGATTGTTAGAATGTTATCAATGCTTAATCGTGCAGCTATTGTTGACAAAGAATCAAGTAAATATAATTTCTTTAGCAGTGATATTAGGGGGCCAAACGCAAGCCCAAGGAAATGTCTCCAAACATTTGGCCCCAGAAATAACAGAAAGCTGGATCTAGTCTTAATTTTGAGCTCAGTGGCTTAATCCCACGTATTGCAGGATAGGAAAATGCCCCCTAGTAACGCATCGCCACCAAAAAGACTGCAGTATGAATCTTTACTGCAATGCAGGAAGGAAAGATATAGATCATAGTCGTTGCAATGGTATTTTGAAATCTACGAATTAACAGTTATGAATATTTTGCTCTATGGTAGAAGAAGGCTCAAGCTACAGAAAGGCTGTTCAAAAAGTTACAAAAACAATGAGCAAATATTTCATGATGAAAATCGAAATATCTTGCGAGTTCTTTTTGTAACTTCTCGAGTAGTATATTAGCCATCTTTTACCATTTTATATTTCATCAGTTTCTTTTCTAGCAACTTGTGCACTATTTGGTTCTTGAATACCAACAATATTGCACCCTATACTGTATGCAAGGTTTACGAGTTGCTGTACAGCAAGTGTAGTGATAACCGGGAGGGCACATTGGGTTTCTTGATCACATACATATATTTTGCTCGTTGTTATTGCTTTAAAACTCTTTATGTAATGTATCTCAAGCCATCTTCTCCCATTTTAGTTTCTGCTCGTTGCTTTAGAAGCAATTTGAGCACTCTTTCGTTCTTGAACATCAACATTGTGTGTAACCATGCATATATGGCGAAGTTTCCGAGTTGCTGCACAGCCAGTGTACTGATGAACGGTAGGAAAAATTGCAACACAGTGAGGAAAGATTAAGACCATTTGGTATCTGAATCAAAATTCAGTCAAAATAGCCATTATTTTTTTGTTTAAAAGACAGAATAGGAAAAATAAGCGAAACATACCATTTTGCGATGCAGAGCAATCACAACATCTTGATTCGAGCCGGGTATCATGTCAACCACACACTCCGTTGATAATTCTGCACTTGGACTGCGAGAAATGCCTGTCGCATTGCCATTCATGGTCTTAGTCCCGAGATACTCGGTTTGCGTTGGAACAACTCCGTTGCCTCGCTTATCCATCCTTCTGAACGGTAGAATATTACGAGATTTTCTAGGTGATCTCGATTGTTTCGTTGGTAGATTATTGACTGCGTTGGGCGGGCCTCCCAGCACAGCAGGCTCGGTCAGTCGGTTAGGTGATCGCGTGTTTTCTGTCGTGGCTGTTGTTGTTGCTGTTGTTTCGGACGGCAACGAGGACCTTTGGATAGAGGGAGACTGGATCGGAGCTTGGAGAAACTCAGGTTGCTGACGAACTTCGTACGCGAACAGAGCACCTTTGATGTTTTCACGAATTCTCTTTGTATCTGGCAGAAAGGCCTGCAATTCAAAGAAATATAGGCTTCAAAAACAGATATGCTATTTAAACATGCAATGGTAGTGATACAATAAGTCTCTGCATATGATGAACTCAAATTATCAATTCGGCCAGTCAGATTCCAATACAAAATCTTTTTTTTATGATCAAATGTTTATTATCACCCAAGGCATAGAAGAAGATGCCACACAGTTGTCAACAATTCATTTTACTACTCTTTGAAAGTCCCCTACAAAAGTGATAATATAGAAAAATAAATTGTAATGGAGGAATTCCTGTTCAAGAGGGCCGGTTGAAGTGTCTTTTTTAACACTTGCGTATTAAGCAGGAAAAGAATATGATGAAAGATTTTGCAGCGAGGAGACAACTGCAGCTATTCATGATATGTTGCTTGACCAATCGGCCACTGAGACTAGATTTTCTTATTCCATTGATATGAAGACGCTTTAACTATTCAGCACATCAAAAACAACAACCACATCATCAACAACAACAACAACATACTTACTGTTATCAAAGCACCGAATATTTCTGCAATGACAAGATGATCAGCAGAAATTCCACTTAGTTTCTCCAGTTCCGATTTCATCGTTTTTACGCTAGCATCGTTGCAAAGCAGCAGTCCGTACTTCACAGGCGTGTCACCGTTCATAGTGAAAACTGCAATAAAACGAAACAAAGTTACTCTAAAAAGTCGTTTGAAGACTCTTCCTCTTTTGAGCAGTATAGCTTGGATAAATTCCATCAATTATAGTTTCTGATTGAGCGATTGAACAACGCTAAAAAGATTTTTGTAGGGTCCCGACCTTTATTATCTACGTTATATGTTATCCCAATCACGTCATGTCATATTACATCACCTCATGTCATGTCATGTGTATTTAGGTGTTAGTACGTTCATACTGTAAGAAACCTCTTTACATTCGCTTTTGAAAGACTAGGTATTGCATGCTTAAGATTAAGTCTTGTAAATAGGAATGTTATTATTGTTACGTTAAAGTTTTGGTAACAGCTTGTGTGCTCGATGTAGTCCTACCGTCTGTAACGATACCCAGTAGAAATACCGGACTATTACACTTTCACAAAGTAAAATGTTACACATTATGTAACTGAGTCCCCCGGTCTCTAAGTGGTCCGTACTTTGTAAACCCCTAAATCAAATCTTGAAATGTAAGAATAAAATGAAGAATATAACCCTTTTTGAACATTCGAGATTTAGCTTTAGGGATGTCAAGATTTCTATCATTTCTTGTATTTTACTAAGAAATTCTGTCTATATTTTGTTATTCTTTCTGAAAACTGGTATGGATGGTATATTATTTTCCTCTTGGGTTGTATACTTTAACATAATGTTAAATATGAGAAAAACTCACCGACGATTTCGAGGTGAAGAGAGTTTTCCATTGGAATCGGGAGAGATAGAAAGGTGTAAGGATCGAACCGCACACTGCAATTGCCGCACTCGAAGCATCGAACTTGCGATTTCAGCTGAAACAAACAACACATTTTAGGGCAGGAGTACACTTGACAGAGCATGAAGTTTTTGATAGAATGTTCAAAGAATCAACAACTTATAAACATCCATGTTTACCTGCCCTTGAAAAAGATCCACAATGATAGATTGATTTCGTTTTCGATGATTTTCCCAAGCTTCTTGCGAAACTTGCTTGTCTGGTCTTCCAGCACTGTCTTTCAATTCGATGTATGGCTTATCATGAACCCTGTAGAAAAATATAGAAAGATCTTGATAAAATCCAAATCTCACAGTTTTCTTATCCTCAATCTACTTCATTCTTTCGTTATCAAAGAATTCAAGACTCCTTAGCCATCAGCTAAGTCACCAAGAACCCCTAGGAAAGAAAACATAAACAGCTCAAAGATATTTGGAAGGGTTCCATTACAATAAGATCATGAAAGTGTCTAAAGAAAAACTTCGCTTCCTTATATATCTAGTGGAAAAATAAATGAATAATTAAGATTTTAACTTTATATTGCTCTGTCCTCTAATTTCCTCTAATCTCTGGTATAATCTTGATCTGGATCTCCCACATGGGGTAAATCACATCCATAATTTGAGAGAGCCCATCACTCGGGCAAGAGAATGACATACATACAACCATGAAAGATAGATTTCATAGAAATTGAGGGATAAAAGAGAAGGGATACACAGTTTTACCTGTTCAGGTCCTCGTGAAGCCCATCTAGCAAGAATGCCAACAGCTCCTGAATGTGAAAGGGTAAATATTTAGGGTAATGACACTAAGGCATAGGGCACAGGACACACATTAATAACAGCAGTTCTTACTTGTTGAAGTGTATATCCTGTATGAATATTCGTTTTATCATTATATTATATGTTATTATCATTATTATATAAAGAAAGGACTTGGTTTAGATTTCAGCGATTCCCGCCATTTGGGAGGGAAAGTAAAAACGTATGTTGCAACAATGATGTGAATTCAAAACTTCGCCTCTGATCATGCCAATGGCAAGTTACATCGTATGTTGTCTACATATGAGAAAAGAAATTTAAAAAACTTAATTTCCTCAAAATTGTTATAAATTTAGCCGGAGTGACAATCTTAATGAGATATTCAATTTCTAACAGAATGCAATTTGATATGGTGACATCTCGCTTTATGATGAATTCAGGAAAATTAAGTTGTGGAGTTTAGAGACTTGTTAAGGCCCTGTTCATAAGAAATGGGTTAGCTTTATACTCAAAGCCATCTCAATTTTAGGGGTGATGATTTCCAATTTGTTTTCATACGGATAACATTTCCACTACACAAGAGGCAGATTCCCTTTCAAACATTTGGCAGTGCTAAAACCAAATTTAAAAAGAAATTGGCTAATTGTGGCAGGCTGGCCCGGGTGAATTCAGTCCATATGGAAAATCTTCAGCCCACGACAGCCGGATCTCACCGAGCAAAAGGTGGGATCTGTGCTGGCCGGGCTGGCCAACTTTTCATTAATTCTTTTCAGTAATGCGGCCTTATTCATGAAATAATTGATAGGAAAGAATAGAAGTGTTAAGACTTTTTACTTCTGAAATATGAAATAATGTTGACTTCTATTATGAAATATGGAAAAATTCATGGTAGGAAATTTTGAAATATCCAGGATTGCGTGTGCCTAATATGAAATGATAAGAATGTTAGATTAATATTCATATTAGTTATGTATATGTTTGTAGTAATTGTTAATGGTGTAAAGATTTTTATCTATTAAATGTAAAACAAGAACAAAAAATAACAAGAATTTTTATAGTAAAATAAGAAATAATGGCACCACCCCAGCAAGACAGGCCTGAAAAAGGAATTTTAAGAATTGAAAATAGGAATCTGAAAATCACCTGTGCATCGTGCTGCAAGAAGCCATTAAATCTTGGAGCATATTTACCAATGGTCCACTAAGACAAAAATGTAAAAACAATCAGCTAGTTCTAAACAACCGTAACTCTTTCTCAATTAACCAGGGGAAGAACTGTGCAGAACAACAAGGCTTTAGAGAAACTCAAACCAGCGAACACTTATTTAAGAGATGCCTACACATCATAGAGTCACTGATTGATCAAATTCAGAAATAGGGAAATCCACCATTTGCGCCTAAATACCCACACATTTTGACGGCCCATATTATAAATGTTGTATCGAGTAGATTACAAAGTTTGATAAATTTTCTCGATAATCTAAAGTGCATTTTTCAAAATGCAATACGTTCCACTAAAAAACTATATTGTAAACACTTGTCTCGGGGCAATTTTTGATTTATCATTCTCAGGTACGTAAGAATTTGTGATTCTGAACAAGAAAGCATGGATTAAATGCTGAAATAAACAAAGATCTTTATAGATTCGATAGCATAAGGTTTGAGAGAGCTGCCGTTATCAGAAGAATGTCTTTGAAAACACATATTCTGAGAAAAGGCTACCGAAAAAAGAATTGGTTTGCATTTACAAAGACAAAGATTCAAGCTTACAGCAGGTGGATACGGTCATCAGATATCAGGTTAGCTAGTCACAGAAAATTTTAATTTCAAATATTCATAGAAAATTCTAATTCGATTTTCAAAGAAAATTACTAGCGTTCAAATATTCACATGAAATTAGAATTTCAATTTTCTGTGAATAGCTAAGCAGTGGTGTGATTATTGCAAAATAAATGCGTGAAACTTAGGATATGTTTTTCTAAACCTAACAACCTGGCTAAATTCTGAAAACAGGATGCTACCGAAACCGAATCCATGATTTGAGCATGAATTCTGACAATCTGAGACTTTTTGAGCAAAAATGTTTGTTTGGCTCGTCACCAGTCTGGCAACAGATTAAGTGGCAGCAATGCTCATCTTGACACTTTCGACCTTGCAAAAGTCTTTTGGTAGTAGAAGGTTTTGGAGAACTCTGAAATCTACCGTTCCCAAAAGAATGACTTTCCAAAGAGAATAGAAGGGGAAGAACACCACACTATTCATAGAGTCAATAGAGATATGAGTCCCTTTTCAAGTCTAGCTCTGTGAATTTTAACATATTATTTCAGCTGAATTCATTTTAGCTATTCCCAGTGGTTGGGGGTCAGAATTCATCCATCGTATCCCTGTGTGTCCTAAGAGGCGACTAAAAGGGTTGGCGTCATGAAGGGGATACGGCCATGAAACTTCGCTCCATAACCAAAATCATGTGCATGTCTGGAGACAAATTCATGGAACGGTAAACCCCTGCTAGCTAGAAAAACGGCTAGAATATAAATTCTGTTCGTGTGTATTATTTAGCTGAAAGTGGTTTTCGTCTGCAGGTCAAATGAAATGAAAATGAAACAAGTTACCCTTAGCTTTACGGGTGCAATACTTCTGTACATTCCGTTCCATAAATCATAAACCAGTTCACCGTAGCATTTCGCGAGAATTCCTTTCAATCCTAGAGGGTTAGTTCTATAAAGCAAGAATAAAGTTTATTTAATATGATGTTGAAACAATGATAAAAAAATCAGAATAGTAAGATTTGCCAGGAAATGAAATGCTCGAAACCCAGCAATACCTGGGTACATTTTGTTTTATACGTATTCAAATTGAATTTTAATTCCAATTTAATTAACTGTAACAAGAATACAAAAATAGAAATGCTAAAAATACGTATAACTCTATAAACTAGTACAGTACATCCTCGATTATCCGAACCTCGATTATCCGAACCTCGATTATCCGAACGCCAAAAGTTTTCATTAAAAAATATTTTTTGCAAACCAGTTCTTGAGAAACCAATCGAAATATTCGTTGTCTGCTCAAACTGTTGCCCAAAATAAAAGTCATATCCAACGGAAGCACAAAAATAACACATTTATTCGTTGTTATTGTTGTTATTATTACAAATCGTTATTGAAATTTACAAAAAACTGCTGCCTAAGGTTCCTTGTTGGTCTTTCCGTTTGCCAAGCTTTTCAATTTGCATTCAGTTTGAGCATCCTGTGACTGTTCAGGACGATGATAATAACCTTTATTGCAAGTTTAGTAGGTAAAATGTTCCACTCGATTATCCGAATTTTTTGCCTATCCGAACGGCCCAGCAAAAATTTGAGTTCAAACTGTTCGGATAATCGAGGATGTACTGTAATTGTTATATAGGAACGGGTTCAAGGCAAAAACTTAAGGAATTCCCGTAGTGTACGGGAGACTGGTATGGAGTCCCAGTACCGAACAGGAGACTGGTAAGGAATCCCAGTATCGGATAGGAGGCTGGTAAGGAATTCCAGTATTGGACAGGAGAATGGTAAGGAATGCCAGTATCGGACAGGAGATTGGTAAGGAATTTGGTGTTCTTAGTAACTGAAAGTAAATATCATTCAATATAAAAAAAAACGTGGAAAAATAAGTTACTTGTTTAATTCGAAGAGATGCATCTTGCTGAGGAAGTAGATGGTTAGCGGGTATGTATTGCTAATACACTGAATTGCAGAATTCATGAAACACGTGTTTCCAAGATTGTGGAGTCCTGTGGCTCCTTTGTCGTGCAGTCCTGTTGAAAAAGAGACATTTTTGACATTTTCGACAAAATCTTGACAGAAGAACAAACCTCAGAGGAAGAGAAATACGGTAATCCTGTCCTCTCTAGGAGCTATAATATCCAAAACGAAAACTTTTCTTTAAATGTCTCCCTCATCTTGATAATATAAAATAAAGGCAAGTCCGAAAGTGAATGTTGTACTAGATTAAGAAGGACATATTGTGAATGTAAATAAACATCCTCGTAACTTCTTTATGTTGAAACCTCAAGATGAATATTTTCTGACTTGCTTTTATTTTGCATTACTTAAAACTGTTAGCTGGAACTGGATTATTTTGATAAGGATGGCTAAATTTTCTAATTTCCGGGACTCCATCTCAAGATGAATGACAATTATGTACTGTTTTCACCTGTAATGTCACATTTTGCTATTGTGGTCTAGAATCACGTTTTGAATGCACCTCTCTTCAATGAGGCTCCATATGAAGCATGGTGTTTTGCTCCAGAATTTTAACTAGGGCCTAAATACATGGAAGTGAGCTGATCTGGCAAACTGGCTTGCTTACCTAACGAGATGAATTGTGCATTGGTATTAGGTGTGAGAAACCTGTCTCGGCAAACGGGCTAGGTTCTTTGTTTTAATCTTGCAGTTTTTCTCAGCAGATTAGGGGGGCTCGCCTCTCCGTGTAATCACAAATTACTATTTTATACGTAAAATTTACCGTGGCGGTGGGCCAGCCTGTTTGCTGAACCAGCACTTTTTCGTGTTATATCAATTGACAATTTATATGATATTGACCTAAAGGGTATGTGGCGTGCCAGCCCGTTTACCAAGCCAGCCTATCTAGACATAAACAGGCGTGTCTGCTTGCCGAGCTGCCTCATCTTCATGTGATATCGGTTGAAAATGTATGCGATATTGACCTCATATTATCAGAACCCTACTACGATAAGTGAAAAACTTCATAGGGAGACCACTTACCTGTGTTAGAACGCTCTCTGAAGTTTTTTGTTGCAACCAATGAATTCATTTCTTCTGGCCAGCTCATGTCGGGATTTCTCACTAAAATGACGAATAACAGTGTTCAACCAACTTAGAGGGTTGTCTGGTAAGCAGTCATTTGCAAATTGAAAACATCTGTAGTAGAATAGAGTGTTGTCAAACATACTAGGGCCTGTGAGTTGTGATCTAGTGCATACTAACATACTTCTGTCTACCAGAAATATGGCTTCCTTAGTTAGACTAGCACGTTAAATTATACTTTATCGAGGTAAAAAGTTTGGAAATCTTTCATGTACAAGTTTTTCAAGATTGAGAGAGCGATTGTTTTAGCCAAAAAGGTCATAGTTGCACAAATATACCAAATGCTTTTTGTTTCTTATCTTGAAATTATCGATGTCATTTTAACATTCAAGAGAGAAGATAAGGTATAAGTTGTGTACTTTCAGGTAATGTTTCAACATCAAATGTGAAACAAAGGCGTACTGATTAATTTACCACCTCACCTTCAATCAGTATGTGATGACCGTCTTTTATACAACAGTCCTCAAGTAGTCGAGTTTCATCTTCTATTAAAATGGGACGGTTTTTCTGCAATAAAAGAATACTTTCAATTTATTCGAGAAGTTGAAAAACGTCTAAAATCATTAAAGGCCTGTTAATATGGAATAACTCATATTACCTTCCAACCCTCAAGGAGAGAGGTGGTATGGAAACAGCACAAGTTTTTACGTGAAATTTCATCTAATCCCTTCTAACGAAGCTAGAAGGTGGGATGTCAATCCACATATTAACGCGTGCTGTTTTCATCTTTTTTGTTATTCTACCTATTCTATTCTATTCTATACCTATTCTATTCTTTCCAGCTTTCATCCCATCTTTCACCATTTATATGAGAATAATACGTTGATCGTAATAATAATAATAATTCGTTTCGGGAGAGATCGGTAACCCATCATCGTTATACGCTGATACGTTAATACGATGATGGGAGACAGATCTCTCCCGAAACGTTGCCCTACTAAATATCAAAGGATTGTCATGATAAGTGGTGACTATCATGTCAAATATTGTGTCAGAAACAGCCTTAATAAGTCCGAATCTACACACAACGTTGTCCTATCAAATATCAAAGGCTTGTCATGATAAGTGGTGACTATCATGTCAAATATTGTGTCAGAAACAGCCTTAATAAGTCCGAATGCACACACAACGTTGTCCTATCAAATATCAAAGGCTTGTCATGATAAGTGGTGACTATCATGTCAAATATTGTGCCAGAAACAGCTTTAATTAGTCCAAATGTATACACAACGCTGTCCTATCAAATATCAAAGGCTTGTCATGATTAGTGGTGACTATCATGTCAAATATTGAGAATAATACGTGTCACCCAAGTAGGAAACCACTTCTCAACAAGTGAGATCCCAGTCGACCGGGATGAAATGTTTTCTATATAAACAGAGGACTAAAGATAATATTGGAAAGTGAGATCTCATCTCTGAGCTCAAGGGCTGGAAAGTGGAATGAATTTGTCTATATAAACAGGCCCTTAGCCAATTCATTGAATTTATCATAGTGAAAGTGGTCCTAGGCTGGCTGTTCTTAAATATTACTCTAATTTCGGCCTATCTTAGCTATAAGTTGTGTCTGATTGTTCGAAATTTCGACTTTCCTGACCGGCCCGTCAGAAATCTTTATATACTGCCAATCTGCTTCTTTTACTTCTTGTATCAATTTCCTAGTCTTATGGTTATTTCCTAAAATTCTGATGTTGAACTAAAAATGGCCCGACTCGGCTTGTTCTTATCTTCTTAAAATATAGCCAATTTGAGGCCTTTATTCTCATAAATTGTTCTTGCAAAAAAGAGCGTATTTTATTTGGAACGAGCCCAAGAATTTCCAATCCCGTGATCAACCTACCACAGATTGTTTGTCGAAACTAAAAGTTTATCGGCATACCTCACTGAAATCCCATAATCTCATATTTTCAAATCTGATTTTCAATCGACCACTAACGAACTCAAGAACCTAAAACATCATACAAAAATCAACAGTTGAATTATGGTTACAAAATTTAAAACTGTAATTTATATCATGATTACTGACAAGGTAAAGGAAGACGAAACCTCTCTTCACCCCTTCAAAACTTAACAATTTCTCATTTTCCTCGAAAAAACAGAAAGAGGCTTGATAATTGTTGATGAATCAATGGTATCCCCCCACAGTCCCCCCATAGAAATGATGATATCCCCCGCAGTACAGAACATTTTTCACAAAACCGAACATCCTCCGCAGAACTGATGGTATCCATCCACAGTACTGAATACCATCTTCAGTACTGATGGAATCCCCCACAGTAGCTCTGAACATCGTCAAGAGTACTAAACATCCTCGACTTTACTGGATGATATCACTCAACAGTGCTGATGTCATCTCCTATATAGTGCTGATGTCATCTCCCCATAGAACTGATGGTATCCCTCCACAGTACTGAAGGTATCCCTCATATACTGAAGGTATCCCAACAAAACTAATGGTATCCCTCTACATTCCTGCACATACGTTCCCCAAGTTGATAATGTCGATTTGTATATCGATACGTACCTGTTTAACTGTGTTTTTTCTGCTGAACGAACCATAATGCTGCAAAGTGCGCTTCGGAGGCGCAGGTAGCGAGGGCTGTGGATAATTACTTGACGAGTTGGATTGGGAGTAGAATGGGAGATGATTAAGTCCTAGAGAATTGAGGGAAAACGTGGGATGCCTCTGCGAAGGAGAATGTCGGAAGAAATGCAGTTGAATAGGGTACAGCTCTGGCACTGGGAGCGAGTCGTTTTCCCGTTCGTAAATTACCTGGAAATGATAAGTTACTGACTTAGGGACCAGTCATTAAATTTCTACAAGGATGGCTGGAGTGACTTAGCATGGGCTATGATACTTTCCATATCACTCAGGCCACCCCTAGTTGATAATTAATGACCGGTCCCTTAGAATCAAAATAAAGTTGAGAAGAAGCCGGATTTGAAAAATCAATTAAAATTAATGTTTGAAATGAAATGACCCAATTTACGCTTAGATTTCACAACAATGGCAAAAATATAGACCCATCTTTACATCCCCGTACCGATTTCATACGATGTACCCCCCAACAGGTACTACATGAGCCTGAAGCATTGTTTAGGGGCAATTTCCAGGACTCAATACGATATTTAACATATTTGATAAATGATTTACCGTTCTTGGAAGTGCCACGTTTCCTCCATACCATGCAAATAATGCTTTCCAAACAGATTCGGGAAGAACTTCGAAATCTCGGCCTTGGACTATGCTCTGTTTCAGTTTTCCTCCCTCACCGGTCAGATTTTGTACTTGCTAAAACAAAATTGAATAATTACAATTGAAGACCATAGCAATACTGATATTTCTAAAATTATGTCATTGCCTATCATATTTTCTGCAAAATAACTACCCCTCACTAATGAAGCTTGACAAAGCTGAAGATACAGACAATACCTTAATTCTGTGCAAGAACTTTCCTTTAGACAGCAATACTAATGTATCCCATTACTTCAGAAAGGACAATAATTCCCGTATAGCTATTGCAAATTTAGAAATGTGATAATGGAGTGAGATCAAACATCTTTTTGCGGAACCGTCTGTACGTCTTTACGTTTTTGTACCGTCTAGGCGCATTTGAAAACGTATGTTGAATTTGCGCCCCATAAATGTATTTTATTATTATTTATTATTTTATTGTACAAAACCAACTCACTATCTCACCTTCTTATTGTCGTTCTGTATGAGTAGCGCCATATTATCAATAGTGCCAGGAGAGTTATGAGAGACGAGCTTGGGGGTGTTCCCGTTCATCTGCTCACTAGATTCTACCTGTATCTGGTTGGAAGAGGAGCCGGATCGCCTGAAGCGGGAGCCCACAGACGAGATGCTGAGCCGGTCACTGCTTCCACTGCTGAAGTCACTGTCGCTGGAGTTCATCGTGCTCGAGTCGACGTTCACCCAGGAAGACTTGTGGCTGAAGGTGGCGGAGCATTGAGAAAGTCTCGGCAGCTCTAGTCCTCCGTTTTTTGGCTGGAGATGAAATAGAAATTATCAAAGAGGCAGTGAAGCATTTACACCTGAAAATATAATTCCATTGGAGCATCAAGTCTGCAACTACTTACGCATGCTTCACGTTTCAAGTTCAAACGTCATGCTTGGGCCTTGCCGTGCTTTTCTACCACGATACAAGAGCAGAATGGCACGCCTATGTGATTCAAAGGTGGCGCTAAAAACAAATTATAGTCCAGCATGGCTCTGGTACGGTAGGTAACCCTACCATACTCTGTTGAGCCCTCACTAACAAAACATCAATTAAAACCTTACTATACCCTGCGTGGTAGATTTATCTATACTCATTACTCGATCAGGAACATATGGTATAATATTGTTTTCTTATTCACAACAATGAGACCTTTCTAAATCCCATTTTGCTTCAAATGATTGTCAAACACTATCTTATCGTTCAACCATTCTCCTTCAAATGTTTGCCAAACATTATCTTATCGCTCAACTACGAAGGGATTCATTTGAGGATTTGATAAAAACATACTTGGTAGTTGACATATTCTTTCCAAGAATTCCACCACGACTCTGATATAAGGTAGTAAAGGGCGTCTGGCGAGGGACCATTGCGCTCTTCCCGCTCTATCCACCGCCTGATGGAAGAAGATGAAACATACAACAACTACTATTAGCAAAATATCTAGCAAACATTTCTAGTAAAGTTAAAAACCGACTCTCTATCTCAACAGCCACCATACAACCACTACCCGGTGAAAAAATTCAAAGTTACTGCTAACTTTTCCCCCTTCCTACTTTTTTATATCCTATGTATCAATATTGAACGTAATTTTTTTATATAGGATTGGTGAATGCACTGAGAAGAGAGTTTTGTATAAATAATTTCAAAAATAAAGTAATGAAAAAATCATTCCTGTCAAGATTTTCATCAAAATTAATATTCGATTTAACGAAAAATTCATAAATTCGAATAAAGGCTTGAGTTATTGTCTTTTGTCTGCATCTAATAAAGGCTGCTTTAATAGAAAGTTATTTCTTATCACATAAAAGATTAATTTTCTGAGCAGTTTCTACTAGGGAAAGAGTTAAACTTTATAGTACCTGATAATGAAACCTTCCTCTTCTTTGCTATTTGGTCTTAGGCCGAATGTTATGTGGCAAATCTGGAAAAGGATGGTTTAGAAAACTAGCAACAATGAAGCAATCGAAAAGCAAACAAAAATTTAAATAAAGAACAAAACCAATACAATTTGAGATGGATGTGGCTCAGGTTGGTCAACTGAGACTCCGTTTACACGAGAGTGAACTGGATCGATCCAAAGGTGCCATTATGAAACCGCCTCGATTTCCTTTTGCGGCTTGCCTCGTTTTGCATCTGTGCCAGTTTGGGATCGATCCAGCCGTTTACACGAGGCTCTGACGGGATCGATCTCAAACTGGATCGCTCTAGCAAATCGATCCCAAACTTGCACGGATAGCGGATCGATCCCGAGTGATCCCGTGTAAACGCAAGGCCGATCCGTACTAGTTTGGGATCGATCCGGTTCTGGAACGATCCAGTTTTCTCTCGTGTAAACGGGGTCTGAATCCACTACCTCGATAGGTCAGTTGGTTGCGCAATGATGCGCCAAATTAATGGTGGTGGATTTAATCGGGTCATTTTTCATTCTCAAAAATTGATTCTTTCGATATCATTATCTAAGGCATTAGGATTGGGATTTTTCTTGTATTGTTACGTTATGTAGTGATTACGTCACTATTCTTACCAACACCCTAAGTGTTGTTGTTGTTGTAATTTGAATCTAGTCAGTGGTGTTTTGTTGAAGTAAAAACACGGCGTGTTTTCTTGAGGCTTCCACATGCTCAACAAGCAGGCGGGCAGGTTAGAACACGTTATTTTGAGCATTTCAGCGAGTGAATACTGCAATGGTTTGATCAAACCCCCATCCTCTTGGATAAGCTCCTTCTAAACAAAAAGTTTTTAATTTGCCCTCAGGGGCTTAATCGAATTGATACACAAAACGTAGAAGAGTTTTAGCCCTCTCTAGCTCTAAAATTCCATCAATTCTCGTGCTGGTATAATTTCAAGAATGGTGCTTCTTCAGCAGTTGTGCGATGGGATATCAGTAGGATTATAGGGTAGGATATCAAATAACACGTGCCCTCAGGCATACGCCAAAACAATGTGCCGCAAGAGAGCATAATGTGATACAGGAGCTAACCACTATATTATTTTCATTTCATTTTCAGTTTAATTTCAAATATATAATACTGGGAGAGTAGCACTATCAGCCCATGCGTGATGATTTTCAAGAGGCCCTCTCGGAATCAATAAAAGCTAAACCTAATCAAAAAATCACTTACAACATTGATTATAATATACAGAATTGGAACCTAAAACCAACTAGAAGGATGTTTGAGAAGTGAAGATACCTGTTTTGTTGTAGTATAATTAAGTACATACCTGAGAAAGTAAAATGAGAAATTCGTGTATGAGACAGTTACTTGATGCCCAAGGCAAGAAGTCGGTTTTGGTGAAATTGTCGCATTGCTGAAGACGAAAAACAAGGAACTTTCATTAATGGTAATTTAAGATCAAAAAAGATTTAAGAGCTCAAAAAAAGATCTCAAAAAGTTTAAGATACGAGGACAGTGGCATCAGTAGAATGAAAGAATGAAATTTCATACGATAGCACTGAAAGTAATTTTCCAATGCACAGCCTGTTTTTTATGCAAGCTATTCTTTTCAAACAGAATCTGGTTCAAAGTGAGTAGGTATTCGTTGGCCACTTCAAAATAAATGACAGGAATAAGATAAAATAAAATAAAATTGATAAAATACACCAAAAGATAAAATAACTTTAAATTTTATTTAATTTTAAACAACTCTAAATACGTTGGCAGGGATGATATTAAAACGATTAAAGTGTCCTTATTTCCATAATGGTCTCCTTTAGAGGTGTGAATAAAGAAATTAAATGTAAGGGAGCAAAAATAATAAATAAATTGATTTTGGGATAATCCATTGCTACAGTACCGCATTAAGGAAGCCTAACATCGAGTTGCGAGAATTTGCGCGACGTACTCGATCCTCGATGCTATCGCGGGGGCTAAAATTCGACTTTTTTTCCGCGAAAGATCGAGGACATCGAGATCGAGCACGAACGAGCTACTGTCTAAGGTGGTATATGTTGATGTTAACCAAGCCAGAAAAGCATTTATTTTACCCCTGGCAAAAGCACAAATAAACAAAACTGAACGTAGAAAAATACAAACCCCTATTTCCGATATTCTGTTAACCAAATCATCAGCTTTTGACTGCGGCTCCTAGAGAGAAAAGAATTCTAGGTGATCAAACTTTATAGTATCTTATACCAAGACCATTAGGAGGATTAACCTAGTAGACACGAATGTCCAGGGTAGGCACTGAGTGACGTCATTCCGTTATTTTTGGTCGGTCTTCAGAGAGGAATAAAAATTAAAATCGAAAGATTGATAGACTCTGTCTGAAGAGTGGAGAACAATGAAACTCGGAGTCACAGAATATCTGTTTCTTGAATGTTACTTATTCTATGCAATACCCCTAGCGTATATTAAACACTATAGTCAGGATAGGCACACTATACTTGAGTTAAATGTGACATCAAAATAAAATATTATTTAAGAAAATATAAATCTAAAATAGAAATATTAGAAGAATGATAAGAAAATAGAAATACTCTGATACCAATACCTGACCGAATGAAGTCTGGTAAGCAGAAATAAGGCCTTCCGCCATCATACGTATTTCATGTTCTGAAAGGCAACCATCACAATCTTTGTCGAAGATTTTGAAGCAAACTGAGAAATAGACACAGATTATGAAATAAAAAAAGGATTTTCATATTTTCTTATAGTTATTCATACTAGTTACAAGGAAAGTGAGAAGATATATATAATCACTGTATAATCACTTTTCTTAAACTGTCTTATAAGAAAACTTTTCACAGGGAGGTCATGTGTGCAATCTAGTTAACAAGAGTTTCGACCTCCCCCATTTCCCTTTCCCCACCTTTGGAAGAGTGACACCAAAACTGTTAAGACTTTAGCACTGAGGGAATCCACCCATATCCCCTTTTTGGAAACCCTAATACCCGCTTTGAGGAAGATTGAAGATGATTAGCAGAAAGCTAAGCAAATGAAGAATGTTAGGCAACAACAGCAGGCCTTTCCTTTTGACCAGAGGTCACTCTTAGCTTTCGCCAGCACACTTTTAAAGTAGGTCACCCTGTAGCAAGTCCAGTGTATTGGTAAAGGAGCCCGGATATGTTTGTCTCTACATTTTAAGAGTGGTGGTGCAATTCGCAAGAATGACGTGGCTCGGGTTGGTCGATAGAATTTCAACTGCCCGATATCTCAGTAGGTAGAGCATTGAATCCCAAATCAGTGGTTGTTGGCTAGAATCCTTCTCAGGTCAATTTTCATTTTCACAAATTAATCCGATTAAATACTAACATGATAACCGGTCGCTGGTTGACCCTCTGCAGCAAGCATTAACACCAAGAACCATTTCTTTGAAGTCCACGTGGCCATCATTATTCTCATCTAGGGCGTGGAAGAATCCTGAAAAGATTCAAATTGCCTTAAATTTAAATTTTTACAAAAAATCAACACTTGAGTCATACAACAAATCGAAACAAGATTCTTAGAATGATATTTGGGGAAGTGAATTACGAATCACAAAGAAACATACCGTCACAAATCTGTTTTGGAAGTTTGGAGGCAGTGTGATGATTAAAAACATCGATATCAAACTTTCCACTGACAGAAGAGCTCTTCAAATACCAATAACGCTTTTCAAGGTCTATCAAATCTTTTTGACGCACTAGAAATAAAATAAACGAAAGGATCCATAATAAATAT
The DNA here is from genome assembly GCA_963924455.1 of Pelagia noctiluca. Lineage (NCBI taxonomy): Eukaryota > Metazoa > Cnidaria > Scyphozoa > Semaeostomeae > Pelagiidae > Pelagia > Pelagia noctiluca. The sequence continues at coordinate 15,014,466 of OZ004322.1, read as the reverse complement.
TATCATAATATCATAATCAAGTATTTTAACTTAATTGTTGAGAATATTGAACTCGAAACTCTGAGAGCTTTTGTACAACACCCTGATTGACCAGAAGGTGCATGCGCAATAGATAGCTGCAAGTTATTCTCGTTTGTTGTGGTTGCTTTTATAAGAGAGGCCCGGAAAGAAATGAATAGCGCTGAATTTTGTTAGGCCTTAAGCTGAAATGCCACCCTCTCGATAGCGCATCCACCGAATGTATGATGATATGCAATTGCATGTAGGATTATTAACCGTTTCCTTGCAAGCGCATCTACCACGTGAAAAATTGCATACCTTCCCTTTTGAAAGCGTATCTACTGCGCATGTATTATAAACCACTCTCTCGAAATCGTATCCAACGCATGCAAGATGATATACCATTGCATGTAGGATTATCAACGGTTTCCTTGCAAGCGCATCTACCACGTGAAAAATTGCATTACTTTCCTTTTGTAAGCGTATCTACTGCGCATATATTATAAACCACTCTCTCGAAATCGTATCCAACGCATGCAAGATGATATACCATTGCATATAGGATTATCAACCGTTTCCTTGCAAGCGCATCTACCACGTGTAAAATTGCATACCTTCCCTTTTGAAAGCGTATCTACTGCGCATGTATTATAAACCACTCTCTCGAAATCGTATCCAACGCATGCAAATTGATGAGCCATGTCACCGCATGCAAGATGATATGCCATTGCATGTAGAAGTATAGTGGGGGTCATCAAGGGGGGTAAAAATCTGCTGTTCTGCCGTTCCACTGATTGGAAGTATAGATGATTCTAACTAGAAAACTAAAGCCTCGGATTTGCGTTCAATTCTGCTATACCAGCGTATCCACAGGGGTTAAGCGGATAGGTTTGCTGGCGTGAATATAAAGGAAAATTCCCATTAACCCTAACCCTAACCCTAACCCTAACCATGAACCTGACCATAAACCTAACTATGAACCCTTGCCTAAAAAGTAATATTTACAAGTTAATTTTGTAGCAACTTTAGTTAAACCCTTTCCAATTGAATCGAACTCCACAAAACTCTAAGGTTTTTTTGATTATTTGGTATTCCGTGAAGCACCGTGTTTTCAAATACCGATTGTGTTCTTAAAGAAACATACTAAGCTAAAGCAACAACTTAAGCTGCTCCTTTACCTACTGCTACAAGTGGTGCCAAGAATTCAAAATGACGTTATACTCCTTATTCTCTGGTTAGCTTAGGTTTATAGTTATGTAAATATTTGAAGCATAACTGTCGTGTCTTCCTTGCTTGTACTCCACAAATTGGTGCCGTGACCTGGGTCTTCGTTATTGCTGTTTCTGGGCCTTGGTCGTCTAGTTTACGTTAATCATGACGAAATCACAGATTGAAAAGTTGAAGCAAGAAAGGAGAAACATTCGTTGTTCGTTCACAAAAATACTTAGCGAGTCAGGTAACTAATAGAGATTAACTAAACCAAAGATTCTGAGTACTAGTGAGTATAAAGAGTATAAGGTCACTCTGAATTCTTAACAAGTGGCATATGGCATCGACATTGAAATCTCCTCGACGGTCATGACATTTAGACATGAACATGAAATTATCTATAACAACCACAATCGTTGTTCGTTCATAATACTTAGCGAGTCAGGTAACTAATAGAGATTAACTAAACCAAAGATTCTGAGAACTAGTGAGTATAAGGAGTATAAGGTCACTCTGAATGCCTAACAAGTGGCATATGGCAACACATTGAAATCTCCTCGTCGGCCATGACATTTAGACATGAACATGAAATTATCTATAACAACTAAACGCAGGTGACTCAAACCAAAGATTATTAATCATTCACATACAACTGTTCCTGACCTGCAGGTTTTAATGGAGAATTCAAATACGAATTAGAAAATGATTGAACAAATTCAAAAAACCAAATGTTTATAAAACAGAAAACATATTTCGTCTGCTTATGTAGGTCAAATGCAATATACCTTTGCAAACAACCTTGGCCAGATGCAAAAGTTTTCAGAATAATGGTAGCTGATATGAAATGACATGAAGCCTGCTTATCGTTTTCACTCAGTATTTTACTATAAAATTCTATATCTTATTGAAAAACTTTGTTCAGTGATTTCGTAAAAAAGTTTTGAAATATTGCTCAAATTTGATAAAGCTATCCTAAAATTTATGCAATGTTGCTCCGTAATAGAACGATCCTAAAATATATAGAAATATGTACTCTATAATAAAACTATCCTAAAATATATAGAAACATGTACTCTATAATAAAGCTATCCTAAAATATATAGAAACATGTACTCTATAATAAAGCTATCCTAAAATATATAGAAATATGTACTCTATAATAAAGCTATCCTAAAATATATAGAAACATGTACTGTATAATAAAGCTATCCTGAAATATATAGAAAAGTGTACTGTATAATAAAGCTATCCTAGAATATATAGAAACATGTACTCTATAATATAACTATCCTAAAATATATAGAAACATGTACTCTATAATAAAACTATCCTAAAAGATATAGAAACATGTACTCTGTAATATAACTATCCTACAATATATAAAGACATGCACTGTATAATAAAACTATCCTAAAATATATAGATATGTGTACTCTATAATATAACTATCCAAAATGCAAAGAGGTTTTGAAATGTTGCTCAAAGTTTTCCTACAATTTATGCAATGTTGCTCAAGTTAGAAATAAAGCTACCCTAAAATATATAGAAAAATGTACTCTATAATTAAACTATCCTAAAGCCCAATACAAACCAGCAAACTATAGTTTGCAAACTTGCGCCAATGCCGAATTTGCAAACAAAAGTTTGGTAATATTTGCTAGGATGAACCAGTTAAAAAACTCAAAAAACTTTGACGACCTATTGGTATAGTCTGTCTGATGAGTGCGTGAGCACGAAACTCGGAGTTACAGAAGAACATGTCTGCTTTTTAATGCGTTCATTCTGCCTTATAACTGCTCTATACTAATGTATATTGAGCACTTCAGCCAGGATAGGCACTCTCTTCTCGTGTTAGAAAAGTGTACTCTATAATAAAACTATCCTAAAATATTTGTAATATTCGAATCATACTTGTGGAGATATAGCGGGATAGAGGCACTGAAAATATTCTATTACATATTTTCACCAATCAACATCGATCTGATGGTGACGTCAAGAGCTAGTCTCAAGGTATAACAATAAACGATAGTTGAACGAATTTTCTTGAATTCTCGTCCTTCGAAATGTAGGAAACCCTCCTTACGTCATGAGATGCAACACAAAAGCTAGACCTTTGGCTGAAATGAGAAAAGAAACGCTGGAAAACTGCCTGGTGATAAAGCAAAATGAATTTCAGATTCTAATTCTGGTCATCGAAATCTCTAAGTTTCTTCACATATTCGAGTATGTTAAAAAATCACTCAGAACAGTCTTTGAAATGAAAATGAAAAATAGCATGCTTCATATTAGGGTTTCCAATTCAAGAATTTGTTAAATACACTCAATTCCACCCGATATTCTTAGTGGTAATTTAAGAATGGAACGAAGAAGTTCACTAAGTTAGTGCTTGTGTTGAATGTTAATGATAAATATTGGACCTGGAAAACTGGATTCGAATAATGTTATATTTAATCAACCCATCTTTCACCAAACACAAGTCGGGACAGGAAAGAGAAATTACAAGTCTTTTAGTTGCAGGTGGTTACACGATAAAAACTGGATTTTTGTCGAAGATTTTCCATGTTTTTTACGCCTACGCCACGGCTACACAACAGTCGGTGGTGGGTAGAAATCAAAAGCACACCACATCAAGGAACAGATTGTGAATCATGATTAAACAACCTCAGCAAAATACCATTAAATCTACTTTGTTTTTTCTATAATCAGCAGAAAAATTTTCCCTGTCTCTTCATATTGGATTTTGAGTACTGAAAGCTTTTTAAGGGTTGGTTAGATTTGATAGTCGGTTATCAATTTCATTTGTCTAATTACCTATGCTGCTTATAGTTTTGGGCTTGGCCTGAAAGGTTGAGCACAAATACTCGTTTTATCAATCAAAAATAACTAAAACGCAACATAGAACACATTTATCAACAACATTATAGCAGTATCTTAGAAATGGTTTTTATAGTGCGATTGGAGTTCCTTAAAGTCTTGGTCATTCCACCGCCTAAGGTTGTTATACCCTATTTAATACGTGTTCAAGGAAGAGACATTAGTTTCCTAAAAAAACTCTCCTATTTCTCACAACAACTTCATTTAGGACGAGCCTCAAGTTTAAATATCACATTTAGAACAAGCTAAGTAGAAGGTGTTGATGAAAATTTCGAAAAAATATGGAAAAAATACATAAACAAAGCAAAGTCGTAGCACACTAGGATACAGGTCAGACAGGTCGAATCTACACGGTGTTTCATACATTATTCCCACAGCTGTGGCCGAGTTAAAACAAAAATTATCGATTCTTTCGTTTTTCTCACTATTTCAATATTGACAACGAAAAAATGGAAATTCTATGTATCCGTTTTCGTTTCTTTTTCGATTTTTACATCAACAGGGGAGTTCTAGAAACGATGGTGAGATCAGAGAAAGCTTTCGGAAAAACAAACTGGAAATAAACTCACGTTTTGTGATTTTCTCCAGCGATTGGTAGAACGATGGCGTATCGTCGATGCTGGAAAGCCGGACTTTCTTCGCACTGTTTTGCTCCACCATCAACCACTTGGTCACCTCCGAGAACCCCTCGTTTTGGAGTATCCAGGCGCGAAAGCCGTCAAATGGAAGTCGCTCCGACTGCGCCTGAAACGAATTCGACATGTTCACTCGCAGTCAAGGGCAATCAAAAGTCTGCTTCGGACACGAACTTTGAAATCAGTTGTTTTGGAACAGTAAAGCTTTGAGGAATTGCTAGTTGGTCAATGCGCATGCGCACTGAGTTGCATACGTAAGAGGTGATATACGGCTTGCGTATTTACCAACTGTGAATCTCTTCAGAGAGAATTCGTTGTTTGTCTCCCGAGCAAAAGTTGTCTATTATTATGAGCGCAGATGCTGAAAATTCAAAGCAACGATAATTTTGGACCAGTTACAGTCACACTTTCAATTTTGCAATTCAATTCAATATTATCCGCAAATTCATCTCAATACAGAGTGAAAATAATCACAGTAGACTTTTTTTAACAAAATTTATACAGGGTAAAACATACTGTTAAAATACTGATTTCCAAACTGTGGATGCCAAAACACTGAGTATTAGCCTAGATGTTGCTGGTTGCTTGATATGCGGCTTTAAATTGATGTAGGGTTTGTGTTGTTTGTGATGTAGGGCTCCAAGTTTACTCCATAGTCGTGCTCCTCTATAAAAGAAGCACCATAGGCCTATGGAGGTTATAGTAGAGGTAGCTTGAGGTCTGTATCAGTATTTCGAAGCTGTTTAACACTGTTATCGGACAACCTCTCGAACAGACTTTTAAGATAATTGGGAGCTTCCTTGTTAATTGAACGGTATAACATCTGGGCCGTTTCCGTTTCAATGAACTCTCCGACTGTCTGCCATCCTAATCGTTTTAGAAGTTGCTCAGAAGAAGCATCCTAAGGTCTTTTTGGTTGCAATTCTCGTAGCACGATTTTGTAACTTCTGCAGTTTATTTAGGGCAGTGGTACTGCAGACTCCCAACACCGAGCAACTGGATCTGAAGTGTGGCTCAATGCGACAAAGATTCAATCATAGTTAAGGGGAGATACTTTTTCGCATAACTTAGCATACCAATTCCTTTCCTTATCTTTTTAGTCATAACTATAGTTTGTTCATCCCAGTTTAGACGATTGGTAAGAACAATTGGTCGGCTTCAATTCCGAAGTATTTTGTATGAGTAATCCCCGAAACCGGTTCGTCACCAATTGCAATTTCTAATTTTTGTGTTTCTGAATTTTCAATATCTTTTAGCCTCTCTCTACCCCCTACAAGGAGATGTTGGGTCTTAAACTCCAAGTTTTGCAATTCAACTCAATATCATTCTTGAATAAATCACAACGTAAACATAATAACAGTCAACTCAACAACACAGTCATGATGATCAGAAAGTGAATCTAAAAGCAAATTTTTGCAATTCAACTCATTTTTTATAAATATATCTCAATACTATGGTAATATGATTTTCATTCAGCTCCAAGCTTTTTTAATTCAACTCATTATCATTTCAGATACTTCTCATTACTGTAGAAATGTATATAGTCACCAGGCCTAAACACGCTGGAAACCATCCTCATAAGTAGGCGACCAAAAAGGGCCAAATGGAATCCTGGACCTTGCCCAAAAATAATTTTCTCAAAATCGTATTATCAGCACAGACGGAACAGCAATATCTTAGACATGGGTAAACTATGCTTAGGTATAATATTTTACATGATAGTCACCCCATCGATCATGTCAAGCCTTAGATACATAGTAGGGCAACGTTTCGAGAGAGATCCGTCTCTCATCATCGGTCGATAAGAAATGTGGTTTCTTCTCTATTTGTTGCAAAGGTTGATAAGAGTTGTTTAAGCATTCCTATTCCTCATGAAATTTCACCGATTGCAATATCAAGCTTTCCAATTTTCCAGAAAGCTAGATACTTTTAGTTACTTTATGCTTTGTATGTTCAATGTTTAGTTTAAGTATCCTCGATTGGCTCATCGTTGCTAAATGTTAGACACGTAAATAAAGTGTATAGAAATAATAGTAATACTAAGAATAATAGATACAAATGGGTAAACTTATAATTTCCTTCCTTACCGCTATGAATGTATTCATGAATGAAGTTGGAGGGGAACCGTTTTCGCAGGCAGTGAGAAAGTTCTCCATGTCCTCCCGAGTGACATTGCTGCCATCCACTGAAATCATGCTGAAGACAACTAAAAGAAAGGAAATCGCTATTTACCAGACTGGAAATTAAGTCAAAGAACCAGGATTGTGACTGTCAACATGACTGTTTAGAAACAGGAAGGGGCGAAATTTTATGAGGGTCACGAAGGGGTAAATTGGGAACTGAAATTAGAATTTTTATAAAATGGGAAAACGTGATTGGACTTCTTGGCACTGCGAGTATCGGGAATGAAAATGGAAATTGGGATTGAGATTGTTAAACACGCTTATATTTATGTTTAATTTCTCTATTTTCCTGATCAGTACCCCCTTAAAACCCCTTTTGATTTGTAGACAGGATTTGTTAAACCAAACAGAATAATTTGTGAGGATGAAAATGGTTTGGGGTCGAGGATTCGTACGCTAGTATATCACTAAGGTTTTCAGACACAGAATGCAAATCTTGTTCCTCCCTCCCAACCACTATTACGATGCTCCCTCAGTAGCTCAAACCAGCAACATGAAATGTAATAATGATTTAAAAATGGTGGCAGATAAATTAAGCCATCATGGCCAGAGGGAGCCATGAATTCTCCCTTTTTAAAGAAAGTCTCTAGTGTAGAAATCCCTTTACATTTGTTATTATTCACAATTAAATTCTGAAAGTGATCAATGGCTCCTCTCTGTCAGACCTTCCAGCTACGTTTCTGAATAGAAAGAGATAACTCTTGGGACCATATTTTGAAATTGAAATTCATTTCCATATTTTGAGATGTAATAAACGAAAATCAAAAGTTGTTTTTCTGATTTCAATATTTGTTTTCTCTTAAATGAAATGTGTTTCTAGATATTGCTTAAATATTTCTAGCAATCAAAACATATTATTTTTGTTATTAAATATGCATTTTGCAATTGTTGCTGTTTTCAAAAGTTAGTTGGAAAAACATTTAGCAAGCGTGATACACGTTTTTTTAAGAGAGACTGGTTTATAACAAAACTTGTGCTAGAACATGAGCAATCAAATAAACTTTTGGAACTAAAGTAATGAGACATGGTCGGACCATATAGCTTGGATAGTGTCCTAAAAATCAATGACAACACTACAGTGACTGTGCATTGACTCTACCGGCACAGCAGCTTGAAAAATTGAATAAACTTCAACACCATCAGCTCCATACATGCGTCTGCCCAATTAAGTTTTAAAGCCTTGCCAAGACAGTGCTGAGACATGGTCGGACCATATTGCTGAGACGGTGTCCTAAATATCTATGAAAAGAATGCACTGACTGTGCATTGACTCTACCGGCAGAGCAGCTTGAAAAATTGAATTCATTTCAACACCATCAGCTTTATTCATGCGTCTGTCTAATTAAGTTTTAAAGCGTCGCTAGGACAGTGCTGAGACAAGGTCGGACCATATGGCTAAGACGGCGTCCTAAATATCAATGAAAACACTGCAGTTACAGTGCATTGACTCTACCGGCAGAGCAGCTGAATTAATTTCAACACCATCAGCTTTTACCACTTCTGCAGCTGCTCTGCTTCGACGGCGTCCTAGATATTAATGGAAACTTTCATTTTTGACCATGCAACAGAGGCTGTGTAATGGCTTTACCGTAGCAGAACAGCTTCAAAAATTAAATTCATTTCAACTTTATCTGCTTCTTTGGTCCTTTTAAGGGATTAATTTTTTTCTCTACAGTATCCGTATGGTGTAAAAATCTCTGCTTTAGAGAAAAATCTATCCTTGAATTATCAGAGTGATATTTTTAAATCAGTTTGAATCTTAAGTAAAGTAAAAAGTACTACTCACATTTGATTTTTTCATCAACACTCCCACAGGTTATAAGGACAAGACAGCACACAACATCTTTGAAGCTGATTCCTTTATTCCCCCCACCGCATGCCATGTACAAATGCTGAAATATAAAATACCATGTAATTACTACATAAGGGAAAAGAGTGGGGTGATTCAAGAATAATCTGAAAGACAGCAGTTGATGAGAACCAAAGGGTGCAAATGGCAAAAAGACTTTGTTTTGCTATTTCAAATTTAAGAGACGGTGGGTAAAGCAGAAAGTTTAGAGTGAGCTAACGTATCTGAGACAGGCCTTGCAAGTTGAGTTAAGCAAAAGCTCTTTGCTGACTTCAAGAATTTGGAACATTTGTGATAGAATAGTGACATTGATAGCTTTTGATTAGGTGTAGTTAAAGTCTACTAGTAATAACTTTTCAAACTCCATCATTTTCAAGCTATGGAATTTTATAAAATGTTTATAAGACTCGTAAATTTTGGTACAACTTTTCTCAGATTTTCAGAATTCCTGTTTCTTTTTAATCACAGATTCTATTTAAGTTAGTATTCTGTTTTCAGAATTTTGGCAGGTCTTTTAGGCTTAGAAAAACATGGCCCTATATTCAATATTCAGGAGGTTCTTATTGCTTGGTATAAATGCCTTTTAGAAAAATATCTTTGAAGAAATATGAATAATTGCCACATAAAGTGTGAGGAGAGAATTTACCAGTACCAGCTCTCTGTAATTACAGGCAAAAGGGCAAGAAGAATCAAAAGGTGTGTGTGGTCACATTGCGAGGAAGGACCAGGGCCGTACTGCTTTGATTAGTCTACCTTTAATTGGGCCTTCCTGCTTTGCACATAAACCAATACCTTCCAAAGATAGTAAGTGTATTTGCCAATCAATTATCAAGGCACTGCTTTGATTAGTATACCTATTCAGTGGGCCATTCGCTCTTTGCAAACAAACCAATACCTTCCGAAGATAGTAAGTGTATTTGCCTCACAACTATTGATGCACTACTTCCATTAGTATACATATTAAGTCCGCCCTTTGTGCTTTGCACATAAACCAATAGCTCCAGAAGATAGTATGTGCATTTGCCAATCAATTATCAAGGCACTACTTTGATCAGTCTATCTATTCAAAGAGCCCTTTGTGCTTTGCAAATAAACAAATACATTCAAATAGGCAATTAAGCAAATTTCCCTATCAGGAATTAAAAATATAAATCTCACCTCTGCAAGCCTGCGAGGCATAACATTGCCAAGCAAGTCGTTGAGGAAGGCATTCTTTGGCATCAAACTGGAGTTCACTGACGATCTTTTAAATGCAAGTTTGATCCTTTCCAGTTCATCACTTCTTACTAACAAAAAATATAACAAAAAATATCAAATTGAGATTAATATTATTTATAAAAATAACAGGTAGTTTGCGTGAATAGCCTGAGTGGCTAACTTACTATCATTGATCCCTCCCTAAGGAATGTACTCAATTTCTTTAGATGAGTAGCAGTTTTCTGGCGCAATGAAGAAGAAAGGGTTCGCAAGATTCCAATAAAAGTCCTTTTTTTGGCCATGATGCAATTGTCTAAAAGTTTTAATGCAGATTCAAAGACAAGAGGGAAGGGGTCAATATCTTAGCCTGCTTAAGTACCGATACCATCGACCTAAAAAGGTGCAGTGACATGCACTTTAAAGCAGCTGCTTTGGTATTAGAAATGTCGCTCGGAAACCAACGTCAGACTTAATTTAGGGTATGGTTTTGTGGGTTGTTCCTTCAAGATGATTAACCTCTGTTGTATAAATGGGAGCATTAGTTTAGTAAGTGAGTGTGTTTATTGTGCTTGCCTACAAAGAGGCCTGGTTCAAAAAGTCTTGAAGAATGCAAAAAGAATAATTACAAATAAACCTCAATAGGCCATGGTAGAGCACCTTCTGTACCACGACACTTAAAAAGGGAGTAGTCCATCAGGTTTTTTTTGATAAAATATTTTTTAATCAAAGGCTTCAAAAATCTTTCATTTTGTGACGACTTAATTACTTTATTTCATCATTATGGTTAATGGTTGGTAAAAATATAATGATTTTTGGTAAAAACTTTTTATAATCAAATTGAATGATCTGAACATCTCAAAGTGATGATAAAATCTGAGTCCGTCACATGTAAACCTCAAATCTTAAATTTTTGAAATGTGACTTCATCCTTTTAAATCAGAGCTTACTGTAAAAGCTCTAAAAAGTCCCGCTGGGTTTTTTTTAATTTTTGAGGTTCTAGAGAGGGGCTTAATAGAATTTGTGCTTTTTAAAGATGGTTTTGAGGAGGAATTCATCACTCTGAAGCATGTAAAGTTAGAAATTGGCAATATTACATTTGAATACATCCATTAGCTATCCCTTATGCATCATATATTACTCTGTAGTCCTTTTAATATGAAGAGGGGGGCTCAATAGTGAAGGGGGCTTAATTGGGCTTTTATGGTAAATCACAAATGAAAAATAGGTTATTGTATCTAACACACTCTGGATATTGCTTTACAACAACAGACTGGATCAAAAATGTGGTTTCTTGTTTGCAGGTACTGAACTGTTAACCAGCTGCTTGGTAAAGAGTTTCTGGAGAGCATGAATTCAAAACATTTCATCAAACTTAAATCAAGGGGTTGTCTAGCGGACTGCTGCTTTTATATCAAGGCAGATAGAAGGCTTCTGTATTGCTGAAGGGTGTAATTGAACCAAATAAGACCTCATGTACAACTTTAAGTAGTTTTGTAGCATGCAAACACCCTTTGCTGAAGAAAGCTGAAATCAAAAAAGCTACAGGGCCAGATCGAAGACGGTTATAAGGGGCCTATGAACCCCTACCTCAATAACAATCAATTTTTTTATATTGTTCTTCATATATTTATATATATTTGTTAAACCCCCAATTTCTACAGATGCTGGATTTTGCCCTGAGCTAAGAATGGAGTTTCCATTCCTGGGGGTGTTGATTTGAGAGGGTGTATTGTAAACAATAACAATAATTTCCTAACGTTCCAGCCTTCACTTATTAAAGAGTTAACTCAGACTAAATGAATTGAAATAGCTTATTGAAATATTGAAATATCTTAGCATAATTGAAAATGTCTCTCTCCTGTTGTGGTTACGCATCACCCTTTGCACTTTATGAGAAAGGTGCATATGCATCTGAAATTTTCAATTTTTCTAGTTAAACTCCCAATTGCAAGTTTTCCAGTCAGGATTGAATTTGATGCTTCAGAAATCTTTGTTGGAAAGTTTTTTAGGTTACCCTAGATACATCCAGCGCAGAGCTTACATTTTTGTTTTGTCATGAACAATCTATATCCATCAGGCACAATTAATCAGCAAACTTTCAACCAAGGCTTGAAACAAACTACATAAAAACAGGGAAATGAAATTGGAAATTGATTGGTGCGACATATCATGATAACTATTAATGATTATCTGGAATGATGAACAAGCGCAATTAGTGCTTATATACTTAAGTTGTATGTATATGCATAATTCCTGCATCCAGAATTGCAACAGGACAAAATGAAAGCAAATGTAGCTCTCCCTTATAATTCGAGGAGAATCAATGTCTTGGTTCGAAAATAGCCTGAAACTGCTATCTTTGGCCTGACATCGAAATGTGGAGTCCAATGCAATGCCTTATGTCGTGTTCTATTGATTTATAATTTCATCACATTTTTAAGTTGGTTTTTAATTTGACAACGCAATTCATGTAACCATAACATGCGGTTAAGCTTCAAGCAGCAGGAGAAAGAAATGTCCTAGGCCAGACTGGAAAGTCCAAACTCAAGCAAAAACCTTGTCTGACGTCGTTGTTAAGACATTTAGCTTACCATCTATCACAACTACAGATGTGTCGATTTACATTTGATTTAGTTAAGCAATTAAAATAAATCTAATCCGCATTTTTATTTACATTTGGGCCTCGTCCTTACCTCTCTTGACCGCCTCTTCGTAAGGAAGGAAAGCAAACTTCGACTCTTTAAGACCCATAGCTACGCGGGACGTCTTATCCTTGTTGAATATTCATTAGGAAAAGCTGATTCTCTGTGACCAAGACATCGATTTATAATTGTAATTAAAATCACTGGTCTTTCACACAACCTTCTCCGACATGTTGTTATTGCTTCCTCTTAATTCTTGTTCTTGTCAGTTGTCGTCACATGCAAATTCTGCGCAAGTTTAGTTATGCGCAGTTGCATATCTTTAGGGTTGAAGAGTTGTGATGTGTAAAAATTGCCCCCTTTTCTCGAACAAGCGCCTCTCTCGAACAAAAGCCCCCCTTGCAGACTAGAAAACTAGAAAATTGATCACAACCTCTAACCTCTATGGTGCTTATAACTGCACGCCTAAACTACAACAACTTTCACCTCACTAATCCAAGGGGAGGGGTGCTCCCATATAATTTTGGTCGGTTGATTTTTTCCAAAATTGACAGAAAATATGTACTATATACGGCAACAATCATCTATAACAGTGATTATCGCCCACAATACTGATTATTATCCCCAACCCCACAGTAGTGATTTACTCACTAAGGCACAGGGCCGGATCCAGCACCCATGGAAAGGGGGGCGTAACAAGGGAAATAGGGTATTATCAAGCTAATCGTATTGTTTTTCTAAAAAATAGGGTGGGCGTTCGCCCCTTATGCCCCCCTTGGATCCGGCCCTGAAGGTAGACAACCAAATAAGATCATTTGTTTGAATTAAAATGGTCCGAGCAGGATTCAATTCTACTCCGGTTGTACGAAGCATCTCGATTGATTGATATTTTTGTCAATCCCAGTGGGTTTATTATTATTAATAAATATCATTAAATGACCTACCGTTGGACGGGGGTGTGTCACTGAGATCTCGTAAGTAAACCCACATATAACTGCAATCTTTGGAAATGATCCCCAACATTTTACGTTGCATTTCACAATTACACGTATTTTCTTTTATAAGCAATTGCTTTATAAGCAAGTCAGTACTCGACATGGCAAAAACTTAAGCAATTCCAGTACTAGATAGAGGATGCTAAGCAATTTGAAAATTTTAGTTCTGTTCCAATAGGCAATGAAAATCGTGCAGGAGCTATAGGTAGGTAAGTAGGTTATAGTGGAAATTAGTACTCCAGCACACTTTAACATGAAAGATACTATTGACATTTGTTGTACAAGAACTTGTGAGATAGTATTCTAAGAAACAAATCTTCAAGTATAAAAAGCTAAGCAATTGCTAAGCAATTTTGAGTACTCAACTTTGCCCTCTTGCTAAGCAATTTTGAGTACTGAGCTCGAGCTGAAATTGCTTATAAAATAAAATGCGTGTATGGCAAAAAAATGTAAACTTATCTTTTTGAAAACGCTATTTCTTCAATTTCATATCTAATTATACAAGATTTGACAGGAAAATCGTACGCATGTTTAGAGATTTTTCAACGCAAAACTAAGCTACATGAGCGGCAAATCCATCCCGTACCGATTTTATGCTAATTAGCCTCCCCCCCCGGCACCACAGTAATGCGTGTGCCCTGTTGTTGCTGTTGACAGTTCTCAGTTGTTGTTGCTGTGCTGATGATCATGTTGCTGCTTCCAAAACGTGATGTTGTTTTGGTTCACATGCCTTATAACTCAAAGCGCTGTTTGATTGACTAAATTTCAAGTTCATATTCTTACACTATGAGCTTTCAAGCAATAAGATTCTGCTCGAGTTCATCAAGATGCCTTCGATTCTCATTCTCCTTGCCGAGAAGTTCATTTAGGCCATCTGTACTTTCATCATGGCCTAGCAAAGCAAGCCCCTATCGGAGTCAAAAGAAGAGAAATTGCAGTGATGCTGGGTCTATTGATGAACTTGAATCAAGCTGTATTCGGCCTCGCAAGTCATTGCTATTTGTGCCAGCTGATGACATGAAAAAAATAACAAAAGCTGCCAGTTTGCCTGCTGATTGTGTTGTTCTCGAGTGTGAGGATGGGGTGGCAATGAACAGAAAGGTCCCAGTCGAGTTCTGTTTCATTAATTCATTAATAAATCCTTGTCTCTATAAAAATATAAAAATTGACGAATGAGTTTCTCACCAGCCTGCTACCATGGGGTAGGAGTGTAACAGTGTCACAGAAACTTCTGTGATTGCTCTGTGACCCCCACTGTACAGTACGGTTCTTGCACATCAAAGATCTTTTCTGAAACTGCAGGGCCGATCTGTGTCTGTAGACCAGTCCTTGAGGATTTGCTAGCTAAGAAAAAGTAGATTTGTAAAAATCAATTGAATTGATTGAATTAATGACAAAGAAAAACGACCCAAACAGTCAAAGGGTGATGTCACTGCATTCCAAAATTCTACCACAAAGAAGCAAATTCAAATCCAGCAAAGAAGCAAATTCAGGGACTGCCCTGCACTAATAATAGTTGCTGATGACTGTAACAGTTTAACAACAAATTTATAACCAATAACGGTGCTGTGGAAAGATTAAAAGAGCACCACATATTATGGAAATTAAGATGCAGCTAGAATATGTAAAAGTTTATCTAACGTTAAAAAATGCATGATCTATGTGAAAAATGACCTACAACTCAAACACAAGAGCTCCCGTCCCATTAGCAAGGGCAACTGTAGAACCATGTGGTCATAGCTACAGGTTGTGGGTTCAAGTCCTATTTGAGCCATTTCAAAAAGATTGTGTCCATTGATTTTCTAAATCCTGCTTCTTGAGGTTGTGTGCCTTTTGGTGTAACAACGGTGTACATTTGCCAAAGCATTGGCATACCAACTACTTACTTAGATGGCAACCAACAGCATATTGATTGAACCGTATGCTTAAGCCCATTCGTTACAGCAATGGTAATCGGTAGAACTCTTAAAATCTCATACTGATTTTGTTTCTTCCTAATTCTTTTAATTATATTTTCCATCATTAGGAGGAGGCTAGGTCGAATATCAACGGAGTGTTGGGGAAACTGCAATTTCAAAGTGGTGAATGTGCTGTCAGAGTCAATTCTGTTGACAGTGGATTAACGGAAGACGATTTAAATGCCACACTAACTGGAGACATTCTACCAGAAGCTATTCTTTTGCCTAAAGTGGAGAACCCTGACCATATAAAATGGGTAATAGTCTATTCATGTTGCGTTTAGTTTGTTTGTGCATTTATTTTCATTCGATTTATTAAATTACAATAGCTAACAATATATATACAGTTATATACAAGTTAACTAATCAAAATCGAACTAGTTTTACTGGGTAGTGATCCAGGTTGTGCATTGGAGGGGGTGGCCAAGTGGTAAGATCACTTGACCCTTGTTCAAAGGGTTTTGGGTTTGAAACTGCCTTCAGATCTGCGACAAAGTGTGATGAGAGAATTTGCCAGCTCTCTATAATACCAGGCAAAAGGAATCATTAGGTGTGGTCACATCAAAAGGAAGGACCAGGATTAGTCTACCTACTCAATGGGTACTTCATGCTTAGCATATGAACCAATTGCCTTAAAAAGATAGCTAGCGTATTTTCCTATCATCTATAAATGTACTGCTTTGATTTGTTTATCTATTCAGGGGGCCTTTGTTCTCAGCACATAAACCAATACATAACAAAGATAGTTATTGTATTTGCCTAACAACAGCAACAAAAGCATCAATGAATTTTCTGCATTTTTAAATCTCCATCAAAATCTCCAGGCAATGAAGCTCATTTCCAAGCCTTCTAAAGGTATTTTTATTTACTGTCTAATATTGCTAGGAGTTCAAGATATTTTTTACAAATCATAGTTTCGATGTCTTTAATGTACACTCATTTTCTTATGAGAAACTATGCTAAATCTTGTAACCCTTGTTTGTTAGCTTTCACCCCGGGTTTGGAACAAAAAGTTTCCTAACTTGTTTCTTACACCCAAGAGTTGTTTTTCCTCAACTTTGTGTTCATGCGAAGAACTTAAGGTTTGACTCAATAAACTTTCACCACAAGCTTATCAATTCCAGAAAAAGTTCCAGATTAGCTTAGAATCATTACTTAGGTGCTAATGACGCGCATTGAGTGTTTTTAAACATCTTTTTTCTAAAGACAACTTCCATAAAAAGCTTCTTCGCTCTTTGGATTCATACAAAATCTCCTACCAAAGTTTCCTGATTCTTTAGAAGCTAGCCCTCATGGTTTTTTGTAAAAAATGAGTGAAGCTGTCCTCTCAAGAATCGAATTTTACGACAGCTAGAATCTGCGAAATTTGCTTTGTTTTTGGTGGGATAGCATCCTTCCGTTATCCTAGGTTAAAGAAGCTATAACAACAAATTTGACAGTCACAATTCAAATATAATCCTTCTGCTTATTTTGATACCTTGAATTATAGCTTGAATAAAGCTTGAAATAAAGATGCTGTCGTCCAACTGTTTGCGACGGAAATCACCGTTGAGTAATTTTACGATCCTTGCATTGCATCGCTCATACCCAAATTTTGTTTTTTGCACCCCTATGAAAATCAAAAGAAGCCATCTAATGTTGACCACTTATTTACTTCAGTTTTATTTTACGAAACTTTTGAAGATTATTTTGCTTGTGTCTTTCTAGTTCATCGTTCTCTAGCCCCATCCCATGGACATTATGTAATTATAGTATGCGTATCTATAAAACAAGGAAGGAAACTTCCTTATTTTGTATAGGAGTGAAACCTGCTATTGATACTCTGATTGATATCAGACCAAAATCTTTAAGGCCAATCTACGTGACAAAACGTTAACATACAAAACATCACCAAACACGTGTTTCATGATGTTCACAGAGAATCAAACATCTTAATACATTATGGTAGAACCTGATCAGATGTTAAACAAATGTTCAAGGTTGTATGATAAATCATTTGTTCTTGAACAACATCTAACACACGTTTGACGATGTTCAAGGTTGTATGATGAAGTGGGCTTAAAAAATAAATCATTTGTTGTTGAACAACATCTAACACATGTTTGACGATGTTCAAGGTTGTATGATGAAGTGGGCTTAAAAAATAAATCATTTGTTGTTGAACAACATCTAACACACGTTTGATGATGTTCAAGATTATATGATGAAGAGGGCTACAAAATAAATCATTTGTTGTTGAACAACATCAGACACATGTTTGATGATGTTCAAGATTATATGATGAAGAGGACTACAAAATAAATCATTTGTTGTTGAACAACATCAGACACATGTTTGATGATGTTCAAGATTATATGATGAAGAGGACTACAAAATAAATCATTTGTTGTTGAACAACATCCAACACATGTTTGATGATGTACAAGGTTGTATGATGAAGAGGGCTACAAAATAAATAATTTGTTGTTGAACAACATCCGACACATGTTTGATGATGTTCAAGGTTGTATGATGAAGAGAACTACAAAATAAATCATTTGTTGTTGAACAACATCCAACACATGTTTGATGATGTACAAGGTTGTATGATGAAGAGGGCTACAAAATAAATAATTTGTTGTTGAACAACATCAGACACACGTTTGATGATGTTCAAGGTTATATGACGAAGAGGACTACAAAATAAATCATTTGTTGTTGAACAACATCCGACACATGTTTGATGATGTTCAAGATTATATGATGAAGAGGACTACAAAATAAATCATTTGTTGTTGAACAACATCCAACACATGTTTGATGATGTACAAGGTTGTATGATGAAGAGGGCTACAAAATAAATAATTTGTTGTTGATCAACATCCGACACATGTTTGATGATGTACAAGGTTGTATGACGAAGAGGACTACAAAATAAATAATTTGTTGTTGAACAACATCCGACACATGTTTGATGATGTACAAGGTTGTATGATGAAGAGGGCTACAAAATAAATAATTTGTTGTTGAACAACATCCGACACATGTTTGATGATGTACAAGGTTGTATGACGAAGAGGACTACAAAATAAATCATTTGTTGTTGAACAACATCAGACACATGTTTGATGATGTACAAGGTTGTATGATGAAGAGGGCTACAAAATAAATAATTTGTTGTTGAACAACATCCGACACATGTTTGATGATGTACAAGGTTGTATGATGAAGAGGGCTACAAAATAAATAATTTGTTGTTGAACAACATCCGACACATGTTTGATGATGTACAAGGTTGTATGATGAAGAGGGCTACAAAATAAATAATTTGTTGTTGAACAACATCCGACACATGTTTGATGATGTACAAGGTTGTATGACGAAGAGGACTACAAAATAAATCATTTGTTGTTGAACAACATCAGACACATGTTTGATGATGTACAAGGTTGTATGATGAAGAGGGCTACAAAATAAATAATTTGTTGTTGAACAACATCCGACACATGTTTGATGATGTTCAAGGTTATATGACGAAGAGGACTACAAAATAAATCATTTGTTGTTGAACAACATCAGACACATGTTTGATGATGTTCAAGATTATATGATGAAGAGGACTACAAAATAAATCATTTGTTGTTGAACAACATCCAACACATGTTTGATGATGTACAAGGTTGTATGATGAAGAGGGCTACAAAATAAATAATTTGTTGTTGAACAACATCCGACACATGTTTGATGATGTTCAAGGTTATATGACGAAGAGGACTACAAAATAAATCATTTGTTGTTGAACAACATCAGACACATGTTTGATGATGTTCAAGATTATATGATGAAGAGGGCTACAAAATAAATCATTTGTTGTTGAACAACATCCGACACATGTTTGATGATGTTCAAGGTTGTATGATGAAGTGGGCTTAAAAAATAAATCATTTGTTGTTGAACAACATCTAACACACGTTTGATGATGTTCAAGATTATATGATGAAGAGGACTACAAAATAAATCATTTGTTGTTGAACAACATCCGACACATGTTTGATGATGTTCAAGGTTGTATGATGAAGAGGACTACAAAATAAATCATTTGTTGTTGAACAACATCCAACACATGTTTGATGATGTTCAAGGTTGTATGACGAAGAGGACTACAAAATAAATCATTTGTTGTTGAACAACATCCGACACATGTTTGATGATGTACAAGGTTGTATGATGAAGAGGACTACAAAATAAATCATTTGTTGTTGAACAACATCCGACACATGTTTGATGATGTACAAGGTTGTATGATGAAGAGGGCTACAAAATAAATAATTTGTTGTTGAACAACATCCGACACATGTTTGATGATGTACAAGGTTGTATGATGAAGAGGGCTACAAAATAAATAATTTGTTGTTGAACAACATCAGACACACGTTTGATGATGTTCAAGATTATATGATGAAGAGGACTACAAAATAAATCATTTGTTGTTGAACAACATCCGACACATGTTTGATGATGTACAAGGTTGTATGATGAAGAGGACTACAAAATAAATCATTTGTTGTTGAACAACATCCGACACATGTTTGATGATGTTCAAGGTTGTATGACGAAGAGGACTACAAAATAAATCATTCGTTGTTGAACAACATCCAACACATGTTTGATGATGTTCAAGGTTGTATGATGAAGTGGGCTTAAAAAATAAATCATTTGTTGTTGAACAACATCAGACACATGTTTGATGATGTTCAAGATTATATGATGAAGAGGACTACAAAATAAATCATTCGTTGTTGAACAACATCCAACACATGTTTGATGATGTTCAAGGTTGTATGATGAAGAGGGCTACAAAATAAATCATTTGTTGTTGAACAACATCCGACACATGTTTGATGATGTTCAAGGTTGTATGATGAAGTGGTTCACACGATAAAACATTTGTTCTTGAACAACATCCAACACATGTTTGACGATGTTGAAGGTTGTATGATGAAGTGGACTACGCCATAAAACATTTGTTGTTGAACAACATCCAACACATGTTTGATGATGTTCAAGGTTGTATGATGAAGTGGTTCACACGATAAAACATTTGTTCTTGAACAACATCCAACACATGTTTGACGATGTTGAACGTTGTATGATGAAGTGGTCCACACGATAAAACATTTGTTCTTGAACAACATCCAACACATGTTTGACGATGTTGAACGTTGTATGATGAAGTGGTCCACACGATAAAACATTTGTTCTTGAACAACATCCAACACATGTTTTAAGATGTTCAAGGTTGTATGATGAAGTGGACTACAAGATAAAACATTTTTTTCGATTTCTCTTTCTATTCTGTTATTGATTGACTGATTTCTTTAAGTTTGCAGATAAAGTCAATCAAATATTGGGAACCAGAAAGAATCCGCCTCAACATAAAATGGCTTTCATATCCTTCATTGAAACGCCCATTGGACTACTGAACATGAGAAGTATACTTGAGGCTGCGTGTGAGGAAAATCTCCCATTCAAAACAGAGGCTGTCGTGTTTGGATCTGATGATTTCTTGGCCAGTATTGGTAAGAATTTTAATTTCATACCTTCGCCATCTAATACCAGAGATAAATGAATATTCACTTCAGAATAAAAAGGCTGTATTAATCTTCCTCATACTTCTCAAAGACATCGTTGTTGTCAACGAAAATGAGATAAATAATTGAACGTCTTTTGATGACACACTTACTTAGTCATGAAGTTGAAAGGTTATTGAATTGCTACAATTAAACTACGAAGTCTGTGTATCTCTTTCCCGTTAGAGTTCTCAATACATTGAGTAGAGCTATATACAATAAATAGAAGAAAGATACAAAAGACAAAACTCTCCATCAAAGGAATGGAAACTACGCGTTTATCTCGACAAGCCTGTTTAGTGATTTCTCACTCTTTGTGCTCACAACTCCAGGCTTATCCACAGTGAGACATTATTTTGTGTTTCAGAGTAAATCCATCTTCAAAGCTATCGGTTTGAGACCCGGTGGTGACATATTTCAATTGCAGTAGCCTGCTCTGGTGTGATTTGATTTCCTATGTTAGACCATGTCTTAGGAATTAACATAAATATATTAACTATGCAACTATAAAAATTCTGGTTAATGACTCACCAAAATGACGTTTTTTTCAATTTTTTCCACATGGAAACGTGATAACATTTTATATATTGGAAAGCAATGAAATGCTTCAGACTGGGGCCCATTTATTTAAGCCTTGCTTAAAGTCGTTACCGGGCCAACTAGTGGGGGGGTGGGGTGCAAACCTCGATTCTAAATCAACAAATTTCCAAATGATTGATATGTTGAATAAACCCCAAACAATATGAAAAGGTAGTAAATTGATAAAAAATAGTCAGTTTTCCTTTTCTTTTTTGGCAACTTGTTCCGTCGAGTACGCCAGATTCTACCGATAAAAGACTAATTTATAACTTACCTACTTATGTTAAAATTTCTATGGAGATGAAATTGTGTTTTAGTCTTGCCATCTTGCAACTGTCGAGATGTGGACGGCTTTTAAATCTCAAATTATGGTCCGACATACTAAAGGTCAGATGGACTTAAGTGCGGAGCCTGTAATCTCCGTGTAAACTCAACATTTGCTTGCTTCAACAGTTTACGTTTCTTACGGAATTATGTCGAATCAACAAGTGATTTTCCCATCTAGATTGTGAGTTTTCTACGGGGGTGGTTCATAGCAATTTTAAGAATTTACA
The DNA here is from genome assembly GCA_963924455.1 of Pelagia noctiluca. NCBI lineage: Eukaryota > Metazoa > Cnidaria > Scyphozoa > Semaeostomeae > Pelagiidae > Pelagia > Pelagia noctiluca. Next base: position 14,992,182 of record OZ004322.1, on the reverse strand, counting down.
TCACCATCACTATTCGCCATACAACAAAGTCTATACTAATATTTCCTTTCTAGAGTTTGGTAGCTGAAAGGGGGTTTAGTACCACCGGACGAGGTAATTTATGAGTCCAAATGATTTTGGTTAAAATAGGGGGTATAGTGATGTGCTTTTCTCCAATTTTCCAGTGTAACATAAAAAATCTTGTTCTTCAAGTAAGGAATCGATTGTGATATCATCAAATTCATAATCAGCTTAGTTTGTGCTTGAGGTAATCACCTCCTTTTCTGGGGGTGTTTCTGCCCCTCAACGGGGGCAGCGAGAAAGATCACCGAAAGTCACTCTAAGTACGTCATTTCACGAATACCGGGTTTCATTTCTGCAATTTATTAAATTGAATCAAGAATTATAGAATTAAGTACTTACCAGAATTGTCGTGTTAGAATATCATTTAGTCATCATCGCCATCGCTGTCCCTGTCACTGCTCTCTTCATCTGAACTCAACATATTGTTATTCGCGACTGTCTCTTCCATATCATCACCATTGCTATCTTCTATGAGGTGCTCGGCTATCTCCTCTGGATACGCCTCCTGTGTCCAATTTATTGTCATATCTGGGAGCTCACCATGATTGCATGGATCATCCAACGCTAAAACAGGATTTGATGCATTTCGCCACATCTTTGCCACAAAATTTGTTCGCTTGCTATGTAATCCAGACTAGTTTGCCATGGTGGTAGGAGACAAAGATCAATGACCTTTCCAATTTCTCCCAAAATATTTATTTCATTACTTTGTTCACTGAATACTTCTGCCTTCTTTCAAAAATCGCACACACAAAATGTTCCAATCCAGCCAGCTGGTCGGAAGTTAGACATTGATCATTTTCCTAAGTAGCGAATAAGTCAAGAAATGCTGAGTTCTCTTTGACGTGCTTCCTGCAAAGTTGCTTCCCTCTGCAAAGAATGCAGCCGGCCCCAGGCCCTGCATTCTCTTAGGCAGTCTCTGGATACGTGACCGTTAGAAGATTTCCTAGCAAAACCACAAATGAGGGACAGAGCAGCAAAAGTTGTTCCGTACCTGAATACCTTTTTATTTGCACATTGGATCTACCCCAGTTGTGGCTCCTGAACACCTACTCGGGTAGTAGACCCCCAAGGGGAGGGGGAGAGGACACAGAAGGCAAAGTGAGAGTGAGAAAAATATTAATTTTTAAGAGATCTTTTTGTTTTAGAGGACATGACTCTGACTCTGCTATAGGTCAACATTTGCTCGACAACCCCGAGTGTGCTAAAGCCTACAGTGAGAATTGCTTTCGAATAATTGGCAGAGCAAGATCTACATTTCACTTTGGTATTTTGGAATCAGTGTACATAAAAACCAGGGATCCCCTATTGTGTAGACAGAAGGAGTTCGTTTTCGCCTTAGGAGTCTTACAGTAATCTTATTGGTCAGCTCAATGTATCTTGGGTGTTGATTGGTTTTCCCACATTTTACCAATCTTTCACCTCTTTTCTGATTGGCCTATTTCAATCCACAGCTGGGTATATAATCTGTTAGGTTTTGTTTCGTTCTCTTCTCTGTTGAGTGTCAGACGAAAATCTTAAGTAATCCATGTGTTCGTTTCGCTATGTATCCGATATTTCAGGCTATTTCGAAGTTTTGTATCATCCAAAGACAAGTCTATTTTTGTTTCTCTCACTTTGCCGTCTGTCTTATCTGACCATCCCTCCACTTTGAGGCTCGGCTACCCAGCATACTGAAGTCCTGCCGATGTCGAACCGATTTCTAACTAAACTTGCATTGAATTCTTTTGGAAATCAGGTACAATAATTAAAGCATCAACCCATACTGTATTATTTCAAATCTCATTGCTTCTCAGGTGGCACAAGAACGGAAGATGCCAGAGAGCTGATGTTTGCAAGACAGTACTTTGTGACGCATTGCAAGGCCTTCAATCTACAAGCAATCGATATGGTGCACATCAACTTCAAAGGTGACATGCCCCCTCATACTTTCTTATTGTTCAGTCAGTCAATAATATGTTTTCATATCTTAAAATTCTAAGTTTGAGACTGGTCGTTATGCAAAACAATATGCAACTCCAGGGCTGGATGCAGTAAATTTAGCAACTAATTACTTGTACACCATCAATTACAGGAAAATGTCTATATTTTGTTTGTTTTATAAAATCATATCTCAAGCAACTTCGAGGGCTGAAAATCCAAGATATTTAAGAAACGTTGATGGCTGACAAAAGTACAGTTACTTATTGAAAAGAAGCTCGTTGACCGAATAATTTTCTGTCATAGATTTAGAGAGCTTGAAGAGACATGCTGAAGAGGGTGCAAGAATGGGATTCACAGGTTGGTATTATCTCGTTTTTAATGCGTAGTGTAAAGGTTTCATTTCATTCTATAGTCTTATATCTAGTCGGGGACTAATCAACCGACTTTACATGAAACCTGTCCCAGTCATTTATTTACATAGAGGGATGTCGCCACACACGGCGCTCATTACTACTGATTAGGTAGCAATTGATACTCCTGCGGGCGGAGAGAGGCATAATTGTGCTCACATCTTGCCCATGGATGTTACCACAAGGGCTACCTTTTGGTTGCGAGTCATATGCCTTACTACTACACTACTGAGGACTATAGGTTTAAAGCACCGTTACCATCTATGATAAACATACACCAACGCCTGGATTAAGAACACCAGGCTGCAATGCTGAAAATATTACCACGGGAAGCTTTAGAATAATTCTACTTTTGCATTCACGGAAAATATTTGCACAGCACAGAACGCGTAAGACAAAACAACTGAAGTTTTCCCAAGAGGATAATAACGCGTTGAAACGGGAAAAACAAACTAAAATCCTAGGTTTGCCACATTGATAAGAAAAGATGTTATTGATTGAAAAACTGAATAAAATTGATGCAAGTAGGAAACACTGAGGGACATCTGATACAACCGTTTGTTAGGTCACTATGACATTGGCTCGTGCATTTTGAATAGGAATATATGAATGAGAACTAATGCTTGTTCGTTAAAGTCGTATGCATGCAATTTCATCATTTAACTATGATTGAATGTTGTTTCCAGATAATTTCTATTTAAGTCTAATAAAAGTCCGGGTTTGGTAAAATCGTTGATAAAGGAAAATAACAAGTTATTATAAATTATATTTAAGACATTTTTCCAACATTCTCCTTAGCTTCAACCTCAGCAATATGCTTGCAGTGACGTCACATTCGCATGCTCTTACGTTGCTTTACTTTGCATTCTCAAAACCTTGAAATGTCCTTTTACATTAGGTTTTTCTATTTCATAAGTTTCGAGTATCAATTTTCTTGCAGGAAAACAACTGATACATCCTAATCAGATAGATACTGTCAATACAGCATTTACTCCAGATGACGTCAAAGTGGAATGGGCACGAGAGCTTATCAAATCATTCGAAATGCATCAAAAGTCAGGAAAGGTAGGCCACTTGCTTGTTCACTTGTTTGTGTATTGGGATTTTGCTTCTTTGGTCATTACATGAATTAATATGAAACGCATGTTAAGATGCAGACAGATTTAAAAGCGCCAGGCAGTGAAATACTCACCTTGCTTTTGCCTACGATGCAAAATAAGTATTGTTTTGGGTTTCTCCACATTGCAGGTTTCCCAGCCAATGTTGACCTGCAAGATGTTGTATTTTTTAAAGTATGAAGAAACAAAACTATAAAAAACAAAAAACAGCGTCTATATCTATGTCCAATGTGCTCACTGCAATAAATATTGAGAATCAAACTTAAGTTGGAATTATTAAATGCTATATACGGAATGGATGTGAGATATGGACAATGAGTGAAGCAATGAAAAAAACAACTCGAGGGAACAAAATGATGGTTTTTTGAAGGGCGATGAAGATCTCCTGGAGAATGAAAGAATGAAGAAAGGCCTGTTTCTGTCAATATCTTGCAATAGGTAATAAAGTATTGCAGAGACGAAAAATCAGATACAATCTCATTATAAAGGACATTGTTCTACTTCCTAGCACATCCACTGTGGCCTTCGGTATGAATTCCATATCCTTTAGGGGTAGCATACTCTGGAATAGTATACCAGATGTGATAAAGAGCAACGTAACAATAGCTTCCTTTTGCCAAAAAATCCAAACATGGGCTGGAGAAGAATGCAATTGCGAATTATGCCTTCCATTGTAAAAATTACGGTATTCATGTATTTAGTAAGATAGTTTGTCTTTATTAGCTCACTCGTTTAAGAATGTGGGCGATAATCAACTATGCTTTTAACAGTTGTAAATAAGGAGTTAATTCTATTGTCCCTTTAAAATTTTTCCGAGCCATCTGCTATAATTTTTAAAATAACACGTTTTAAGTTTACAGTAACTCAACCAATTTCATATAAGGATTCATCTTCCATGAACGTTTCGATTATTCATTAATACATTACTTTATTGCTGATATGAAGTAGTAAGTCTTAAACTTATGACGTTGGGATAATCAAAACGTTTGGAGATACTTTTATTAATTATCATTATATATTTTATAAACTAAACTTCCCGTATTTTCTCAAGAAAGCTTGTATTTGTGCGCCTAGACTTTCTTATTCTTTGGGCACAAGCTTTCACCCAACCAGGTGTGCCGTGTATTGCAGACTTGTTATTGCTGAACCACTGACAAGTCTATCTTCATCCTTTCAAGTGGAATTGCGAAATATTGAACTCTAAACGGCTGATTAGCCCTCCAGTAGCCGTCCTTCCATCAGTCAAATACTGAATAATTTATCAACCCTGTCACTTCCTCTCTCTATCACCTGAAATACGCATGAATCAGCGGAAATTGAACCGAGCTATCCTTTTCCTCGCATTAAAATGAAATCATTCTGGGAAGCGTTTAACTCGACGTGTTGTAATTTCTTGAATCCATCTCTGTTGAAGTCTGCAAAAGTGAGATTTTAGTTTGTCGGTGTCTTTCTCTCATCAACTTGGTTTTGCTGGTTTTGTCAATCGTAGAAGCACGTTGAATAGCAAGAAAACACACAGTCTTGGCCAAGATTATTTTGAATCAGGCCACTGCATATGTCTAGAACTGCGCAGGAGTGAAGGTGAGCTGCGGGGTAACGCAGTGGAGGAAGTCCACGAAATATTTCGCGACGATAGCTTTGCGTCCAAAGCTCATCATAGGAGTGCGCCAGAAAGAGGACGAGACCTAATAGAGGATAGGGAAGGGTGAATTGGGAACTGGGAAAATGGGATTGGATTTTTTGGGACTGGGATTTGGGAATGAGAAAGTAAATCGGGATTTGGGATTTTTAAACACATCAATATTGAGAATTTCCCTACTTCATTCATGGGGATTGGTATTTCAGTGCTTGGAATTAGGATAAGTACACCCCCCTCCCCTTCAGGACCCTCCTAATGAATTTTTATACCCAGGCGTGGAAAGAAATGATAATAACTGTTTTGTTTCATTACTTTCACTCACATCACTTTCAATGAAAGTTATGGTATTTTGATTCATTTATTTTTTTGGTGTCTAATAGTTAATAATATTCCTGATTTTTAGGGAGCATTCACGTTCAGAGGGAGTATGATCGACATGCCGTTGCTCAAACAAGCGAAAAACATTTTAAGAATTGTTGCGCCAGTCAAGTCATAGTTCTGTTTCGACGTCTGATTGATTCGCTAAATATGATTTGTATCCTGTGCCTACAAGAAAATTGATGCGAAGAAGGTAAAATGTAATAACTGTAATTAGGGGCTGAATATTTCTTTGTGCCTCATGAGTGAGTGGCTAATTTCCAGATGGGGTACGGTCACGGACTTCATCACATATTATAGTAGTAAATGACTGAACGAGTAAGTTTGTTCTAAACGTGCTATAGCCTACGAAAGGCCACAACAGGCCTAATTTCCAGAATGGGCACGGTCATGCACAACATCACAACATATAGTTGTAAGTTATTGAGTAGAGTGGGTTTATGTTTAGCGTGCTAGCCTACGAAAGGCCACAACAGGCCTTATTTCCAGAAGGGGTACAATTGCATGTACTACATCACTACATATAGTAGTAAACATATACGGAATAAGTGAGTGTAGCCGTCCCGGGCTGGTCTTATTTGTGTAACGAGAGCAAAATCTTCTGGATTGGTAATAGTTTGAAAAATATATTGAATGGTCTTCTTTCTTTTGATGTGGGATTTAAATATCAAACTGAAACTGATGTCTTTCAGCAAAATGAGTATCATCAAAGCCATCCTGAATTCATAATTCTGTATTGTTCCGAGAATTTAATAAGTAGCTTTTATTAACTTAAGTTGTTTTTCTTTTAGTTTACTTCTCAACCCTCTAGTGTAGGGGCTGCAATGGTCCCCCTTCCTTGGGATGGCCCCCCTAGTTTGCGATGGTCTTTCGGAGTGCCAAAGAACCCGGATAGGTTCCATTCTAAATGCAGTCAGTGGTGATACACTTCGTGAGATTGATATGGCTGGGGTTGGCCCATCAAATCGATTGGCCCTGTAGCCCAGCTGGTAGAGGGATCGAGGCACAGAAGATAATGGGTTCGAATCATATCCGAGTCATTTTTCATGCTCACAAATTATTCGCTAAGTTTATTCAAAATCTGAAATTGACAAAGGCCTATTTCAGTGCTTACTGGTTTGAACATAAATTACAAGTGTAAGAATGTAAATGAAAACAAAAACTACAATACAAACAATATGTTTAGTAAACCATGGGGATTTTCGTTAGCTTTATATATAGCGAAATTGAAAGGCTACCTACTTATGTACCCCTACAACTGTTAGCTGTGGGCTTTCAGGGCCTTACTTATCATAAGGGGGCACACGGGGCGTGGTATTAAAAATTCTACTGTGCTTGATAAACTTTCCTAACGATACGAAATCATGTGATGTTGAGCTCTTTCAAGGGTCTTTCAACCCAAAGAACATTTCTGAGTTTTTTGCTTACAACGATAGTTAGTCGTGAGTTTGGAGGCATCGTGCAATTTCTCTCGGAATTTAAACTTTTCAAGCAGATATAGACTCTCAAATTTGACATCCATTGGAAAAATTGAAAAAAAATTTCGGAAAAATATTCTTGTGACGTAGATAGGATCTATTGTGGTGCAATGTCACGTGACACCGAACTGAATTTTCGTTACTCGAGAACTAAGTCCACATTCCTCGTCGTTATAGTTTTTTTTCGCATGGACGAATGTATTTTCGGAATCGTTCGGTCTTGGTTCGACAAATGTTTATAATAGTCTACTTGGTCTTAACCAGGATTATTTCGATTAAGCCCCATTCAGATTTCGATTTAGCTACGTACGATGGAGTAAAAAATAGATTAACAACATCAAGTTCCACGTAAACCAGTGGGCTTGATCTGTACTGAACACTCGCGTTTTTGTCTTACATTGTTAAGTCACTGTTTTGCATGGTTAATAATATAGATAGAAACATTCGATTGGATTAATTTAGTAAAAATGTCAGGGAGTGTCAAGAATTCTGACGTTTATAATAAATTGCACCGTTACAGATAAAAATCCGCATACTGCTCCTACGCGTATTTAAATTCTACGCACTTAACGGCTTAGGGAGAAGGCGTGCTTTTGTGTACCAGTCCCACGTTTTATTGGGATTTTATATTATATACACAATATATCGAGCTTATACTCGTTTTCAAGTCAATGTTTTCGTCCCGTATCCAGAGTCTGCGTAAAAGAAGGCATGGCCTGAGGCCGTCTAAATATATTTGCTGAAGGTTTTGATAAAGAGGCTGTTGATATGATAACTAGTTTGAAACTCTGAGCCGATCTATCACTGGTAAAATGTTCAACAAATGACAATATTTATGTAGGTTTGCAAAATAATCTATCCTACCCCAGCTCACCAATCTTAGCTCAGCAGACCCTTGTAACATTTTCAAACCTAATGATCATATAGAGCTCAACCTGACTTCACAAACACACAGCACTTCTCCGGTGTAATTGGCAGCGATTTCAAATCGTGATTGCTCATTTTATCAAGCACAATAGAATCATTAGTACTAAGTCGTACTCCTACGCCCCCTAACATAACATAAGACCTTGAAAGCACGCAACTAATAGTTGAGGGGGTAGCCTTTCAATAACGCTATCTATAAAGCGAATTAAAATCCTCATGGTTAACTAAACATATTGTTTGTATTGTAGTTTTTGTTTTGATGAGTGAGCTCTTTCAATCTGTGGAATTCTACACTGATATATGAAGGCAGCCTTCAACCATGAAACGACCAGAAACAACACTCAACATGGACATGGCTGCAGTTTTGCTTCTCTTGCTAACTATCAATATTATTGCATGCAAGAACTTACCAGGTATGCAGTTTGAATTTATCTCATATTGCACTAGGTGTGCCATAATAATTACACATTTTATGAGATTAATAAATGTTTCAAGGTATTCAGCTTCCCAATTCATTAGGGGCACAATAGGTTATTACCCCTTTAGGGTTCGTTAAGTCCCACTTTAACTGCCAGAGACATTTATATTAATTGGGGGCAAAGTCAGTTATAGCCCCTTGCTCATATGTTGAGTCCTACATGAAACCACTAGAGACATTTTTATTGATTGGGGACACAACCAGTAATTACCCCTTGTGATTACGTTAAGTTCCACGTTAAACTGGTAGAGACATTGGGGGCACAGCCACTTGATTACCCCTTTGGGGCAGGTTAAGTACAACTGTAAGGTTAAGAAAAACTGTAAACTTGAAACTCAAACTACCTCTCTGTGGATGAATAACGTAGTAGCTTTTTAAAAACTAATTTACTGATCTCAGAACTCAGAATGTCATTGACTGAGTTTCTACTGCAATGGCTATTAACCGTTCAAGTGACGTTCTTGGAATGGTTAAGACCCTTCGTGTGGATATTTTATGATTATTAGTAACAACCAATGAAAATTACCCTATCTATGGTATGTGAAAACTCTACCCCCTTCACATTCTTTAAAACTGACCCATATTAGTGTTCTTCTACCTTAAGGATTTACCCACTGGTGGGGAATTAGAAATAAGGGCACTTTATTTAAGTATCAAAACCCTAACGGTAAAACTCTCACGAGTTTGCTGAACACAGTAGAGCCGAACGAAACATTAACCAACTAAAATTGTCCATATTTTCTGAAAAACTTTTTTATACGCTTAACTAATGTCTACTGATGTTTTGAAATTCAATTAGTAATCCAAAAACGTCGGCCTTAAATATTTTGTCCACAAATATACAAGATTCAAACTTCATTAAATTGAAAGGGCACCAAAGTGGTTGGGCTAAAGTAATCCACGGGAAGTTGTAGAGGCCAGTGGGGAATAGCCCCACCACTTTGTATGTTGAAATATCCTGGGACAGCACCCTATAGCATACATGATTTGCTGGGTATTGATTTCATAGTCTTCTAAAAGGAGTAGATGATGTTCCTCTCTAACTTTGGTATCGGTTTTCTTGAGAAATTTACCCTAGGTTTTCTTTGTCTATTTTCCGATCTAAATAAATTCTTTATTTGTAGACAACAAATTGGTGAATCTGGGGCTTAAAGATGCGATTGAAGAAGATGAGTTGGTTCAACAACTGATGAATGCACCTTATGGTAGTTTTAGTTGTTAGGATATTCATTTCAGAGCTGTTGCTATAGGGGGGCTGTGGGGAGTGTGACACCTCCCTCGAAGAATGCATGTGTCAACGAAATTTGGCTCAAAAATCAAAGATGTGACGCTGTCAAACTATTTCACTTCAGGCAATTACTGAAAATGCTGTTCAATACCAAAAATACAATTCTTCTATTGATTAAGCATTGAACCCCTCCTGATGTAGCTCCTTCTTTATGTGTTCTTGCCTATGCCACGCCCTTGAATTTCCCCCCTTAAGGATGGATACAAAATGAACCCACACACCTTCCAACAAGATCCACCCACACAGCTGGCAGGCTAAGCCAGTAGCAACTATTTGCTAAGTATGTTTCTTCCATACTAGATACGATTTATGGAACATTTCAACCTTTTATTTGAAACACAATTACATATTATGTATTGTCCCTTCTACAGCTGAAAAAGATGCCTCTTCGGCAACTGAAAGCACAATTGAGAAGATTGACCGAATAAATGAACGTAAGTGCCCTGTCTCTTTATCACGGCTCCTTTTCATGTAAAGAATAGTTGTGCACCGTAAAGAATAGTTGTGCACCGTAAACATATTACCAATTAATATCTATAATACTTATTTCTGATTTTCAGAGATTGCTGAAGTTAGTCTTATTAATATGAAAAGGAGAAGTGAGTTTAGAGAAGTAAGTGAGTTTAGGAGAATAGAGATTAGGCCTAAAAATGATTAGAGAGTGTGAGGTATCGGAAGGCATTGAGCGATGCTGTGTTACGTGGAGTTCAAAAGTGAATTTAGGAAAGATGAACATAAAATTATTAATAATAGAAAAAAGATTGAAGAACTTTACTGCAAAAAACAAAAACTTGAGAAAAAGAAAAAGAGGAGTGATAATGATTATCCTACAGAGTATTTGGTACTTAAAAAATCAGATTTTTTAGTTTTCATCATACACATAATTGAGAAATAATGCAGAAACTACGCTTTGCGGTGAGATTACCAACGCATTGATGTAGAGGTTGTGGGTTCGAGTCCTGATGTGCAAATACAGAGGTTGTGGGTTCGAGTGTTACTGGAACCGTATTATTTCACATAAATCATTTTAAATAATGCATATCTACTCCAACTGAACTATATTTCAACAGGGTACCGCAACAGAGAACTATACCAAGGTGACATCAACATGCACCCAAATGATCCGGAATTCACAACTTCATCCGGGGATTTCATGTACAAGAGGAACGCAGTGAGGGACAGAAGAAGATTGTGGATCAATAAAGTTGTGCCTTATGAAATCAGCGAAGATTTGGGTGAGATTATTCACTAGAACTTAAAAATCTACGGCTATGTCTTCTTTCAGGACAGATGTTTATTAACAATAACTGATCAATGTTAAAGCAGCGCTTTAACTCAATTTGTAAACAAAAATAAAATACCATCAATGCTAAATAAATGACATTACCTTCTTTTTTCTTGGGTAATAATACCAATTTGATTCATTTGATCATAAAATCCTTCTCCTTTTGTATAAAAAACCGGACAGCCTGATCAGATGATTTGATTTCCTTATATGCGGTCACTTACTGTATTTGTATTTCAACTGTATAAAGTTAAGGATAGTGAGAGAAATTGGAAACATATCGAAACATGACAGCTACTGCCAGAAAAAGAACGGTAATGGAACCTTACAGGACGTTCTACTCGATCAGTATCAGACGAAAAGCTTCTATTACGTTTCACTTTTCTTTCTATTCTAAAATTAAGTCTTAAATTATTTATGAACTACCGAACATTCGTGTTTGTCTTATTGCAGTTAGTTTCTCAGACGACATAAAAGCAGCTCTTGATGACATAAGTAGGGTATCGTGTGTCACGTTTAAACAGCATTCCGATGAGAAAAACTGGATTGAATTCGTTCAAAAGGATGGGTGAGGTTCTTTTCTTACTTTCTAGATTTTGTTGGGCACAATTTTAATAAGAGACATTACAAAACAAAAACCTACATTTTGACATGTCTAGCTATATCATGGATATACGTGTTCACTATGCATATGCAGAATATTTACTACCGTCAAAAGCGATTTTCATAGAGTTGTTTTTCAAGAATTTGGTAGTTTAAAAAAAATCAAAATGAATACTAGCTATTTAGACTAGAGAAATTTACCCTAAGAAAGTTTTGTGCAGTAGTGAGAAGGTTGTGCAGCGATGTGGAGGTATTTTTGCAGGAATATGTTCAGTGATTTGTAGGGCCTCCGTATTTCTTCAAAATAGCTCTCCACATTACTGCAAATATCCTTCTACATAACGCCACCCGGGACGTAAGAAGCTTGCCAAACTTGGGGGAGGAGGTGACTCTTCAAAGGAACTGTTTTCATTAAGCAAGAGGGGCAGTACTTAAGAGTAAAAAGAGCACTTCTTTATATTTTGCTAAATCTTGGGGTAAGGGGGCACGTTTATACCATCTACTTTCTTGATTATACCCACTTCTTTCAATCTTTTTTTTCTTCTAGATGCTGGTCAACAGTTGGACGAATCTTTTTCGAGGAAGGTGGGCAAGAGCTAAGCTTGGGTCCTGGTTGCTTGACAACTGATACGATCATACATGAAGTAATGCACGCTTTGGGTTTCATGCACGAACAGAGTCGGCCAGACCGTGATCAGTATGTCAAGATATACTGGGAAAATATCAAAGATGGTGAGTAGATAACCAATGACTTATACCTTATACCTTATACCTTATACCTTACTTGCGCAGAAGATTGGTAACTAGTGCCCAGTCTATCATAAAAATGTGTGGCCTTGCAAATACCTATAGAACAGTCTTTGGATGGTACAGAACTTCAGTATAGCCAGAAATATCGGGAACATAGTGAAACGAAAACATGGATTACTTAAGCTTTTCGTCTGACACTCAACAGATTAATACATCAGAAAGAGAACGAAACATAAACCTAACTGATTTATATACCCAGATGCGGATCGAAATAGGCCAATCAGAAAAGAGGTGAATGATTGGTATAGTGTGGGAAAACCAATCAACCCCCACCATAGAGTGAAGTATCTGACGTATTACTCTGTTGAGTGTCAGACGAAAAGCTTGAGTAATCCATGTTTTCGTTTCACTATGTTGCCGATATTTCTGGCTATACAAATACCTATACTAGGACTAGTATTTGAAAATATCAAAGATGGTGGGTGTACCATGGATGAATACTAAATATACCATACTTGTACTATGAATGTTGTGGAATTGGAAAATGCTATATTTCCCAGTTTCCGTGCTCCACAATTTTTGACAGGAGACTGAGAATGTACAGACTCCCTCATCTCTTTCTAATGGGCAACCAATGACGTCATAAGAGCTGATAAGGAAGCCAACGTAAAGTTCTAATTTGTTAGAGGTATGGTAACGAGGGCCTAGTATATTAAAAATGTATGGCCTTACAGATGCCTATACAAGGACCAGTATTGGAATATGCAAAAGTATAGGAGGGTATAGGAGAACAATAATTTTGAAGGCCGGAGAAGCAGCGACACCTAATGGTGAAGAAGCGGAACTCCAATAAACAACAATAGGAGGGTATTCGTGGGGGTCGTTTTCCTACCTACTTTGGGTTTTTTCAGATAAGCCTATACGGAGAGACTTCTACCCTCTTTAGTTATGCGAAAACGTTTTTAAACAATGGGCTTTGTATACTGATATCTAACAAAGTGATGCAAAATAGTGCAACTAGTAACCCTATCCGATATGAGGGTTACCCTACTGCGATTGAAATCCAGGAAAGTGTTATTCCATTCTTAGTATGGCAGAAATAGTTTAAGAATATTCAATCTTTGAATAGGATTCGAGGATAACTTCAAGAAATATCAAGGCGATGAAATAGATATCCAAAAAGTACAGTACGACTACGACTCGCTAATGCATTATGGGAGAAGAATGTTTGCGAAAAACAGACGCCTGCCAACCATGGTAGCTGTTGGAGATGAGAACAGAGGTCTGGGCAGCAACCGATTAAGCAAGAGGGATATCGTGGAGATCAATCTACTGTACGACTGTACTGGTATGCTGTGTTTTGAATACTTCTATGTTTGTTTCCTTGAGATTTAATCTATATTGTTGTGTTTCGTACTCTGTGATGTTATTAACTGTTTTGCTTGTTCTGTTTTAATCTGTTCTTTGTCACAAGAATGAACGGAGAGGAAGGATGCGTGGGTGCTTCAAGAATTTCTTTACCTCACTTTAAACAGCTAGAAACACACTGGAGTTCGTTAGATTTATCCATGGTTGCATGCAAAGCTGGAAACTAGAATCACAAGTATATCACATAGCCATAAGAGAGGGTAGTCTTGAAACTTAGAAAGCTTTTGTTTTATCTTTTTGTGCATAAAATCTTACACATTTTGATTAGCTCTTTTTCCCCCTGGGTGCAATAGCTTTTCCTGCCTCCAGGCAAAGTAAACTAAAGCTATATTACTTTCACCATCTCTAATCTGCATTGTGTTGTGAACTGTAACCACAACCAGGTAGCAGCGAATAGCCACCGTTATATGACAGTGCTAAATTCAAGGAAAACTGTCGTAGAAGGAGCGGAGGAATTCCAACATGGATCATATTCTTTCAAATTTGTTTCATATAAGCCAGTATTGAAATTCTATGACTTATCTAATAACTTTCCAAAAATGTTTATTCATCATTGTAAGTTACAATAAAATTCCATCAAATAATCTTTAGTGAAATATAATGGGAAAAGCAACCTGCATTTCCCTCGCATTCCACCCTCGTTTTCTATCCAAATAAATTGATTTTCACTTTATCATGTAAAACTTCACAAGATCTACAATAGGTGGAAGAAAATAAATTCATCTGTTCCTTGTATCTTTTATTTGTATGATTTGTTTATAATCATTACTTATCGACAGCTTAGTTGAATTGCCTTCTGTATGGGTACAAAATTTCTTTCTAATGATATCAAAAATTCTCTCTCGTGATACTAAAACTTCTCCTTTATGATATCAAAATTTAGCTCTTATAATACCAAACTTCACTCTTATCATACCAAAACTTTAAACTACCAACTATGAAATAAAACATAGTTTCCGAGGGTTAAACCTATGGAATACAATACCAGATACGACAAAAAAAAGTCTCAATACCAACCAATTTAAAGATTCGACTTAGACTGGTTCCTTGATCAATATTCCCTGATCAAAAACATAATGTCTGCCTTAAACTCGACTTGTTTTTCATACTTTACTAGACAACGTACCCAACTTTAATTCACTGTATTATCTGTTGATTCTAGGTTCAAATTCAAGTTTTCTGAGCTCTTGGTCTGGTTTTAGCCCTTGTAGTGACTCGTGCATGAAAGCAAGACAACGTTTCTGTACGTCCAAAGATCTAAGTCAATGTCCGGAGGTAGACGAGTTCGGAGTGGAAACACAAGAAATTGCCTGTTCTCCTGACGAATGTAAAAGTAAGTTACATTCTGTTTACACGTTACCGATGTGATTCAGATCCGTTGCATATTCCCTATTGGGGACGTCTGTGCAATACTTTGAAGGGTTTTCAGCACTGTAAAGGGATATCATTAGTACATTGGAGGTGTTCAATACTGTGAGGTTACCATCAGCACTGTGGGGGGGGGGGGATGCCATCAGTACTGTGGAGAGCCAATAACTGATGATATCCCTCCACAGTACTAACAGTACTGATAGTACCCCCAAAAGCATTGAAAATCCTCAGTACATCCACAGACGCTCCCCAGGATGATATTTATTACAGATCAAGTGCGTTTAAAGTAAAAGCCTGTATGACATCATAGTAAAGGCACGATGAATGATTTGTGCATGGAAGTATACAATTCATTTGCTGAAGAAAATGATGAACTTCTTCATAAAAAATGATCGAACTTAGATCTAAGAACGATGTAAGATAATTCAGATGTTCTCAATGAAACTTACTCGAGTTGAATTCTAAGTTTTGCCTCACACGCTCTACCAACTAAGAAGTTACCGTGTCAATCCATTTAATCAACCAACCTGAGTCATATCAATGACACAAACTGCACTTATTCTCACTAAATGTAGAAAAGAACCTATCCGGGCTCTACACCAGATCTACCAGAGTAATATTCGATTCATAGTGGCTCACCAAACAGGTCTACTTTTCGCTAGCATATACAGCAGTTTTAGGGCACTAGAAGTGAAGTAATCAAATATTGAATTGCCTTGTAGAACCAATCGATGGACACTGGGGCCGCTGGACAAGTTGGTCAGCGTGTAACGTGAACTGTGGTTGGGGCATGAGAAAACGCATGCGCAAATGCGATGATCCACCGCCGCAGAACAATGGCACAATTTGTAATGGCACTGATTATCAAGCTGAACAATGCATGGCTCGACCCTGCTCTCTTGGTAAGTCAAACGATGCAGACATAAACACGATTATACCAAACATAGGCTATGTTAATGTAACCGATAGATAATCTATTTCGGCGTTATTTATCAAATCAAATATATCATTTAATTAGTTATGATGCTATAGTTTTGTTATTACTAAAATTATCATTGTAATCTTCAATTATTTAGTTAGTTAGTTGGTTTGAATTAGCTTTTATAACATATCAATTAGCTATTGTTATACCAACTTTAAATAAAGTAAATAATAGAAAAAAAACGATCAGCTTTTTCGAAAAATACAATATCGATGATTGCATGTTGACATCTAGACTTGCCTTTAGTTGACATTTTTGGTGACATGTTTTTTTCAGTTCTGTTGAGTAAGTGAATAATCATGCTATTTCCAGCAGGAGCACGATGTAGTATGTGATTAAGTGAGTAAGTTTAAGTTTAACGTGCTAGCCTACAAAAGGCCACAAAAGGTCTTATTTCCAGAAGGGGCACAGTAACATGCACTGCATCATTACATAAAGTAGTACTGTATATGATTGAGTGCGTAAGTTTATAATTTAGCGTAGACTGCGAGAGGCATTATTTCCATAAAGACCCGGTAGCATGTACTACATAACTTGATTACATGTATAGAAAGCTTAGTAAATAAGGTCTTAGTAGGTTTGAAATGTTCCCATTTGTGCAGCAGAAGTTTATATTTGAAAACGACTGCCTACAATACAACCCTTTAAACTACGTCTACGGATGCTTTCGGGGCAACACCATCCAGAATCTCTGGCACTAAAGCAGCTATCACTTTACAGATGCATATCACTGCATTAGCTGCATTTGCGTGTTTAAAAGGAGCCATTTCAAAGGGGCCTTGAAGCTAAATAACATAGTTGGTGAAGTGGCAACCTAGATGGGCAATGATACTTTGAAAGCAGTGCAAGGGGGAAAGGGGGCACTTCCAAAGGAAGAAGCATTTGAGTTCATTTGAGTTTTGAACTCAGTCCTTACTTGGGAATGAAATTTTATAAAAAACACTTACTTTTCGTTTAGGGCCATTTGATTGTCAATTTGAGTTCAGCTTCTGTCACTGGTTGGAAGAGAGTGGGCCAGGGGCTTCATACGAATGGAGAGAGCACCAAGGCAGCACTAGCAGCCGTCATACTGGACCAGATGCTGACCACACCTTTGGAAACGGTAAGGAAATTATCAAGGAAGCTCAAATGACCAGCAAAATTAGTGAAAAATTAACAGAATCGTTTCCAAAGAAACTGTCGGTTTATGTTGTAGTCTAGCAAAACTTGGGGCAAACATTACACGGAAGAATTACCAGAAAATATGGTAACAGTAAAAAGATATGCTATAAATACATTAGTACTATTTCCCTAATGGTGTTATCTATATGCCTAATTATGCCTGAAGCACAAAAGGCCAACTGAATAGGTATACTAATCGAGCAGTGTATTGATAGTTGATCGGCGAATACGCTTACTATCTCGTAAGGTTTTGGTTAATGCACAAAGCGCAAATAGCCCAATGAATAGAAGGACTTGTCAAGGCAGTGCATTGATAGTTGATAGGCAAAGACGCTTACTAGCTATCTTCGTCAGGTATTGGTTTATGTGTTAAGCA
The DNA here is from genome assembly GCA_963924455.1 of Pelagia noctiluca. Lineage (NCBI taxonomy): Eukaryota > Metazoa > Cnidaria > Scyphozoa > Semaeostomeae > Pelagiidae > Pelagia > Pelagia noctiluca. Next base: position 14,974,524 of record OZ004322.1, on the reverse strand, counting down.
CAAAAGGCCCACTGAATAGGTAGACTAATCGAGCATTGCGACCCTGGTCTTCCCCTTTGATTCGATGTAACCATGGCGCACCTTGTGACCCCTTCGAAACGGAGCTAGTCGCAAATTTCCTCTCTTTATCTGAAAGATCTGACCAAACAAAAACCTTTGAACAAGGGACTGGTATTCCAACAACTCGGCCATCCCCTTCACAAGATACTAATCCCCTACCCATTCCTATTCCCATAGATAAAGGTCATTACTTGTATGCCGAAGCTTCGAGCCCGGCCGAAGAAGACGATACAGCCGTGCTGGAAAGCAGAGAATTCCAACCGGTCAGCATACGCTGCTTGTCATTCTGGTATCACATGTTGGGAGAAGACATGGGAAGCCTAGAGGTGTTCCTCAGGGATGAGAAGACTGGTTCTAATACCCCAGTATGGGTTCGATCTGGTGACCAGGGGCCGGAGTGGAAGCAAGCCAATGTCACATACATCAGTACAAATATGCATAGGGTAAGGTGATTTATAAATCAAATTAATGTTAGCCTCTTGGGTATTCATTTTTTTTTACATTCTATAAAGCATTATGAATTTATAATAGGTATAAGGCTTCGACTGCAAAATCTTTCAAAGTAGAAATATAACAAAAACGCTGAAGCTAGTAATTTCTGATTATTTTGCTTCACACGTTTATTCTTTATAAAGAGACCCATAAAGATCTCAGTACTGAAACTTACTTAAATGCTCTAGTTTTAAATAAAATAATACTAAAGAAAAATCAGTTGTTTTAACGAGAAAGTTCAGGTATTGATTTTTTAAAAGGTATTTTCTTTTAAATAACGTGTATTCACATTACAACTGCAATATTTGTTTAGAATATTCACAAAAGCAACTTGAAGGCTGCTTTGAGGTCCGATATGACGTCACAAATTTAAGGAAATAAAACTATCGTTTCTCACCTTCAGTTCTCCTCCCACTTCAAGAAGTATTGCAACAATCATAAAATCGATCATACAAATTGTCTTTACATCAATCTTGCTCAAAAACTTAATAAATTCTCAAAAAAAAAATCGAAAAAAAGTTTTTGGTTTCATTTCCTCTCTAGCTTGTTTGCACTAATAACAAATTGATAGAGAAACTGCTTGTTAAGAACCTGAAAATGTACCTACCATCTCTTCGTGATATATCAATGTATATCTTCATAATCATTCCATGTTATTTCATAGAAGCTAAAATATGAAATAGATGTAAAATATTTTCAGATCGTATTTGTGGCGCACAGAGGGAATGGCTTCAGAGGTGACATTGCAATCGATGATGTTTTGTTCTTGAATGAAACTTGCAAGACAGGTAAAGAAACCATCTTTAAAATTAGTCATAAGAGAAAGGTAGTGTAGAAACCAAAACAATAGTCACATTGCATTATATATTGCATCTGCAATCGAACTTTAAGAACAGACCAGAAGTCCACGCTGTCAAATTACAGTGGAAAATTGTATCAAGTCATGTAACTTATTTTCTAGAAAAGCAGAACGAAAGTGTACACAAACAAAAGGAAACGGTGAAAATTAGAACGATTTGGGATCAAAGAGTTCAAATAATGAATACTTGCTCGCTTCCAGACTTTCCCTGTCTTATGACTATGCTTTGGCATTAGTTTCACAATAGATGCAACAAGTGTTCAATATTCCATACTTTCATACTAAAACTGAATTGCTAAGGCCAGACACTAGCTTGCAATAGATGAAATTTCGGAAGACTTAACAGAAACAAAATAATAGACAAGGAGACGATTTAAAGATGAATTGAAAATATTGCAGCATTACATTTTTGAGCGTTTCTCTTACATACTGTAAGAGAGAAACAAGATAAAAGACTTGGAGTGCTTGGAAAGCAAACTTCTTTACTAAATATATGCCAGGAAATGTCAAAAGAATTAGGCGTTTCTTAGTAAAAGTACTACATAATTTCGAGAGCTTTCTGATTGATAAAATACTGGAGTCAACAAAAACTTCTGCTTTATCAAAATAGGCCCGATCTTTTAAATCTGACATTGCCTATACAAGAATACGAATAGAAATTGCCTACTTTCAAACGGAGGTGATTAGGATAAAAATAAGCAAACAATGTCAAATATGATTATGTTTATATCGTAGCTATATAAAACTTGCCTGTACCATGAATGAAAACAGCAAACTTTCATTACGAACTATTTCACGTTGGCAAAGATCTCCTGATGGTGTCAAAATTTTTCATCCAAATTTTCAATATTTCCGAATGATGCAAAATGTTAGAACTCCCAAGAGGCTATTGCATTTGCAAAACAACTTAAATAACGTTCTAATTGGATAATTCATTCTGTCATGAGAGGAGCTTGTAGATTTCCTCATTTAGACTCGGAAGTCAAGTATGTTGGTTTTATCACATGGTACAGAGTTTTGCTCGTCGATTGGCTATTCTTTTTCAATAGATAGAAGTTCCCGAATGTTTTTGCTCTTGCTATTTTCTTCAAATGCCAACTTTTTTGCAATGCGAGTGAAGATAAACTCAAAGCATGCTTTGAAAGTGAAACAAAAAGACGATTTATTGCCATATACTGCAATTCACTCTCAGTCTCATTATTTGATTTTCCTGTACAAGCAAATACTCTAACTTCAAGTTAATGCAAAAATTTCGAATACTAACAAACTGAAAATACAGAAAAGGGACTCCCTCACCAGCAGCGATAATCTAGGAGAGAGCCTAACTTGGCAGGGAGCAATACTCCTATTAACACCCTCTTTTTTTCAAACACCCCCTCTATCTTTTTCGATGATATACGACTTATTTAGATGTTACTCAGAGTTTCATGCTTAATAATTTGGCGTCTTCTAAATATACTGCCTGGGAAAGATAAAGGAAATCCGAGGTATCCAGAGAAAGTCTTTGTGATTCTGACCTCTTTCTTGTTCACAGCACCAAAAACCACTCTTGCTCCTACAAAAACGACGACCCAGGAAATCAAGACTACACAACAAGTTAAGACCACAGAAGCAGGAACGACCACTCAAAAACCAACGACAATGAAAGTTACGACCACATCACAAGTAAAGACCACTCAAAAACCAACAACAATGAAAGTTATGACCACACAACAAGTACAGACCACTCAAAAACCAACAACAATGAAAGTTATGACCACACAACAAGTAAAGACCACCAAAAAACCAACCACAATGAAAGTTATGACTACATCACAAGTAAAGACCACTCAAAAACCAACAACAATGAAAGTTAAGACCACACAACAAGTACAGACCACTCAAAAACCAACAACAATGAAAGTTATGACCACACAACAAGTAAAGACCACCAAAAAACCAACCACAATGAAAGTTAAGACCACAGAGGGAGTAAAGACCACTCAGAAACCAACAACAATGAAAGTTATGACAACAGCACAAGTAAAGACCACTCAAAAACCAACAACAATGAAAGTTATGACCACACAACAAGAAAACACCACCCAAAAACCAACAACAATGAAAATTATGACCACACAACAAGTTAAGACCACCCAAAAACCAACAACCATGAAAGTTATGACCACACAACAAATAACGACCGGTAATAATTCAACAACCATGGAAATGAAGACCACACAAAAGGTTACGGTCACAAATAACCCGACCACAATGATAAAAACAACGCAAAAGGTCGAGACAACAAAAGGTTGGAAATTTATAATTCTTACCCTTTAATTAGAACAGTCCTTGATATGTACAAAACTTAATGTGATGTGATAAAAAAGCTGGTTCTATTCTAATGAGGTCGGTCTCCGCGATAGGTTCTAAAGTTAGGCATACCTCAGGGAGGGTTACTAGGCCCATTCCTATTCCATTGATAATCAAATGATTTTTACTTCTCTAAAACGGGCAGCTATCTCTGATCATTTGGAAAAATCAAAACGACCAAATAACACTTGTGCTTTTGTGCTTGCTAATCATAAATTTTGAACTTACTTCAAAGGAAAACTATCATGTCGACGATTCATGTCTATAGCTACAAAGGGACTGTCCACTAATTATCGTTGGAAATTGAAACGATCTCAGACGATTCAGAACAATTTTGCTACAATTTAAAAAAGCTTTGCTTGATCAACTGTACATTATAAACGATTCAACACATATTCCAAACAACTTGCAACGTATTTAAACGATAATGAAACGATTGTGGAATGATTCCAATCATTGAAGCATGATTCATAAAATCGTTTATGTCAGGTATTTCGCTAACGAATGTGCATCAATTACTTATGGACAATATCTAATTACAAGTATTTCTGATATTTTAGGTGCAATAGAAACAACAATGAAGCCGACACCAACTATTCCACAACTTCCTGGGGGTAAGTGTATCTTTAGTTACACACGGATCCTTACTTGATGAATACGGAGTAAACACTATCCATTTTGACCTGGTCACCTGCACATACAGAACTTGATATGTACGCAATCAGATATATACACTAGCCTATCAAAAGTATTGCACAAGTGAATAAAAATGACGGCTTAATTGCAAACCTGTGAGGGCTATGCCTAGACAAAATTCCCATAATATTTGCCAGACATCTAATAGGAAGATAATTTGGTAGGTTATTGGAATTTTAGTCTAGGCCTAGCTCTCACAGCTTTGCCACCATTTGGGTTTCACCAGATTCACCAGAATGACCTACACAATAGTTTTGATAGGCTAGTGTACGCATGTGAGCTTACAGTGTCAAGTTTTACACGAAGAAAGGCGAGCAAGATCTCAATCAGATAGAAGAACTCCATTAAAAAGGATATTGGCGTGTTCAAAACCTTGAAATGAATCGTATTCAAACTCTTGATGAAAACACAAAAGAAGCCTAGAAGTTCAAGATAAATACGAAAAAACACATTTTCCTAAACTTTTTCCAAACAGTGCTTCGAACCTGTAAACCAATTACTAGATGTTAGGATAGAGATTACATGCGGCATAGGATCGAAGACAGCACACAGCACACGTCAAATGATGAATCAAGAGACTGCCTAGCTTGCCTCTGCTGTAGACAAGGCCTGGCTTTAGGTAAACAAGCACGTCAAAAAATGACATCTTATCGTTATTTCTATTACAGTGGAGCTGATTGGCTGTTACAGAGATTGGGGATGGATAAATGGGGAACGACCCTTCCCTTACTATATTGATATGAGGAATAGAATCAGATGGGGAAACATGATTGGCTCATTTACCAGAATCATTCAAATGTACCGAAGGGAGGTGATCAAAAAGCCAGAATTCAAAAAGGTAAAATAATTATACACATACATTTTTCACAGCAGTGGTCCCACACCACAGAAATGCAAATCTCTACCATTGTTGTGAAAATCTCTATCAAATGACCATGATAAACCACAAAATTTTGCATTACAATTAACCAGGGTAATGATAAACCACCACATTGGGCATTAAAATTAACCACGGTAATGATAAACCACCACATTAGGCATTTCGATTAACCACGGAAATGATAAACCACCACATTGGGCATTACAATTCACCACAGTAATGATAAACCACAACATTGGGCATTACAATTAATCACGGTAATGATAAACCACCACATTACGCATTACAATTAACCACGGTAATGATAAACCACCACATTACGCATTACAATTAACCACAGTAATGATAAACCACCACATTGGGCATTACAATTCACCACAGTAATGATATACCACCACATTGGGCATTACAATTAACCACAGTAATGATAAACCACGACATTGGGCATTACAATTAACCACGGTAATGATAAACCACCACATTAGGCATTACAATTCACCACAGTAATGATGAACCACCACATTAGGCATTACAATTAACCACAGTAATGATGAACCACCACATTAGGCATTACAATTAACCACAGTAATGATAAACCACTACTTTGGGCATTACAATTAACCACAGTAATGACGAACCACCACATTAGGCATTACAATTAACCAAAGTAATGATGAACCACCACATTAGGCATTTCAATTCACCACAGTAATGATGAACAACCACATTAGGCATTACAATTAACCACGGTAATGATAAACCACCACATTGGGCATTACAATTCACCACAGTAATGATAAACCACCACATTGGGCATTACAATTAACCACAGTAATGATGAACAACCACATTAGGCATTACAATTAACCACAGTAATGATAAACCACCACATTGGGCATTACAATTAACCACGGTAATGGTAAACCACCACATTAGGCATAACAATAAACCACAGTAATGATAAACCACTGTATTGCAGAAACTTCACTATGATGGTACAAATTAACCAACACAGTAATAATTGTCCTCTATCGAAATTCTATAGGTGGACTCAAGTGAACGCCATTTTTGCCTTATTCTATTAAATGTAATGCACAACAGGGGTCTGGGACTAATATATAATGAACACAAATTAAGCTAAATACTAAATTTGTAAAGGATGTTTCTCCTCTTATTGCAGGTGTTTGCAATTCAGTTTTACGGGGAATGTTGGTTGGGTGAGGAGGTTGACATCAAATTCGAAAGAGACGGAAGGCTGCCATTGAAAGCTTGCTTCAAGGGATTGGTTGGAAGGTCTTTCAGCATGATGGTCTACAAAATAACGCAGTGAAGACTTCACTGGCTGAAGTTAATTGACTATTTATTATGGATGATGCACTGGTTTAGGGCCTAAAATAAGAAATTTTCACAGGAATACAAGTATGTAAAAATAGGCGTGGTCCCCGTTCGGAATCATGATGACGTGATTGGGTGTGGCATGTACAAAAATCAACTTATAATAGCTAGATTTCTCACCAGATCAAGAGAAGCATTATGAAATTGCTTGAGAAATTATTTTTGCTAAAATCACAGACTCTTGCCCATTGTAGAAAGTTTCCTGGGACAAACTCCAACAGAAAGAATTAGAAAATGGAAACATCCCAGATTATCTGAGGATGCATTTTTGATCTTTAATTGTGTTACTTTTGTAGAGCCACACCCATCCAATAAGCAGATAGACTGGATTTACAAATCCACACTTTCCTCAACAACAGAACCACAGTTTTAATCAACAACTGCACAAAGTGAGTCAGAACTACACTTATTTTAGGCCTTGCACTGGTTGTATAAAGCACTCCCACTGATCACCGAGAACACAGTCAACACCAGAGGTAAGGGACCACCTATTATTCATGCCACTAGCTAGCACCGAAAAGAAATAAAATGTTTTAAATTTTTGCATTTACCCAACTGTAGCACTAACCAAAAAGGCAATTACCCAACTTAATCAAAAGTCTTACCCAACCGCGAGGAGTATTTTTCTGATTTTTAGTAATTTGGGCCTAAATTTGGTCATATCACTTCATGACAAATATTTCTAGCCGAAACCCTCCCAAAGAACAAAATCGTTTTCACCCGACCAAAAAGCCAGAAAATATGTTACATAACCAATTTCTTTTCGATGCCAGCCTACAGCACAAATAACAAAGAGTCCCTAATAATAACAGAAACTTGCATTTTCTTTAAAAGCAATCTGCTATGCAATATTCTAGTTCGATTTTTGAAGAACATCAACGACTTTGCTTTCAATCTCACAAAAGCAAACAAAAAATGTCGTCAGCCTATTCAGGGCGTTTCCTGGTCAACGTATCTAAAATCTTGCTTTATTCAAAAGAAAGCTGTTACAAAGAAAAGACCTTCTCGATGTCTCCCACAAGTCAGATTATTTTGAAGTATTCATTACCTACATCAACACATTGAACATATCTACGGCTGACATTAGGAGGTCAGGCTTCCGAGGTTTTTTCTAAATGTCCTTCCAGCTGATAATGACACAAACCAAAGAAAAGAAATCCAATTTGAATGATGCCTGGAAAAACTATACGCTTACCTGTTTATTGAGATTTCTACACTTTAGTTACGAAAATCATGCGGAGCCATAAAACAATAAGCAAATTTTTTAAATTTTAGTTGTCATGAGATTTGATTCCCAAAAATCAACGCATTGAAAACGACCTTATAGCTAATGCACAATCTTTGAAGGGCTACATAAAATCTAGTTTCCAGTCCACCTCAAAGATTCAAGATGATATCTATTTCAGAGTTCAAAGTAGCTTGACAGAATTTCTTGCAATTCAATTAGCTACACGATGAAATATTTGCAAGGACTTAAAATCGTAAGCCTGCAGGCAGAAAAATAAATGATGGAACATCACATCAGCACACCGAGGAACGTCTGTCTAGTAGTGTGGAGGGTGTTTAGTACTGTAGGGGGATATCATCATTACCGTGGGGGTATCAGCAGTACTTTGGAGGTAATACCGAAAGTGCTTGTGGTTTCCCTTCAAAGTAGCGAATATCCTCTACAGCATTGACGGTATCCCTCGGCAGCACAAATGGTATCTCCCCATAGCACTGAAAATCCTCCAGTGTACTGATGGTATCCCCTCACAGTACTGATGATATCCTCCATAAGTACTAAACATCCTCCACAGTACTGAGCATCCTTCCATGTACTGAAAATCCTCCACAGTATTGAATATCCTCCACAGTTCTGAACACTTTTCACAGTACTTAAAATCCTACACAGTACACAGTACTGAACATCCTTAACAGTATTGATTGTCCTTCACAGTACTGAACATCCTCAACTTAACTGAACATTCTCGACAGTACTAAACATCCTCCGCAATACTGAGCATCCTTTACAGTACTGAACATTCTCCACAGTTCTTAACATTCTCCACAGTACTGAACATTCTCCACAGTACTGAACATTCTCCACAGTACTGAACATCCTCCACAGTGCTGCACAGACGTTCCACATGGAAGATTACGCATTGTTTTGGCACATACGGTAGTTATCTTAGAAAAAAGTGAAATGCATGGGAGATGGGATTCATTGTCTGTCAATAATGTGATTATTTCCCTTCAAACACACAAAATAATCCTACTGGTTGGACAGAAAAAGTATAGACGTTTGCTTATCTAAAAAGTACTCAAAAGTAATTCACATTATCATAAACTTTATACCTAGATGTTGGCACAAGAAAACATTAATCGAAAATTTAATATCACGTTTGTCCAAAGTTATTTGTAACTCTTAAGAGAATTTGCAGCAATCAATTCTTGCTGATGAATGGAAATTCTGACCTTGTCTTGTCATCATATTCGATCGAATCATGGAGGAAGGCAATCCCAAATCCTTGAAACGAACTTTTATTTCTGTCTGTCCCTGAATAAGTGTTGTTGATATCATACCCATGCTTTTTCAGAATTTCACATAACAATTAATGATTTGCAAACGATTTAATTGCTTTTCCTCGTCTTTTTCTTATGATTCAATTCATTTTTCACCAACAAGTGTGTACCAAATTCTTCGCAATCTTCACACTTCTTCATCAATTCAAGCAAACATCTATTTTCTCAAGGGGTATTTCACTTGCTTTACGAGATTTTGTCAAGAAAGGGATTTTTAGTGATTTTCAAGAAATTTTCGTTAGAACAATTGGATTTCAGGAATAGTGTACGAGATTTTAAGGGAGTGATTTGCCCCTCGTAATTCTATAGTCCACCCAGGAACGTAGCTAGGAGCTAAAAAAGGGGGAGAGCCATTGGCTACTTTCAGCTTTCATTTTTTGATAATAACCATTACAACGCGATTTCTATACACAAGATGTATAGATATTTCTTCAAGAGGGGGCTCCCCTTTCACCCTCTGGCCACATCCCTAGGCCTACCTGTAACCTAATCAACTAAAAGCCAAATCTTCAGCTTTCGAGAGACTTCAGAAATTTTATCTTCAGTTCTAGAATTTGCGAGACTTCCTGGATCGACTGCTTGTAGCTGCTCTGAATGTTTTCCCAGATCTTCGTCACCAACTCTGATTTGGTCTGAAAATGAAATGAAAACTCATAAAACAAATAGAATTAGGAATCAATCACCCTGAAGAACGTCTGTGCAGCGGAGGATGTTTAGTAGCTACTGTGAAGGGATACCATCAGTACATTCGAGGATATTCAGTACGCTGAAGGGATACAATCAGTCTTGTAGAGGGAAACCATTCAGTACGCTGAAGGGATACAATCAGTCTTGTAGAGGGATACCATTCAGTACTTTGAAGGGATACAATCAGTCTTGTAGAGGGATACCATTCAGTACATACGAGGGTGTTTAGTTCTGTGGAGGGATACCATTCAGTTCTGTGGAGGGATACCATTCAGTACTTTGGAGGGACACAATCAGTCTTGTGGAGGGATACCATTCAGTACTATGAAGGGATACCATGAGACTTGTGGAGAAATACCATTCAGTACTATGGGGGCGATACCATAAGTCTTGTGAAGGGATACCATCAGTACATTCGAGGGTGTTCAGTACTGTGGGGGACACCATCAGTTCTGTGGAGGGATACCATTCAGTACGCTGAAGGGATACCATTCCGTACTGTGGGGCGATACCAACAGTTCTGTAGAGGGATACCATTCAGTACTTTGAAGAGGTACCATCAGTCTTTTGGACTGACACCATTCAGTACTTTGAAGGGCGGATACCATCAGTATTGTGAAGGAATCAAGATGGATTGATAATTCAAACACACTGTCCGAACCCAGAACAAAGGGACGTAAATTGAACCTCGCCCTCTCTCCTAAATAAAGCACATTTGAACAAACTAGAAAATCATTCATTTTCAATACGCCCTTTGTTCTTTCTATCAAGTGACATCCGGAAATATTTCACAGCCCTGTTAGTGTCAAACGGGTGCTGAAATCTTAAGAAGAGAGGAGCAAATGTCTGAAATGTACAATTTCAGCTTAAAGTTGGCTTCAACGATTTGACGCCCCACTTGACTGACCGACTGATCAGTGCGAGTTCTAGTTGGGGGGATCAGATTATGACTGTCTTTGCAAAAAGTTAGGCAACTCCCGTTTTGCGTAAGATTTCTCACAAGGAGGGATGCGAGGACTGTAAAATATTCACGAGTCACCAAGAAGGCGAAGGTGGAGGACAAACTCTTGTTGTTGTAGTTAGCACGCTAGCAGCCGCTGACCAAAGGCGTAGGGGAAAACTGGTTAAACCAAATTTGGAAAACAACCCAAAGGTAAAAAACGTGTACCAAATCCACCATTCCAATCGAACATGGAAGCAAGGACTCGAAGATGACTCAAATTAAATCTTCATATAATTTCCATTTAACCAAGAGAAGACGGGAATTTCAAAAGCATTCATTCGAAACATGAAAACCTATCTGCCTAATTTTAACAGCAACTTATAGCCACTATACATCCATGCTGAGGTGGTCCTAAAGGTGTCTATTATGTAAGGTCCACAATATTTACAAAAAGCGGTGCACACCTCCACAGTTTCTTGGCTCACAATAGCCAACTTGTTAGGGGATCTTTGATGGTGTATTAACCAGAAGCTTAAAATATAGTATATCACAATAGTGCAAATGAACGTGTTAGTTTTACACGAGACGCCTTGGAATCCTTAATTAGTTCCAGCTCCCAAACCGCGTTAGCCACATCATATTGAAACACTAGCCAGACCTCCGACAGAAAACACAAAGAGGTTTAAATAGCTTCCCAACAGTTATATATGCAGAGACAGGAGCGAATGCTGAAGACATCTCAAGGGGGCGGCAGCTCCTACAAGGGGGACGTACTACTCTTGGACAGAAATCAAATACCTAGAATCAGTTTGTCAAAGAAGCACAAAGCACCCAAGGGGAGATGCAGCAAAATGATTTAACTATTTTAGGGCTATTTGTAGAATCTCTCGAACCGACTAGCCCCTGTCTTGCCATTATTGAAAAGCCTCATTAGCCTCGGGATAACAGTCATCATACTTAAGATGTTGTTGCTACTGTCATGGACAAGCCACTGAATCCAAGAGTTTAGTTTATACAAAACAATTAATCCTAAAATACGAGCCCATTATGGCAACGTGGATTTCTGAGAAGCAATCCTAATTCAGTCTCCTTTTCATGCCAACAATCTAAGCAGACAAAGGATTGATTGTTAAGACTGTAATTAGAATAGAGAAACCCATGTCAAATTAGTGAAAGACCCGGAAACGAGACCGGGTCCTCCGCCACTGCCGTAAGAGGTGGTCCGAAAGGTGTCTATCATGTAAGTCGTACAGCAGTTACAAATAGAACACATCTCATAAGTTTCCTGGCTCGCAAAAACCAACTTGTTATGGATCGTAGATAAGGTTCTAACCAAAGGCTTACAACACTGTATATGTCACAAGAGCGCGGGCGAACGTGTTAGTTTTACACGCGGCTATTTCCGACCCTGTATCAGAAGCAACATATGTCAAAGTGATAATCAAATGGCAGAGCTATTTATTATCGAGCTCGGGCAACGCTCGAGGAATCTAACTTGTTCGTTAATGAGGTGAAGGTTCCAGCTACTAAACCACTTGAGCCACATTATATTGGAGCATGCTGGGCGTCTGCCGGGGGATTACGAGCGGTTTTTTCCATTTATGCAACACTTGTGCCACCGCAATGGATAGGGTCAGTCTTTGTGTCAGAAGAGTTTTCAACATTATGATCAATGTGGGAGCCAATCTATCAAAGAAGTCTAATTGCAAGGAAGTAATGGCAGGAATGACCGAGTGGTCAACTCTCAACTACTTCATTTGAGGCTGAATGAATCATGGACTCGAACCGAGAGTCATGGACTGTTGGCTAAGCCCGTGGGTTGTGGGCGCAAGCCTCCCTCTAGTCAAGTATTCTATATGAAATAATCAATTTCTTTACCATGCAAATAGAAAACAAATAGAAGAAAATACTAAATCATTCAAAATATCCACTCCACTGGCCTTCCCAGTAAAGGCGTTCAGCATAGAATAATCGGTAGAGCTATCTCCATAGAGTCTTCAGAACTGGGCAGTGGAATTAGGTACACTTGGGTACACTAGCCTGGCCAAAGCCAAAAATACCGAGAAAATAAAGCTCCTTAACTCTCTGACGTAATGAAATAATGCAAACGGAACCAACAGGTTTGACCACATCGAAGGGAACGCCCAGGGTCGCATAGCTTGAACTAGTTCGATGGCCAGTTTTTAATTAGCAAAACCATGGACTGAAGGATGCGTAACTGTTAATGAAAATTTACCTTTTCGAAAAGTTCATTAAGTGACGTCGATGCAAGAGCCTTGGAAACGAGGTTGGTGTTTAAATCGTTCAGCCTCAATCTCAGTTCTTCCAACTCTGTTGCAAGTTCTGTTGCGAAGTTGTGGATCGTTTCGTTGATTCCGTGACTCGCCTAGAAGGATAAAATAACCATTTGATCAATGATATTCATATTCAGAAAACTAATTGCTTTCAGAGCTTATTCCCCTCCCCCATACATTTTAAGTATCCTATTTTCGGGCCTTTTATAGCGGTATATCTTCTTTTGCAAGGCATGCTGTATTCAATGGTGGTTTTAGGGAGGAAGGCATGGCTTCATGCCCTGCATTGCTCTTAGCCTGAAGGGCGCTCACAACAGAGAACAGAGCTAAGCGTTACATAGGAATCTGTGAATTCAGAGGTTCTTACAGGTTTGCAGGTCTTTAGCCGAGTTGCCCTAATTTCCAGTCATAAAGAGCCCAAAAAAGAGCAAAATATGGGGTAATGTAAAATCAGGGGTCTTTAGCCTCAAGCTCCACAGCCTTACAGAGCAAAATATGTATGGTGTTAAGTGAAATAAAGGGCTTCCACTAGTCTTTAGCCCCAAGCTCCACAGTCCAAAAGGGCCCCACAACAGAGCAAAATGCCACGAAGGCCAAGACATGTTTTGATGACACACTACGTAGCTGCGCAGGAAGTCAAGACAGATGTTATACTCAAAATGTTACAGGCTTAGATGAATCTTGAAGAGATTAAAACGAGGTCAATCGTCTCTAAAGATGAATCAGAAGTGACAGAAACCCGAGAGAAAGCAATCTTCGTTCTTCATCCTGTATCAACCGTCATACTTTTATCAGTTAATGCGGCCTAACGGCTGAAAAATAAGATCAGGACTCAGATTATTGATCGCAAAACTAATCCTTGGTGTCGCCAGAATGTGTGCAGGAATTCTATCTAAAACGGTTGCGGCGAGGGGATGAAAAAGCTGAAGCAAAACAACGTATAGTTTTCACAGAGCTACTTTTGGGAGTGGAAAATTGGTGCTGGATTATGGTTGTAGTGGATGGAGTTTCAGTGCCTTGGTGTTTACCTTTACACTCATTTTTTATTAGAAACTTTGCCAAATCTTGATGCCTTAGTTACTTAGCTTTCACCCCTATTATCGCCTATTATGGTACGAAAAGTTTCTTAACAAGTTACCTATTTCTTATTATCTTGGGTAGGTTCATAAGAAAAATGCAAGGTCTAACTTCACAGAATCTCCCCAATGAATTATTTCAGATAAAGTACCATATTAGACGACGGAGTAAAATTCTGTGCCATTGAAGAGCACTGAGCTGTTTTTGACACCTTTCTTACAATAGATGGCATGGAAATTGTTCTTAGCTTTTCTGATCAACACAAAATATATTTAGTTTCTTAAGAAGTTCCTTAACCCGAAACCTACTTTTCCTTGAATTTTTTTTCATGTGAAGAACTTCAGGTTTGACCTTATATAAAATCCGACCCATGCCGATTATTCCAGAAAAAATGCCAGATGAGATGAGTTTGGATTCTGCGCCAATGAAGGGCATTGAGCGTTTCTAATCGTTGAGCACAACATAAAAAGTTTCTAAAGTCTTTCGATTCAAACAAAATCTCCTACCTAAGTTTCCTATTATTGAAAATTGGCCTTACGGTTTCTCAACAAAAATGAGTGAAGCGATTGCTAACCAGTTTTAAATAATGGAGAGGCACATCACTACGAGAAGATATTATTTTCTTAGAAGTCAGGGAGTGCATAGACGATTGTTCGAAACGAAAGGTTTTCCCATCAAGAAAAGAAAGCATGCTACATAACATTAACCACTTGCATTTCACCCGGTTTCATTCCCCGCCCCAGTCCCCTAGGTTACCAAGACTGACAAAGCGCAACAGTTCAGTAACAAATCTCGCCCAATGAAGAAATAAAGACAGAACGAAAAACTCAATTCGTAAAATCCTTTATAAAATTAATGTATTATATTAAGTATTTGATTGTCATTTATATTACCAATTTACAGACAGTGTGTGAAATAAACAAATCTACATAACCTTGTCAATCAATATATTATTATGTACAACTGGTAAAGAATTACACTGCATATTAGTTATTTACTCTCTCAGGATGAAAATAATAGAATACACGTTTTTATCAGGAATCTTTAACGAACCATTAACTATAATCTTAAGGTACACAGGGTTGTTGTTGTTATTGTTTCCTTAAAAAAAGAAAAAACATTGGGGCCTATTTCACGTCACCCATGTTACATCTTAGCAGAGAAAACTTTTTTGTAGCAGCCTCGTTTTTATATATCACAAGATGGGCAAATATGGTATGGAAATGAGGCAGCTACTGCAAGGATTTCTGCTAAGGTAGTTATTGCGTATTAGGCCTAATCAAGGAATTTTAAATAATATATTATATTTCATTAGAGGAAAAAACTTTGGCATGATGGTTGATATCGCAGAATTGCAACTAAATCCACAGGCTACGAATGCCTTGATGGGCTAAACAAATAATCCTGTTTTGCAATGACAATAGGCCTAAATTGATTTTCTGATTTGCAGGTCAATATTTCTAAACCCACAGACGATATAACGTTATCGAGGTTTGAAATACAATCAGTGTCCAACATACAAGAAACACTCATATTCCTCTCTCTCTTGTGACGTAGCCACGAATCATTCATTTCCATATTCACGTCAAAACGAACATCAACCATTTCCGAGCATGAATAAATCATTAGTGAAATCGTGAATGAAGCAGATTTGAGAATCACTTTGCATGTCGATGCTCACTTGGCTTGCCGGGCCTGTTCTTCAACCAAGACCCCTAATGATAGGAATAAGCCCCATCGCCTTGCCACGTGCTGTAAATCGGAGGATATGTCTGCCTCGCGAAGTGCTCAGTCCGGGGGTATAAACTCTCAGTAGGAGAGTAGCTGCCACATGGCGATTGCGGATATCCATGAGTAGGTAGCGTCCCCCCGGCCAAGTAACCCGAAGGCATATTGTAAGTAGTTCCTGTAGTGTGCATTGGTGGGTGAGATAACGGGGGAGCAGGAATATTTGTACAGCTTGTCGGTGAGCAAAGGCCTTGTGTTTGAGGTGAAGTACTTCTCGATCGATGATCTTCGTCCGTAGGCCAAGTAGGTTGCGGCGTCGTACAAAGCTTGTTGGAGTAGGCATTCGGTAATGAATAAGGGTACTCTGGTAGGCTGTACCTTGACGAACCTGAAACGGAATGACAATGCAATTCAATATCTTGATATCTAGAACAGAGTAATGGAGGACGACGATAGCAGATGCAATCTATCTAGGGATCATTATCAACTTATTATTCATCTATTCTAATTGGCATGCAATTAAGCTTGGGTAGAAAATACACTGGCAAAGGACGCCTTTTTCCGGGATGATGCTAGATTGTTTGAAATCTTTGCATTATCTAGGGGCTAAACTTTGGAATGATATTCCATTTGAAATCAGATGCATTGACATCAGACGTTTGAAAAGTTCCAGTAAGTTTCGTTCAATTACAGCCTTATCTTGCCTTGCCACGAGCTTTCGACGACCTTTTCTTGCAAGAATATCAGCAACAAACACCATTAACAATACCTTCCCATCACGCAAAGGAGGAGAAACATTGAAATCTCTAACAAAGACGAAAACTGCTAAATGAAGCTTACAAAAGGACAAACTTCAGGGTAAAAGTCTTTAATGGGATAGAAAGGCAGGGTAGGCCTCAGCTAGAAAAATTAACAAGCTCTCCAGCAAATGGTTTTGTGAAGGGAGGGAAGGTAAAGTAGGCCTAAGCCCAACAAAGAGAGAAAACGTGAATGAACTCACTGTATGGATCTGTGATATAAGCTTGTCTCTGTGGCGGATACATCGAGGTTCGCCCTGGTGTCATTGGACCCAGCGAAGGTGAATAACTTCTTTTAGACACGTAATACATTTCTTGTTCATGATATCTGGAATGAAAAAGATAATTTTAAATGCCTGTCATTTCAAGAATGTTTTATTTTGGGCACCCTGTACATCGCATATATAGTAAAAGCTCTATTGGTCCCTTCTCTTTTCAAGACCCCTCCCTTCTAAGCCTGCCTCTCTAAAAATCCCCCCTTTTCAAACTGAAATCTGAAAATAGCTCCCCCCCAATGTTCATGCAAGAAAGATTTCAAAGTAATATTGAATCATTTAATCATACTTCATGACAACTTTCCATTCAATATCGATACAAGCAAGATATTTGGTATCCTTGACCATGAATTTCAAATAAGCCCCCCTCTCTAATAAGCCCCCCTGTCATAGAAAGAACCAAAAAATCTACAGTGACCGGTCACACCCAAGATGCTCTCGTCCACCATTCTGCGTGTGGTAAAAATCGTATCCAATATTTTGTTGTGGGCAGACCTAGATTACCAAGGTTTTTATTAAATTTAGTAACAGATTTAAGGCTAGGAATTTGTTTCTTCATAAATCAAAATTTTTCTGCACGCCCAGATTTCTCTTCGATTGAAAGATATAAATCAAGGGTACGTAGTGAATGCTCTTTTCTAGAAAAGCTTGTAAACTAATTTTTCTTCGTAAATTATTAATTTTTCTTCGTAAATTATTTATTTTTCTTCGTAAATTATTTATTTTTCATCGTGAATTATTTCATTTTCCACAACACTAAGAGAACACTTTTCGAGGAATTTCTGAATGTTTCAGCAACAAATAAATTCATTTAGAAGACAATTACACAAATGAAACAAACAATTTTCCAGATTCAAAGGTCAAAAATGTTTTAGTTACCTAAACCGTTGAACAATATATGACTGAATAAACTTTATTAGAAAGAATCATTCGGTCCTGTATTTTTTATAATTTTCATGATATTTTCTCACAAACCAAGAGTGAAACATATTGATTTATTATCAACAGGCAATTGTAAAAGCTTGGTATATTTCAAAGGTCTTATAAAAACAACAACAATAACGATGATAGCAGCAACAACCACAATGTAAGTAAAGAGAAGAACAGGTAGGAGACTGGGTCGGGTGACACGTAAGAAGTCAATTTTGTTGTTAAGAATAACTTGGAAGAAAATGGATAACTTGACAAGGAATATAAAAGTATAAAAAACCATCCGTAAAAAACTTAGACCAACAATTTTGAATGGAATACAAAAAACTATTCCATTGTTTCTCTTTACAATAATAAACAAAGAAAATCTGGGGAGCTTTTAAGTCTAGGACCAGGTAGGTATATTTTTGCCATCAAAATCTATTCGAAATAATTACGTTTTATCAAACACAATTGAAAACATACCATACACATTAGATTAGGAATTAAGTGAAATCACAAATAAATCAATACACCCCTCCTCCCTTAACTACAATGCCAGGGTTAGCCTTATAAAGGTCAAATATTCCTATTTGCAAGATGGTCCCCTCAATGGTGAGAAAGAGGATGAACCATGAAAAGGATTGTTGTTTTGAAGATTGTTCTAAATCTGTGGTACATAATAATGAGCAATAATTGGGATGTATAAACCAAATGATTAGGAAAGGATATGACACGAAACCACGAGAAGGCCTAGAGGTTTCCAGCATATCTTTCTCACGCCGACCCTGTGACCTGGGCTGCTGAATCCTGTGTGCCTGAAGGAGGGGCTTTCTGTTGGCATTAGCATCGGTTTTTCTTTGCAAGATTTTAAAATATGACACGACATGGCTACTTAACTTGCAATAATCTCAGTACCAACTAATGCAACTAAAACACAAGCAACTGCAATATTTAGTGTCAGAACACCCAAGAGAGAAAAGAGCAATTCAAATACTTTAGATTGGCATTCAATGCTGAGTAGGCTCCTAAATATGATTTGCTTGCGGAAAAGGAAAGATGGCAATGATGAAAATGAGCTTATTATTAGAGATGGGTGTATAAGGAAGGCATATTGCAGAGTGGTTTATCATTGCCATGTTGGATCTTATTTCCTAAAATGTCTGCTTTATCTTGAATCAAAATAAAATAACATAATCGACTACTGTTTTCCTGAATTCTACACGTTACCAGGGTTATATTGTTTCGATATCTCTTTTCAGAGCTCTTTCCATATGTCCCTTAGCAATTCTATCGATACCATTTTAGATCGTATTATCGTTCGTATTATTCTATATTTCATGATTGTTAGTTACCTTACTTAATCATCAAATAGTATTTTGCATAATTGCAATCAAAAATATTTTTGAAAAATACATGAAAATGAACAAGCTCCTACCATTAAAAGGAAACCTATATTTGGCCTGGGCAGAGGACTTTGAACAACATTGGATTGGATGAAGTGAAATTAATTGGGTATAAACTCTGGATTAACTATGACAGTTAAGTTGTGAATTTGGAAACACGTCGACACGTTCTCACCAATGCAACATGAAAGACTCCGACATTTTACAGCAAAAGGATTAGGGAACGGAGATTATTCATCAAATCGATATCATCATCACTTTCGTCGTATTAAAACTTTGACCTTGAAAACTCTTCGATCGAGGCTCAGGTTTTCTTAATATTCTCCACAGCTCAAATTATTGGGTTGTTATTTTCTCTACTGTGCTCTGTAAGAAATCTAACCTGGTACAGTGGTTCATTTTAATTCCTCAAAATCTCGTGCAATTTACCTCAAAACATTCTTATTCTCGAGGTGCATGGATTTTTACAATAAGTGATCTGTCCCTCGATTATACTAATGGACATCTCTTAGGATCATTTTTATATATAACAACAAAACCTAGTGTAGATAGTTAAGTAATGTTTGATTTGAAATTCACGATGGCGAAAAACACAGGGTCACCTGGTTCCCAATATGAATGACACTTAGAATTATACTGTTAATTTCATTAAATCACAATAATAACACATTGACGCAATAAAATCTCTTCGTTTTGAAAGAGAGTAAAATGCCCCTATCCAGGGACAGCCCCAAGCCAAAAATGAAATACCCGTATCATTAGCCAAAAAGCCCTTGGTTTGGTTAATGATTAATAGACGAATCACTTAAAAAATAGTGTACCCTTGACTGATCTTAGTAAATCTCTAAAGATACGCGAAATCATGGAAGTTCTAAAGAAGGGTTCAAAAATCACAAACATCTCTCGGAACCCTCGATCAGATCCAGGCATAATCATAATCATAAGGAGAATCGCGGTTAGGCAACTCTACATGCCTACATCATATCTATACATCATATTTTAGTAGGAGGTAGAGTGAGGATTGTGGCTGCACAATGTCTGTCAATTACGTCTGGCAGCAAAGCAATGCGAATTACCTCAACATAATTCAATCTTGATGTGACGAAATCGAAGCACGCTTGCTTCTCCAATCTCCACTCGAAGAAACCCAGATTCGAAATCGATATTACCAGAAAATTAGCCATTCAAATTTGAGAGGCCTTACAGTTTTAGGCTGGCCTAGATCATGCGCGGTATTTCAGATTTGCCGAATTCAATTCAATTGTGTACAAAATGTTTCCATTATTAAACAAAACGCTTGTTGGTTCAGGGAAGTTCTTATTGAATTTTCGACATTATTCAATGTCAGGGTTGACTTGGGCCTAGATAGTAAAATCTTTGATTGACTAGGCTAAGAACTGACCAATCACGCAAGACACATACGTTGTCAAAAGAACACCATTATCAGATGACCAATTGCGGACAAGAAACGAGAGAAGCAAAGAAGAGAAGGGCCTTAATTCTGTTGTTATTCTGTAGAACTGTACCCGGCCAAGATCACATAAAGTGCTAGGATATGATTTGCCAGATCTCTGTAGTTCTAGTGAAAAATCACATGGCATGGCGAGGGGCATATCAAGAGGAAGAGTCTGGGCTGGACTGCTCGATTAGGTTACCTATTAAGTTCGTCTTGCAGTTGCATGTGGCAGTGACCTAGTTAAATCATGAGATGTACAACAAATCTCAGCCCATCAGATCTTTTGCACTCAATCGAGTAGGTTATAGATTTAAAGTGTCGTTCACGGCACCTTGCTTGAGAACAGGATTTAGTTAATGGTGTGATGCGCAAGGCCACTGAACACGGTTTTCTCACCTTGGAAATATAAAAACCAACATGGCCTAACAGTATCTTAAAAACAGTTACAGTTTCAGTTACATTATATCGCCTAGAGGAATCTTTCAACCATGGGTCAATAAAAAGGTGTTGTAAGGGGGGCAGAGATATTTAGTTGTGATCCTCGTATTTATAGATTAATGTGTACAATCTCTAGTTTAAAACATATAGCTTTTGACAGCTCCGATAGAATTATGATATCTATGGAAACTTATAGGGTGCACTGACACCATTCCGCCACCACCAAAATGATAAAAATTTGATAAAGAAAGCTTGCATTTTGGTCGACCTCCGTATTCCAAACTCTTTTGCAAACCTATTGGTTTTAAGTTTTTATTATTCGAATCAAAGCTTAAAACTGCGTTCTTATGTGAATGAAGAACCGAGGGTCATTTCCCTTTCTTTAAAAGAGTGATTTTTCACGATAAATAGGATTTCCATTAAAACGATAGGATTTTCTCAAAAGGTCTACGAGACATTTAGAGAGTGACTTCCCCATCGTAAAGAACATCTAAACGACCAGCACACATGTTTTTAATCCACAAACATTCACTCCACCCTCGTTCCATCTGTGGTCTGAGCTGCATTTATTTTTACGATGGGATCAGCGATAAAAAGGAGGCGTTGAAATCGCTCATGTCATGCTGGAAATTCGAACGGAGACGGCGACTCAAATGTCACGGATTCACGCAGGGCCAGGCGTCATCTCCAAATCTCCTCAGATAAGCGAGTGTCAAATTATTTCATAAATGCGTTTTAAGTTCTATAATTGGTTTTTGAGTGTAGACCTCTTTGTTCATCAGTTTTCGTCTTTTTTTAGCTTGTTTTGAAATGACCACGAACAATCCAAAGGATTTTGTTAACGAGGCTAAATGTTATGCGAAGTCTAGAAGTTTTATTAAGGCCTTCGACCTCGACCGATGATGATTTTGACCTAAAAGTAGATGTGCAACTCAACTCTAAAAATAACCTCATCATAGTTTCTTTGCCTGATTTGATGACCACAAATTTATCTTGGTCATATTATCTCTTTTAAATGCCTTTTCCATTCCCAGTGGCCAAGGGGCACATCACTCCATCACTCCCAATAAAAATCTCGTACACTTTTGCAGAAATACTTCTGTATTATTATGAAAATCCTTTCCCAATCTGGAAAAATCTGTCAAGTTTTGAAAAAAATCTCGTACGCTTTGAGAGAGATTTTAATATTCTCAAAAAACCGTAGCTCCTTCGGGGAAAGAAAATTTAAACACTCAAAAGTGTTTAAATGCACATCGTCCTAAATTTGAATTTTGAAATTTATGTCTTTCAAAATTGTGTATATTATCAATGCCTGAAATACGGGAAGCAGCTAATTATACGGAAAAAATAAAAAGCTAGGTCTGAATGGAAATATAGCTTCATATCCATTCTAAAAGCCTATAAAATGTTTATTGTTTAGTAACTGTATTTAAGCAATTTATTTGACAGTTATAACAAGAAAGACAGCCTACCATTAGAAAGAGAAACTCAAGCTACACATTTTGATTCAGCCTCTCTTTGGACCTTAGCTGGGCCGGATCCAGCACCCATGGAAAGGGGGGGGGGGGAGCGTAACACACATATCAAAGGATAATGTAAGGAAAATAGGGTATTATCAAGCTAATTGTATTGTTTTTCTACTAAAATGGGGTGGGCATACGCCCCTTACGCCCCCCCCTCCCCCGGATCCGGCCTGCTTTAGCCTATACGTGCAATCCCTTGGTCAGATTCCTGACTGGTAGATAAGTCAACCTGAACCAGGAACTCTCCATGAATGAGCAGCTCAGAAAGTAGGATCGAATCCAAACCAAGACAAATTATTAAATAAAATGAATAAGGAGACACCTACCGTTTCATGTTTGCATAGTGGTCTGTGTTGCAAGCTCCTCGAAAGCCTTTTGCGAAAGGATTGTTCTCAATCTTCAACTGCGTTATCTGGAAAACAAAAAAAAGAATAAGTAAGTTAATATTACTTCAAATATTAGTAGATTCAATGTTATATGTGCAATCTGAAACAATTCCTTTCATTAGCGATCATCGAATTTGAGAGTCATGCAAAATAATTTTTAACATCGTTTGTAAAAACGCGAGACATAATTAGGGAGAAATCCCCATTTTGAAAATAATTTTTAAACTTGATATTGCTGTAATATTCTTATGGGTTATCAATAGGTCCCCCTTTCTGATTCTATCAACCTCCTAGCCATCCAATCATATGATTCAATTCTTATGGAATTGATTGATACAATGTGCAGTAAGTTCATTTCTAATTCCCAAACAAATACATTAAGGGTCACATGAAGATGAATTTCAAATGTTTAAAAGTGATCGAGCAGTAAACATAGTTATGATAATGACTGCTGGGGTCCAATGCCCTGAATGGCCTAGAACAGCTTGTTCAGCTCCTGCAGGCTCTAACGAAATGTTTTATCTGGAGGGGGGGTTTATATACAGAGTAAAGTTTTGGCAGTAGAACCATACCACCAGAAATCGGATTTCATATCGATTTTCGTGACATGACTTTACCCAGCAAATACCAAACTTCGCACCGAGTAAATTGCCAAACTCAATCTTGGGTGTCCCTTCTCTACCCCTTCCCGTAGAGCTAGCCCTAGGGTCCTGTCATGCATTTATCCAAATCCCTGCATAGACAAATGTCGAAATTCAAACAGAGGTCGAAGACAAGATGCACTTACACGAGGACTTTGATAAGCTGTGACAGCCATGAGGTCTGTTTCGGTGAATACGTGTGTTGTGAAGGTGCTTTTTCGCAACGCATTCGGCGAGCTGTCGTCGGCCTGGACAATGTGTATTCTTGGTTGGTATTTGTGCATCGAGTTAAGAATTACCTGCGACAAATAAATATGAATATCAGCCCGTTGATTTTTAACCTTTTGGGCAAATACAAACCCAGATCCTTACACGTAACTAAGGGGTCGTCCGAATCGATCGCTAACCTTAAATGCGTTTAATAAATTCAATATAAGCATTGATCCTTTCAATTTCAATCAAAAAAAACCCCTTACTTATGGTCTATCATTGCTTATTTTGATGACAAATCTCTAAAAATTGGCAATTGCTGAGAAGGGAATTTAAGCATCGCCAAGAAGAATTGCCGAGGGGTTAGATCACTTGACCCTTGTTCATCAAAGGGTCGTGGGTTCGAAACCACCTTTAGACCTGTCAGATATAGTGTGAAGAGAGATTTTTCCAGCTCACTGAAACTGCAGAGGAAAAGACTAAGGGAATAAGAGGTGTGGTCACATCAAGAGGAAGGACCAGATTCACACTGCTCAATTATTCTCCAATTCAGTAAGCTCCTCTCGCATAAACAACTACCTTAGAAAGATAGTTGACACATTAACAATAAACTATGAATGCACTGTTCGAGTCGTCTACATACTCAGTAGGCTATTTGAGCTTTGTGCATAAACCTACCTTACGAAGAAAGTAAGCGTATCTGCCCACCAACAACAGGTTTGCTAGTGTGAAATGTAGGAAGAGATTTACTTACATGTCCAAATTGATCCACATGATTATTCGTGAGCTTGATTTTTTGAAAACTGACGACCTGTCTCATCCATTGTGCCCCTGTGGACGGTGAGTCCGGATGAACGTAAAGCCTGCCGGGCAAATGAGGCTCAGCTTTACCAGCAATGGTCCATTCCGAGTTGTGATATTTGTAACGGTTGTCGTCCACGGGAACGAGGTCCATGACCAGGATGTACTTCAGTTTCGGGTTTAGGCCTGATATGTTCACCTTGATGACTGGAAACATCCGTCTGTAACGAACGAACAAGGATTTTACCAAGATCAAAATAAAATAACTTATATCTATCTTCAGAAATCATAAGTCATATCATCACAAGTCATAAAATCACGACTCATAAAGTCATGAGTCAAAGTCTGAGGAGGACAGTGGCGGCGCCAGCCGCCAAGAAGTGGGGGGGACATATGCACGACGGGAGCCTGGGGGCGGAGCCCCCGGAAAATTTTTTAGGGCCACGCCCTTTAAAAACCAGGGACACGCCCTTGTAAACGCTAGGAACGCCTTTTTAAATGCTGGAAAGGTTCTTTCACCAAAAGCTCTATTTACATTAGGAAATTCCCTTTAATTTTACAGACACAGTTATAACCTTGAAGTTGGTTAGTGATGTAACATTTTAAAAATCGAATCGTTACAACAGGAGCTTGCGGTGGCTAGCTAGTTTAAAAACTTCTACCAATTTACTAAGCTTGATATTGTCGGTAATGTCACGTTCGCTACTTATTTGAACAAGATCTTCAAGCCTGTCGGGGCAGTGAGGGCAAGCACATCCACACAATTCACAGGACGTAGGCCTACCCCCCTTATTTTCTCATCGGATTTGCATGAATCTCAGATACCATCTTTCTGAAAAAGTGGGGGGGACTAGTCCCCCCATTCCCCCCCCTGGCGCCGCCACTGGAGGAGGACTTCAGAGTGAGAGGCCTAAGTATGATGTATCAAAGCTGTGTTTCTTTGCCTATTTTTTCTTCCAATTTTGTAGTCATTCTATCTACAATAAATCGATCTTCAGAACTATGAGAATTGGATACAAAAGCACAAAACAGTTTCGGTAAACTTAGGCCTTTCAAACTGCGTGTGTGTCTTACAATTCTACAACGTTCTACTGAACTATAAGTAACTCCCTGATGAAAGCGCGCGTTTGAAAGGCCAAGGTGTGCCATAATTCTGTTATTTTTGCCTCCGATTCTCATAGTATATGAATTCATCTTCCAATAAAATAACTATCACACAAAGCCCTCAATGATATATATGAAAATATTACAGAGGCAAAGTCGAGGGATCCAACTATAGTGCTCAAACTTGCTGGTCAAGAGACAAATGGTAAAGAAACGTGCTCGTCATGCTACTTTGTTTAGTTCGCACTCATTACAAATACACAATTGCAGGTACTGGTAAAGTTAGAAGCAAAGGTAAGCTTAATAAATCAACTGCCCATTTTTGACTAGCAGACCTCACTAAGCATACAGTTCACACGCAAAGCGAGTCAGTACAGGGAGACGACGTTGTTGGGACTTCTAATTCAGACACGCATTGACCGTCCATACCCAAAATTCCTTTATGCCTCTCATATCTATCGATCTTGAATAACCTAAGCTCAACTGAACTCCATCTGCATCCTCACTAAGCCCTCGCTGAACCTCTCCAAACCTTTAATATACCCTAACCCCAAACAAAACCCTCACTAACAGTAACCTTGCCCTAACCCTTGCAGAACCCTTACTTAACATCAGGCCTAAATATTCAAAGCATCTCATAAAATCCCGAATAGTAATTTGGACTTTAACCGACATAATATATGTCAAAATAGGCCCAATGTTGTCATGCTAGCTCCGAGTGGAAGCCGTAGCCTCTAAACGAAGTGGTGTTGTGTTGCTAATATAGTGTGTTTAGCAAAATGTAAAGCAACAGGGTCTTGGTCTCGATTCCAGTTGCTGACTGAATATAAAGTGTACACAAAGTGTGAATGCAAGCAAGACCACGTGACTGGAAATACCTGTAGGATGCAAAGACAGGGAATGATTAGACGGAGAGCTAGGTCACTCACGCTGGAGACAGGAGGCAATCAAAATTGACATTACGTAAACGTCTTCTAGCAGTTTGCTCAGCAGAGTTTGCTTAAAAAATAATTAAAGAGATATCATTCTAGGGCGAGTTGACATTATGAGTCAGGGTGGAAATTAAAGTTGATTTGCTTGCAAGACTGGATCAACAAGCCTTAATCTCCAGACACTTTCCGTTCGAATATTAGCAAATTGGCGAGAAACGCCGTCTTCGGTGACCTAGTTTTGTTCCGCTTAAAAATCGAACGTAAAACACAGATGGCCTGTGCAGTTAGGAAATCATTGTCTTCATCAAAGAAACAAGTTAGGAAATCATTGTCTTCATCAAAAAAGCAAGTTAGGAAATCATTGTCTTCATCAAAAAAGCAAGTTAGGAAATCATTGTCTTCATCAAAAAAGCAAGTTAGGAAGTCATTGACTTCATCAAAGAAGCAAGTTAGGAAATCATTGTCTTCATCAAAGAAGCAAGTTAGGAAATCATTGTCTTCATCAAAGAAACAAGTTAGGAAATCATTGTCTTCATCAAAAAAGCAAGTTAGGAAATCATTGCCTTCATCAAAAAAGCAAGCTAGGAAATAATTGCCTTCATCAAAGAAGCAAGCTAGGAAATAATTGCCTTCATCAAAGAAGCAAGCTAGGAAATCATTGTCTTCATCAAAGAAGCAAGTTAGGAAATCATTGTCTTCATCAAAGAAGCAAGTTAGGAAATCATTGTCTTCATCAAAGAAGCAAGTTAGGAAGTCATTGCCATCATCAAAGAAGCAAGTAAAAGTAAAGCTAAAAAAGCTAACAATCATTACCTTCATCAAAGAAACAAGTTAGGAAATCATTGTCTTCATCAAAGAAGCAAGTTAGGAAATCATTGTCTTCATCAAAGAAGCAAGTTAGGAAGTCATTGCCATCATCAAAGAAGCAAGTAAAAGTAAAGCTAAAAAAGCTAAAAATCATTGTCTTCATCAAAGAAGCAAGTTAGGAAATCATTGTCTTCATCAAAAAAGCAAGTTAGGAAATCATTGCCTTCATCAAAGAAGCAAGCTAGGAAATCATTGTCTTCATCAAAGAAGCAAGTTAGGAAATCATTGTCTTCATCAAAGAAGCAAGTTAGGAAATCATTGTCTTCATCAAAAAAGCAAGTTAGGAAATCATTGTCTTCATCAAAGAAACAAGTTAGGAAATCATTGTCTTCATCAAAAAAGCAAGTTAGGAAATCATTGTCTTCATCAAAAAAGCAAGTTAGGAAATCATTGCCATCATCAAAGAAGCAAGTTAGGAAATCATTGTCTTCATCAAAGAAGCAAGTTAGGAAATCATTGTCTTCATCAAAGAAGCAAGTAAAAGTAAAGCTAAAAAAGCTAAAAATCATTGTCTTCATCAAAGAAGCAAGTTAGGAAATCATTGTCTTCATCAAAAAAGCAAGTTAGGAAATCATTGTCTTCATCAAAGAAGCAAGTTAGGAAATCATTGTCTTCATCAAAGAAGCAAGTAAAAGTAAAGCTAAAAAAGCTAAAAATCATTGTCTTCATCAAAGAAGCAAGTTAGGAAGTCATTGCCATCATCAAAGAAGCAAGTTAGGAAATCATTGTCTTCATCAAAGAAGCAAGTTAGGAAATCATTGTCTTCATCAAAAAAGCAAGTTAGGAAATCATTGTCTTCATCAAAAAAGCAAGTTAGGAAATCATTGTCTTCATCAAAGAAGCAAGTTAGGAAATCATTGTCTTCATCAAAGAAGCAAGTTAGGAAATCATTGTCTTCATCAAAAAAGCAAGGTAGGAAGTCATTGTCTTCATCAAAGAAGCAAGTTAGGAAATCATTGTCTTCATCAAAAAAGCAAGTTAGGAAATCATTGTCTTCATCAAAAAAGCAAGTTAGGAAATCATTGTCTTCATCAAAAAAGCAAGTTAGGAAATCATTGCCATCATCAAAGAAGCAAGTTAGGAAATCATTGTCTTCATCAAAAAAGCAAGTTAGGAAATCATTGTCTTCATCAAAGAAGCAAGTTAGGAAATCATTGTCTTCATCAAAAAAGCAAGTTAGGAAATCATTGTCTTCATCAAAAAAGCAAGTTAGGAAATCATTGTCTTCATCAAAAAAGCAAGTTAGGAAATCATTGTCTTCATCAAAAAAGCAAGTTAGGAAATCATTGTCTTCATCAAAGAAGCAAGTTAGGAAATCATTGTCTTCATCAAAGAAGCAAGTTAGGAAATCATTGTCTTCATCAAAAAAGCAAGTTAGGAAATCATTGTCTTCATCAAAGAAGCAAGTTAGGAAATTATTGTCTTCATCAAAAAAGCAAGTTAGGAAATCATTGTCTTCATCAAAGAAGCAAGTTAGGAAATCATTGTCTTCATCAAAGAAGCAAGTAAAAGTAAAGCTACAAAAGCTAAAAATCATCGTTTTCATTAATCACTTTTTAGCAAAAATACTCCCTCAAAAATACCAGAAAAAAGGTTTTGAGAGTTTCCATGTTTGAGAGAGAAATAAGTAAACCATTAAGCCATTGTTTTTAAACAATAAGTGGATCACAGAAAGTGCTTTCTTGTTTGCAGGTACTTATCAGGTCTCATATAAACTCAGCTACTGTAATAGATATAAAACATTACACTGTTATCTTTTTAAAACAGTTAGAGCTTGTGAAAGTGAAACCACTTTTTAGCAGCAAGCCAATATTTAAAATAAGCCTAGTCTATTATTCAATTGCTCTATACAAGGGTATATCGAGCACTTTATCCAGGATAGACACGCTCTACTGAGTTGAATGTAAAACAATAGCCTATTGTTCCATCCATTGTTTCCGCAAAATCAAATTGTCTCAGTTTCTTAAATCCTTGTTCTTATTTACGGGTGCCTAATGTACAGTATGAAGTTGCAAATAAGAAACGACTTAGTAGTCAGCCTATTGGTTCAAAACAATTTCCCTTTGTGTTTAAGTAATATCCTTTTGTTTCGAAACATACCCTTTTGTTCTACCTATTGTTTTCTCAAACATCGAGAGCCTCTTAAAATCCGACCTCTTACTTGCAGGTAACTACGGTACTTAAAACTGGATAAACGATATACGTAGCGTAAGTAATCTGCAACGGGCCTACCTTCCAGCCTTGGTGATTATCATCTCCGTCCCGACCACGTGAAACTTGTCCCACATGTCCTTGTTATGCAGCGTCACTCGGACATTGCTGTCCGTCTCCTTCTTGATCTGCTGTCCCGGACAGCTAGCATCGCTCGCATCATCAACCATCTTGGAGTTGTGATTGATGAAGCTCGCCATACTGTCCGAGAGCTGCGAGGCTAAGTTCTTCGCCAGCTTGTCTTTGGCCGGCGAGCTAGGCCTCGAGCTGCTTTTATTGGCACCGTCTGTGTAAACGAAAGAGAGTTGATGGGTTAGTTACTCTTCTGCTGATTAATAGACTGCGCTATCTTTTCGCACTTCGGATACTTGCGTGTTTACCGAAAATAACAGAGATAAATTGGCGGCAAACACCGTAAGGTGAAATGGATAGAGAATAGGCAATTTGATATTTAACAGGTTTACTTCGTATTGACTTAGGTAGTCTATAATCACCTGGCGTTAGAAACGAGCAGGAGAAATGACCGTAGTCTCAGGTCAAACGACGCCAGGTCGCGTACACTAGTTACTCACAGCGGCTCGGGTTAATCAGATGGTGTCGATAATTAAAGGCTGTTGTTACGCTCACAGCAACAACAACAGTTGAGGGATTCGACTCCAGGTTAGATCGGTACAAACCCCATGTATGTTTCCAATGAGAAATCATCTCGACAGTAAACCATTCATTACACATTTTATCTTATTAGGAACCGTTTGAAAGAAACCGTAGGGTCAGAGTTTTTTCAAAGCCAAATAAACTTGGGTAACAGATTTTATTTTAATCAAAAAGGGTAAAAACTTTTTACGTTCAATAAAGGATTTCATATACACTCTTTTTTCTTTATAAGTACACTTTAAATTTTCCTGAGCCTTACCTTTTCCATTGTTTATTCTTAAATTTCCATTGTTCTTTAGCGATTTTGAGCCTCAATATTCTTATAAAATTTATTCTTATAAAGAAAAAAGACTGTACAGCCCAATTTTTTTCATTGGTATGGAATTGTAAGGTTTTTCACCTCTTTTAGTCCTTTTGTTCAATGATTTGCTCAGTGATGTAATTTTAACAAGTGGAACTTAGTAGGAATAAAGAGCGAATATCTTTTGGGTTTAACTTGCTAAGAAACTTTCTGTACAATAACTTGGGTTAAATGGATAGAGCTAAGAAACTCTGGAAACAAAATTCAAAACTAATTCAAACTAATACTTTTGCAAGATCGTGAGAGAGTGGCGAATCACTCCCCTAAAATCTCATACACCTTTCTGGAAAATCTGATTGGTTTGATAAGAATCCCTGAGAAATCTTCAGAAATCTCTCAGTTCTTGAAAAACTCAGTCGTCCATGAAGAGAGCCTGGTAATGTTTTGAAATATTCAAAATTCATCATGTGACTAGGCTTGAAAACAATATACTTATACAAAGAAGATAGTATATTTTATGTTGATTAATTGAATAAAAACCAAAATTACAAGAAAACTTTGAAGTACAATATCCATTAACTAATATATATTGACCAAAACATTTAGTTATACAACTCACACAACCGTACTAAAAGCAAGTATTAGCTGCTGTATATACTTAAAGTTGTAACTAAGTTATGAAAACTATAGGCTTATGCAAAGAATAGGCGAGTCGTGAGTCTTATAATGATAGATATTGTAAAGCCAACATTAAAAGAAAACTAGTGAGTATGTATATTTTCCTAATTTTTAGTGATAGCTATATCCAATAACCGTGCAATAAGCAAGTAATAGCTGCTATAGATATGTACTTTAGTTGTTCTTTAGGCTTGAAAACTACATGCTTATACTAATCAGAAGGAAATGTATTGTACGCTTATTGATAAAGTAAAATGCCAACACCAACAGAAAACTTCAACTCGTAGATATTTACCAAAAATTAAGTTATGCATCCCACAACCGTATCATAAGATAGTGACAGCTGCTGTATAGTAACGTATTTAAGCAGTAAGTAAAGTTAGATTAATGTGTGCATGTACAAAGAAGAAGAGAATCTATCGGACGCTAATAAATAGAGTAAAATGCCAACACCAAAAGAAAACTTCAACTTTGGAGTGCGAAATCAAACAACCAAAAGATATTTACCTAAACTTTCGGTGAAGTACCACCGACTGTACCATACCAGAAACAATAACCAAGACAGACCCCGCGTAGACAGAAATAAGACAAAAGTCGTTCAGTTGTAGATAAAGCCGAAATCGGTGCTTCTGAGCGTAAAATTAGACTGCTTATCGCGCAGATTTCTCTCTCACAAGACAGTGGGCAGTTGCACCTGCCGTTGGAGAGCAAATATTACGAGTGAGGAGACAAATGCAGGAAATATCGGAGGAAGAGATCTTAACGAACTTCTAAAATGATTACGATCGTCGAAAAGAGCACTGTTTTAGACAGCGGCTCGCTATGTGTCTTCGAGCAAAATAAATTGCTGACCTTGTTGTCAGAGACATGAAATCCATCAAAAAGTGCCTCTGTGTTTTTTGGGGGGAGGGGGTGATAAACGTTTCAGAGGGTGTTATCAGTTTTGGGGTGTTATCAGTTTCAGGGGGTGTTTTCAGTTTTGGGGACGTTGTCAGTTTTAAGGGTGTTATGAGTGGCGTTGTCAGTTTAGGGGGTGTTAATCAGTTTTAGGTGGTGTAAACATTCTTGGGGGTGCTAACCGTTTTGAGCGGGTGCTAACAGTTTTGAGTAGCTGGAATGAACTTTCCAAAGTTACTTCCCCAATTACATTGTTATGAATTGTAATTCAAAGAATACTGTTCCAACCAGTATGATTGATGGGCAGGAGTATGTAGCCCAACACCAAAAGGGAGCCCATTTCCTTATCAAATGTTAGCCTTTTTCTATACCATGTTTTTCTATATCAAATCTAATATCGAACATTTGACAATGACTACACAATCACATTACAATGGCCGCACCAGGAGCAAGAAATCACTACAGCCTTATGAAAGGCCATTTTCAATGCCTGATAACGAGAATTCGTCTGTTTGCAGAACATGGAGGTCGAGGGTTCGAAACCTAACCTGATCATTTCATTTTCACAAATCAATGTCGATAGGACTAACAACGCAGTTCTGCAATTTATAAGAATCTTACGAGACGAGCTCAACAGCTTACAGCAAGAGCAAGTGATAGCAGTGCCAGTACACATAATTTTTTATAAGAAACTAAAGAAATCTGCCCGGTACTGAAGGTTTCTCGAATTTTGAGAATTAAACTTCCTTAGGAGTTTCTTGAGTTAACACATCAGTTTAGATTATCAAAATAAATATGGTTTAGGGTTAGTCTGGAAGTTAAAGCACAACACTTTATTGACATCAGTGAAAACACAACTAAAATGCATTCAATCGCTTAAAAAAAATACACGAAGCAGTAGCTCTTATTTGTAACCAATAATATAGAAGTATCTTAGCAAATATTCTTCCAGTACTGGGAGTCTTTTAACAAATTTGGCCTTTCGAGAGTATGGGTTCCTCATCACGAGTTACCTATAAAAAAATACGTGTATCTATCCCAGTTCGAGAGGAAATAACAGCACAATTTTGTACAACATTTCTCTTACAAATTTTAAGAGAAACAACGCAGAAATAATCTCATCGTGTTCATGACTGTGCCCGACTGTGCCGAGAGTAAATTAGAAGCGTGGCTGTCAAATTTTCATTAGAAACCCCGAGCCTAATGCACGCAAAATAGACATGCAGGCACTCAATAGGCTTAACATATTCATGTATTCTTTCTATATGTTATGCAATATCGAGCACCGTTATAACTAACTCGAGGTCTTCTGCAGAAACATGAATTTCTCAACAAGTGACTAGACCCTAGGAATTCAACGTGATTTGAGTTTAGGCCCTCACACATCAGGCAAAAATCTCAGGAATATTCACCTGCACTGTACAAATGACGAAGTAAAAGGCTATCCTAGTAGAAGAGAGGGTAAGAAACACTAATTGTCACTTTTTTCGGGCCCTTGCAAGCGCTAGAAAAAGCTTGAGCAGAGTTTGCAAAATAATTTTTTTTTGAAAGGGTCGGGCAATCAATGCTGAGCACAATTGAGTTGTATATTGTTATGATTTGCAATAACAATCGACGAGAGTGAACAATCGCTTTCGTAGTCACTCTTGCAAAATGATTCACAAGAGCGTTCAATCACTCTTGCGAAATTGAAGCTTCAATCATTATACTGAAACTACTCAATGATGACTTTGCTTCGAATCACTTGTAAAATATCACGGTTAAAATGTTTAAAACGATGTACAAGTGATCAAGATTGACCATTATTACTCTGGCATCTTGTAATAGCTTTGCAATGAAGTTTCTAGTTTTCTTAAAAGGCCTCGTCGCCTTTGGGATTCCATTTAAAGTAAACATTGTGCAGCCTAGTCACTCTTCCCACTAAAGGTCTTACTCAGCTACACAATTCCTTCATCCTCGAGATTTATTCAAGCCTAGAAAATGCAGACTTCCTCTCTGAAAATTATACGTACAAAACCAAACTAGCTTCACTGTAAGTAGACTTAAAATATTACATTTGCCAGGAGTAGCTTTCTTACCTATCTGGGACCAAAGATATGGAATGGACTGAAATGTACAAATATAAACTAACAACTTTGATGATCTAGTTAGTCTTAAAGGCCTTTGTGTCCTTTTACTATACATGATTAAGACAAAAATTGGTAGAAAACAGAGGGAAAGAAACACATTTTATACAGCATACTTACGTCATTTCGGATTATGTCCTCCTAAGAATTTTTTCTTTTAGAATCATAAGTCACACTAACATCACGAGTCACACTCTGAGGAGGACGTAAGTCCGAAAGACTTAAGAGTGCTGTATAAAAGATGTTTCTTTGCCTTATTTATCTACCAACTTTAAGTAATTATATCTACATATAATGTATATAAGATATATTGATAAGTTATAATAGACAAATAGATGATACTTAAAAGATTCGCATCAGCCGAAAGTCGAGAGAGATGCGGATGATTCTTTTCTCATGAAACATATACAATTTTAGCACACTAATGTCTTTCTAGCTAATGCTATCATAAGAGTGTGCTTTATATATGGTAAAATCTTGGTTCTTTCTTTCACATCTAGCCTCTTTATAGAAACTAAATAAATTTGTGTGATGATAGGCAAATAAATAATACAAAATCTGGAGATGAAGAGTCCAGAGACTAAACTCTGTATCTCTACAAGCCTATTTCATAGCTGATCACTCATCAGGAGATGTACGAAACCAATATATTTACGCTTCCATTGTTTAAGCCTGGAACTCTACTAGGACAATAAACAAAAGTTGAATTCCTAATTAATCAACGCTTTATCACAAAAACCTGGTAAACTTCAAAGCAAATCTCCCCTCAGAAAATTTCAGACAGTTTTTTGTAATAACGATTTCTTCCCTGTTCTAAACTTTTACCATTGCCTAATGCCTTCTGGAAAGGTATTTCCAAACTTTTGTATCGAAATAACAAAGAGTGCACTAAGACAATCGAAATTACATAGAATGTAGTAGAAAGACAGATGAAGAAAAGTGAGTTAGTTAGAGAAGAATCATTCTTACACTTGTGATACCCAATGAAACGAATCTAAAAACATGAGAAGCAAATAAAGCAGAAGGCAAATCCGTTACAGGAAAATAATTTTCGATAATTGAACCATTTGCTGCTAGGCATTTTGGATAGCTTGTTTGCAATGTTTATTGATCCTATAATTTGGATGTCATGTTTTTAATATTCCATCGATTTCGTGGCTTCTTCGCATCAACAATGCAAGTGATATTTTAGGAAATATTTTTGCTATGCTTTTTACTTTCACTTTGTCTCATATGCTGAATTCAAATTTTTCATCAACAGCAGTAATGATGAAACTTTGCAGATAAGATGAAAACCTGAAAGGAGCTATCGAGCCAAGGGCTCTTTATTTCGCTAACTCTAATTCAGCTGTCGTGTTTAAAAATCCAACGAGTTAACAGCTTTCTTGTGGCACATCACTTTTAAAGAATTATTTGCACGAAAGTAAAATCATTTTCGCTGCGTTTATGGCTATCGAATGGTTATTGCTCTCATGCTACACCGAATTCAGGCTCTGACTTAGACTTATGCAGCTTTATCCTGCCTAATAGCTACGTAAAGGCGAAGAAACTTTTGAGAAAATAATAGTTCAAGAATGATGCTCAAATTCAAGAGATGGAGTATGATTTTGAGATAGATTTCTTTTGAGTATTATGCGCACAGACTCAGTAAGAATCATTGGGGTCGGGTTTAAAGGATTCTTGGAGACCATCAGTTTTTTCTCTAAGAGAATAGGATTTTTGGAGAAGTTAAGATTTTTAGAGAAGTGTACGAGATTTAAAGGGAGTGATTCACCTCTCGCTAGAATCAGCAAGTTTTTACAGACGTGACGCTGTTGGTTAGCGATAGAAGATGTAAGAAAAACGAAGTTAGAAAACCTCATCATACAAATCCAAGGTATACTACCCTTCCTGGGTTATTGTAGATTTCGGTGTTATTCGTTACAAGAATGGGATACTTTAGAGAGGTGTATGTGATATAAAGGGAGTGACTAACCCTTGGCAAGAATCAGTAAGTTTCTAAAGACATAGGGCACTGTAGTCATATATGTAGCAAAAGCGAAGTCAGAAAGCCTCATATAAATCAGGTAAACTAAGTTAAGGTAAACTAACCTTCCTGCTTGAAGTTGAGCTGCTCCCTTGCAACGTTGGGTAAGTCTGTAACAACAGGTGCCCCCACCGTACTAATCTCAGGCACACACTTGAGACGTGCGAAACTCTCAGCACCGTTACCTTCCATCTTGAATGCTAGACACCTTGCTTGTTTCTGTTTCCCTATCTCCCTATGATCTCGCGTCCGTGCGTAACCAAGAGGGAAATGCTGTGCGGAATTTTTTAAACCTTGCATCAAAATGTCGGCTTCTTTCTACCGGGCGTGATTGACAGCCAATCTTCTCTCATCATTTATTAGGCCAGACGGAGAGTCGAGTTCTTGCTGTCGTCGGTCTGTAGTGCTTTCACTTCAAGTTTATCATCACCTACCGGGTATACAATTTCCCTACCTTTTCCTATCATAGTCCAATGACTTTTCCCCTACATTTTTTTCAATTTCAACTCTCCAGTTCTCGGGTAACTAGCGTCTTAAAGGGGTTCGGAAGAGGGGAAAGTGAGTTGCGAAATGAAAATAACCATGAATACTAAAAAGCCTCCGGTTTTAGGCCATCTTTTGGGTATGCAGGGGGCTGCTTTGCGTTGCTCAATACCTCGGGAGGTGGGAGGTACGGAGGGTATATAATAGCTGCCTGGGTATAATTTTGAGTGATTTTGGTATGCGAAGGTTTTCTTCATGAATTTCTAGTCTTCAATTTAACAAATGGCCAAACAGAAAGACAGAAGTGATCCCGTAACCTATAAGAGGCATGGCAAGGTTGACTAAAATACGCGATTTGAGATGTCATTGATCTTTAACATTGATAAAACTGATGATCTTTACTAATTGATTCATAAAAAAACAGTATCACTGCTGCGAACTCCAGATTTGTCCTATCGTAGGGAAGTTCCCCTACAAATGGAGGCACGGCCGGTCTGTATACACTGGATCGGTTTAAAATAGCGTAACCGCGCAAACGATTGCTCGCTTGTGATTGGCTCGTTTCGCTGAATCACCGACAATTCGACGCCGCGGCTTTTGCACATTCTTGTCACCTGGGGCTAGCATGCGCTGACACTGCGAGCACGTGACCAGTTCGTTCTTTTCGTGTCACGCTGGTTTGCAACGTTCTGGCAAATTGAGTCGGAAACAGCCGCTAGGGTAGCATACGGTGTGTTTGCTCACCAATTACAGATGAGCAATCACGATATTTATCGACGACTGAGTGGATTGAGTGTGCGCAATCAAGAGAAATAATGTAATTAATAATCAATGAGCATTAGTGTAATTTACCCACTTATGCTATGCGAGGCTTGCGAACGGTTACTGAATTGATACGAGGCTGCGATCAGGACCATTATTTTTACCGTGAGTACCGAATAAAGCCCTTGTCTAAGCCGAAGAGACTTCGAGTGCCTCTAAATTATGACCGTTATACGGTTAAGCGCCAGGATGAGGTGAAATAAGTTAAATTCTATGCTGGTGGAGTGCAAGGCACATCTTTTAGCATATTTTCTAATAAAGACAACATGAAGATTTTCTTAACTTTTTTTATTCACACAAAATATCTTACCTAAGTTTATTCATTTTTTAAAATCTGGCCCTATAGTCTCATACGAACGGTTTCTTATAACGAAATAAGTGTAATTCTTTTTTTAATTGACGTCCTCTCCCTGTGCTACACCGCAACCTCATTTCGATACAGTTCCATAGCAAACCTGAACTGAGTCAAAATCTTCAAAGCACTTTCCTATACCAACCACTAACTCGCAACCGGTTTCTCATGACCTTGACCAGAATGTTAGACACCACTTCAAAAGTCGTAAATCACCATTTCTTAATTATCAGGACTTTCATCACATAATCATAACCAATCATTTAAATTATGAAATCACGTATTTTCCAATTTCTCCTAAATGTTGTTGCTGCTCTACTTGCAATCGTAGTACCCAGACCACCAAAATGGAACGGAATACGAGGCTTGTACATCAACCACAACAAAATAAAATCATTTGGTAGAGGCTGTCTAGGCCTAACTAACAACTAACCCCTCAACAACACAGCCCCTGCGAAGGAGCGTGACATAGTCACTCACTATATCACACCAGATCACGCATTAACATCTATTTTCGCGACCATGGAACTCACAAATAATAACCTTTCCCGTTTCTTTCACTGATTAGCAACACCGCCTATTCTTAGAGTTTGGAGAACGTGTGAATTGAGAACGAAAAACAGTTCATAAAAACACATAAACACACACACGATGAAATCAAGCCACAAACGCTGTACGTTGTGCAGGACTTGTGCATGTGAAGCGTGTCTGGAGGTGCAAATAGTATGGATTCGCGCCTCTTCCTCCTAAGATTTGTAAATGAACAATTAGCCACAGACTCTCTCGGTGGTTGGAATAGAGTAGAAAAAGCCTCGAGAAGGTCCCCTAAGTTTAATTTGATTAAGAACAAGAGTAACAGGGTCATGTTGGCCTGCGAAAGGGAACAGACACAAGCAAGAGACGAGCGAGGGGCTTACCCTTAAGGGGTGGGCCTATAGGTCACAGCCCCAATCTATGAATTCTAAATAAAAACTTCAATAATGCTGAAAAATAAACACATGTGGCCATGACATCCACTGTACCTGTACTGAACTCTCTCCATCGTACGGAGGTACCCCCACAGTGATGATAGTATTCCCCGCAGTACTGAACACCCTCCAAACTACTGATGGTATTCCATCCAAAGGAATGATGGTATCCCCAAACAATACTGAACTCTCTCAATCGTACGGGAGGTATACCTCCACAGTGCTGATGGTATTCCCCACAGTACTGAACACCCTCAAAACAAATGATGGTATTTCATCCAAAGTATAGATGGTATCCCTAAACAAAACACAACTCTTTCCATCGTACGGGAGGTATACCTCCACAGTGCTGATGGTTTCCCCCACAGTACTGAACACCCTCTAAACTTCTGATATCTTCCCCCAGAATATCTACTGAACATTCTCCGAAGTACTGAACGCCCTTCACAGTCTGGTCCAAACTTCAGCTGTATTGTTTTTTATAAAGTTTGTTCTAAAAAATATTGGGAGATTTGAAATCCTTTTTCTATAAAAGTAAAACTCACAAAATACCAAAAAACATTGCAGACGACTGTTTAATGGTCATTACAGCCCCTGTCCCCCAGTTGCTTGTTGACGTGCTGTTCAGTAGAAGAAGCAGAAACAGGCACGAGTAAAACAAAGCAATGGGAATTTGATGATAATCATGAAAATATGAAGACCTGTAATAAGTGTTAATGCATTCTTATTAAAAAGAAAGTAGCAAAGAAAGTAATAAATGAGCTCCAAAGAAAAGGAAATATCAATATAAATTCATGAACCGCAAAAGTTCATACAAATGTTCAACAAGTCCACAATTTTCACCAAAAATAGAACGTAAAATGGTTCAACATTCTTCGTGTAAAAAGCCGGTGTCAAACAACAAACCGTTGATGAAAGCATTTTTCAGTACTGCACTTTGGACTTGAAAGTAAAAACAAGAGTCCAAGTTCTTACTGTACAGTAAAACAGACGAGTGGATACTCAAACTACTAGGCCCTATTTAGAGTGTCGAATAAATTAAATTGAAAAAAACAACAACAACAATAACTTCTAAGGCGAACTGTTACATATCTGTGTCTATCTACCGACGTTATGCCTGCTTTACAATATTTTGCTCGGGTTGTGGGTCATGTTTTATGCTTTTTGCAGGTTTTCCCTAGTTAAGGGTTTGATATAGCTGGATTCTCTACAATAGAGTCAAGTAAGCTGATTTTGAAATTGATTATTATTATTATTATTGTAACTGTGAATATTATCTTTTACTATCCCTTTGATATTACAGGCTCAATCGTTTGCCTGATGTAGGTGAGATTCTTATCAAGCGTCTTGAGCTTGAGACGCTCGATACTGAGTTTATTTTGACTTGTGAGCTTGACAAATAAATAAGGCTCATTGCTCGTTGCTCGCAGTACCGCATACACCATCACTTTATATTCAGAAACAGACGTAGCATTTGAGGATTGACCTTACAGTCTCAAGCTGAGCTCTAATAAGCCCAGAGCACGGGTTTTTTTAATTCCACCCTGCAGAGAATAAATCTGTTTTGCAGACAGACACCCAAGACTACCTGCATGCTCCCAGACGAGGCTTACCGGCGAAAAGAGGAAGGATTCACGCATTCGGATTACCACCGGTGCCATTTGCACCCTGTGTCTTTGTCATGTGACTCTCGGCTAAGTCCAACACAATTTGTTCCCAGACCTCTCGCCCACGTTGTGCTTGTGGTTTTGGCTTTTAGTTAATATTGCAATGGTGTTTGGAAATTTACCATTGAGAATTTTGCGGAAATATGTTTACAAATTCAACATAAAACATGATACTTTTTGCCTGGTGCACCTCCATAAACGCGCAAAGAACCCTCGAAGACAATTCTAGCCTATGCCCTCAAACTTTGAACCCTGCCAATTTTTCAATACTACCAAAAATTAGCCAAATTATTCTCGATTTCAAAAATAGTGGAAATAATTGTTTCTACTTAAAAGACAGAGGCAAATCTTTTCAAAGAATAATTGGCCTAGCCCTGAGTTTGATCCATGAATCAACTTCCTGAGTACGTATTCTAGTTGGCCAATGACCCTCTAAGAATTAAATTGGCAAAAACGAAACGAGCACACACAGGGAGCACATGGCTATTGGGGCAAGGTAAAAGGATACACACTGCACCCTACGAAAACTTCTTAATACATCTCTTCTTTTCAACAAGGCTCATTTCGTCCCTGCATTGAGTTCCGCTTTCTTGCGTGAAAAAAACGGCCTAAACGAAGTCAGAAGTGGGAGTGAAGAGGCCTGGTTTTATTGGACAAACATTTGGATTAAGGGATGATTAGAAAGATCATTTGATGAGAGTATACTTTTCATTTCTCACAAGAGATTCATAATATTTGCAAAGCAGTTCACACAGACTGTCCAACGAGTGTGGCGGAGGAATCAAATGAAAGTGCAACTACTAGCACTGGTATTGCAGCAATATCTCAAGCTTTCTCCAGTCCAGACCGGTAGATTTCTCTCCCGAAAATTCCCACAGAATACATGATTGCTAACAACAAACTTCATGGTCTAGAAGTGTTATTTTTTGAGGCTATCCTGTGTTCTTTTTGTTTGGGCCTAATTGGTCCTCAT
This sequence comes from Pelagia noctiluca, assembly GCA_963924455.1. Lineage (NCBI taxonomy): Eukaryota > Metazoa > Cnidaria > Scyphozoa > Semaeostomeae > Pelagiidae > Pelagia > Pelagia noctiluca. The sequence goes on along the minus strand of OZ004322.1, from coordinate 14,932,593 downwards.
AGATCCTATATTGCCTTTTATCGTCAGTAGCAGCCTTCTTTGGGGCACAATTTGTCAACTTACAATTAGAGCCCCTTTCTAAATTTCAAAATTTTGAGGTGGCTGTCTTGCCTTGAGGAAAAGTGTTTTGAAGCGGGTTCAAGTCAGGCACCGCAGAGCAGGGGGGGCTGGGGGGGCTATAGCCCCCCCACTTTTTGCTAAAAGATAATTTTTTTTGCTTCTGAGCCATTTTAAGACCTCCGAGATAGTAAAATCTCATGAGCTTCCGGGGGCTCCGCCCCCTGGACTTGCTTGGGGGCTTACAGCGCCCCCCAGACCCCCAACTGTTGTTGGCATGAAAAAATCTCCCTCCGTTTAGCCCCCCCACTTTTAAACGGCTCCGCGGTGCCTGCAAGTATATAAATAAAATGATCTTGTAGGAAGCATTAACTAATATATACACAAATAAAATGCAAGATATTCTTTTAATACACTCTTTTTTTTTTATAAGAATAAATTTTATAAGAATAATGAGCCTCAAAATCGGTGAAATTTAAGAATATTTTAAGAATATTGCGAGGCTCAGATCCCATGGAAAAAATTTTTAGCGAGTGTTTCTTTACTTCTGAATTGGTGTGCTTTTAACCGGGAATGGTTTAAATACATACACTCACCTAAATTTTGATGCAAGTGTCGATGAGCTCTGTTTTACAGGCAATAAGGACATTGTTCTGTTATCCACCATATTTTTAATACTGTAGGTGTGCTTTTTTGGCATTTATGACAATAATAACAATTTATTGCTATATCCGTGTTTTCTGCCGTAAGAATAATTTAAGAATATTCCGAGGCTCAAAATAGCAAAAAATTAAGAATATTGAGGCTCAGAAAAAAATTAGATATTCTTATAAAAAAAAAAGAGTGTAAGCAGCAGGGACTGGAATAACCAAAATAATAAGCAACTCCAGGGCTCGATAAAATAAATCAAGCAACTAAGCACTTAGGAAACTATGCGGAAAGTGCTTGACCTTGTTTTAACACACTTTGTTTTGATTGTTCGAAGAAGCATATCTGGCACTTAGAAGGTTTTCTTACATGTACACCATCAATCTAGACGGTTCGGGGTACAGGAAAATGTCTATATTAAGTTGGTTTTTCAAAACTTTGACAAATTTTAAGAAACTTCCAGGACTAAAAACCCAAACATTTCGCCAACTTTGAGGGTTCGAACTAAAGTCCGGTTGCTTATTGAAAAAAGTGTACGTTTTAGACGTACTTCGTTCGATTTTTAACAACATTTCTTCAAACCAGGCCTGTGGACGTGTGCAATATCTTTGCAACTCTGTACTAGTATCCGCTCACAGCAGAGCGCATTTCCGAACCTGGCTCAATGTTTGCTGATAGTGCATATGTGAGATACGTTTGTTTATCTTCCAACCCTTGGCGAGTAAACATCGGGAGGGTTAATCAATGAAAATCTGATAAGCAAGCAAAGAGGAGGATATGACGAGTTAGAGACTGAAGGATGGGTGTGGAAGTTGGCCAGGTAGGTAAATAACAGGACGAATTCCAAACAAATCCAATCTCAAATATTTTGATACCCTAAGAAACGTAGAACAACAAACGTTAAAGCAGCCGGTCAGCAAGGTCAACAAAGTGAATGGGATGAAGTGTGCAGCTGGCAATACAGGCCTGATGTACCTCTCTATTGGCTATTGCTGGCCTAGTATAGACTTTAACAGCTTATTACTTTGAGATGTGAAGGAAGCAGTGGGAGGTGCGTGGGGGAGGGGGAGGGAAGGCTACAGTGAGTGCCGATTGAACGCATGAATCCAATTTAGGCCTATTTGGGCCTCATGGATATTCAAGGCCTATTTAGGCCTTACGAAAGGGTAGTTCTGCCTTACATGCTTAAGGCTCGTTGTTCACTGTGAAAATGTTTTTACAACCAGGTTTGCATTGTGCAAGCGATCATCAATCGTTAGAGAGTTGGCTCACATTGTGAAAGTTTGGAGGTCGAATACTCCTTGAGGCATGTCATTACACTCAAATTTTCTCAAAGACGATTCTAAAAAAGATGGCCGATCACTTTTCATGCAATGCATGATGGGAGAATCCCCCCTAACAACTCATAGTTACCAAAATTGCGATGATTTTTATGATGGAAAATTGGATATTGGATAATCATTGGATAATCATTTATCTAAACCTTCTCACTTTTGAGAGAGCCTCTTTTGTCACAAGGGTAACAATTATGCCTGGAGAGATGGCTGCTATAATGTAAATAATAATAAAGGGGTAGATAATATAAAAAAATAATAATATAGCCGTTAAGGAGATCAACTAGGTCCTAGAGAGGGGCGAGGCAGCCTCAAAGGACAGCAATTGCTCCTAACGCTTAGTTGTACAGGTCATGATTGTTGCTAAAGTGACGAAGGTTGGAGAGGGAAAACTTCAGGTTTGAAGAAAGGTCAAGGCCATTTTTGCAACTCTGCTATTGTTTACAATCGTGGTCCTAAAAAATGGTCACCAGGCTGAAAGTGCACATGTAAAAGATCTTGGTTTCACGTTGCTCAGCACGTTGCACACACCCTTGAGGAGGTTGCCACGATAACTGTAGATACTACCAGGCAAAACATGTTTACACTCCAAGTAAACTGTGAAAAGCTCTGCTGAGACCTCATCCGATGATTAATAAAAGACATTCTTCAAAAGATTATTAATCCACCCTTGCATGTTTCTCACAAGCCTTTTTCACACACTAACAATTACTGCAGCAGAGCTCAAGCAGTGGAGATGGTAGAATTTTCACATGCTTATTGCATTAACCAGTCCAGTAAGTCGACTGGAGGCTGAACCTTAACAACTTAAGTGTGCTACTGTTTGGATATCTGATTTACGCCTGTTTGGAAAACGCCAGAAAGGATGAATGATAAATCGCCCAGCTCCATCGCCATGTGCCTCCACATGTGTTCCCTCAATGCAGTGTGGGTTCTGAGGTCATTCTGTAAATATCGGATTTCTACGAAAATAGATGGGTAAGAAATTCCACGTAACTCCTAAAGAACTTGACAGAAGTAGTTAAGGGCCCTTACGTGAAACAGGTGTTGTTAACAATAGCCATTATTGCGAGCGTGCTCCACACTAGTAACTGGCTCATTCCAAAGCAACAAATACACTTTCTTCCAATAAGCGACTGAATTCAGACCCAGACCCTCAAAGACCCTTCACATTTTTCGAAGAGTAACGGCTAGGTACCACCCCCTACTCCCAAACCCCATTTTCTGCATGTTTTCAGCAACAGAAAGCTGAAAAGTCAGCCTAAATAGTCAATGGCCTTTTTTAGAATCCTTTTGTGTAGGAAAAATACCCTCATTTCAGGGCTTGCTGCTTATTGACCCATGGGACGAGGAGCATATTTTTGATTGGGGTTTGGCTGAAATCGAAAAACTCGACCACGCCCATTTCTGCTTGATAGTACACACACTTCCCCAGATGCAAAGCTTGCAATTCGAAAAAGATGGTACTCTATGAGCTTCAACATAAATTAAAGTACTCTTAAAAGTGATAAGGGCTAAAAAGCGTGCATACCAAATCTGACAAGACCAGTTTTGCTTAAATATTTCTACCTCAGAGGGTTCTATGTAGCTGGGAATGAGGGACGTTATGTCGAGGGATTGCAGATGTCCCTGCCAATTTCGCAGCTCACCTCCCTCCTCCAAGTTAAACGAGATCCTACGGGGACGAATTGAATTTGGCAAAAATGGCGCCTAAAAACATAGATAATATCATGCTACTCGGAAAGACCTCAGTATCTTGTGAAATGGGTTTGTGCCATTTTTGAACACCTTCTCTATGAGGTTTGCCAGGTGTATGGCTACAATTTGGAAGAGTTTTTATCCAGGGTATTCTTACGGTGTTCAGTACTATGAGGGAATACCATCTGTCCGTCAGTTAAACACCCTCCACAGTACTGATTGTACCACCCCCCCCCCCCTACAGTGAGATTTGGTAAGGATTTTTCGAGCTTTGGTGGAAATGTTTTGGTATTTGGTAGAGATGTGAGATTTTGTAGAAATATTTTGAGATTTGTCACAGATGTTTTAGGATTTGGTAGAGGTGTTTTAGGATTTGGTAGATATATTTTGCGATTTGGTAGATATGTTTTGTTATCTAGTAGAGATATGTGATTTGGTAGAGATGTTATGTTATCTGGTAGATATGTTTTAATATCTGGTAGAGATTTTTGTTATCTGGTAGGTATGTTTAGTTATCTGGTAGAGATGTTTTGTTATGTGGTAGAGATGTGAGATCTGGTAGAGATATTTTGTTATCTGGTAGAGATGTGAGATCTGGTAGAGATGTTTTGGTTTTTGGTAGAGATATTTTGTTATCTGGTAGAGATGTTTTGTTATCTGGTAGAGATATGAGATTTGGTAGAGATGTTTTGTTATCTGGTAGAGATGTTTTGTTATCTGGTAGATATGTAAGATCTGATAAAGATATCTTGGTATTTGGTGTGGATGTTTTGGGATTTGGCAGAGATGTTTTGTTATCTGTTAGAGATGTGAGATTTGGTAGAGATGCTATGTTATTTGGTAGAGATGTGAGATCTGGTAGAGATGTTTTGGTTTTTGGTAGAGATATTTTGTTATCTGGTAGATATGTTTTGTTATCTGGTAGAGATGTTTTGTTATCTGGTAGAGATGTTTTGTTATCTGGTAGAGATGTTTTGTTATCTGGTAGATATGTTTTGTTATCTGGTAGATATGTTTTGTTATCTGGTAGATATGTTTTGTTATCTGGTAGAGATATTTTGTTATCTGGTAGAGATGTTTTGTTATCGGGTAGAGATGTTTTGTTATCTGGTAGAGATGTTTTGTTATCTGGTAGAGATGTTTTGTTATCTGGTAGATATGTTTTGTTATCTGGTAGAGATGTTTTGTTATCTGGTAGAGATGTTTTGTTATCTGGTAGAGATGTTTTGTTATCTGGTAGATATGTTTTGTTATCTGGTAGATATGTTTTGTTATCTGGTAGATATGTTTTGTTATCTGGTAGAGATATTTTGTTATCTGGTAGAGATGTTTTGTTATCGGGTAGAGATGTTTTGTTATCTGGTAGAGATGTTTTGTTATCTGGTAGAGATGTTTTGTTATCTGGTAGATATGTTTTGTTATCTGGTAGATATGTTTTGTTATCTGGTAGAGATATTTTGTTATCTGGTAGAGATGTTTTGTTATCTGGTAGAGATGTTTTGTTATCTGGTAGATATGTTTTGTTATCTGGTAGATATGTTTTGTTATCTGGTAGAGATATTTTGTTATCTGGTAGAGATGTTTTGTTAAATGGTAGAGATGTGAGATCTGGTAGAGATGTTTTCTTATCTGGTAGAGATGTAAGGTCTGATAGAGATATTTTGGTATTTGGTGTAGATGTTTCGTGATTTGGTAGAGATGTTTTTGGATCTACAGGGATGCTTTTCGATTGACACATTTCAATTGATGGAGATTTTTGTAGATTTTTCGATTGTAGAAATTTTACAAAATCTTTGAGATTATCTTAGAGTATTAATAATTATTCAACATTTTCTAGACATATTCTTCTGGGATTTTTCAGATTTTCAAATATTTCATATTCTGAACCAAAGGTACGATAGTTTTTTAATGGTGAGCTTCTCAGCTATAACAACTGCAAACAACCACGTCTAAAACAGCCATGCTAAACTGAAGTGATAAATGAGACTGCAAACAGAACAGCATAAGAGGATCGCGTTGAAGTCGAGTAGCGCACTTTGCTTTGCACGTGGCCGACTTAAGGTACCAGCAGGGATAATCCCAAAGATAAGCAAATAAAGAGCCACTGAAAGGATGTCAAATAAAATATAAGCTAATACAAGCAATAGAAAAAGCATTGACGAAGTTCGCCAGTTGGGACACAGGTGTGCCGTAAGTTCATCAATCAAAAATGGAGCAAGATGGCGCCTAAACGGGACTCATTGGTAAAAAACCATTTAGAAAACACGAGTTGACAACCAACCCCTTCCTTCAGATACTTTCTAAAGCATCGAGGAGTGCTTTCAGAAGTTCCCTCAAGGAGTTTAATCCCCGCCAATTAAAATTGAATTTCATGTACATAACCTTGGTTATTAGCAAAAGGACAACAGAATCATTTCAATCTTGGAGCACAGCGCTATCTTACAAAGGCTATCTTACATTCAGCATTTTCTGTTCAGTACTGTGGAGAAAGTCACAGTACTGCGAAGGATGCTCAGGACTGTGGAGGATGTTCAGGACTGTGGGAAGTGTTCAGTACTGTGGGAAAAGTTCAGTACTGTGGAGGATGTTCAGTACTGTGGAGGATGTTCAGTACAACGGAGAATGTTCAATACTGTTGGTGATATCATCAGTAAATAAGGGGTGTCCAGTACTGTACTTTATTTCATTGCAGATTGCACCTTACGCAGATTTCGTACGGCCTCGCTGTCACCAGAAACTCTTTAATACGCGCAGACCCTGAAAATTACAACACACCCTTTGAGTGAGCGTTAATGGAATTTCCTGTACCCGTAAGACGTAGCAGTGATAATCAATCCAATTATCAGTTATCAAGTGTAAAACGTGAAGAGTAGATAAACAGTGAAATTATTTCCTTCTCTCTCTCTGCATGCATTGACAAACATTGCCGTACATCGCAAACAAAGAAAGGCAAAATGATGAGGATATTTTAAACAGTCAATCAATTTTCCAGCTAATTGAAATGCGACACAGTCGGCAAACGATTTTTAATGAAATCAAAGCAAATAAGTGATTAGTGAATTCGGTTTTGTCAACGAAAAACGTACACCAGAAAGCGAGCTTCCTTTTAACGTCGCACAGGTTTAAATAAACTTAAATAGCAGACTCGTGTTTCCTTCGAAATAGCCAACTTCGGGTTGAATTTGGGTTTAAGGAGTTAAGCGATAATCTGTGCTACGGAAAAGGATTCGAAAAGTGTTTTGGAAGCATGCGTTGTGGATATAGAAGCGAGCATTTTCAAACCCTTTGTTGAAAGCGTCAGTAAAACATTAAAAACGTCAGTGTAAGACTTAAGCTTTCTAGTCACTGAATACGGGCATTTATTAAGCTTATGCTCAATTCTGATTGGATGCGGCTAATACGCACTTCTAAATAAGACCTAATAAGGTAAACAAGACCAAATAAGGTATGCATCATTTGAAGTAGTGCGTTAGCGCTGCTAGTTTTTCGTGATCCTTTATGATGTGGCAAAGTTGAAAAACCCAAATTTCAAGAGACTGTGGCATCAGAACAATAGAAAACTAATGCCAAGAGAGGGAAACCCATGGCTGCTAAGAATTCCTACAAAGAAATCGACGTGTGTCATATTGCACAGTGACGTGGACGCATCGTTTCATTGTTAGTGTGAATGCTTTTCTTAAAGAAACAAATATTAGCAAGCTGGACAATTATTTGATGACGTCACATATAAATCTGGTCTTCTGCCTACTAAAAATTCCAACAAAAATCACGTGTGTAATGAAAGGCAGATTCTAGATCGTCGTATTGCCTAGTGACGTGACGCTCGTGTCATTGTTGGTGTGGACTATTTTCTTACAGAGACAAATATTATTACGCCAAACAATTCTTTGGTGATGTCACATAAATCTGGTCTTTTGACTGCTCGAAATTTCAAAGCATGAAACACGTGTTGCGTCGTACTGCGCATTGACGTCACGCATCGTGTCGTACCCAGTCCGAAGCTCAATTCACACTTGAATCGGCGCTATGCCCTACGTCACTATACTATACGGCACGTTGCATCGTGTCTGAAAACTTTTGTTCATGATGAAATTCTTGTTGAAAATTTGTTGAAATTCTTAGCAGCCATGGTTTTCCTTCTCATAGGATTATCGATCGATTTTTCAGAGAAGTTCATTCAAGGAACCGTGACTGATTGTTGATAAACGCAATTTGAACGTTTCCCGTCCGGTGACACACTAACAATTTGGGGTACAGTATGGTGTGCCGGGTCGGGATACAGACTCTCAAACGGGTACTGCTACAAAGTGAGGATTGCCAGAATCTTTCGAGAGATTTGAAAAGAAGGAGAAATCTCTATTTTGCCGTTAAAAGCCAGAACAGTATTCATTCACAAGAAAAGGAGAAACAGTCAAATTATAAGGAGGAAATTACACCCCTTTTCTCCCCCGCCTGCAAATTCCAGATGCATCTTATTGAGGGCTGGCTGTTGCGAGAACGGCGTAGTCGAATTGTCGGAGTAGCAGCAGTGCTGACGCGAACGCATTACGGAATATCAGACGCAAAAAGGTATCAAGAGACTCACAAAAAGTCTCTCTTGATGTCAATGAGCTTTAAGTCTTTAAAAATGCGCGGTTTCTTCTAGCCCCTCTTTTAACCTCTGTAGTGGAGTGCATTACCGATCCTAGTGGTAGCTTGGGGCCTAATTTAGTGGAATTTGGCTAGTCGCTAGGGTTAATTTTGTGATTTCAGATTGTTTGGATTACCCCGGTGGTAAATTGAGTTCAGTGGGGCTCAGAAGCACTCCCTGTTCAGAACTGACCAAAAAATACAATTCGATGTATATATTAGGAAGACCAACCGATCCATATATTTTGAAATAGGATGGCTTGATGCTATTCATGTCAATTCAACAACACATGCAACAATAAGATTACAAGTAGAAACCTTACCTTGCTGTTCTTTTTCTTTTTTGGAGTTCTGAATCGACTGTGTATGAGCTCGAGCATCAGAGAGAGGATTACCGCCACGTAATTGCTGGCCTAAATAACAAATGTTTATTAAAGAAATCATTGTTATGTGAAGAGTAGAGACAACAGACAATGTTTCTTTCTGGGACTGCAATTCAAATGGCAAATATTTTCTGCATGTTCAGCATTAAACACATAATATTTTCATGTTCAAATCGAAATTTTTGAGCAGATATGTCCAGTGACTCGAATTCTAAGGAATAAATCATCATACTGCTCTTTTTTTAAGAAAAATAGCAATTTACATACAGCACCATCCCGCCAGTAAGAAACTGGATGTTGCCTGGTTTGTTATAGGCTGACAAGAATTAGGTGAAAAACCTAAAATATATTCAGCAGGACAGCCACTGACTTTGCATGCAATGCCAAATCTTTGCAGTCAAAATCATTTTCTAAAACAATATGAATTCTCAAAGCTGAAAAATTTTATCTTTGAGTATAGATCATCTGACGGGCTGACATTACTTTTAAGTCAGTTTCTTAGTAGCGGTTTGGTACTGTATTGCAAAAGGATGTCAATAGGCTTTTAATTGAGAAACAACTAGAAAAACAAGTAGACAGGTTATTTTTCAGGTTACAAGAACCAAATCACACAAGTGTAGCCAACTTTTTGAATTACATCATATCCACACAATAGCACACAACCACATTGAGACATTTTGTTAACAGAAGAATATAGATTTTTACAAGCCAATGAAAAGCATTCGAATTAAGGTATTAACCAATGAGAGTCCCCCATTTAAAGACCTGATTTAGTTGAAGCTAGTTTAACAGCCAGTGTGAAGTGGTATAAGAGACAAGAAACTGGTTTACCTTAAAGTGCAAATCAACTAAAAAGGAATTTACCTCCACAATAAGACAAAGATGCTCTAAGTAAGATCCATTAAACATTTCAGTATCATTTGCAGTCAGAACTAATCCATCCATGCATTTACTAATGGAATCTGAAAGAAAAACATTATTTTTATACTACAATATATGAAATCTTGTGAGTGACTTGATCAACACTTTACAACTTTTGAGAATCCCTTGAAATAGCAAAAAAATTGATTTTGTATACTGTGCTAAAATACTCCTACCTTAATATTTGAGTCTTTGTGGAATTGATAGAGTGGAAAATAATCAAGACAAGAAATATTATTTCTTAATTAAGGGAAGCTCCTTTAAAAATTCCTTAGAATAGCAAACCTTGAAGTTTGTGGATCTTTTACTTAAAATTTCTCAATTTTTGGTACCTCGTGATTTTTGAATCTTTATAAAAGTTGGTAAAGAAAAATGCTACATCCTGCATACCTTGAAAAAAGCTGTATGCTCCATTATGTAATTATTACAGTAACTATCATGCAAATTGCATAGCATTTGCGATGGAATGTTAAATACACCAAAAGATGCATGTATTAGTTTGCTCTATTTTTAAGTTAATGGCCTTAACCTTAAAATCAGTTGACGACGGTGCACAATGCAAGGGGTCATGGTATCCTAACAATAGATTTGGCCTCTCGACCAATGGGATTTCAGTACTCGTTCTGTAGACAATCTGATTGGCCAGTTTATTTCAACGTCATTTTCTTATTTAATTGAATTGTTTATTTTTTTTAAAAAACACCGTTTTTAATGTTTGCTGACTAATGTAAAGGAAATTTCCACACTTACAATAAATATATCCTAGTATAATATCTTATTATTCTAAATGTTCATTATTTCATTTCTTAGTTTATGAACTAAACTATTATAGCAATTGAAGAAGAAATCAAACAGGTTACCTTTAAACCAAACGCCAAGTGAAAGGATTCGTTCTCCAGCATCGTTTTCCATAGAATCAGATTTATCTGCAAAAGACAAACATCACTTTAATAATTCTATATCGGGTGTGTATAATAAAACGTTAGCAAGTTTGTCGACCGATTTATGAGACAGATAAGCAACGCATCCTTATACAGTTTTCACAAACGTGATCAAGTTGTCAAATCGATAAACTGAATTCATATGAAAGACTTAGTATAATGTATACGGGATATATGAATACGAGAATGCTCTGTTTTCAATACATCAATCTAAGCCACTTTAAAAAAAATTCAGGGATGAAAATAGAAAATTATATGCAACATGGTGACTGAAAATTTGAAATTTTTAAACGAATTGGAGACAGAAAATCTAACGTTTTTAAGGAGCTTGGATGCTAGACCACAGTCTAACAGCTCATTTAAAAAAGGTTCTAACCATCAGAACAACCAAGGTACTACACATAAGCATTCTCAAAAATATTACAACAAGAACAACAAGAACAACTGCAAAGACCACCACCACAACAACAATCGCAAGATTACAGTACACCTGTTTCTGGCAATATATAGGCCAGCAGAAAAAATCAGGCATTCAATTAAGTTCCCATTCTGGTCTTTACCAATTGCTTTACTTGATTTCCGATCAACCGTATCCTCCTTCTCATGACGACTTAAAGAGGATGATCCACAAAAATCACCGCCATTCATTACAATCTTATTTCAGGTTTCTGGGCGTAAAAGCGCATTTGTCAACAATCGTCCTTTCAGGCCTAAAAGTAATTGAGCCAAAACTCTGTTTCCTAAAAGTATCATTTCAATCTTTGACTGCGGAATTTATAACTGGCACTTAGGCTAGTATAAAATTGAACAAATTCAAAAATTAAGATTTAGATAAATTGAAGCTTTCTGGATGAACAAGGTTTATATCCTAAATGTTTTATGTGCAAGAGTTCGTAAGGCTAGATCTTACCTCCAGTAGGAGTATGGTTTTATTGAATGGCGTGAAAGCAATTTTCTTTTGAAGACAGGCTTTCCAAATCAGACCCACTGCGTTTTTAGAACGGCTCTACCCAGATTAGTTTTAGTTTAGTCTCTAATAAAATGTTGATGGTGTATTTTTTTTCATTATTCATAATACACCTTGACTATTGTAAATATCTTTTAGTGGCCCTCTGAAGATAACGCAGGCTAGAAAGCCCTAAGTGTTTCCAAACATTTGGTACACTTTCCTAAAATCCTAATATTCAAATCATTCCCAAACATTTGGTACACTTTCCTAAAATCCTAATATTCTATCTAAAATCTCTGGAAATCTTTTTGTTCTTGAAAAAATCTCGAATACTTTGAAAGGGAGGGAAATACACGTTTTTTTCTTTATAAGAAACCTAGCTTGGGTCCTAGTACTAAAAGTTTCTTAATTTTTCACCAGTTTCTAGTACTAAAAGTTTCTTAAAAGTTTCTTATTTTTAGATACGCATTTAACATCAAATTTTGCATTCTATATTGGAAACCCATCTACTAATACAAGTAGACTCAACATCCTGTGTTCCTCTTAATAAAATCATGTAGCAAACTTAAAACAAGCAAAAGTGTATTGTTGACAAATTACTTTCCTCTTATTTTTTCCGGAGTTTCTTAAACATATTGATGTAGATCTAAAAGTTTCTTAAATTTTTGGGCCTCTAGTACTAGGTTTCTTATAAACCTGTTTCTTATTAAAAAAAAACGTGTACCCCTTGAAGTACTCTTGAAATTTTCCTGAGCCTCAACTTTTCCATTGTTTATTCTTAAATTTCCATTGTTCTTTAGCGATTTTGAGCCTCAATATTCTTACAAAATTTATTCTTATAAAGAAAAAAGAGAGTAGATCAAGAGATACTGGGCATTATTTCTCAACCATTGTGAGCTTCGCGTGTGATAACAGCTTGTTGAAAGTGCCAACGATAAAAAACGAAGCGTTGAGAAGCCCAAACGATTTGAGTCATTTTTCTATCCTAGTCTTATAAATGGTTTTAGCGTGAGCAAGAATCGTTTAACAGTTTGGTTGTTTTTAAGTAGGTGAAAGGACTTATGCTTTAAATCGTAAAGCGCATGCGTTCGATATGTGAAAATTGGTTGGTTAGCAAATGATCAAATGCTTTGTTCGCGACAAGAGAGTCTATGCTACAAGCTTTTTTATAAGAAAACTTGGCTTGTTTCAATCTGCCTGCCTCTTGATTCATAAATGATTTTAATCAACTTAGCATCCCCAGCCTTCCCTTAACTGTGTTAAACTACATTTATAACACAGTATAAGGCAGGGAAATTACAATGGTAAAGTCGTCTTGGGATTGTCTTAAAAATAGTGTTAGAAATAGCAAACGACTCCGATCTAAATTTCAACCGGGTATATCTTACAAAAGTTACGCTTTTAAAAAAACCGCATAATCTCTCCAACAAATGACGAGGCTACGGCACAGTCAAACCGTTCTCACAGTAAGGGGCATGACCTCTGACCCGTGGGTTAAAACCTGATACTCCACCTACGGAGCTAACAACGTAATCGACCAAAAGCGCAAATAGGCAATTTCCTCGTGCCCAATCAAGAAACACGCAGACGAGGCGGTCTCATATATATGGTGAACGTAACGCCAAGCAGATTATCGAGTGAAATCCGTGATAATTTCGAGATTATTTCTTAAGTTTTTTGCACAGTGATCTTTCTCACGCTACACCCTCAGACACAGGATTACGATTTCTTTATTCGTTAGTGAATGATTTATGGAGACAATCGTGAATTCAAAATATTTTCTTCCTCGCTTCCCCATTCATGGTTAAAAAACGGACATAAAATCAGTCTTGCCCAAGACTATTATGATTCAGACCCAATAAACGTTTTCGAACTGCGTAGGAGTGAAATAAAACGCAGGATCGTAGTGGACTCCACTGTGCTACCCCGCAGCTCACCTTCATTCCAGTGAAGTTCACTAATATCTAGTGGGCCTAAATCAGCCATTCATCAAAAAATCTTAAAATAATTTTTTAGCAAGAGGATTACGTTGGTGTAATTGGTGTACGTAATGTACGAACTTAAATAAGCAAAGAATTCTTACACAAAGTTCAGCCTGGTGTTTCTGATAAAAGTTGTTTGTATAAAGTGTATTTGATAGGTAAATATCACCTCGAGAAAATGTTTTGATATTTTTTGGGATTCCTAGTCAAGGTACACGATATTTTTGAGTCATTTGCCCTTTGAATAAATATTGACACCCCGGGAAACGTCTGTGGAGGATGATCAGTACTGTGTGGGGGGTTGAAATATCATTAGTACTTGGGGAATACCATCAAATCATTTGAGGGTGTTCAGTACTGTGGGGAAATAGCATTAGTACATTGGAGGGTATTCAGTAGTGCGGGGGATACTATAAGTACTGTGGAGGATGTTCAGTACTATGTGGGGGGGTTGGGATATCTTAGTGTTGGGGGAAAAAACCATTTGGGTGTTCAGTACTGTGGGCGAATACTATCAGTATATTTGAGGGTACTCAGTGCTGTGGAGGGGTACCATAAGTACTGTGGAAGGATGCAATTTACTAGTGTGGAACATGTTCAGTAAAGTGGTAGCCTCTGCCCCAACCCACAAAAGTAAATTTTGTGGTCTGGGGCACAGCCCATGCTGTGGGGGAATACCATCCGTACTGAACACCCTCCGCAGCACTGATGGTATCCCCCACCAATACTGTTACTGAACACCCTCTTATGTACTGATGATATCCCCACCATATATTGAACATTCTCCACAGTACTTGACTGATGTTTCCCAGGGTAATTTAATAGATTGATACTTGTTATGGAAATTTTCTTACCGATATTCAGGAAGACTGACTTGAGAGCTTTCGCTACTGCAAGTATTGGTTTGTGATAATTGCCATCAAGATAGAGACCCCATCTCGACTTGGGAGGTTCGTAAACAGAGCCAGTTAAAATCTAGAAGAAAATATAAAAACAATAACACACTGTCCTATCAATATCAAATATCTATAGCCAAGGTAGATAAAGATTGGTAGAACTTATTGTTGTAAAGCTTGTAAAGCTTGTAAAGTTGTAAAGCTGGCATGGTTATGCCAATATCAATATGGCGTTTACTTGTGTTGGGAAGATCACGACATAGTAAATTTGGCGCAGAATTTGCCATTGAATATAAAATATCAGACTTTTTATGGAGTTGTATTCCTGGAGTACTCATATCAAAGTCTGACAGTATGTACATTGACTGCAAACAGTTAAAGCCAAAATTTTCGGAATCACCCTCTAATGGTAATTCTATGAGTTGTTTTTGGCAGGGAGAGACGAGCAAGGGCTCAAAACGTTTTCATGAACTTACAAAGTCTGATCTTCAATAACGCAATATGTTGAATACAATATGTAATACAATTTCATGATCCTTTGTAACAAGTTACACAGGATGCTAGAAAGATGTCATAGGATTATAGAACATAATATTGCTATTCATAGACCATAAATTAGGATGAATGAATGTTCTACCTCTCATTTCACTTTTTAAAAGCTGGGTATCGTTTTAACTACACGCCTCTCTTATCCGATATTAAGCTAAAAAGCAGCAAAAGTTTCCTTGGATCCTCTAGCTATTTCATATAAGAATATATATGAACAAGAACTGTCAAGAACCTCTACCCTACAATTTCACCAAATCTACTCTTTAAAATACATTTCACACGATTTCTCTGATGCTGTGCCAGGTCTTTTCTTGGAACAGAAAAGTGCTTAGAACTCTATAACTTCAACCCATCCACTTCAAGGCATAATGCTAAACTGTACCTAAACCTTTTGGGCTAACACTGAAATAGATAGGTTCTCGTGTGTGAAGATTTTCATTGTACCAAATTTTTCTTAAAGATTTCTTAAATCTAGCCGCAAGAAAGCTGACAGGTGCAAACAACAACCACCTGAAGCATCAACTCACCATCGATTCTTTTTTGACTCCATCAGATCCTTTCTTAGCCACGTTTTCAATCTGATCGATCGTGGAAACGAGGTCGTCCAGGCTGCCGTCAACGATCTCATCACTTTTCGCGCCATTTGTTGCGTCGTTTTTAGTTTTACCTGACGTAAGTTCGTGGGCAATGCCAATTATTCGCAATACGAGGCAACGGTAACGAATCCACAGCGCCTATGAACAAATAGTCACATTAAACGAGTCCTTGGATCCTCATTTTTTTATCCATGTAAAAATTGGGTTTGATCACTGAGATCTAATAAGTTATTAGTATAGCAAACAAAAATCCTCAAGATTCATTAACTATCGGTTCTGGTGAGTTCCCCGCGCCTGGCGGCACCTTGGAGTGGGGACGGGGACGTTAAAAGGTGACGCATAAATCTGTACCTGAAACTGGGGGTGACGCGTTAGAATCTACCCTCAAAAATGGGGAAGAACAGGCTACTATTTAAGACTGGCCATTGCTGGTTACAATAACAAATTGCCATAAAAATGCCTTTACAGGCTTCACACAGTTTTTCTAATCAATATAACTCTTGCCTTATAGTAAAAGTAGTATGAAGTAAGAAATGATAACGCAGTAATAAGTATTTTAGTAAAGAAATGGGAATGAGTTTTTAAGACCAGAATTGATACCCAATGATATGGAAACTTTTTAGATGAACTTTTGATACCCAAAAATAGGGAGAATTCCCCAAAAAAGACCAAAAATGGGACTTTTAACGTCCCTGTCCCCATTCTTGGGTCCTGCCAGACCCTGGTGAGTTCATTTATATTTTCCAGTATATTCCAAACTGGATTTTGAAGGTTAATATCGAAATATCAAATATGTCCAAAAAACCAATCTTCTTCATTTTTCTTCCTTCGATTAAAAAAATTATGGTCTATTTTTATATAAGCAGGATAAGTGCAAATATGTTAGTGCAAATATTCCTCTATCAAAGTCAGGTAACAGAATCCTTAAAAAGACGCAATATTTCAGCAATGAAATACCCTTTTCTTACCTGCTGTGAAAATGAAAGGGTTTTCTGTTCTTCAGTCGCCTGTCTAAAGAAGCAATGTAAAAGATGTCAGCACAGTTGTTTATTTGAACAATGAAAAAACAAGATTTATAAACTACATGTCATCCAAAGCGGGAAAGAACATGTTATCGGCGAGTTCCTACTAGGTTCAACTATGCCTAGCTCGAATTCTCTACAGGATTGTGAAAAGTTCAAAAAAAAGATGATTGGCAGAAAATTTTACCCATATTGCCAGACCAGTGAGACTAGTATCATAAATTATATAGTGAGTCTTGGAGAGAAACTGACGAACTCCTCATGTCTGCACTATATCAGATCAATGGTTTTAGATGTAGAAAGATTCCTATACTCCTAAATTAAATGTGGAGCTTGCTCTGCCGATAATGCCAAATAATCTTCATTGTAAAAACAATTTCTCTTTTTCTATTATCATTTCTTTCTCTTAATGTCTACTGATTATTCCGTCTTTAATCTAGATATTTTCAATTCTCTTATTCAATGGTCATTGATCAGGTTTCCCAAGGTATCATTTACAAAACGCATTTATTAAAGCTCTAAATGATTGCTTACAAAAATAATTATAGAGAGTTACCTTGAAGGAACATCGAAAAAGTTCAAGACATTAAAATCTCTGTTGTCAACCAGACTTTCGAAATGACTCTCTACAAAAAAGAAATCATTGCCATTTAGCCTTTACCAAAATACTCGATCCCTTATCCATTAAAAGAGAACACGAAAAAATGGAATGCTGCTTAGTGCGACGGTAGATGATTTCGCACTTATAAACTGAAAGTGCTGGGAAAAAGAAAAATTTGGTTCAATTTCGAACCAATATTGTCTTCAACACTCGAAATTATTTAACAAATAAGAAGATTTAATGAAGATAGATCCTTATATGAAATTTATAGGGTTAGTTTTATTGTAGACTTAAAACTTCTTATTTCTAAAATCATAGCAGATGGTTCTGTTAAATGTTCAGGGAAGATAATTCATACCAATAAACAAAAAACAAAACTTTTCTACATTATTTCGTTCTTTAAAAATATCTCAATGATATTTTTGTTAGTAATTCTTGTTTCTGTCAATACTTTCTTATTTGAATACTTTACAAAGTGAAAAGTTTCAGGACATAATTTTGTCACAGATATTTCAATTTAATACTCTAGTACCAAAGTTCAAATCAATTTCTAAAGAAATCAAAATTGCCTCAAATCATCATTAGATTCTATGAATTGAAGCTCTACATGAAATCTAAAAAACTTTTTCAGGGGTTCAAACATTTAGGAGTCCTTACCTTAGCCCCCTAGATTGAAACCCAATTTTAAAATGCTGGAATAATGTGAAACTTATCCATCCCAATTAACGGTACTTTTTAGCTTCCTGCAATCTCTGGGTTTGTGATATTCTTGGACTCAGTTAAACCTTAAATAATATTATTCATCATTTGACCCAGACCCTTAGAGACACTAATTCATGTTATTTGTTTCCCCCGTTACGTCATGTCAAATCATGTTACGTCACGTCATGTCATGCCATGTGTATGGAGATGCTATGTTCACAGTGTGAGTTACTCTTTACATTAACTTCAGAATAGACTAGGTTTCGTATGCTTAAGATTAAGTCTTGTAAATAGGAATATAATTATTGGTACGTTTTAGCTCTGGAAAAAGTTTGTGTGCTCGATGTAGTCCTACTGTCAGTAACGATACCCAGTAGAAATGCCTGAGTATTACAATAACAACATACGCACCTGATGCAGGGCATTTCACCAACAGGTTTGAATCTCGAATAAGTGTCTTCACTCCACTGCTTCTGTGGTAGATATAAGGCAAAAAGATAATGAATTTACAGCAGGAACTCTGAAATAGCTTAAATATATCAAGGCTACCGTATATATTGAAATATTTTCATTGACAGCTAACGACAAATCTTGTATTGAGTCAATAACAAAGTTTAACGTTAATATCTACTGCAAAATAGCTAAATGATGATGATGATAGTGATTCATGAAAACATATTTTAGTTAAAACTAACTACATACGTTTCATACACCCCAGGACAAGCAATGCTTATCGAGCCTTTGGCGTTTACAAAAAAACAGAAAACATACAATTTACACTCTACAAGGTTAAATACAATGAGAATACATTAGCAATTAGAAAAAAAGCTATGGAATGCAAAGAAATGAAAACAGAATTGTTACAGCAAAAGTATTTCTATTTTTTTACACAAATGATCCTAGTTTGTACCTAAGAGTATAGAAGTATCTTATTTTGGGAGTTATCTTTTTCCATTCGCGAGGTTGAGAGTTCCAGAAACTTGGACCTTTGACGGTAATGGCTCAGTTGCAAAAACGATTTACAGTTTTTGGTCCAATAAAATTATCACTGGAATTGGTGGTATATAGATGAGCACTTGACCTGGTTTGAAACAAATTTTCTGAATGGTTCTAGTGTACCTTCATGATAATTAGCAAAATTAGAAGGAAATATAACAAAGTGCCAAAATTAATGAACAGCCAGTGCGGAAAACAGTTTCTTAATTTCAAGATTTGTGCAATACGTATAGCTGTAGGCTATGATCTAATAGCTGCCTCTTTCATAAGTCGCCATCTAGATAATTGCCTCTTGCTGTCATTTTGTGTTCATCATCAAAAGATTTCAAACAATATTTTAGTTTTCTGTATCTCTTACACATAGACTAAGACAATTAAGCTCCTCGATAATGATGCATTCGCTTGTAAGCCCTGTTGCTACTGAGGGGCTAGAAGCTTCGCTGCATGGCGACAAATTGATGGTAAAATGCGATGCATAACTTATCAGGTATGTGGCAAGGCCTACCATATAGTGCCTTTTCCAATTCAAATTTAAGCTAAAAAATTCCTCAAAATCCCTAAAATCCCAGAACACCTGAAAAATCCCTTTCATCGTCAATAAATATAAAATTCCCCACGAGGTTTCAGGAACTAAAGACCCTTTTTCTCTAGAATCCTGAGAAAACCTTCCCTAAACTTCAAAATTTTAGAATCCTGGTAGATACTCTTTCGTAGTTTCGCACCCATCAAAAAGTAAACCTGGAAAACTCAAAAACCGTCATTCACAACGAGAGAAAAACGACTTACGTATTTGCCTGCTGCAACATATCGAGGTGAATTTTTTCAAAAACAGTTAATGAGAACTGCAATGAGTGACTCAGCCTGTCCTTGAATTCCTTTATTTCTGGTATCTGGTCGTGAAAAAGAAATAAAATAAAATTTTATTTAGTGTGAGTAAATCAATGAAGCATAACAAACAGTTGTGTAGACTCTGGCATAAAAGAAATTGGGTTTTAAGAGCCCATGACACTAAATGTTTTAACAAAATAATGGATGAAGCAATTGGCTATTATAAGACAAGGTTACTTCGCACAAAAAATACATGTTTCACAGGCTATTCACAATATTTTATTAAAGCGAATGCAAAGATTTAAGTTAATTTTCTCTAGCTATAGCCTAAACGATGCCTGAAATACTAATCCATCATTTACAGCATGCGATCTTCTACGATAACGTTTAGTCATCGAAAATTCGAAATCAAAAATTTGGGATTCACTATTCATTCAAAAAAGCAGCCATTTTTCTATTCAATGTTTTTAAACTCAAACAACTAGTCGACTTTACCTTTCTGAAAGCACCATACTTGTATGCAGCAACGATTTGCTCAGGAGTCTACAAAGTAAAGAATTGATTTTTAAGTGCATACTTGCCACTCGTAAAGTGTATTCATCATTTCAGAATTAAAATAAAAACAAGTAGAATAATATAACATAGAATAAAGTAATTGATGTCATTAAGTTGGATATATCAAAATTGACAATGCAATATAAAATTATCATATCAAGTGTCCGCTGCTGTTTCCAGAAACAATACCGATCGGAAGTCTCGAAAAAATAATACATGATTTCATCTGATGGTGAAAGATTTTCAAATCAATATGACATTTTCGCTCATAGCTTTTTAATTATTATAATACGCCTAGATAAGAAACAAGAAGGAGACTGGCTATCTTTAACTCAAAGTTTCTTACACAATCGTCAGACAGACGGACCTAGGCCCAGTCTCCTTTTTTCTCATCTATATCGCTCTGTACTTCCGAACATCGAGCACTGTGATGCATATAAAGATAATGCATTGCTATAGAGATAATCATAGGGCTTTATTGTTGGTGATAAAGAGTTCTTCTAGCGGTAGAGACCTAGAAAGATAAAGGTATAGGAGAAAAGCCCTTGTTGTTTGACTCAATGTTTAATCCTCTTTCAACTCTGCTACAAAAACAACTACACAGTGAGCCACACAGTAAAAACGGATTAAAGTTTCATGACAACTTATTGGAAGGGTCGTGGGTTCGAGCCCACCTTCAGACCTGTCACATAGAGCGGGGGAAGAGACTTTGTCAGCTCTCTACGATTCCAGGCAAAAATGACAAAATGAATCACAAGGTGTGGTCAGATCAAGAGCAAGGACCGGGTTCGCAAGGTTCAATTAATCCAGCTATTCAATAGGCCCTTTCTGCTTTACACAGAACCAATACCTTACGAAAATAGCAAGCATATTTGCCTGTAAACTATCACGCAATACTTTGATAAGTTTAACTTTTCAGTGGGCTCTTTGTGCTTGTGGCATATACCAATAACTTACGAAGATATTGAGCGTATTTGTCTAACGACTAATGATACACTGCTTAGATTAGTCTACCAATTCAGTGCATCCTTTTTTGTGCTTTGCACATAAATCAATACCTTACGAAGATAGTGAATGTATTTGCCTGTCAACTTTCAATGCACTGCTTCAATAAATCTACCTATTCAATGCAACATTTGTGTTTTGCACATAAACCAATGCCTTACGAAGATAGTGAGCGTATTTGCCTATCAACTATCAATGCACTGCTTTGATTAGTCTACCTATTCAGTAGGCTTTTGTACTTTGCACATAAACAATCACCTTACGAAGATAGCAACCTTAACTGCCTATCAACTATCAATGGACTTCTTTGATCTTTGAGTCTGGCCTATTTAATTGGCCCTTCCTGCTTTACGTAGAACCAATACCTTGTGAATATAACAGTAATATCTCCCTATAGACTATTTACTATGAACTATCAACCAGTAATCACAATTATCTGAGCCTCATTTTTCATGAAACCATATTTCTGATAAAAAGGCGTTTTATTACTAGTTTTATGAATAAGAGAAGAAATACCCAATGAAAGCAAACCTTCTGATCTTGTTGAAACTTACATCTTTTTGGCTGGCAGAGAAGAATCTAAGTGTTTGTGAGTAGAAATTCGACGCTGATTGATAATGGCAGAGAGGTTGAGCAAATCTGGTTAGTTTGTATCTGAAAAAGAAAAACATGAATTGTGCATGTTAGGGTGATATCTTTAAAGCAATTGAAACACTTACAGCATATTGTAAATAGCGCAACAATATCTTTGAAGACTGCTACCTTTTGTTGGCATTTTGGCTGGGACTGCCTTCGGTGGAGCCACTGGGTCTTCTCCTGCCCTTTGGGGTTCAGACACATTTTTTTTCTTATATATATTTTTTGTAGTAGTCAAAAGTTTTTAAATGGTTTTTAATATGAAGGGTTTTATCATTAGTCCTACTGATTAGGCTAATTTTAAACTTAAACAAATTTTATCTAGAATATCTTAATCTTGTAGTGTAGGCTGTACATTAAATGAAGGGTCCCTCGAAAATCAGAATCACTGAATTTAGTTACCCTTCTTTTTCCCTCCATTTTATTACTTTAAGCTAGATTTGATTTGTATATGATACTTGTATGCTTAGGTAATTTCTATAATGGGTATAGTATTCAAATGCATGGCCCTATGTAAATCAGTTTTCTTAACTGGCCGGGATACCGTGCCTCAAAAAGTGAAAATTAAAATGAAAAAGATGAAATTATTATCATTATTATAATCTAATTCATGCCTCAATACGCTTGAAAAACAAAGAAGCCAATAATACAAGTGACAAAATATTCCTATAAAAATACGAAACAGCAGCTTACCCCAGTGTGTCCAGCATAATATATTTAATTTCAAGTTCCTCGGCCAATTTCATCACAGGACTGAACGCACCTTAAATTGAAAATACACAAGTTATAATCTCTGCTGATTTCAACTAGGCAAAGAAGAATCTAAATCAACGAATCACTCAACTTCTTTTACTTTAAGCTGCCTATTGATGAAAAGCCCTTTTTTCGCTTGTCCTAATCAGTTTTCGATCGGTACATAACTTGAGCGTGGTGAGAATAATAGGAAACACAAAGCGAAACATGATAACTGCTAAAGCTTTGAGTCTGACACTCAACATAATAGTACAAGAGAGTCAGAAAGAAAACTTAAACGAAACCTGACTAATAAATATACCCAGCTTTAAGATTTCTAGCACCAATACAAGAAAGATAATAAAACGATAAGATGATATAAGTTTAAATTTACACACCCAAAGAACAGTAGACGTCCATCAAAAGAAGTTTAAACTCCTGATTAGCAGGACTGTTTTCCGAAGCTTCTTCTAAAATCAACAAGATGTGCCAAATCGTCTCTTTGTTTGCTGGGTCTGAAAAGATACATTATTAATATAATCTGAAGTAGTTTGCAAACCGTTGTAAATCGAAATACATTTAGTTATCATCAGCTCATTCAGATCAGGTGCTATCAAGAATTCACCAAAATGTCATGGAAGTGAATAACTGAACAAATGGCTATTGCTCACACGTGAAAAAGACTATTTCTAAGTAAATGAACAAAATAATAAAAATTAAGTCTAACAGTTCATATTTGTAACTGTGTTCAACCTAGATTTAAACATTAAGTTTCTAAATGAGCAAAAATGTGGGCACAAATATACATATCAATAGATCGTATGCGCAGAACCTGGAGCAATTCACCGATTTAACCACAAGTATCAATTATGATAGATGGCTCTTAGTTCAAGAGGTGGAAAAAGTATCGGAACCTGGGAACGTAGTTCCCAGAAAATTTTTTGGGTGGAAAAATTTGCAGAAAGTTTCACAGAAATTTTTTGGAGTTTTCAAAAAAGTACAAAATCGAATGCTATGATTTAGGTTAATTTAACAGAAAATGTTCTTTCTGGTTGCCTGTGAGCAAATAAAGCTGACCTGACAATTGACTGTGAGGCATATATCTTTTAATTTGAAAGAAATTATTTGTGCAAATTATTCATGCTGAAAACTGCAGAGAAAAAATCATAAGAAATTAGATTTTGGCAGCTGAGCTTGGTGGAAAATCATGAAATACTGGGATTGATGTCATTGTGTATTGCAAACTATTTTCTCTTTTCCTAGGGGCCTAGGAAGGAAAATTGTTTGGGGGGCACCTATTGTTTTAAAACAATAGTACAATAGGAATTGAACATAAGAACAATAGAATTTGGCAATTATTGGGGGGGGCTTGGCCCCTCTGGCCCACCACCAGCAGGTATGTCCCTGTTTTGTGTGTGTTTTCTGCCACAATAATTGATTTGACTGGACTGCACAGAAATATAATATTGGGTAAAATTAATTTCTCGTCATTACGTGCATTTAGTTAGCTAATAAATTATGTTTCACTCCTTCCCTTCCACAATCTCCTCAACATCAAAAAACATCATAAAACCATAGGCCCACACGCTTTTTATTTTATAAGAAACTTGGCTCAAGCCTTAGGCTTAGTACAAAAAGTTTCTTAAACTAAATACCTATTGTTTTCTATTGTTAAGGGAAACCAAAATAACAAATAAATCTGTTGTTCTTTACAAGAAATCCTAGTACTAGATTCTTATAAACAAGTTTCTTATAAAAAAACGTGTATAAAACCCACCATTTCATTTAACCATACCAGCACCAGCACTCAAGCCCGAGTTCTCCATCAATAAGACAAGACACCAAAGCAGAGCAGAAGGCAGAGCAGAGACCATTTAGACTGTAGATCTTCACCATTAAGCCTAAATTAAGTCTCCACCCTCCTGACCCTTTATCATGCCATGAGTATTTATTTGTCAAAATGTCATGAGTCATGGCTGGCTTCCAGCTTTCCTCTTGTGAATCAGTACCTTAGGCCTAAATTATCAAGCTTGGCCTAATTAAGTAACATATTTGACTCTGGTTCAGCACAAATTTCATAACACTCGAGCACATGAGACTGATGCATTCTGTATTCTATTCCATTTTGATGACTGCCATTTTGAAAATCTCAGCAAAGAGAGCAGACAGAATTTACAGAAATGTTTTGACCGCTGGAAAAAGAGCACTAGTGCCTGCAGTTAAAATTTGGGGAGAGCAAGGGTTCATTTTCTGATATAAATCCACACTTTTATGATATGAAGATTCTTGATATTAAGCATGCAAACTAAACATTAGTAACTTCGGATTTCTTATTATGCAGCTGTCCTCTTCTACATTTTTTCACTTAAAAAGTTACAATTTAGAAGGCGAAAGCTAGATAATTAGAGATTTGAGACTTCTACATAATACATTCATAACACACAGCAACAGGCACAGGCACAAACAAAATTTTTTATGTCTACCACTTAAAAATTTTGCAGAAAGTTTTTAGCCCGATTTCTAGGTTCCCAGAAAGAAAAAAAAATTTTCCACCTCTGCTTAGTTCAATAGGATTCTTGAAATTACATATAAGACACCAAAACCTAGATTCTAATAATGGTTTAGGGACAAAATTGGTATATTCTCAAATGAAATTGAAGATCCAAGCCTAATGTTATATGAAGTTAAAATTATAATTGGTGGAAAGTGTAGCGGGTACAGAAATTAACGTCGTATGATTCCTTTTATTCATAATAAGCAACTTCGGTAATCAAAAATGGAAAATCAAAACAAAGTTTTCAGACCTTTATTATCCTTGGTACGAAGAAGTAAATGTGCAGCTAATAAGGCCAAGTTATCAACTGGCTGAACATCCGTCGACAATAAATCTTTTCCTGCGAAATAAAAGCAATCTTATTGTAAGTGAATTCAACTTTGAAAGTAAATATTTTCCTGTGAAATGAAAAATGCATCCAATTAAGTTTTAAGAGTTAGGAAGTACTTACGTATCTTAGTTTCTTTTTGACAACGGTTTCCCTAAAGGAAATTAACCTGACATCTAACAATGCCCCATGCCGAAGGAAAAAATGTGTGAGTGAAGGTTGTAGCATATTACAGCCCTTCATGCTACTTAAATTGAGTTGAAAATCACATCTACTACTAGACAACACCTAAAACTCAAGTTCATGGTGGTTCGGAATACACATGGTCCAGAACCTCGAGCTCTAGACAGCTGGTTTAAAGGTGCATGCTACCACAGGTTCAGCGGATGGAAGATGGATGACAAAACAAAAAAAGTTTGATCAATTCATTCTAATTCTAAACAAGGAAGAAAACGCAAGTTGTAACGATGCCTAGGCCCTGTGTATTAGACCGTGCCTTATGAATTAATGTTAATTTAACATGGCTCCGAAGAGGGATATAATACGAAACACGAAAAATGCTTCAATTCGGATAAGCCTGGAGTTGTGAACACACCAAGGTTACTGTGCTAACTTATTGTCCTGGTTTAGGACAGTGGTTACCGCGCTCGCCTGTGTCCGCAAAAACCCAGGGTTCGAGACCCGGTGGTGGTATATGTCAATCGCAGTAGCGTGCTATGGTAAAATCTAATTACCCTTGTTAGACCATTCCTTATGAACTAATGGTTACTAATTGCTAAGATAACCTTACGTAAAATTTGAGTACGACATAAAAACAGTTGCACAATGATTCTTAATCAAATACTTGCCATAGGCCGGTTAGATGATACAAGATCGCCACTCTCTAAACCAGGTTGCACAATAAAATACCGTTTGATAGGGGTAGCGTTTGGCAGAAAAGTCGCAAAGGGTCGATAGACCTATGCCACTAAATCAAGTAGGTCGAGTAAGTCATACGTACCATAACTCAAGCATTCTTTGTGTTTCCTCATCAATTCCTTCGTCTTGGCTAATTTCTCTTCTATCGTGAATTCTTCATGATATCCAAGTCTTCTTTCTACACATTCAATGCAGATGTGTCTTTGTAATACTTTCATCTACAATATAATCGGCGATAAGCTCAGATTAGATACATTGGTAACAGAAAATGGGTACAAAAAACCTATATGAAAAGACCTATACGTATGCGACAAAGAGACCAAATGTCTCCCCTGGTTATCAACAAACTGGCTGTGCTGCAACTCGCAAACTTGCTAACATGATGTTGTTTATATAATAAGTACTTAATACGATTGTTGTTTTCGTTACTTATTAAGCAATATTTGTGTTTAGAGCCATAATCAAACATATTCTGTAAGAACTTTTATATTCTGGTATAAGCCTAAAACGTTATTAAAGCTATTTAAGCATATTTGTATTAGAACGGTAAGTCTTAGGTGATATGGTTATGCATTTTAGGTATTCTGTCGCTTTCACAGTAGATTTGTATTTCTTTAGAGCTTGAAGATTAGAACCGCGATTGTAATACTCATTTTGTTTAATTTGTATAAGGACATGAAGAAAGTGAGGCACAAGCTGAATAAATTCATGATAAACTAGTGATATCAAATAATATTCATTTAAAAGTCATTTGAGGTGTTATTAAAGAAAATGTGTATAAATAGTTCTCTGAAATATAGAAATGAGGTAGAGGTTGTTAAAAGAATTAAAAGACTCCTTTCCCAATTACGTTGAATGTGTTTGAAAGTGAGGTAAGAGATGTGATTCCTTGCAGAGCAAGAATTCTTCATCCATATCATTATGCTAAATGTACAAATACAAAACAACTCGATTCGTTGCCAAGAGCAATGCACGCCTTTGAGATTAGGATCCACATGATATCGAGGATAGTAATGTTCGTAGAAGTATTTCAAAAGAATTGACGTCTATGCGAAAGTGGTCTATTCTCTAAGCTGATCAGAGAAATATAGATTAATCATAAATACAATGTACTCACTTTATCCGTCTCATTTGGTTCTGTGTTGCTTTTTTCAATTCTATCTTTAATCGTCTTCATAAACTGTAGATGAAGAAATAGTTAGATAGCTGTAAAACTAAAGATCTGCATATGAAAAATACATTAATCATGATCTATAGGCCAATAAACTAAAACATTGATACCTTGTTCAGAAAATATGGGAAAAATGAGTGGTTGTTACAAAACTTTGGTATGATGTGTCTTTTCTTGAAAATGTGTTTCAAGATTTCTTAGGAGATTCCTTTCTAAAATTTGGGCTTGTTTGATGCTGGGGTCATACACAATCTACAGAATATCATATTTCACCAGGAAAAAAGGCTCAAAAAGAGTCCCCCTCTTGACAAAGCTTTCGAAATATCAATTTCCAACATATTTCGATTTTTCTTACTACTCTAAATGATAACTTAAAGGAAAAGTGATAAAACTAAAAAGCAAATTGATAAGAATTGAAATGATTTCGAACCTGGTCCTTTTGCTCTTGGGAAAGAAGGTCAACGTATCCACAAATATCATGAAAACAACAGTTTCTTGCGCCGAATCTGTCGTAGTATTCAATTAATAGATTGAAGATTTCTTGAAGGGAGCCTGAAGAATAACAAATGAGGTCAGATTGGACAAAATTCATTGTCACATGAAAAAGTAAACATATGTGTATTTGTTAACGCAGGTCAGGGTTGTGGCAACTTTACAGCTGATGTGAACCTGCGGCTTGTGCCTCCAGAATCAATACTTTCGGACGAATATCCTGGGTACTTATTTACCGACCTCGGCAGGATGGACAGCTAAGTTGGCTGACGGCTTGTAGTTCATGATGACAAAGCCCTCAACAAAGTAATACGTCAGAAAGAGAACGAAACAAAAACCTAACGAATCATTATAACCTGATGCAGATCGTTGTGTTTTCATTTTCACTTCACTATGTTTCACATGTTTCTGACTATATTGAAAATCTGCTGTGATAAAACTCTACCAAATCTTTGATTATGATTTGGGGGTTGGGTTTGCGTACTTGGACATACATAGTAATTCCGATGTCACAATACACTGCTGCACAGCAATCTCCTGTTGATGTTGCTGATCTTACTATCCTTATTGTCTTAAAGAATGAGGGCATTCCCATACAACGAACAAATGCAGTAATGGGTTACCCCGGTTAGTTTTGAGCATTCTCTTTTGAAGTTCAATTCTTGCCAGGTGTGGACCTCTGCAATGCTCGTTATTTTCCAACTGTTTTATGAGAAATTCGCTGTTCATTTCCACGGTATAATCGGGAAATACGCTGCAAAATGAATTTGATCACATTCAATTATTTTAAGGATGCCTGTACAGTAAAACCTTACAAACAATAGGCAAGTTCCTAAAGAACGACTACGTTTCTAATAAACTATAAGACTATAATTTCTTACATTATTTCTTATTAGTTCTTATAACAAATACTGTGATAAACTTTATCTATATTACTAATATTCCTATATGCAAATTAGGTTGCCCCATTGTTGTGTCCCATTGTTCGATTACACAAGAAAGGCTTTTTTTCCTGGACTACCTAGAAATGCGCTTCTTTTTTTAAGCAATTCAGTTTCTTGCCGGACACTGTTTAAAGATTTAGCTAAGCGTTTTGAAACCTATAAGTTGGTTAAAATTTCAATTTTCTCTCGGCTCGAAAAAGTTTCGTTTTGCTTGCGGCCATCTATTGTTTCTTTCCCTGCACGGTCTGTGACTCTACTGTTCTGCGTTTGTGTTGTTTTGTGAATCTTATTTTCTCTCAGTCGTTTGTATTCGTGAATCTTAAAATAAAATTTTTAATAATTGCACCATAAGACTGGTTAATAACTTTGAATTTCAATGTACAATTTCATCCCCATAAAATATAAGAAAAAAATAAAGAAACCACCTACATTTTTATAAATAAATTGATGCTACAGGGACTCGAACTCGGATAGCTGGATTCAAAGTTCAGAGTGCTAACCATTAGCTACACCATAAGACCGGTAATAAACTATGTTTTAATGTGCAATTCAATCTTCTTAAAATGTAATAAAGATAAAAGAAACCACCTACATTTTTATAGATAAAAGGTGTTTCCGGTATTCGAGCTCGGATCATTGAATTCAAAGTTCAGTGTGCTAACCATTACACCATAAACACCATTTGTGTAATATATTTTATTGTAAATGTAGCCTTCATAAAATATAGTAAAGATTCAACCGAGTTTTGCACAAAGCTCGCTGGAACACATTTCGAATATCCAAATAGTATACATTATTTCTTTTTTTCTTTATTATTTTAAATTTTACGTTGAAGACACAATTCTTTGCCGGCTTTATGGTTAACAAGGCCAGTTGTTGGGTGATGTTGATGTTAACCTTCCTCAACCAGTTTTCAGTCATGGACAGCTCTATGTGGGAATGTCGAGATCCCAATCGTTCAATGGCCTCAAGGTTTTTTCATTGCAAGGAAGCCTCACAAACAATATCGTATACCGTGATGTACTCACTTAGTCAATAGATGAAAGATATCATGATTGAATTTCTGGAAAGCCCATATATTCTGTTCTGTTTTTTATGCTAGACAATTACGACCTGAATACGCATGATAAGAGACTTAAGCAATGATATATATATATATCAACAATCATATTATTGTTGCTTCAATCTTTTAGTACTCTCCTAACATCATCTTATTGCTTCATTCGAATAATTCGTTCTTAAATCTATTATCATACATATTGAGGCTTAGCGTAATAAACGGAAGACAATCCCCTGGCTCTCCGGGATTTCGATCATGATCTCTTTCACCTACCTGCTTAATAACATAAATAACTGCAGCTGTGCTTTATATAGATTGTACTTCTTCTCTATTCACTTGCATTTCTTAATTGATTTTATAGGTAGGCCTATATACATTTTCGGCTTGAAAAATATCTTTCTCAATATAAGTAGACTAGCTGTGCTTGACGCCCACGATGCGGGCAAGTATAGTATCAGATTAGCCTTGGCAAGACAAGATTCTTTTTCCCTACATTTTGTCTATGACACTGCAGCCGCGTGACTTCTACTGTGTGGGGTCATATGAAGTCCCTCATAATTTATTCAGAGGTCTCAAAGTTGATAAGCAGCTAAAAACTTTCTGAAATTTCGCTAGAGTCCGGGGAGGTTAGTCTTCTATAGTATTCCCAAAACCCTCACCGGACTCTAGGGAAATTTCAGAAAGTTTTTAACCGCTTATCAACTTTGAGACCTCTGCATAAATTATGAGGGACTTCATATGACCCCACACAGTAGAAGTCACGCGGCTGCAGTGTCACAGACAAAGTGTAGGGAAAAAGAATCTTGTCTTGCCAAGGCTAATCTGATTCTATACTTGCCCGCATCGTGGGCGTCAAGCACAGCTATCTGTACCTAAAGCATCAATGTTAATTTCTAATGCAAAAATTTAAGGTCCAAACCTTAACTTATCTGTCGTACTACTCCGATGAGAGTCAGACAGAAAGCTTAAACATTTCTTATGTTTCAGTATGTTCCAAATATTTCTCATTATCCTAATTTCTCCACATTCTTAGCGATCAGCTAGGTAGGCCACAAAATGAAAAACGTACCCATCGTCAGTATGAGAGGGTGCCCAAGACTCTTCCATCAGTTTAAAGGTTGAATCCAAATAACCAACGTAATATGACCACTGGTCTGGCCTAAAATAAACATGTAACCATAGCAATCAAACACTTAAAGGCGAAGAAAATCTGTTAAAAGATAGGCCTAAGTTTTATTTTAAGGAAAAAAGGAATATTGCCAACTGTCAAATGTTAATAGTGAGTTTTTCCGAAGAAGGCTTCCTTCTTCATGTCCCTTTTTTTGCCTGTAAATCAGATTTTGAATAGCTGAGACGGCCTGGGGAGTAAGTTCAGGAGGTAAACGAGGGTGCAATTTTGATGTGTGCTGTCATACCATGGAATGTATGTATTCTCCAAGTAACCCTCCCCTAAATTTACACAGCACACAACACATATACCCTAAAATCTAATGGCAATCTAAACAGCAGGGAGAAAATCTGCAATGATATGACGTGTAGAGGGCTTTGTACTGCATTGGGACCAATCACACAGAGTAAGCACAACAATTTCACTAAATAAAGCTGTATTTGAAAATACTACTTTTGGATTTTTTGGGGTGCCAAAAATGATACCTAAAATTTCCAAACCTTGATTCTGACCAATATCTATTTCTAGTTCAAGAAAAGGCACCAAATAAAATGACATCATTGAAAGTGGAAGAACTCCCTCATGAGATAGCATAATTCGATTTGGGATTGGGTTGGATCGGGCTTTAGACATTTAAACGCTTTAAAAAGTTGTTCAAACCTCTGTTTCAGCATTTCTTTATACATGACATTAATTTCTGACCATCTTTCAAGTCTTTCTAGATACTTCACAATCATTTCCTGCTTCTCGTGTACGAGATTTCCCAAGCTGCCTAAAACAGAATTAATTTCGAGACTTAAGAAATCTATGCAACGCCCCCTCCACTGTATAAAGTCCCCTTTAAAATTCTAATTAAATATCATAATAACAATCAAGGAGAGTAGTTGTTACTTCACACTACGGAGCAGACGATACCCAGGGTGAAAATAGCTCCCAGTCTTAATCTTCAACTTCCGAGAACTAATGATTGGCCTGTGGCATCTGCACTGTAATGCCATGATCTTATGTCAGTCAGAATATTTCAGCATTGAGTTTTTTAATCAACCATAGGATATAATTCTTTGAGATCTCTGTTCTATTCTAAATATTTTGAGTATTTTCCCACTTTTAATCTCTAACTTCTGAGAACTAATAATTAATCATAGGACAGTTGATCCAAAATATTGTGATCTTATGTCAGTTAAATAACCTTCTAGATCAGCATTGTTTTTGATTAACCATAGAATTTAATTCTTTAAAATCTCTGTTCTACTCGAGTAATTCTTTGAATATTTTCCAAGTTTAAATTTTCAAGTTATGAGAAATAATAATTAGTTTTAGGACAGCTGATCTGAAATATTGTGATTATATGTCATATAAAGAACCTTCTAGATCAGCATTGTTTTTGATTAACCATAATATTTCCTTCTTTAAAATCTCTTATCTCGAGTTGTCCTTTACAATATTTTTCGCAGTCTTAAATTTCTAATTTCTAATGTCAAAGCAATGATAATTAGTCTTTGGACAGCTGATCTGAAATATTGTGATTTCATGTCAGTTAAAAACTTATAGATTAGCTTTGTTTTTGATTAACCATGGAATAGCATTCTGAAAAATCTCTATTATATTCTGGTTTTTTTTAATATTCCCCAGTTTTACTTTTCAACTTCTGAGAACTAATAATTAGCCTTGGGACAGCTGATCAAAAATATCGTGATCTGTTGTCAATCAAAAAACTTCTAAATCAGCTTTGTTTTTGATTGACCATAGAATTGATTTCTATAAAATCTCTGTTTCCGAGTTCTCCTTTGAATATTTTTTCCTAGTTTTAATTTCAATGAGAATTAAAAATTAGTTTTGGGACAGCTGATCTATAATATCGTGATATTATGTGAGTTAAAAATAAAATTTACTACCTAAAGAATTCTCTCTTCAAATTTCTGTTCTATTCTTGTCTTTTTTTGAATAGGGTTTTCAGTACCGTGGGGGGAGGATATTATCATTACTGTGGCTATCTAAAACAAAACTAAGCTTCCGAACAAAACTCAACTTTAATCTATCTCAAACATCTCCAAAGTTAAAGCGGTTGTGTCTAACTACTTCCCTGATGGAGCTAAACTCGTCTGCCCTGAGAAAGAAGAAGAAGGTCTTTGCAAATCTGCCATTCTGCCTTTTAGCTAGATATCCTATAATTTTGTAATTTTTCTTCATGCAAAAGCATACTTGTCGATCATGGATTTCTGTTTTTTCTGATTATTTGCTGACAAATTCCCTGTTAAATATGGTGTCCTTTGATAAACTATTATCAGCTAAAAATGGTTAGTGGTTTTAGATTTTTATAAGTGGTTCTAAGAAGCAAACAATTTTTTTAAGGTTTAAACATGCTTTCACGTATAACGCCCCCTTTTTCGGTCAAGAAAAATCTCGACTCCCGTTATCTCGAAACCCCGTTGCGTCGAACAATTTTCATTTCCCGTGAGACTTCGAGATAGCTTGAGTCGACTGTATTTGCATCGATTCATTAAAAATTGATTGAGAATTGCTAGAAAGATTAACGGTCGCAAGAACTACCACACAGTAGATAGAGATTTCGCAGGTGCAATTTCGATCGGATAAAAGACCAACGGAAATAACACGAGAGGCAATCATGCTTAGCAATGGGTGGTACGTGTGAGGAAACAGATTTGACAATCTTTGATAAAGACGACGTATAGCAAAGCGACCTCTAAGCATATATTGAGATTGGATAGAAGGTAGGCAGCAGAAAAAGAGAAGGGGTCTACATCATAAGAATTAGTAAAGAGTACAGCGAAAGAGAATCGACAGAGAGGAAAGGTAATAATTTACTATGTAAAAAAGAGTACATATTCAAACAATGAATTATCGATCAATTTTATTATAAGCTAGATATCTCCTCAAACAAGGTTTTCAACGTTATTTGCATTGATTTTCAGCTTTTTTCATTTGTTGCATCAAAATTTCTAATCAAAAAGAAGTAAGACAATAGTTTCAACAGAAAATGACGAAAATATTTCGAGAGGAGGGTGTCATGAATGAAAACTTTGATGAAAACAAAAGCAATATGAAAATGTTATGGAAAGGTATTAAAGATATAATTAGCTTGAAACCAAATAACACTGATACATTCTCACATTTAGTTGATGACAATGGCTTAAAAATTTCCGATTCTGTCCTTATTGCAAATAAATTTAATGAATACTTTACAAAAGTAGCTGAAGGAATCACTAAAAGAATCCCAAGAACTCAAAAATCGCCTTTATCTTACTTATCAAATTCAAACTCTGATTCTTTTTCCATCTCTCCATGTACAGTCAACCAAGTATCTAATGTACTACACTCACTTAAAAATGACAAGTCCTCTGGACCAAACAGCATTCCAGTCAAATTATTGAAAGTACTTAACTATCCTATTTCCTCTGATCTCTCAGCTCTAATAAACGAGTCCTTCACAACTGGTATTTTTCCAGATAAACTTAAAATTGCAAAGGTAATTCCAATATTTAAGAAAGGTCTTAAGACCAAAACTTGTAACTACAGACCAATTTCATTGCTTTCCATTTTCAGCAAAATATTTGAAAAAATTATGCAGGCTCGTCTTCAAAAGTTTCTTGAAACATATGAGGTCTTATTCAGCATGCAATTCGGATTTGGCAGTGGTCACTCTACAGAACATGCGCTTGTTACTTGAACTGAAAGTATTAAATTAACTCTTGATAAAAATAGACTTGGTTGTGGAATTTTCATAGATCTCCAAAAGGCTTTTGATACTGTTAATCATGGAATTCTACTGACAAAATTGGAACATTATGGTATAAGAGATACTGCTCTTGCTTGGTTCGAATCTTACCTTAACAATCGTAGACAATTGGTTTCATTTAATGGCTATTCCTCTTCGTTGCGTGATATAACATGTGGTATTCCTCAGGGGGCCGTTCTTGGACCCCTCCTATTTCTTATCTATATCAACGACCTACCAAACGCTACTAGTGTATTATAATTATTTCTATTTGCTGACGACACAAACATTTACTTAGAAGCCGATGATCTTGATGGCCTCACTAGAGCTATTAATAAAGAGCTGTGCAAGGTAAAATCTTGGCTGGACTGCAACAAACTGGCACTTAACATTGACAAAACTAACTTTGTCCTTTTCCATTCTCCCAGGAAAAAATTACCTGAACATATTAACATCAAACTTGGCAAGAAAAACATTTCAAGGTCTAAATATGTGAAATTCCTCGGGGTCTTGTTAGATGAACATCTCACTTGGAAATACCATATCACTGAACTTCATAAAAAATTAAATAGAACTTCCGGAATGTTTTTAAAATAAGACACTACATTCCCCTGCAATCTCTGCTCAGCCTATACAATTATCTGTTTTCCTCATTTCTCAATTATGGCATCACCGCCTGGGGCTTAACGTATGATACTTATCTAAAGCCACTTTACCTACTCCAAAAGAAAATTTTACGATGTATCAGCTTTTCAAATTTTGCAGCTCCATTTTCACCAATTTTTCATTCACTAAAAATTCTTAAGCTGGAAGATGTTATACATTCAAATATGACGTTTGTCTACAAATCTCTAAATAAAATATCTCCACCCTGCTTCTTCCACACATACTTTACTCCGAACTCATCTGTTCATAGGATTGGAACTCGTCAGGTAACTAAGGGTGATCTCTTTCAGTCATTTAAAAACACAACACTTTATGGTCTCAAAACAATTAAGTATTTTGGCTCAAAACTTTGGAACACTCTACCACTATTCATTCGTGTTTCTTGTTCGTCTTCAGTCTTTCGATTCAATCTCAAGACCTTCTTTATAGACTCATATTTACTTAGATATTTTTACTCATTAAGCTCAAAGATTTACGGAAAGTCACAATTGCTCTCTACTTGGTATACTTCTGGATCTGGTTGGTTGTATTTTTAAATAAAATTCATTTCGTTTTCTTAGTTTTAATGGGGGGACTCTCTCTCGATTAGTTTACCTATTTAGAGCGTTCCTCCTTAGTCAATTAATCTTAAATACAATCTTGTAATATGTTCAATGTTAAATTAAATGTAGTTTGTCTTAAATAATATTGTTGTATGTAATTAATTTTAGATTGTATTTGGGATAAATTGATAAATGAATGAAAACTGAAACTGAAAACTCATAAAATAAGCCATGGTTTAAAGAAGTGGATGGTGAAGATCATCTTTTGATGTTTAACTTAATGTGAAAGTGCACGATCACGATGCATGTCTCATCCATATTCTTGACTGGTAAAAATGACTACATGAAAAGGACTGTGGAGGATTACCATCAGAACTGTAGTTGCTAAATGCTTAGTCTTCCACAGTAATTGCTGAATACCGGTTTCATTTCATAATCTAGAAGTTTGGCGATAAGGATTGCGAGATTGTTATTCTCTGATTCAGTTCTTTGTTTTCATTATTTCTTTTTGGAAAGGCGTTGAATATACTGGTGAGTGAGCAGCTTGTAAAGATGCAGAGTTGAGTCTCTTGACCTATTTCTTCACAATTTACCTCACTGTCCGGAACTGCGTCCGGAAAAATTATACGAGAGCCAGTTTACCTAAGTTAACAAGTTTAAGTTTTTTCTTGTCTAATTTACGTATTGAGCAATGTCTCAGAGAAACACAGACTTCCTAATCCGTAAACTGACAAGATAACTCGCGGTAGATCCATCTCCAAAGTAACGGAAAACAATACGAAACAAGCAAGGGAAATATTTCTTCAAGCTATATTTGACGCACCTGCACATACACACCATTATAAGTGGAGTATTTGCCTTTGCCATTAAATCCATCCAAATATATTACATATAGGTTTAAGCTTAATGGGAGAAAGGCAATAAACGAATTTCTCGGCGAAAACTTTCAAAGTAGTTGAAAACAATGCGGAAAAAACAAGAGCTGATCCCCTTGGCAATATTTCTTGAACCTGTACAGACCATTATCAACATACTGTTTGCCTTAAATTTTCCTCTTACCCAAGCATTCTATTTATAGGTCTAAGGTTATAAAGAGGATAATCTTTCAATTAACATAAACAAATATGATCAAAACAAGAGATAATTCTCCAAACAATATTGGCTGCAGCTGTACAAACCATTATCAACACACAAGTTGTATTAAATTTTCATTTCAAGCTAAAATTCTTATTTACAGGCCTGGATGTGACATCTCAAGATGAAGATAATACATTCAATGATTATAATCTGCAACGAAATGGAAAACACAAGGCGGTTCACATGACTCAAAAGAAGTGGCCTACACTGAGCATTATATAACGATTGATGTCATGAGATGATCAACGAATTATAAATCATTATACTTCAAAGTGATGGAAAGCAATTTACACAAGCAAGTGATATCCTTCGCCCAACAGTATTTGATGAACCTTGGCACACATCTATGAACATATTGCATGTCTTCAGTTGATCTTTCAGGCTTAAATTGTCATTGATAAGTTTTGGAGATTATAAAACAGAAAAGAATGTAGTATATTCAAAGTGTATTGACTGTAAGTAATTGACGCAAGGAAGAGGTCGCTAATTCGCAAGATAATTCATTGAAGATTCATTGAAGATTCGAGGAGGTGATTTAACTTCAAAGTGATGGAGCACAATGCGACACAAGGAAGAAGTGAACATTGAATATCATAAATCGAGGAAGATAATGAACAAATTCTAAGTGACTAAACTTCAAAGAATCGAAAACAATAGACACAAGCTAGCAATATCCAGCGAGATTCGAAGAGCCTGCACACACAATAATCAGAAGAATATTTGAATTTTCATTTATAGGTTTGGATATCACATCTGAAGAAGAAGATAACATATTTAAAGGGTTTTGACAGCAAGGAACGGAAAATGTTAGGAAACAAGGAAGAGGGGTTCTTCAAATAAGAAATACTTAACAAGATAATTCATTTAAGATTCGTGAAAGATTCGAGAGAGTGATTAAACTTCAAAGTGATGAAAAACAATATGACACAAGGAAGATGTGTTCACTGAATATCATACACCGAAGAAGATAATAAACAAATCTTAAGTGATTAAACTTCGAAGTGATGGAAAACAATACGACACAAGCAGGCAATGTCCTCCGTCCAGCAATATTTGATGAACCTGCACACACAATCATCATAATACTTTTTGTCTTCATAAGTTTTATTGGCACCACATTAAACTGCTTCGTCATACTTCTCATCATTAAAATCAAACAACTGCATACACCCCTCAACTATCTTCTCCTGAACTTGTCAATCGCAGATTTGATCGGGGGCCTGGGTGCATACCCCTACTTTTTCTTGGATGTAAGTAGAACAAACATCCGGGGTGCAAGTGCGGATGTTTTATGTTCTTTCAGTACGGGAGTAGTAATATTCTTCATATGTTCTGGCGAGTCCGTGCTAACATTGTGCGCCATATCGTTCAGTAGATTTCTGAGCATCAATTTCCCACTGCGACCAAGTCTGAGAATAGAGAAGCGTGGTTGCTTCTATTTCATCGCAATATCATGGATACTATCCACAATGTTACTTATACCAAACTGCTCATCGCTCGGGTATGAAGTCAATACCGGCTATTGCTATAGATTTGCGCGTGAAGGCATGAACATGAACGCATACAACATCCTGACAATAGTATTCGGCACAGTCCTACCCATTTCTCTAATGTCACTCACATACTTCGCAACATGGAGGCAGTTATGGCATAAATCTCAAAATAACTCCGATGAAACGATAAGAGGCACTATAAGATCTCGAAAGAAAGTCATGGTGCTGCTAGGGCTGCTAATAGCAACGTATCTCGTATGCTGGAGTCCTTTCTACATTTATCGGCTTCTTGCGGGGCTCTTAAAGATTTATCCTGATACTCATGAAGGAAGAATAAAGATATTCCGGCTGTACACGATCGCCATACTGTTTGGCCTCTGCAATTCTACAACTGATCCTATCATATATACCTTACGGGGTGAGCAATTCAAGAAGGAGATTAGAAGAATATTTGGAAGGAATAACAGGCTTTCGAGCTTTGCTGGACAGTTGATAGCATTGCGAGATCGGCAAGAAGCGGATGTAAGAGTTACATAACATTTGTTATTAGTAATTCTAAGGATCTGTGATATCATGATACCAAGTACAACAGGACTTTATATGCACTTCATTATGAACAGCTAAAGCAACAGGAAAAAAGATTTTCATGATCAAAAATTCTTCTGATTCAAGATTCCTAGCAAAGTGGTCTGCATGGGCGAGGTCTGCCTAGAAGAAGTGAATGCCAAAAGAGGTTTAATCAATAACAGTTTTAAGATGCTCTCAAGTGACTCATTTTTAAGGTTCTTTAATTAAAAGTTTTAAAACTAGCTCACTAATGTTAAGATTCATCATTAGATAAATAGTTGATTTAAACTGGTTTTAAGCAAAAATATTGTATTGCAGCTACAAACTTGAAAGAAAGTAATTTAGAAATACCTTCACTATTGTCTTGCAACACTTTCAAAGCCTCGTCGTATTTTTCTGCCTTCTCAAGAATCATCAAATACAACTGCACCTCTGGGAAAAAATCAAGATACTGTTGAATTTACAGCATGAGACAAGAATAAACATTGCTTCCAGACGTTTTGAGTTTCAATAATCATATCTTCTTCAGTAAGTTTTCTTACAATGATGGATAATGACGGAGACCTACTTAAATACAAAATCAACAATAGCACAGGGATTACAAACAAATTAGCCTATGGGGAACTTACTTAATATAAACATGTTATGGTTAAAATCGAAAACTATTAGGAGAACCTGGGCCAAGAATGATAGAACAGATCTAGCAGAAAACGAGTTGAACAGAGAACTCTAATTTCCTTGTTAATCTCTGAGATATTGTTGATTAGGTATTTAAATAGGTCTCCAAATCATTGTAAGAATAGTTACTGAAGAAGATATCATTATGAAAACGTCTGAAAGCCTGGTTTGTGCTTGTCTCATATTTCAATATTTCATAAACTTAAGAAAATTAGTGGAGTACTAGTAGCTCATTAACTACTGTCATGGAGTAATGCAGTGCATGATACAGTGGCCCTTATGAAAATAACCCCTTTATTAACAAACATACTAGGACTCCATTAACTTCTATATGTAGTGATGTAGTGCATAGAAATAAGGCCACTTGTTGCCTTTTGTAGACTTGCACGTTAAACATAAACCCACTCAATCATTAAACATACAAGGGCCTCATTTACAAATATAAGTAGTAATGCAGTGCATACTACCGTGGCCCTTCTGGAATTAAGGCCTATTGTGGCCTTATGTAGGCAAGCATGTTAAACATAGTCTCAATCATCAAATATACTATGACCTCATTTACTACTTTATGTAGTAATGTATTACATGCAACCGTACCCCTTCTGGAAAAAAGACCTCTATTAGCGTTAAGGTGGATAGCACGTTTAACATAAACTAACTCGCTCACTAATGGGAGCATTAAACATACTAAGACCTCGTTTGCTACTAGAGGAAGAGATGCAGTGTATTCTACCGCGCTGCTTTGCTTCCTTTGGCCTTTTTTAGGGTAGTAGTACGTACGACGTAAACTATGTCACAAATGAATTGTTTTGGTGGCATTCAATGAAAAGCGAAATTCAAATAAATAAAAATAACATACCAGCTTCAGCCTCGATCTTCTTGTCTTTGATATGTTTCACAACCATTCTCTCAGCAAGAGGAAGAAGCATCGTCTTCACTACCTTCTCATCTTCTGAAGTGATTGCCTAAAAACATTTATTATGTCTTTGATCAGTACAGAAATTCATGGTTTTAAGAAATCTAAAGCATGGCTAAAAATGATACAGTAAGTCACGGCATATAACAAAACTCCAATTGTAAAACCAGGCTATGTAGTTTCTTATATAAAATGACTCATTTCATTATCAAATGCAAATGCTTATTATTACCATGAAAATGGAATAAGAATGACAGATAAAGATTTGACCAAAATGTTTCAAGTCGTGGACATCTCTCATCTCCCAACAACTCTAAGGTTGGGAACTTTGGATTAACTGAAACTTAAAGGCGCACACGGATGGATCATGTGATATGCTATATTTGAATTCCTGCCTTGAAAATTCTCTGCGAGCATGTATCTTATGTGGGGTATATAGGGCCTAAATCTATGCTCACCGGAAAAACTTTACTTACTAAAGAATTCGTAAAAGTTTCGAAGATTTCGCACGAAAATTAGAAATACAGAATTTGAACAGTCTTTGGATGGTACAGAACGTCAGTATAGCCAGAAATGTCGGAAACATAGCGAAACGAACACATAGATTACTTAAGCTTTTCGTCTGACACTCAACAGAGTAATGTACGTCAGAAAAGAGAACGAAACAGAAACCTAACTGATTTATATACCCAGATGTGCATCGAAATAGGCCAATCAGAAAAGAGGTGAATGATTGGTATGGTGAAGGAAAACTAATCAACACCCACGATACAGTGAGCTGACCAATAATTTAACTTCAAGAGTCCTATGGCAAAACAGTGCCTGTCCACCTGTCCACACAATAGGGGATCCCTGGTTTTTATGTAGACTGATCCAAAATACCTAAGTGAAATGTAGATCTTGCTCTACCAATTATTCGAAAATAATTCTCACTGTATGCTTTAGCACATTCTGGGTTGTCAAGCAAATGTTGACCTATAGCAGAGTCATGTTTAAGTGATCTTTTTGGTTTTGAGGCGCGAGATGGTTGTTCTCGTTGCAGCACCGTTGGTGATTAGATTTCCTTCTCTTTCTGACATATTACTCTGTTGAGTGTCAGACGAAAAGCTTAAGTGATCAATGTGTTCGTTTCGCTATGTTTTAGATATTTCTGGCTATACATAATTTGCTTCCCCTTTCACACTAGCAATGATGTTTTGAAACTAATCTCCTTTGCAGATTCAACGTCTCCACAGCAAGGTGTTTAAAATTCTTAAATGAACTGAATTAGCACACAAGATGCAAATCACCATATTACCAAACCTTCTGGGTCTTCCGTGTGCCTTTAGCCCATGTAAAAGATGTAAGAATAACTGAATGGAATACTTGCTTATTACCTGCATGAAGATACTCATGATTGCCCAGAAATAATACGGGTTCTTGTTAGGATAGGCTTTATACAAGCTCATTGCTGCCTGCAAAAAAGTAGAAAAATTCCAATTGAGTTTTTTAATGATTATGTGAGGATTTGCAAGGGCTTGAATTTCTTTATTTAAACAGTTTTTCTAACAAATTTGTAAAGATGATTTGTAGAAAAATTCCTTAGAAGACTAAACCTCTTTATTTCTTTAATTGATCCACTGCAAATGTTTCTGTGATTTCTTAAATATAAGATATAACTTATTGACTGTGTTCTGCAAATAATGGGAATGAGTTCATTATGACTTTGAAAATATATTTCAAGTTTCATGAAATTGAAGGATGATTTGAAACAAAATTTGAAGTAGCATACTTGGAGGAATCCAGAAATCAGAACGTACTCACAGTATTGAGAACAGCTGAAAAGTCTAAGAGAGCTGCCAGCAGAGGATCACTATTTAATTTCAGTGATGCTATTGTACCTAACTTGCTGAAAAATTTGTAGGGATTGCCAACTGGTTAGATCACTTGACCCTTGTTCAAAGGGTCTTGGGTTTGAAACCACCTTCAGACCTTTCACGAAGTGTGAGGGGAGAATTAGCCAGCTCTCTGTACTTCCAGGCAAAAAGGCAAAAGGAATCGCGAGGTATGGTCAAAGTTTGATAAAGGACCAAGGTCACACTGCTCGATTACTTTACCTATTCAGTGGGTCCTTAGCATAGCATACAAACCAATACCTTACGAAGATAGTAAGTGTATTTGCCTATCAACTATCAGTAAGCAAGTTAAACATGAACTAACTGACTCACTCTTACACCAACTTACCTTTTGCTGTTTTGAATTGTTGCCAATTCTGACATATGACATGAACAGGTGACTGAGAAATTCCTCATTCTTCGGATGCTGGGTTACTGCAAGTTCGTATATTTTTGCAATTTCTTCAGCTTGAAAATAATAAACAGATATCATTAAATAACATCGCTATTCATAGTAACATCTTTAAAACGTTTTGGGGATCCTTTTGTGTCAAGTCTTAAAATGAGCTCAAAAAAACGACCAGGTCAAGATACTGATGAGTGATCTTCTCACTTGGCTATCCATGTTTAAGAAGATAATACCCCATTACTGAAGTAAATTGGTTCTGACATGAAAAGTAGTATATAAAACAGTCTTCGATTGATACAGAGCTTCAAGATGGCGAGAATCATTTCACTTGAAATCTTTCTGCATCAAAAGTGTGGATCCCATATTTTAGAACAGTCTTTGAATGATAGTCACCACTTATCATGACAAGCCTTTGATATTTAGTGGGGCAACGTTTCGGGAGAGATCCGTCTCCCATCATCGGGCAATGAGAAATGTGGTTTCATCCCTATTTAAGCAAAGGTCGGATTGAGAGGTGTGAACACTGAGTGAACCTCAAAGGAGGTTTCTGAGAAATTGGCGCTTAATTTCTATCATT
Source organism: Pelagia noctiluca (assembly GCA_963924455.1). NCBI lineage: Eukaryota > Metazoa > Cnidaria > Scyphozoa > Semaeostomeae > Pelagiidae > Pelagia > Pelagia noctiluca. Next base: position 14,888,703 of record OZ004322.1, on the reverse strand, counting down.
AGTGGCGCCAAAATTGCGTTCGGTGCTCTTGACATTGTTTAACCAGATTTCTGGGATTGTGTACGATATCTGATTGATACACGGGGTAGATAGAACGGAATGGATGCTCTCTTTCACTAGTCTGTTCTTCCAGTTCTTATCTTCATCAATCACTGAGATATTGTCCCAATCCATCTGGTGATTTTCCGTCCAACAATGATGGGCAAGATCACTTTTGTCATAACGGCCATGGGTCACATTCGCCTTATGTTCTTTGAGCCTGGTTCCAGTTTCTCTTTTCGATTGTCCTATATAAGATTTGGGACAATCTTTGCATGGTATTTTGTATACGACATTAGATTTTTCTAGATCGTCGACTTTGTCTTTTGGTCTTGAAAGTGACTTTTTCAGTGTATGAAGGGAATAAAAAGTGCACCTTATATTTTGTTTAGACAAAGAACGACGGATCTTTTCACTTGTCCCTCTGATGTATGGTAGGTTCATCGAACATATAGGCTCCTCTTTGTCTACCTCAGGATTTTGTCTGGGTTTTGACATTCTCTTGGTGACTTTACGAATGTGATCTTGTTTATATTCATTGGCTTGAAGAACACTTGAGATCCTTTTGTATTCTCTATCTAGATCTTCAAGACCGCTCGTGATAGATTTCGCTCTGTTGAAAAGGGAAGATACGACACTGTTCTTGACACTGTCAAGTGTGGGAAAGATATGTTGACGACGTGTTCGTAATAATAAAGAAGGAAAAGATGGAAGACTTTTACAGTCACATCAACTCCCTCCATGTGAAATTGAAATTTACCACGGAGGTAGAGAAAGACGGTAAACTAGCCTTTCTTGACACCGAAGTCCAGCGGAAAGCCGATAAAAGTCTAAGTGTATCAGTGTATAGGAAGCCCACTCACACTGACCAATATCTAAATGCTGGCTCGCATCACTTAGACAGTGTCAAGAACAGTGTCGTATCTTCCCTTTTCAACAGAGCGAAATCTATCACGAGCGGTCTTGAAGATCTAGATAGAGAATACAAAAGGATCTCAAGTGTTCTTCAAGCCAATGAATATAAACAAGATCACATTCGTAAAGTCACCAAGAGAATGTCAAAACCCAGACAAAATCCTGAGGTAGACAAAGAGGAGCCTATATGTTCGATGAACCTACCATACATCAGAGGGACAAGTGAAAAGATCCGTCGTTCTTTGTCTAAACAAAATATAAGGTGCACTTTTTATTCCCTTCATACACTGAAAAAGTCACTTTCAAGACCAAAAGACAAAGTCGACGATCTAGAAAAATCTAATGTCGTATACAAAATACCATGCAAAGATTGTCCCAAATCTTATATAGGACAATCGAAAAGAGAAACTGGAACCAGGCTCAAAGAACATAAGGCGAATGTGACCCATGGCCGTTATGACAAAAGTGATCTTGCCCATCATTGTTGGACGGAAAATCACCAGATGGATTGGGACAATATCTCAGTGATTGATGAAGATAAGAACTGGAAGAACAGACTAGTGAAAGAGAGCATCCATTCCGTTCTATCTACCCCGTGTATCAATCAGATATCGTACACAATCCCAGAAATCTGGTTAAACAATGTCAAGAGCACCGAACGCAATTTTGGCGCCACTAATGATAGAAATTAAGCGCCAATTTCTCAGAAACCTCCTTTGAGGTTCACTCAGTGTTCACACCTCTCAATCCGACCTTTGCTTAAATAGGGATGAAACCACATTTCTCATTGCCCGATGATGGGAGACGGATCTCTCCCGAAACGTTGCCCCACTAAATATCAAAGGCTTGTCATAATAAGTGGTGACTATCATGTCAAATATTGTGTCAGAAACAGCCTTGATAAGACCAAATGTATTTACTCAGTCTTTGAATGGTACAGAACTTCAGTATAGCCAGAAAAATCGGAAACATTGTGAAACGAACACATGGATTACTTAAGCTTTTCGTCTGACACTCAACAGAGTAATACGTCAGAAAGAGAACGAAACAGAAACCTAACTGATTTATATACCCAGATGTGGATCAAAATAGGTTTTCCTACACCATACCAATCATTCACCTCTTTTCTGATTGGCCTATTTCGATCCACATCTGGGTATATAAATCAGTTAGGTTTCTGTTTCGTTCTCTTTCTGACGTATTACTCTGTTGAGTGTCAGACGAAAAGCTTAAGTAATCCATGTGTTCGTTTCACAATGTTTCCGATTTTTCTGGTTATCCCATATTTTGTAGACATATGTGGTTTATTTCCCACTATGGTCGTTAACAGTTTATTGTTTTTCATAGTTCAAATTTACTTTACAACACTCAATCTTAAATACAATCACGTAAGGCTCTATTTATCTGATCTTTTTAATTGTATGGTATTTTTGTAAGTAATTAGGTGTTGTAGTGTAATGTGTAGAGAATTATATTTAGGATTGATTGTTGAATGAATAAAACTGAAACTAAACTGAAACTGAAACCCATATGCTCCATATGCTCAAAACTTTAACGAGAACTGTTTTCCATAATCAAGATCAACATCTCACTTCCAAACTTGGATTCCATATTGTGTAGACACATGTGGAGTTAATTTCCCACTATGTATCTTAGAGTTATTCGTTGCTTCTCTCTCTGGAGCTTTGGCAATGATTTGTTGTTTCTTACCATAAAAATTATTCACCACTTTTCTGATTGGGAAATTTAGACCCACCTCTCTATGCTACCATCATTTTTTAAGTTTCATTTTTGTTCTCTTTCTGCAGTACTACTCTGTTTAGTACCAGATGAAAAGCTCAAGTAGTTAAATAAACATTTGCACTTGGGCATCAATTTTGATGAAGAACAAAATCAATAGAAATCTTAATCTCAAGGTAAACAACTTAAAATGGAGCTTCTGGCGAAGCTGTAATGTTTCACGATTCTTCCAATTTTTCTGACAATGCTAAGAAATAAAAATTCTTACGCTTTTGCAATTCTTTGTAGGTCATTGTCATGCACTGCAATATGGAATCATCCCATTGGTTGATCTTCTTCAGTTCTTCCAAATGCTCTTCACTTTCCCAAGCTCTGTTCGACCTCAACAAGGCAAGAGCTTTCAATGCCTGTAAGTAAAAAGATAATCTGATACAGCACAATGCCTTTTAAAATGTACTTCAAGGGACTGGCTGATTGAGTATGTTGTATCCCAAGAAAGTTATAGGCACAGTAAACAAAAAGGGTTCAGAATTATGGAGGTATAGAATGATATATGCCTATCAGCCCCTCATGCAGCAAAAAGGCCCATGCTGGATTTTCAAACCAATTTATTTTGTGCACTTTTACCAACCAGCCCTTGAAATGACTTGAAACGACTGGACCTTCAGGCAATTACCCAAAAAGCCCAACAAGCAAGTCCTGACCTGTTAACGAAAGAACACCTTCTTCTTTTGCCTGGAATTTTAGTGAGAGCTGGGAAATGTTCTTATGCCCATCCTTTAGCTAGTCCCTCTGCTACATTAAGCCTGTCCCTCTCATAAGATCATCTATAGAATACTTCAAGGGTTTACACTATATCATCATGTCATTGGTGTTAGCATGCAGAGTAAGTTGGTGAGCGGCTTAAGCAGATTGCAAGTTGCAACCTAAGTTAAGCTCGGACTTATGAGAACAGCATATGGATGAGTGACCTTTGAGGTATTGAATTCTACCATCATTTGGAATGGATATTAATCTAGGGTTTGTGTGCCCCTACTGCAAAAATAAACTCTGACATTAACAGGCTAGTACGTAAAATATTCAAATTCAAATTTGACAGGCTAGTACGTCAAACTGTCTTACTTAAATTTCTAAATTCAAAAGGAATAAAGAGTTAAATACCTTGGCACAATGTAGATCTTTCTGTTTTTTTAAGACTTTGTCTGCAAGCTGAATAGCCAATTTATTGTTCATATTATCAAGTGCATCTGCAAATTAACATAAAGAATCAAACTATGTTGCTCAGAAACACTAGATGCAGGTACGAGATAAGGAAGTTCAAAATATTGAATTAACAATTTAGCACAAAATTGGGCAATCCTTTCAAGAAAATTTCAGAATATTTCTATAGTTGCAATACATTTCTAGGCAAGGGTTTTTGAAAACCTGATGAGACACAAAGCTTCAGTAAATATTCTGTTTTGTCATGTCTCTGTTTTTCTTTGCCATCCTCAAGGATGTTCCTCGAATACCCTCAAAATTTGAATATCATCAAGAATATTCACACAAACATATGATTTTACAGCAAGATAAGAAGGATCAATCAAGAGGATTTTTGTCAAAAAAATAACCCTAGTGATCCGATGGCTCAGGGATGCGGTAAAGCACCGACACTAGGTTAGAGGTTATGGGTTAGGGTCCTGCAAAGGTCGTTTTTAATCACATCTTGATGGTGGTAGACTTCATACTAGACATTAGATTTCATATTTCAATATCATAGTTGCCAGCTTTTCAAATTCTACTGCTAAAAATTTGATGTTGGATATTTTTGTATGTAATGTCAAAGGATTATGGACCTATTTGGACCTTTGCAATAGAAAATTGCTTTCTCTGTACTCCATTTCGATTCAAAGCAATATGACAAACAAAGCAAATTGAAAAATAATTTTGAATGCTTAGTTTCATGGTTAGATTTCTTGTCATACAAATTTAAGATGCTGGAGTTTTTCTATTCAAAGGAGAAGTGTTGAAGATGCTTGTTGAAGGAGAAGGAGCTCTGACGATGCTGGAGTGTCACTTGCAACTATGCAATATTAGAGTTTTTGCAAATCACTCTCTGGTTATCAACTTAAAACTCAGAGGTCATAGCCAGAAACTTGCAGCCTTTCAAATAATGAGAAGTGGCTGTGTTTATGGGAGTTTAGGGTTGCGCACAGGTAATAGCTTTGTTTTTACAGTTAACTGTCTGATGTTCTTTCTTGAACGGTCTCTTCCATATCAACATCAGGTTTCTTAATAACAGGTTCCTTTAGAGATAATTTTTTGTTTACTGGCCATTATGAGTACGATTCAAACTTTTCCCATAAAAATCAAACATATTTTAAAGGCGCGTTATCCAAACCATCAAGGGGTGTGGTGGTGTTGGTGGCTTTGAAAATGTTTTGGGGCGCTACTCCCATAAACCCGCTAATACATTTTCATTCTGCAGCAGTCCCGAAAAAACCTACATCCACCCCTTAACTACTTCATTTTAGAGATATATATGCAAATGGGATAATCCTCGGTCTAAAGGCTAACTTAAAGAATTTAGGCCATTTCAGCCCACCCACATGTTCAAAATTTGATGGCTTATAAACAGAAAAGCTGGAGAATAAAAGACACACATTTTATACAGAGGCAAGCTTAAAACGTAATTTACGTAATGCAATACTTTTCAGTCGATTACTCTTACCGTAAACAGGTCTAAGCCGTCTTTCATTGACGTCGACATGGCCTCTTCCCGTCATGGCTGTACAGAAGGCAGCGAGGAGCATAAATGCGGAGCCTCAGTTTCACGATTCACGCGGAAACTCTAAATTGATATTGAGGCTATGTCAATATTTCAGGACTAAAGATTACTAAATACTGAAATACTCCAATATATGGAAGTTGTCGGTTCACTTTCAAAAATCTTTTGCCATAATAAAATGATTATACTGTGCTTTAGGGCCTCCAACAATTGCAAAATAAAACAAATCAGATTGCAATACGTGCCTGCACCATACATAATATTAATAAAGAGTGAAAAAGTGAAGTGAAATTTGAATAACAGAGGAGAGAACTTCCCAACAAATCAAATTACCGGCCATTTTCGTTTTTGGAGCAATTTCTGCATTTTCAGAGCAGCGTAGTAGTTTTCAATTTGCCCAAAATCAACCGGTTTCTTTCGTCTCTCACATATTTTACTGGTAAATTTAATCACTCCAATTCTATATCATGGAAGAAAGCCAAACAGAAGAAAGAGAAGTTCTCACATCAATTTTCGAAGGAGATCCTTTCTTCAAAGAAATCAGTCCAGTCTGTTACCAGTACAAAGTTGTCAGTGGGGCAGAACAACAAGAACAACAGGGAGAAACTGAAAGTCACAATGCATTTATTCTTGAAGTTTCTTGGCCCCCTGGATATCCGGAAGAGCTCCCAGACATAAACCTAGATACGTTTTTTAATAAGCACTTGCCATCATCTTTGAAACAAGAAATTAAAGTTAAGGCTCTTGAGCAAGCAGAGGATTTGAGAGAATCGGCCATGACCTATTCGCTGTTTGATTGGATAAGAGAAAATGCAGAGGATTTCATCAGTAGGATTCCTGAAAGTGTCCAAAAAGTAAGAAGTTAGGAAGTGGTTGTCTTGAATTTAATTCTCATTTTACACAAGTAGTTTTTAAGGCAGCCTTTATTGAATTATGGATGCTTAAATACTGCACCATATCCTTATTCCATCACCATAGACCCACTGACTCTCCCAATTTCACTGGGGCACTCCTGGTTTTTCCTCTAAAGATCAAAGGCACTACCAATGAAATCAATCGAAGATGGCAGAGATTAAAGAATCTCCGGGTGCTTGTACTGAGGAAGCTGGCCGGGCTGTCACTTCAACATCAGAACATTTGTGATCTTAAACGATTTTTCTTTTCCCTTCAGCGCTACAATGTTCCAGATAAATAAAATCAACTGTATTCAATAATAGAAAGCAGGAACATACCTAAAATCATTGCAAAATAAGCTTTCTGTCTGACACTCATCAGAATAATACCTTAGAAAGAGAACAGATATGAAAACCTAGCAAAAAGTTATTCCCAGAGGCACATCAAAGTTTGTAAACCACCAAAGAGGTCAATGATTGGTACAGCACAAAAATATAATATCATCACAGGCTATTGTGTCTGTCAAACCACTGATTCTTTTTTAAATAGTCCTAGTAAGAAAGCAAACTCCTATGGTCTACACCATATGGAACAAATTTATTCAGTGCCAGATTTGGAAAAAAGTGAAATGTCAATCTTGGTTTGCCAATTATTTGAAACAACCATGTGTTAGGTTTTAATGTTTGTTCTCTATATACTTACATGATGAGTTTTAGACAGAAAGCTCAGTTATATTGTTTCTTATTTTTCTTGCTATCGTGAATTTCTGAGAAGCAATCTATCTATTCTATATTCATTCTTGAAATATGATTCCAAATTTCCCTTCAGATTATCAGTTATGATTTTCTTCTTGCTATCAACAGGAAAATGTGGAGAATACGACAGTGGATAATGTTAACCAACAACAAACAGCTAAACCAAAGGAAAAGAAAGAAAATCTAACCAAGGCACAAAAAAGAAGAATAACGGAAAGGACAAATTTCAAAGGAGAGAGGGAGAGAGGCTGGAATTGGGTGGATGTGGTCAAACATCTTTGTCAAACTGGAGTTTCTCAGAATAAATAGATTTATCTTTGAATATTGTCCTAAATTGTTCTACTACAACCCTAGTTATATGATAGGGTTTTAGTAGAATGCCCCCAGCCTCTTCAAAAGAACCGTACCCTTCATCTGACAAGCAGCCAACCCTGTAAAAATACAAAATAAATTTTAATTTTTGGGGGATAGAGACAAAAACCAGACAACACTTATTTTTGTAGAATATTTCATATACTTTCAAAAGATGTAACCCGTGAACTATAAAAACTGGTACGCTACAGGCTTCCAACACAAGATAAAGCACTGCAAAAAATTCTTATCTAGCTAAAAACTTATTAGAATTAATTGCTTCAGCCCCCATCACTATGGCTATGTGATGGTTGGTAAGAAATCAATGCAATTTTTACGATGTTCTTGAAAGTGTTACTTGAGTAATTTTTGTCAGCTATGCTTCAAATCTATCCAAAAGACAGTTGGTCATAAATTAATGCAGTAACTCAACTCGTTTTTAACCCCCCTCCCCTGTCTCATTCACCCATTTCATTAATAGACACAAGGAGCAGCAGGATTTGGAAAATCAATAGAGGGCTCTGATGACACATGGACTACCACAATAGGGTACTAATCTAGAGGTCATGGGTTTGAGTTTTATTCGAGTCATTTTCATTCTTCCCAAAAATCATTTCTATTTATTTTTTAGTAGCCTTACCCATCCCCCTTCGTACATAATGAATTAGAGCTTTTCTATATTCTTCCTCATGTTCAGAGAATTAGTAAGCCTATCCCAAAGATACCATATCAAATACTTTTCTTCATGCTTTCCTTCGCTCATTTTCTGTTTTCTGTCATATTCTTTCTCAAATCTTAAAATCAGGTTTCTCGTAAAGGTATTCCTTTTCCTGAAAACGTGGAAAGGAATTTCGGGGAAAAACAATTAATAATTCAAAATTTATGTACAACTTGATTTGATGGGGATAATTCTTGATTTGTTCATGTAGTTACATATCCTTAAAAGATTCTTGTGAGAAAAACTAATGCTTGTTTTCAAAAATTTTGTTGAATGGAATTTAATCGTGGAACTTCCTTGTTTTGCATTTATTTGAATAAGAACACTAGAGTTGATAGTTGCTGCAAAACATCTAGATAAGTGACTAATTTTCATAGAATTTTCGTGATTCCAAAACGATTTTGTTTGAGAATCTCTCATGGTCGTTGAGCAATTTGAGATTCATTTTTATAAAGCACTTCGTATTTGTGATTTCTAACAAGAAAACGTGGTTAAATGAGGAGTCAAAAAAATACTGAAAAAAACTTAATTGATGGACATGGGAATCTCTTCTTGCGTCGGTGGTGTCTTTTCGAGAAGATGCAAGCTTGTCGTGATCGAGCGGTCGTGGTACAAACAAACTTAGAGAACCAAATTGAACAAGAGTTATCGAAAATAAGTTTCCGAACATTTAGGGAGTGGTCATGTTTTATGACTTGGGTAGGCTAATAGCCATTCTGAAATGAATTTGGAAATCTTGGCTATCGAAGTGTTCCAAGAGCCCGTCAAAGATAATACATTTCACGGTGCACCCGATACATAATGGTGAATCATCTGAGAACGATCCTGAACGTTATTCATTTCCAATCACATGTGAACAATATTGAAGTCAGTAGAGGGTAGAAATATTCCTTTGTACCCACTACCAATAGCAACACACTGGCTTAACCAATCCATTGTCCGATAACCAACCCGTTTCTAATAGTGATAACAAGCGTATAATAGGCTTAACGTGAGAACAACAAATGCATTTACGAACCCGAGAGGAATGCCATAGAATTAGATTCTAAAGAACGGCATATCTGAAGCTCACTGAAGGGTAAAGAAGGAGAGAATTTGTTTTGCCGTGATAAAGCGAATCGAAAGATTTCAGAGTTAGAGCTCAGATATTCGGGCGTGTCGGCTGAATTTTCTCAGCTTTTAGAAGAAACGCAAAGATGGGCCGATTACTGTTAACTCGAAAACTTTCTCTTGCCGTCTGTTGGATTGGTGTGATTGAAGTGCTGTTCGGAACATGTCTTGCTCTTTGCGGTTTCATCGAGCTGGGCATGTACCACAACCTCGCTGGAGATGGCTTCTGGACTGGTTTCCCGGTAAATTTGGCTCTTCTAACCTGCTTCACCTAGTTTTGCAACTTCCTTTGTAAATAACACCTTGTTTCCACAATACTATTACTGAAATACATTATTAGCTATACTAGCTTGAGAGCGAGGGATATTTCACTCCCTTTCAAAGCGTACAAGATGTCTTCAAGAACAATAGGATTTTTAGAGATTTCCAAGGAATTGTATTGGAACAATAGGATTTCAAAGAAAAGTGTACGAGATTTTAGGGAGGGATTCGCCCCTCGCTTGAGAGTACCTAAAATCTCGAGTCCTACGCGATACGTTTTAGGCTAACAGCAATAGCATAGTTTATTTGCTCACAGGTTTTTTGAATTTTTGATTTGAATAGGTATCCACAGAAACAGGGCCTGTATGACATAAATCATTTCTATAGTGGGGGGGGGGGGGGTAAAATTTCAGAGAATCGCAATTTTCTCTACTAAATTTGAAACAATGAATTCCAAGTTTCTACTAAATTTGGATTAAATTCAGCAAACAGAAGTTATCTACAAACAGCTTCAATTCAATGCATGGTAATTATTACAAACGCGTTGCGTTGTTGTTACACTTGTACTTAAAAAACCATTTTTGTGATCGTTTCCATGTTTACCTATTTTCAGCTACTTGTTCCCGGGTTCCTCGGCATTGTAGCATTGGCAACAAGGAGAAGAGAATCGGTGAGATTTTATGGCTTTCCGTCGAAACAATATTACCTACAGGGTGCTCCAAAAATATTTTTACAAACGTGCAGCGTGCAAGCAACAATTAGCTACATCCAATTTTAATCGTGTGGATACGAAGCTTGGTGATCTTTGGAAACAAGAATCTGTAAATGCACAGTATATGCGGGTAAATGTTAGTAAATATAGATTAGAAACAAGAAAGGAGACTGGCTCTCTACGACTCAAGGTTTCATGCTCACTTTCACAATCATCAGACAGACTATGATAATGTAGTTTATGTTTATGTGTACCTTATGTGACTCATATTGTCATGGCATAAGTCCCTTCGTGTGTTTCATCTAAAATGTTATGTGTCGTATAAAGTGGGAACTAGCTGACAACATGTTCTTTCCTGTTGTGGATAGCACGTATTTTTTAAATCTTGTTTATAGATGAAATCTTTTTCATTTAACCTGTGAATTACTACCTCTAAGATGGTTTCTCAATTAAATGTGTCTTTACAGACTATACATTTAAACGAGTAAACACTAGCCTGCATCACAGACCAAACGAAAATGGTATGATTCACATCCCAGGGGGTGGCACTTGACCCAGTTTTGGGTAGGAACGTGCCGCCCAAGAACCAAAATGTGTACCCATATTCATATCAAATTTCGGACAGATTAATACCCATATTTTACCTAAATTTTGAAAATGTAACCACAAATTTATAAAAATAGGAAAATTGATCCAAACCCACATTCAAACCATGTTTTGAAAATTGGAAATCCATAGTAACACCAAAATCGCATAAAGGTACCTATACTATATTTGTACGAAAATGGCAAAAAATTACGACCATTTGAGTGGCACGTTCCGAGCACCACAAATATGCTGAGTACCCTTCCTATGGGATACACGTAATAGTTTATTTACCATTTATTCTGTGACTTAGGCCAATTAAACACACAATCGCTTAAACATTTAGTGATCTTTTCAGATGGCCAATGATACTTTGATTTATTTTTTTCTCAGGTCGTCTTTTTCTTTTTGTCTAACGTGGCTACTCTTGCCCTGTGTATCGCTCATGCTGCTCTCAGCCACAGCGAAGTTGATCACTGGAAGAAATACAAAAATTACGTCCTGGATTCAAAATGTTATGAACGTGGTGACGTCTGCTCTTGTCTCGCTGATCCAGACACCAAGTACTTTGGTAAGCAATAGACTATTCTGCAAAATGGTGGAACTCGTTTTACACAATGCGTCATGGGAAATTCCGTAATCGTTTTTAAGAGGCCTAATCCTGTAAAGCAACGCACAGCTACCGAAATTACAACCGCTTAAATCTATCGTAGCTACAGCCAACTATAGCCATGTTGCAATCTCAGTAGCAATGCGTTGCTAAAGGGCATGTTCCTATCATACTTTGCAGGAAATGAGGTCCATCATCTTTTACGTAATCGTCCTTTTATCATCAAATGGTTTCATGATTTTCTTGTTTAGTAACTGGCCGATTTATTTATTCGTTTGTTATTGTTTGTTAGTTGGTTGGTTTGTTAGTTGTTAGATTTTTTGTCAGTGTGCTGGTTTTTAAACCTTTTCTTAGGTATTTGTTTGGTTTGTTTATTTGTTATAGTGTGCTGTTTTTTAGTTTACTAATTGTTGATTTATTTCTTGCTTTGTTTGTTAATTTGCTTGTTGATGTGTTTCCTTGTTTATTCAATTGTTTGTTGGCATGTTGATTTTATGGTAGTTTCATTTTTCTTTATATCTAGTGCAACGATGCAACCTGTACAGCTTTGGATACGAGTTATATTGGGCATTCGTAGCTTTCAACATAGTTGGGGCCTTTTTGTCGGCGATTGGAGCTCTAGTTGGAGCATACGCTACATGCAAAGAGGACAAGATTGCTAAAGAGGTAAGTCATATCAATAAAGCTTTTCCTGTTAATGCTTCCATCTTGCCTCCTGGCTATCCCAGACTCCTTGGCAAACTCTAATAGCACGCAATGCATTATGGAGTATCCAGGAGGCAAATGTGCATCAATTCAAGATTATTAAGAAGGAAAGTATATTACAAAGTCATAAGATCTTCTGATATTCGCTTATTGCAACGAATTTGCAAAATTGATTTGTGAAAGACCAATAACTTGAAAAACTGCTTGTGCAATCCGTTAAATATTGGTATACATATACAATGATACCTCTACACAATGCTTTCAGCTTGGCGAGGAACAAAACATTTGCTGTTTAGATGTTATCATTTCTTAATTATTCCTTTTCATTTGTGTCTCATGATCGAAAAAAGTTATTTATTTTCGGAATCGGAAAATGCTATTTATTTTTTATTGGTTCTTCTTCTTTCACTCATTGTTTTGTATTATTGTTGTGTACTCAGTATTCAATGAAATTGATTTGATTTTTGAAACATTATTCATGACGGTAATTAATCATTTGCCATATTATCACATCTTACTTTGTCTCATGTTTCGTTTCTGGTTTTCTCTTTCTCTCTAATTCTTGCATCTTTTCAAGCTTAGAGTATGCTTTTCTGATTGCCAGAGACCCAGAGATGCTCTTAACTAAAGCTGTACATATAAACTTTTTTGGGTGGAAAGCAAAGCTCTTAAACCCTTTATATGGTTATCTCTAGGTTATGACGTCATTTTTACCTTGCTGTGATAAGAAGCGTGTTATCCATGAGTCTTGGCATTGGCCAAAGACATATTCATGTTTTAGGTTGCATCCTATTTCTAGACTTTGGATTTTTGACTTTTTAGATTTATAAGAACAACCCCTAAGAGTGACTCTTTTTTTGCTTTAAATTCATGTTTCATCAGTTTCAATATTTTGATTAACATTTTGATTAGGAATAGGCCGTTTTAAAGGTAAATGAAACCAAATTTTAAAGTGGTCAAGCTAGTGCAGAAGGGAAAATCACTCCTAACACTTTTCTGGAAGGATTTCACCTCTCCGTTAGTACTGTACAAACTCAAACGAGCTACTTCTAAAATCACAAGAGACAGTTTCGTTGAATTTTCAGGGATGATCTATTGCTTGATTCTGATCCTTGATTGATTCATTCACCAAAGAACCTGACAGACCATAATTTCCCATTTGACTCATCTTCAAGCTTGAGCATGCCGTTTGGAATTTGTAACAAACCATTTTCTATCGTCTTTCTTTCAGCCTCATTATTGACGGGGACGGCTGGAGCATTGTGTGGAGGTAGTTGCCTAACGTTTTCCCTGATGCAACTTTTCTTTTCTCTCTGAAATATCTCCTTTTAGGTTTTGCTAGGTTTGGTAGTAATGAGTGAATCAACGAGTATTGAGCTGTTCAAACTCTCTTCTGTGCAAACGTTCATTTTTGATGCACATGGCATTCAACTAAAAACAATCTATGAACTATAACATTTCTAACTTTACTGATCTTTACATTAGAGGAAAACTGGAATACGATTTTGCAACAGATGGTGGATCTCATTTCACGCAATGCATCATAGCAATGTACCCCTTATTTAGAAACACATACCTACCAAAATTTAACACGGCCTAAATCTGTCGTAGCTGCAGTCGTAAGTATTGCTATCTTATGCGTTGCTACGGAACATATTCCTACCATGTATTGCGTGTGATGAAGTAAGCCATCTTTTTTGAATCGTCTAATGCCTTTGGTTTCTCTTCATATCCTTTTATTTCGTTGAAGGGAGAAAGGCCTGGAAGTTTCGAAGAACCCGGCAATCGTGCTGCGAAAAGTTACAGATATTACATGAAGAACTAATCATTAACCTGCCTAACATCTTAATTTTAATCACGTTGTTAAAAATGAAAAGTTGTCAGCATCTTTTTAAGCAGTGGATTTTATTTTAAACTGTAAAATTTTACTGATAAAATTTTCTAATTCGTCTTAATGTATTTAATCTAAGCAATTTGTTAATTAGGTATTTTATTTGATTGATTTCGTTTTCTCTTGAAACCTATTTGTGAGTATTTTGTACTATTCATCTTATTCTAGAGAATAACCTTTATCTTGAATGCAGAAAGACAGTGTTCAACAATACAGTATAGTAGAGCATAACATAAATGCAGAAGTACTGTGAGTAACGGGTGCAAAACCAAAGTTAATTCGGGCCCCTTATAGTGCAGGGATGGCCGATTGGCTAGATCACTCAACCCTTGATCAAAGGGTCATGGGTTTAGAACCACCTTCAGCCCTGTCACATAAGTGTGAGGAGATAATTTGCCAACTCCCTGACAAAAAGGACAAAAAGAGTCTTGAGATGGGGTCACATCAAGAGGAAGGACCAGCGTTGCACTGTTCGATTGGTTTACCTATTCAGTGGGCCCTTTGCAATTTGTGTAAAAACCAATACGTTATGAAGATAGTAAGCGTATTTGCCTATCAACAGGGCCAGGATGAGGAAATCTGTGAAAATGTACTAGCATCCAACCCAAACAACTACCCGTCTTGAGAATTCCAATGCTGAAAGCTACTACTGAACGAATATATAGACGAAATCAAGTACGAATAGAATACGAATAATGGACGAAATCATTACGATTCGTATAAGAATAATGGATTGACAAACGAAAAGAAACGAAGTTGTTGCTGTTGCTCACTTTTAGATCAGACGCACATGTGAAAAAATGGCGGACGCAGATGCAGCAGTGGAATGGAGAGAATTCACTCCTCATCTTTCATCATCGACACTGGAGGCTCTTGAAACTAATAACTTCATCACTCCAACACCAGTGCAGGTAACTGTACATATTTTTCAGCTTACCAGGAAGATTCTTTATTGTTTTGCCAAGTTTGATGTAATCATGTTTTTATGTCTTCTCTCCTTTCCTCGACAGTCAGGTGCAAACGAAGTGTACTACGATCATAATAACTTATTATACAACTATATATATGAGGACATGTGGCCTAATCAGTTCAGCAAAGCTCTGACAGTGTGTTGTTTCATTCTATAGGAAATATGGGCACTTGCAAAATTCGAAAATTTTGATGTTGCAATCCTTTTTAGGCCGAAAATCAGAGATTTTGCAAGTATACATAATTTCTAATTAGGCATAAAAAGGAAGCGAAGATACTTTACTTTTTCTTTTACAAAGATGGGATCAAAGATAATCTACAAGGTCATCATTTGACTGTGAAAACTTTTGTGCACAGCTCTTGGCTGCCGTGTGCCAAGCACGTTGTGTTAAAAGTTAAGCTGTGCCTATTCATATGGCATCAGTACGCCAACTTCCATTTGCTATTCGTACAGGATCTTTATTATGTACCTTTAGCCATGAGCTGTAACTACTGTTTAATAAGAACCAACAAATGGATGAGACTTAAAACTTAGAAAATAAGCGCTGGGTTGAAACATTTTATGATTGGTGAATCAATTAAATCACAGATTCACTCGTCAAGGAAGGGTTCATGTAGGCTCTCGGAAAGCAATATTTATTCTCATACAAAATCAGAAATATTTTCAAGTATCAATGATTTGATTCAAGCATGCTCAGAAAAATCCTGTATGAATAGCAAATGGAAGTCAGCGTACAGGTGCTGTATGAAAAGCCACGGTAGCAGGGGCGGATGCAGACTTTGGAAATGAGGGGTGCTTAGCAGGGGTTTCGGGGCGCAGCCCCCAGAAAATTTCTTCAAGGTATCGCGGTACCAAATGCTGGGGTCGACCCTTCTATACACTTTATCAATGATTTCTACTCAATTCTGGCAGAGAAAAACCTTTATTGACTCTGTAAAAACAATTCTTTGTTAGTTGAGATCTGGTCATTTTCACCCAACTACTCGACTTCCAGCCTACCTTCCACCTTAGGTGTTTGGCATTTCAAGAATTATATGAATATTTTGAAAACTTTATCCTTAATTACAGAATATGTTTTACTAGCTTAAATATGAGTATAATATATCCTCCAAGAAAATCCTAATCTATCCTAACCACTTGAGGTTCCACCATGAATATCCAATGCATCACAATGAAGTGACTTGTCACAGACTCAAGGACTGGATCTCAGATATTATGTTTTCAGTGAAATATCAACACGCCTTAAGAAGGCCCTGTAGACTAAACATTGCCCTGCAAGTTACTGGGATGCGAAGGCTGTGAATAATGTCAATAAGAAATAATTTATTTTCAAGAGGACGGGTAGGCCTAGAAGTATTCTAGCTCTTTCTCTTTCAAAGAGGCTTTCACTTCAAAGCATCGCAAACTCAAGGAGTCATCGACTGCTTTTAGTTTAGGTCTAAGCCTACGGCCCTTGAACGCTAGCCGGTCCACAGTGGTGTCTTTCTCTCTTCTTGTTTGTTTGGCCCTTTATCTTGAAGAAAGATTCAGTTAACTTCATTCAAAAAAAGTCACTCTCAAGCTGCAGATTCTTTCAATTCATGGCTTGCTTTGCCATCTTTGACGAGGACGCAATTAGCTCTCTGCCTGGAGAACAGCAGCCATGATTGAAAAACATACGAGAAGGCAAACAGAGGCTGGTCAGTAGGTTGGTTGAGCAACTCTCCATCGATCTCAGGGGTGCTCGGAATGAATTTGAGCAACCCTGTATGAGCGATTTGATTGGTTAAGAGCTTATTTTCAAATCAGCGGGGGTGCTCCCGCGCTTTTTGAGCAACTCTTGAGAACCCTAATGGGCAATTCTTATTGGCTAAGAGCACTTTTTCAAATCAACGGGGGTGCTCCCGCTCAAATCTTGCATTTTAGTAAGATGGAAGATTAAAACACGGACCAAAAACTTGGATCTTTTGATCATTAGACAATAGGACTCAAAAACAGCGACAATAACGGACGTCGAATTTATTTTGCGAGAATTTGGATAGATTGCGAGGAAAATCGGAACTTTAGATTTTTAGAGTATAATCATGGGCCTGATATAGATGATTAAAAACAGAATACAGAGTTATCAAAGTTGATTATAAAAAGGTTGTTTAGTGGAAATTGAGGGGTGCTCAAGCACCCTTAGCACCCCCTTAGATCCGCCCCTGAGTAGAAAAGTTAATGTTGCAGTCCTAGATTCTTACCCTACCAACATTGATGTATACTGGTCATCATGGTATATTACAACATCATACTACGTTCGGACCCAGCTGCAGAGCTGGAAGGGAGGGTAGAAAGTGCAGGTACATATGTCAGTCTGCAGAGAAGGGCAAGTGCACACCCAAGCTAACTTTAGTTATTCAGTGGTGCACACTTGAAAAAGGGCTGGTGTCAGGTCACCCAAAAATGTTTCAAATAGGGGATGGTGAGCAAATAAAATTTGAATATGGGCAAAAACTCAATACATGTCATTTTTGAGTATAATCAAATCTTTATTTTAATTTCTTTGCAAAATATATTCCTAGGGTATCATTTTTGACTAAAATCTACAATAGAAACCTATCTGTTTTGTTATGGACAAAATTCTTATTCATTGCATAAAATTATTTGGCAAGGGAACGGCACACACTCCTCTTGCGTCAATTATGGAAAGAGATTAGTTTAATGTTTATGACTGGAAAAGGAAAAGCTTTACAGTCCTGAAAATCTAAGACATCAGAAAGTATGAAGTCCTGTATCTAGTGGTTAGCAAATTATTTCATTCAAGTTACTTTGTTGAACTTATGATTATCTGCAAAGTTCTAATGTACAGATAATCCCGCTTTACAGTTTCTCCCAGCTAGAACCTATCCAAAGGGTTGAAATTTAGATAAAATGAAACAGTTTTTTCATGTTTATCGGTCAAATAGGCTCCTTAATCACAAGACAATCTTTAGCTCTTTGAATTTTAATCATTTTTAGGTCACTTTTGCTTAGATATCCGAATTTGAATTTTAATCATTTTTAGGTCACATGCATCCCACTTTTCATGTCAAACAAAGATGTGGCTGCTGAAGCTGTGAGTGAATTTATTGTTCAATTGAATATCGATAGTATGTGGAAATGATGAAATCCTTCTTCAGAGTCATGTTATATGGACATTAATCCATAAGGCATGGTCTAACTCGTGTAATTGAATTATACCAGAGCATCCTACTGAAATGGGCATATACCACCACCGGGTCTCGAACCCCGGTTTTTCTCCTAGTTTAGGACAGTGGTTAGTGCGCTCGCCTGTATCCGTTAAAACCCAGGTTTGAGACCTGGTGGTGGCATATGTCAATTGCACTACCCGGTTCTGGTATAATTTGATAGAATATGGAATTCAATCCACTCTCCCAAGGAAAAATTCAAGGATTTATTTTAGCTATGCTAATCATCAATCAGGGCCGGGTTGTTCAAAACCCCGATTAACTTAATCTGGGATTAGAGGCTAATCTAGGTTTAACTCCTTAATCCTGGATTAACTAATCGGGGTATTAAACAGCGTTGTTCGAAGAAAATTTTAGCCCTCGATTAGCTAATCCAGGATTAAGAAATGCTAATCCCCGATTAACTCTTAAAATTGAATGGAAACTGAAATGGCGGCCAATCAAAAGCATAGCTGTGAACGAAGGAAAATTGCAAAAACTTTGCAAGAAATAAACAACCACCTAAACCTTTTAACAGCCAAAGGAGAGTTTAGGAATTTATTAAGAAGATTGGAAAGGAAAAGTTCACGATCAAGCAGCAGCGAAGACAAAGCTTTCAAGTCTCATTGCAACTTGCAGATGCTGAATTTACCCAATAAAACATTTGCTGAAGTATCACGCATTTTGCGGTGGATATTTTGATAAATGAAACCAATAATGTGGTGGCGTGACTCAAAGACCAACAAAAGAACGAATGCTCTGACCCAATGGATGGGAAAACAAAATATAAATTATAGGACATGGTCATTTCTAAAATAATTTCAATATCTTTTTTGCTATTTGGAACGATATTTTCATAGTTTATATCTAATAAACACTGCATTTTTTATCGGGATTTGGGGAGTTGTAGCAAGGAGAAAAGAAATTTAGATTTTCATTACGAAGTCAATTAATTTTCAAAATGTTCATTTGCTTTGTATTTGTTTCTGCACGAGTTGCCAGGACATACTGAATTTTATGTCAGGCCTCTCATAAGAGAAGAGAAATACACTAAAATCAATGTCTAATTGCAACTTCTATTCATCTAATACCCCGATTAACTTTTAATACACCTCCCAAGGTGGATTAAAGTTAATACCCCGATTAAGCATGGATTAGCCTTAATCGGTCTTTGAACAACGCAAACTAATCCAAGTTTAGATTTTAATCCCCGATTAGGCATTTTAATCCTAGATTAGGGCTAATGGGGGTTTTGAATAACCAGGCCCTGATGTTTTAATACGATCCCCTTGACCCGTGTTTTCGAACGGATTGATATTTTGAATCTTAAGGTAATACTGAAAAATACCTGGTATGGTAGGCTGAATCGGTCAAGACTTAGTGATCCTTCTTGCCTGGTTATTTTTTATTGAATTTCAATTTTACTTGAGATGAGATATTTTATTTTAAAGCCAGTGCTTTGATTTCCAGAAAATAGTACTCAATACTTTTCTGCCAATTAGGATATTTTATTTTATGTATTTCTGTCTTCAATAGGTTACTGGATCAGGAAAGACACTGGCATTTGTCATTCCAATTATAGAGATATTGCAAAAACTGTAAGTAGATGTTGTTAAGGACTAGTCATTAGATATCTGCTATGGTGGAGCAAATATGGATGGACTAGGAAATAAACCACCCAACATTGAATGGGTGGAAAAATAATTTTCCATACTTAAGGTGGGGCATAATTCACATGCAAATATCTATTGATACTAACCTCTGAAAGATCCGCTACTTATGAAAATTTAAGTATAATATTAAGCTCTCAATACCAAATAAATGTGCCTTGTCCTTATCTATACAAAGTTGATGATATTACAGTAGGTTGGGCCTTGAAGCCTTTACTTTATTGAGGATGGGCTGCAATATATTTCTGTATTTTTCTTCTTGAGCCACCAATTCTTTTGTTAAGAGTTTCAGTTTTCTCTCCGACCCACCCTAGCAGAAACGTAATGACTAGTGCCTTAAAGCTTGAGTTTCTTTTGTAATGGAAATCCAGGCCCCATGCATTATAGAGTAAGCAGTGAAGACCTTTTGTGTTTGAATATTGTGTTTCTACCATTTACTACGGATGGTATCCTGCAGTTATGTGTTTGTGTCTGATTTATTTGGACTAAAGCACAACTATTTGTAATCACTTCACCTGCAACAATTGGGTCTTGAAGTGATATTTCACATTATAATGTGTTGTGAATTAATATAAACTGTTATATGGAAACTCTAGGAAATATATTTGTTGTTGTTAGTATCGTTTTGTTAGTTGTTCTACTTTTTTCAAGTCTTTATAGTCCAAATACAAGATTCCAACATACATTTTTATTGAATAATCTTAGATTATTTGGGTGAACAAACATGATTTGAACAGAACTCAGACCCTAAATCTCTCACTTTATACGTCAACACTTTTATCTACTGACTGATCAGTAGACAGACAGTGATCCATTTTGTAAAGAATTTTTCTCTTTGTAGATAAATTATTATAGGCCATCCACTTTAGATATATCATATTTTTATTATCATTACTATACCTGTATCGTGTACTACCTGTGCCATGTCATTCACACAAATTATACCAACACTAACTAAATGTTGAGACTAGCCATCACAGTTCTTTGACAGATACACCATATCTACCTAAAGGCTTGAATTATCCCCCCAATACCAGTGGAATGTTTGAAATGTTATGTTTGACCCTGGTGGAGGTGTTGGTGACATTTTGCACACCACTGCTTCTGCTTAACATTCAATTTGCTAACATTTATTCTCCATGTTATTTCTAGAGAAGATAAGCTGAAAAAACACCAGGTTTGTAAAATTTTGATACAATATTTCATTGATAATATATGTAAAACAGCAATTATCAATGTGTTAGATTTGGATACATCTAAGAGTTGTGTAATGCTCAACATGAATTCTCATGTTTCTCTAGGGCCTGCTTCTTGTTGATCTCGCAATGCGATAACCGTGTTGTTCCTTCTGAATATTCTTTTGATCTCCTGTTTGAACTGTTCACCTCGTAATGCATATATGATGGGATCAGTTGTAGAACTGCAGACCCCAAACAGTATTGCGATAGTGTAAAGCTGATAAACCTTGATCCGGCCTTCAACGCTATCAGGATAAATCTTCAACATGCCTGAGAGAAGCCGAAACATAGTGAAAGGAGTCCAGCAAATAAGATATGTTGCCATTAGCATCCCTAACAGCACCATGACTTTCTTTCGAGATCTTATGGTGCCTCTCATCGTTTCGTTGGAGTTATTTTGAGTTTTACGCCATAGCTGTCTCCATGTCACGAGGTATGTGAGTGACATTAGGGAAATAGGTAGGACTGCTCCAAGCATTATTGTTAGGACGTTATATACCTTCATATTGATTTCTTTCCGCTCAACTCTATAGCAAAATCCGGTATTCACTTCATAACCAATTGATAAATGATTTGGGACGACAAACATGGTAGACAGTACCCATGATAATCCGATGAAATAGCAGCAGCCACGCTTTTCTATTCTCAGTCTCGGTCGCAATGGGAAATTGATGCTCAGAAATCTACTGAACGATATGGCAGATAATGTCAGTATGGACTCGGTTGAGCATGTGAAGAACACAGCAATCACGGTGCTGAAAGAACGTAAAGCATCAGCACTTGCCCCCCTTATGTTAGTTCTACTTACATCCACGAAAAAGTAGGGGTATGCACCCAGGCCCCCTATCAAATCTGCAATGGACAAGTTCAAGAGAAGATAGTTGAGGGGTGTATGCAGTTGTTTGATTTTGATGATGAGAAGTATGACGAAGCAGTTTAATGTGGTGCCAATAGCACTTATGAAGACAAAAAGTATTATGATGATTGTGTGTGCAGGTTCATCAAATATTGCTGGGCGGAGGACTTTGCCTGCTTGTGTCGTATTGTTTTCCATCACTTTGAAGTTTAATCACTTAAGATTTTTTATTATCTTCTTTGGTGTATGATATTCAGTGAACACATCTTCCTTGTGTCGTATTGTTTTCCATTACTTTGCTCTCAATACACTTAAAACATATTTTCTTGTTCATATTTAATTTCCAATCCTGTAAATGAAACTTCAAGTTTAAAAGGTAAATTAAAGGCAAATATTATTCTGATTATGGTGTGTGCAGGCTCTTCAAATTTTGTTGGACATTGCTTACTTGTGTCTATTGTTTTCCATTCTTTGAAGTTTAGTCATTTAGAATTTGTTCGTTATCTTCTTCGATGTATGATATTCAATGTTCACGTCTTCCTTTTGTCGCATTGTACTCCATCAATTTGTGGTTGAATCACTTTCTCGAATCTTCCACGAATCTTCAATGAATTATCTTGTTAAGTATCTCTTATTCGAAGAACTCCTCTCCTTTTTCACTCTTATTTTGCGTTTCTTGCTGTCAAGACCCTTTAAATATGTTATCTTCTTCTTGAGATGTAATATCCAAACCTGTAAATGAAAATTTAGGGAAATCTGGTATAAGTAGTATGCTGATAATGGTGTGTGCAGCTGCAACCAATATGGCTTATCGGAAAATCTCTTACTTTATCGTATTAGTTTTGATTAATTGAAAGATAATCTTCTTGATGAGTTAATAATCTTCTTCCTAGAGTTTAATCCTCATAATAGAATGCTCGGGTAAGAGGGAAATATAGGACAAATATTATGTTGATAATCGTCTGTGCAGGTGCAACAAATGTTGCTCAGGAAATCATCTCTTGCTTTTATCGTATTAGTTTTGATTAATTAAAAGATAATCTTCTTGATTAGTTTATAATCTTCTTTCTTAACTTTAAACCTGTAAATAGAACGCTTGTGTAAGATGTGCAGGTGCAACCAATTTTGCTCAGGAAATCATCTCTTGCTTTTATCGTACAGCTTTCCATTATTTCAAGGTCTATTTCCTTGAAATTCTCTTGACATCTCCTCTCGTTTCTAAAGCTTAAAACATATAAATTGGACTTTTAGTTTACAAGATAAAGTTGAGGTATGTAGTGCAGTGGTAATAGGCTGCTCCACAAAAGATGGTGGATCTAGTTCCACGGAATGCATCATGCATCATATCTCCCCTAAGCAACGCATAGCTACTCAAATTCGAACGGCCTGAATCTCTCGTACCTTCGAAATGCCATCCAGCACGTAGCAAGTATGGCATTACAAAGGATTAAAGAATTTAATTTCTATAACGATCCCTAAGAGATGCGAAGCAAAAGTAATTGCAAAACATCGGGGTTGTATTTAAAAATTGTCACCGAAATACAGGAAGAAAATAAACTCTACAAGGGTTATCATGACCCAAAAAACCCCCATTTCCTTGGTCTGGCTACGACACTGGTTTAAGTTACTCACCCGTCAAGTTTTTGACACCTTTTTCTAACCTCTAACATCTCCTCTTTTTTCTCTACTTTGCTGTTTGAAATCATATTCTATTAGTCAAGCTCTGAATATGCTGCCTTGTTGATAAAATCATGGTACATCTTACGCCTGATATGCACCACTCCTAACGCGAACACCTCTCCTTACTTCTGATTGGTATCTTTCTAAGCGTGTATAACACCTGTCAGAATCTTAACCGGCTAACAATATCACCTTGATTACGACCTTTTGCTTTGCCGCTTGTTGATACAGCTGTTGTCCTTAAGCAAGGCTTGGTCAAGTTTTATCATATCTATAAGAAATTATCCTTAGATCCTGAATATAGTACTTGTTTCAATGAAAAATTTGAAGCTAATACAACATCTGTAGACTCTCAGATTGATCAATGATTTTCTCGTCAGATTCTACGACCACACTCTTTTTCATTGATAGTGGTTGATAGTTGATAGGTAAATTCACTTGCTTTCTTTGTAAAGTATTGGTTTGTGCACAAATTGCAAAGGTTCCACTGAATAGGTAGACTTGTTGAGCAGTGCAACCCAGGGCCTTACTCTAAATGTCACCGCACCTCGGGAAGCCTTTTGCCTTTTTGCGTGTAGTCACAGAGAACTGGCAAATTCTCTCCTCACACTTCATGTAGCAGGTGTGAAGGTGGTTTCAAAAAGGGTTGAGTGATACAACTACTCGGCCACTAGAATCAAAAAGGCATAATTTGTCGATAAAACCTCCACAAAATAGCATTGTATGCAAAATATTTGGGGGAATGGGTACTCCTGGTCACCTGGTTGTCAGAGGCCATGCTTGTAAAAGAGTTGAAGACAAGAAATAACCAGAAATGATGACGTTTTTGTAACATATTTCAGACTGACAACAGAGCTCATTAAACAGAACGAAACAGAAACTTGCTCAGTCACATGTTTTTAAATTCGAAACACAGTAGTTGAAGATCCACGCCGTCAGGAACCTTTGGCACAAGCAGCCAGTGCAAACCACTATACCCACTATACCAGTAGTACGCGTAACTGTGAATTTCAACTATATCTTGTGTCTCTTTCCCACAGATTGGTGCTGCTATACTAACCCCGACAAGAGAGTTGGCCACTCAAATCGACCAAGTTTTGGAAAGCATGACGCAAAATGTCCCTCTCAGGTATTTATTCATTTTATATCGAGCAACCCAAAAATATGTATCGCTGTTTGCAGAACTATGTTTGAAATGATTA